>OX246756.1:178406354-179114989 GCA_945910035.1 Brachypalpus laphriformis
GTGTGTGATCTCTTCTAGAGTTAAAATTGAAAAAAATACATTATCAGTGCCAAATCTAAGATACTGTACATTTTATTAATTAAGATATCCATGTGCTGTCAAAACTTCATGCAATTCAGAGACTTGGGAATATACGCGTAGGTACATAGGTATGTACATGCATATGCATGTGTAGACATAGAACTATTGCAATATTTTTCAATTTTGTTATATGAGATGTTGTTGATCGTTAGATTTGTCCACATTTTAGAATGTTTTAATGGATTTTAATTTAATTGTGTGTTGTGGTGGCGATTCCCACGGGGGAAGTTATAATTGAGCTTACACATTTTTGGTATTGTATTCAGTTGGTAATTATGTTTCAACAATTAATAACCGTCAACTAAAATGCGGGTGAAGCGAGACGAGCACTGGTCAGCTAGTATTTTATATACTCTAGATAGGCTAAAAACTGAAACCGTATGTTTCACATAAATATCAAAAGGTCAGCCAATTAAAAAACCTAATACAACAAGTTTGCTTCTATTTGCGTGACACTGCAAAATTTATTTTTACAAAATTTGAACACGGCCAAAGTCCGGGTCCTCCTACATTAATTATATTTATCCTTGAAGGCTTTTGTATACCTCCCACAACGTAATCCTTTACCTCCAAGCAATTAACAGCGCACGTGGCAACAAAACGAACGTATATAATTGGCATGATGGTTGCTTGCAAATTCCTCAACTGTAAACACCACTCATAAAAGTTCGTTTGCAGAATTTTCAAATTTTCTCAAATTCACCCAAAACTCTTTTTTGAGCTTAGCTACGGCAACTCGATTCCTCACCGTCGTAAATTCCTTAATTCCAACAATGTGATCCGTTTTAAATTAGCTGCGAAAATTTACCTTACCTCATCCTTTTTTCGCTTCAAGTGAAGAACAAAATCTCACAAAGGTGTGTCGACGAAGGCGCCTTCGATGATATGTTAAGTGAGGGAGTTCAACACTAAGGTATGCTTGACTTGAAAATAAAAATTAAGTCAATATTAGGATCATGGGTGGTTGGGCAGTATTAAAACTGATACCTGGGACCAGGGTTGCCATTCTAAACTCCAATTTCCATAAAAAAAATAAACTAAAAGAGGTCGGCGCTAAATACACAAATAAGTGTATTTTGAGAGTATGGACTGTGAAAGTTTTACAGTGTGGGCATTTTTGGTTGGCATTGAGATGACAGGTGTTATCTTCGTGAGTAGTGTCTGATTCGGTATATACCGCCAGCTGTCAATGGAGTGATTTACTATTATGACCCTTGTACGTGACATGTGGTGTGAAAAAGGATATGTGCAGCCAGGATTATTCGTGCGTGTAAAATCAGTTATTGAGGGGTTATAATTGACATGTGACTAGCCGAATATGATGCGTGGGAAAGTTTTGTGGCGTGGGAATGTTCGTTATTTACTATATGACGACGCCAGGTGTTTGACCTTGTTGATTTTTGTGAAGGCAAAGGTTTTTTTTGGCAAATGTCTACAGTGGTCGGATTAGGGTATTTGGTACAGTGCTGGAGACTGGGTTGTAACCGCCAATTGGAGTGCTTAGTTGTGATATGTGGTAGTAAATATGTAGGATATTTGAAAACTTTGAACATTTTCTTTTATTAACTTTTCGGGATTTGTTGCCGAACTTGGCAGCACCACCTAATGGTTTGGTAGCACTGCGGTAGATGGGCGAGCTGTCTTTGGGCACCGCGTGAGATGGGCTTTGAAAATAGCGGGTTTTTTCGGCGAACAAAACAATTCACAAAGACAGAGCAGATCGTACTAGGTGGTGGCACTCGCTGAGGACTCAACCAAGAAAATTTCAGAAAAAAACGTAAATATTGTATTTATCTTACGTATCCTAAATGTATTACTTATATAAGAAAATTAATTAATAGGAAGTTTAGAAGGACCAATCAATTTCCAACTACAATTTTGAGGAGTTTAATTGTTAATTGTTGTCAACAGGATTGAAAAATAAAGCTATGCATTTTCCAGAGTAGCTCAAATGTTATGTATCACCTACCTAAGCTAAAATGTTTAGACATAGGTTGACTAATACTCGTAGCAGTGATTTAAGGACCAACTCCGTTCCTACATATTCGTTGTCCAGCATTTATGTAAAGTTTGTGACCGAAATTAAAAACTGTTTCCGTGATTAGAAGGCTCATTGTTGGGAAGCCTAAATGAATTGATTGAGTCGACATTGTTTAAGGGGTTTTCTACGTCAGCCAATGAATTGATTGATTAAGAGCGATTTTTCAAAGGGATAGATTTAAGGGTAATTAGACTGAAATACTTTAGTCAGGTTTTCAGTATAGTTGTGAACATCAGATAGCTTTTCAGAATGCACTGAATATAAAATTCATTTACAGCTCTCCTTACTGGTACTTTCTTTCAAAAATTGTCTTTTCTCAAAGTTACTTCTTCCAAAACTTTCTCCAGCTATCAGTCCAAAAGATTCTTTCAACAAAAATAAAATAAAAGAAATCAAAAATAAGGTTCACACCTGAAATGAATGTCGTTTCATATACCGGGACAATAAATACAAGCATACGAGTACACTCACAGTTTTGCATTTACCACCGTACGTGCTACAGAATTTCTAATGAATTTTGGCACGCCATTCTCTCCGCAAGCACTTAGCTCCTGCTGCCTGCCATTGGTATCCCACATTTCATCGTGTCGTTATGAGAAACAACCCATCAACACAGGTGACTGTATAACTTAATCACAATTCAATACATCATCAACAAACCAGATGCATTTCTTTTTCTTCATAATGCTTCCATTAAAAGCACCATGATACACATAAAAAGATGTCTTTACCTCTCCCACATGTGTGTGTGGCAGCAGTGGTAACCTTAAAATGGGTTAATTAACCCAAAAGAGTGTATGTGTAGGAAAAACGCTCTTGAATTACATCATCATCGCATGGCATCACATAATTACTGTGCGCCAAGGAATAAAGAAGTAAAACCAGACCACGAAGAAGACGTTATTATCCTTGAAAGCAATAATAATTTGTATCCTTCCATGCAGAGTGTGGGCTGCCTTGAATTTGATCTGAATGGCGACAAAGAAACTGACTTTAATAACGTCTAAATGGAGTACACATGTACATATGTATATGAATTTACATCCCTTCGTCGTTCCTTCTGAGTTTGCTCCAGTGAGTATTATATTCTCCAGACAGAATTGCAGCCAGAAAGAATGGAATTTAATATGCTTTTAATGGTGGTTAAATGCTGTTGTTGTCGCCGTCTCTTCCTACAATCCCGTGATATATGAAGCGGGTCACCACGTGATATACATATGAGTTTTTTGTTCTCCCTTTTTTTAGGAAATTCTTCTAAACCCATCAAGGATTCCCAAGTAAAGGCAAACAAACTCTAATCAAATTTAATTAAAACTCCCCCAAGTGCCATTGATCTCGGACTCGCAAAAGGATGCCAAATTAATTTCTTCCTACTTTCCTACTTTCTACTGCTTATCAAAGTTTTATTTTGCTGCCTCCTTTACGAATTACTGGGTCTCCAGGTGGTAGCGCGCGCGTTCTATTTGTAGAGATTTCTTTTCTTTGGGGCTATAAGGAATAGGACTCCAATGTCGTACTTAATTAGTTGACTAACGAGAGTGATTGACAAATTTGAAAAGACGGGCTACAACGGTTCGAACTGGAGGTAGTAGGTAAGTAAATTGTGTGTATTCATTGAAATAAGCATAAGAAGAAGAAAATAGTCTGCTGCTGGGTCGTGAATTAACTCCATTCAAATGATTCCATGATCCAGTGCTATGGTAGCCTCGAGGAATGGGAAGCAATTAGGTTTAATTTAGAGCATCGAATTTGCGTTTGATATCTGTCGTTTACCAAATAGAGTATATGCACGAGTTTTCAAAGAACTTTTCTACTAAATTCCATGATTAATTTACCTTTAGTTTGGAGGAAGTTGGCTTCCAGCTAGAAGATAGAAGAATGCCGCAAGAACTTCCACTTGGGTTTGAATTATTGCCATTATGTGCAGAGAACGTCTTTTATTATATAAATCTTGGTTTCTGCAAGAAAAACTAGATTCGGATTCGTTTTATGGTAGGTACTGATGCTGGAATATTTTATTACTTTTCTGAAGGTGCACACAGATAGTCTTGCCAATTTGGTACTCTTCTCGCGTAGACTATTAGTTTAAGTAGTTAAATTTATTTTCCGTTAAAGTTTGAAGAAGTTTAGTAATTAAGATTTTCTGTTTGTTAGTGAAAATAATTATGAGCGACTTGATGAAGCTCACTAGTGACTTTGTTCGTTGATTTCGTGAATTGGTATTTTAATTCCATTGAGGTTAATGTGGCTCAGTGACTGCATACTGAGACTAAAAATTGAATAAGCTATTTTCCTACACTCCGTTTTGTTTTAAACTATATTACTCTCAAAAATTTCATCCTGTCATTAAGAACTCTGTTGAACATAAATAGCAAATTCTCATATGCGGGATTCCAAAGAAAAAGAGATTCAAAATCATCTTCTGTTGTTCATCTACTGAAATAATTATGGAATTACTTAACTCATAATAGTTGATTGAATGATACAGCAGGCAGCATCTTTATTCGGAGATTTAAAAATTCACACACAACTACCCTAGTTTGATAGGTGCGTCCTTTGCTTGTATATTTTATGTAAACTATTGGCTTTTCAATTTCCAGCGTACGCTGAACTCTTCTCATGACATTATATTCAGCTTTTTAGAACTAAGTCTCTTACGTTAGAGAATCTTTTTCCGACTTAAGTATGAAGACTACACTTTTCCTTAACTCAAGGAAAGACAGCATCTATAACTATATAATAAAAGTGAAATTCTGTTTATCTATTTGTTTCGAATGGGCGCTTCAGTCGTTCAACCGATCATCATGAAATTTTTGCCAAGTATGTGTTACTTACTTAGGTGGCGCCACAGTTCGGAGTGAATCTGGGCCTCAACCAAAAATCCTATCCATTTAGCTCAGTCTTTAGCTAATTGCCCCCAGTTGCGCACTCCAAGTTGGTCGAGGTCCTATTGAACTTGTACGTGCTACCTACGCCAAGACCCTCGGAGCGTTGTTGTTCATCCGCTCTACATGTTCTAGCCATCTCAAACGTCTAATATGCATTTTTGACTAGGCCTATGTCGCTGTACAGCTCGTATAATTCATCGTTGAATCTTCTCCGCCAAAATTCGTCAACGCAAATGGGACCGAATATCTTACGAAGAATTTTTCTCTCGAAGCGACCAATGATATCTTGATCCGCTTTCAATAAAGCCCATGTTTCAGCGCCGTAAAGCAGGACTGGAATGGTCAGGGTCTTATATAGGTTCTCTTTACTTGTTTGAGATAGGGCTTTACTATTGAATTGCCGTGTAAGCTAAAAAAAAAACAAGCAGCAGAATAGCAGAGCCAAGATAGACAAATTCCCTTACTACCTCGAAGTTGTAGTAGCTGCCTACTGTGACGTTCTGCCTAATTCGTCGGTATTCATTGTCCCTTCTTGTTGACAGCATATACTTGGTTTTGTCCTCGTTTATTTGTAAACGCATTTTGGCCGCTTCTGCTTCAATGCTTGTAAACGTATCGGTAGCAGCCCGCTGAGTTCTTCCAATAATATCGGGGTATGCAAGCAGTTGTATGGACATTTGATAGATTGTGCCTCTGGTGTTGGCTTGTGAGTTCCGCACAATCCGTTCAAGTACAATAATAAAGAAGTCACATGACAGCGCGTCATCTTGTCTAAACCCATTTTTTACATCAAAGGTCTCGGTGCAGTCATTACCGACCTTGATGGAGCAGCGAGCGTTTTCCATCATCATCCTGCACAGACGAACAAGTTTGGCAGGGATGTCAAAACTAGACATGGCTCCATAAAGCTCTTTTCTATAGATGCTGTCATAGGCGGCATTTCTCCAGGATCCGTCGAAGTGTGAAGATTTGATCGATGGTGGACTTTCCTGACTCCAAACTGCACGGAAAAGGGTCCAATCAGGCTGTTTATAAAAGGTTTCGGGTGTTCACACAATATAGCAAAAAGGATTTTGTATGCGATGTTGAGGAGATTGATGCCTCTATAATGGGCGCAGTTGAGGGGGCCTCCTTTCTTATGGATCGGGCAAATGATGCTGAGATTCCATTCATCAAGCATACATTCGTCTGACCAAATCTTATAGATTAGTTGGTGTATGCTCTCTACCATCACCAGCTGTCTTGAAAAGTTCGGCCGGTAAGCCATCAGGTCCAGCAACCTTGTTAGATTTCAGCTTGGATATTGCTATCGTCACTTTGCCTTGGTCAGGTGAACGGACATTTTAACTATCATCGTCTATGTTGAATAGTTTATTCTGCCTGACGTATGAGTGGCATGTCAAAAAAAGAAAATAGGTGCACGCTGGAGATGCAGCTAGTATACCTATACCTGAGTTCTTTGAAATAGTGCTCGTATAATTTAGTGCTTGAGCAACGTGCAGACAAAATTGACCAAACTCAATTAATCCAATAAGATTGCCTAGAATCATTGCAAAATTCCATTTGAATTAATTTATACTTCATACATGATTTCACTCTCTAAACATCACATTCAAAACCATCTACTTATGCTAAATAATATAATCAGAAGAAAATTATTCCAAAAATGTTTGCTTATATACTATCCCTGTTTTCGTGTTGTGCTGTGAAATCAAATTGTATTGCTCTCAAACATCCACCCCAGAACCTCAGCACATTCTATATCCCTATAGTTCGTTTCCACGAGCACAAATTCTTTTCCCATAAACGAAATGATCCAATTGGTTGTACATACATACATTATCTTTCCACAGAATCAAGTGGTTTTTGGGAATTCATGTGCTGCCAATATTGGCATAAAGAGATTTAAATTAAAAAAAAAAAAAAAAAACAGGACTTTTTTAAAACTGCTTGACAACACTTTCTATGCACCCATCTTCTCTTAAGTCCTACAATTTATTTAGCCTCTCTAATTTGAAGATTAATGTCTGAAATTATAATCCTTCAAGATAGATTAGTGGTCCGCTGTTCTTGTGATAAGAAAAAGGACTTCTCCATAACCATATTGAATAATATTGCTTTCTCTCAAAAAGACATTCCAATCTTGGTAAAAAACCGTTGGGTTATTTTGTGTGTAATCCTTTTTTCACCCCCTTTTCCGACATTTTTCACGTTCACTTCCTTCTGTTTGTGATTGTTTGGTTCTAGATTAAAAATTATATCCCTAAGTGGATTACACATGCTGGCACTTGTTGAAAAAGAATCTAATTTCAAATGACTGAGAAGGGTTCTTTTTTTTCGATCGTCTGGTGCTTATCTAAGAGTTTTTTTTTTAAGGTGGAAATGGGTGGAATATGCTGGTGAATTTTACTTGCTGGAACTTCAAGTGGAATTAATTTGTTGTGACATTTTAATTTTAACTGTCAGAGATTTTTGATTTATTCATGAATTATGCATGGAGCCACTCTCTATGAGTCAGTCAATTTGAAAAATTTCGATTCGATTGCTATGAGGAAATGATGAAGGAAATTGACATTAGACGTGTCAATTAGCAAACGAAATAGGATTTAGCAATGAGTTATGACAGTCGTCTATTTCAGATTCACAACGTTTTCAAAATGAGATGTAATAAATCCTCAGTGCAGATTGTTGATTTTAGGGCACTCTCTCAGAAAGGTAAAACTATAAGCGAGATTCTGCTCTTAAATAGCTGGGAATGTATACCAAAAATAACTTGTTCTGCAAAAAAATGGGTTTTTCTCCTAAATAAAACCGTTCCACATAAGCCCTGATTCATATACGCTTACCCAATCAACCACCAACTTCAACTAAATTTGGAAAAAATATCATTAAAAAACCTGACCTTTCCGATTGCCAATTAGTTTGATACAAAGAAATTTAAATTTTCTTAAAACACACGGCAACTAAGTATGAGACTCACGAATTCACACGTAGGCGCGTGCACTGCATAATCATGGTCGAATTTTTCCTCTGAAAGGCGTTCGATGAACTTCAGCGACGGGCGCATGTAATCCGTTTAGTCAGTCGCTGCATGAAAAATGAGGGTGATGTAGCCAGAATAGCTTATTGGGTCGCATAAATAAGTAGAAGGTTTCTAATATGAAAGATTGTCATGAAGGTCAGTAAGCATTGACTGAATAGGCCCTGAGGAATAAATCCAGCTTTTCAAATGAAATATTCCTCGAAACCGTTTAAATAGACAAGTCGTAGTTGAAGAAGGCATTAGTAATTCCGTAGAAGCGAAGCAAATAGAATCGCAACAAACAAACAATGGCAAAGTTAATTTCATTCATCCTAGTGGTTACAGTAGTTGCAGTCTGCATGGGAGAACCAGCTCGTTTAAGAAATTTTAGGCAATCAAGATTCTCTGCCCGCCAGGAGTTAGCAGAAGATGTACCAGCTCAAACACCATATCCTCCATCTGGAATCAAGCCAGATATTCCATTTGACTTGCCCAATGAACCACAACAACCACAGGGGCCTGATAATACATACTTGCCACCAGATAACCTTTTGCCTCCAGCTCAAACTTACGGACCACCAGATCAGTTCTATGGACCACCAGAGGCCAGTGGAAATGGTGAAATTGCAGATGATGATGCTGTCGAGATCATACAGTCACAACAGCCTGAGGAAGAACAAGTAGAAGAGACCCAGAACGGTCAAAGTGAATTAGCCGCTGAAGAGCCTGAAGCTGAAGAGATCGAAAATCCCGAATCAGAGCGGTTGGTTTTAGCCAGAAGTTTTCGCAAACAAACTATAAGACCAGCGAAATTAAGGTCAGCGAAATTACAAGCTCTTCCCGCAGCTCAAAAATTGGTCGCACAACCAATTTATTCAACCAATGGAGCATTAGTAGCTTATAAAATACTGAGAGTCTAATATATTTATAACATACTTATTTTGCTGGAACTTATTTATTTTTTTGCCAACCAGAAGATAAGAATAAGATAAAGATAAAGGTAAAGAAAACTGAAGACACTTGTTGCTTTAATAACAGACCTATTGTAGTTCAGTCGACTTGAACGTTTTCTTTTTCTTGATGAAAGAGGTGGCTATGGTGTAGTGGTAACGTCATCAGGTGTGAAGCTAATGGTTCATGGGTCAAATCACGCTGTCAATCCTCATGAAATAAAGAGTCAGTTCGACCAATTGCGAAAGCTTGTGCGAACACTTATTGCAAAGGCATAGCACTGGCAGTAGGTTGGTCATATGGCTGGGAAAATTATTCGCTCTGTTGGGTGATTGATATGCCTTGACATCAGGTATTTGAAAAAAAAACAAAATTCTGTGAATCAGAAGCAAAGGCAAAATATAACAAAAATCTCCTCAGCTATCTGGAGGCCACCCCCGGAGTTTTTCTGAAACAGACATCTGAATTTCAAAACCAATACACCAATCTTTCTCTCTCTTTCTATCCTTTGTAATGCCCGCTCTGTGTATGAACATTTTAAGGGTATTCATAACCCCTTCAGTTCGCGCAAATTATAAAAAAAAAGTGATGAAGGATTACCAATCGCTAATGAGTTCAAAAGAACAGACACCACTTACTAGAGTTAACATAACAAGCTATGTTAGAATACTACTGGGAAGATCCACATCACCAACGGAGGAAAACTATCAGAGATAATATAGTATACTATCAACTAGTCATGAAGATGTTTCTACAGTTGATGACCCTTGCAAACGTAAAAAGATACAACGACCTTCGTGTCTGCACGTGAAATTGGAGATCCCTGCTACATCTACTTCGGCGATTGCTACAGACAGCAAGGATAACGTATATTCGGACCTTAACTAACTTGGCGCGCGCAACTGGAACCAGTAGGCTCATAACCGAGCTGGCTGGGAATGTTTTTTGGCTGAGGCCCAGGTTTACACTGGACTGTAGCGCCACCTTAAGTAGTGAGGAGAAAGTATCTTCCTCTTCTTCTTCTTCTTCCTTTTATCAGCGAGGTTATGATCCGAAAATAAGGGATCACGACTCTCCCACTTCACCGCATTCCTACTGATCCGCCTGTGGGTTTCGCCTATTTGACCTCAGAAAATATCGGCAGGCCCGCCGATTTTAGATAACTCGGTTACTGAGCCCAATGGAATGCCGATGTCGTCGCATTTGTGTGATCCAGGCGTTTATAGGCCTGCCTTTCCTACATCGCGTTGTCTTTGGAACGTGCATTAATATTGCTTTTTTCTCTTCTTTGAACGTGGCAATACCTGCTGAGCTGGTCGCGCTCTATTTTTTGTACGATGGTTTCCTTGATGTGAAAGCTTCCACGGATCTTCGAACTTCTTATTCGATCAAGCTTTGTCACTCCTGCTGTCATGCGAAGCATCTTCATCACAGCTGCGTTAATTAACTCTCATACGTTTTGTACATCGTCCAACATTGTGAACCGTATGTGAGCGCTGGACGCACAACTGTGGTGTAGAGCCTTCCTTTCAACTTAGGTGGCATTTTTCTCTCACAGAAGATAGTCTCGCCACTTCATCCACCCTACGCTTACGCGATGATTGATGTCGACATCACAATTTGCTTTGCTATTGATCATAGATCCCAGATATTTTCGCACTTGGGAAGCACTGTTCCATTCAAATAAATATCTGGAATAGGCCTGAGTGGATCAGAGAACGGGCAGCACAAGTACTCTGTCTTTTTTGAACTAATGTGATACCCATTTCCCTCCAGAACATCCGCCCACACATCAAGTGCTCGTTGCAGGGATTTAGGATCCTCACTTATGATGGCTCCATCGTCAGCAAAGAATAACTGTTGTACCTTGGGGTCCATCACTTTACCTTCAAGCAGATAATCAAAGACTGTAATGAAGAGCAAAGGACTTAAAACGCTTCCCTGGTGCACCCCGACTTTGATTGAGAACTCTTCGGTTACTTCAGCGGGGCATCTTACTCTTGTCTTTGCTCCTTCGTACATGTCCATGATCATCTGTAGATAGGTTTCTGGAACCCCTCGAGGAAGTATCAACTACGAATAACTTAAAGTGAAGAGAGGCAACAAATCTTAAAATTATTGTTGCTACAGACCTCCAAGTTTTGTCCCAGGAGCCATATTTCCAGAATCTTTCAACATTCATTTATTTAAGAGCAACAGTCCTTACGATGATAAAAGTCGCTTACTTGTTAAAACGACTTTCATTAAACTCTATCAACAGTATCAGCAACAGAAGTTGTGAAAAAGGATTTATCCTATTTAAGTGACCATGGTTCTGAACTGTGCAGCAAAACAGTAAGTCTCTTACAGATTTTACTCGAAATATTTTAGTTCGAAATAAAAGAAAAATAATTATGCTTGCTTCACACAACCTTCTCTTTCCAATTAGCCACCCTTAAGCAATTGGCACCGTATCGATCACTAATATTCCTCTATACGAAATTATCTAATTTAATTTGCAATAATAATCCTGTAAGAGATCCAACTGAAAGATAAAATCAATAATAATTTAATGGATCATTAAGCAACGCCAACCAACTTCAACCCAACCCCATCCACTCTGAATGACCTCAATCGAAGGTTGTATGCAATAGTCAAGGTGCGGAGCAGAACTTTGAAGGAAGTTATGAGAGAAATTATGACGAGACGAAAAAGGTTTGTGGATTGTAAAAACCTTCCTGAACCAATGCAGGGCACTGGTCCTATAGGCGTCCATATCTAGATATTCTGCAACTCAAGCAGCTTCCTCGTCGTACCGCTTTATTTCAATAGAGAATCGTAAATCGAAACATTATTATGTAGACCCGATTGGGACAGGACCCAAAGTTTATGTACTTTAAACACCAACTGTTGACACAGGCGACCCCGCCCACAAATTCGACAGCTCGTAAATTCGTCGAATGTCAAAGCATAAAATCGAGAATAATAAACGGCCAGGTAATGGGTAGATCTGCAATAAATTCTCTGCAAACAAAAAGAAAACATTTACGTCCTTTTGGCAAAAGGATGCTGTGCAACGCACTGCGAACAAATCTCAGAAGAGGAACAACGAAGACAGCGACCATAAATTTCTACCCCACTCTTGGATTCATTTTATTCTTTTTCCCTCTGGTTTTGTTGCCGATGGCGGCTTAAGGACTCTCACTACATACCCGGCATGCACTGCGAAGAGCTTTCTACGTGGCACACTGTATATTGGTTTTTCTGTTGCTTTACGTGTAATTTATTATGAAATAAACGAAATACTAGGATATTAGGATCATGATGGCATTGTTATGAGGCTATACACTCACAAGTTACAAGCCCTTCCGCGCATCACATGTATCCTTACGTCGCGGTTTAGATTTAATTATGAAATCACAATGAGAACGATCCCGGAATTGAATACAAGTAAAATAAAAGTCCAGAGACAGATGCCTACAGTGTAGTCGAAAAATGACAAGCTACAAGCATTTGTGATAGTAATCTTACACATCTGAAAAGCATCTGCAGTGTTCGAAGTACGAAGTAAACTTAGATTCAGGAAGCCATTCAACTATGAACTATTATTTGCAGCATTGACGGAAGCTAATTATGGAATTCGTTGGACGATGACATCTTACCTTAAACACCTAGATTACGCTGACGATGTTTGTCTACTTTCACATCGGATAATGGATCTTCATTTGATGGCCCAAAATCTAGAAGCTGAGGCAAACAAAGTGGGGCTAAAAATAAACACAGCCAAAACAAAAGCCCTGAGCACTTCTTCCAACAACCGCGCTCAACTTAACATTGCCGGAAAGCAAGTCGAGAAAGTTGATAACTTTCTATATTTAGGAAGTGTCGTCTCGGCTAATCGCGGTGGCGCCGAACTGGATGTGTGCAGCAGAATCGGGAAGGCTAAAGCTGCGTTCGGAATGCTGTCCAAAATCTGGAGAAGCAATGTTATTAGCTTAAGAACCAAGCTACGACTGTTCCGCTCCAACGTAGAATCAGTGCTGCTTTATGGGTGCAGGGTGGACACCATTAACACACGCAAGCTGCAAGTCTTCGTAAACAAATGCTTAAGAATCATCTTGATGATTTTTTGGCCGAACCGCATCTCCACGAACAACTTTATCTGAGAACGGGCCAAGAACCTATAAGCATTACTATACGAAGAAGAAAGTGGCAATGGATTGGACACACCCTACGGCGTGAAGACAACCCCATTGCGAAATACGCTATGCAGTGGAATCCGCTCACCCAGGCAGGCAGAATAGCGGGACGCCCTAAGCAAACGTGGCGCAGAACAGTTGAGGAGGAATGAGTTGGAGGCAGCTCAAACGCGTTGCAGAACTCCGAACACGATGGCGCGCAGGCGTGGTTGACGCCCTATGCCCCCCGAGGGGTTAAAGGATATAAGTATTCAAACTTGGATGACATTGTGGCCTCTGTAGTAATTGAAGATCAAAAAACAGCATTTGTCGATCGTATTGGAAAGTTATGTCAACTGAATGTCAGAAGTCAACGCTAATTTCGTAGAAAATTGGACGTTCGTCTCAAAAACAAAAATTGCCCTTCGGATACAGCACAAAGCTGTAGGTCCTTACCATTCGTGCGGAAAATATAACGCACACAACACGAGTGGTTGCGAGAAGCTAGGCCTAAGCACTTAATGGCAACTAGGGCCAGGTATCTGGGTGAAGTAAAGATTTAACTCCCCATGCTTCCTAATGATTCAAGCATTTATATTGGGGATCAATCTCTGCGTCCACCTGCCTTTATCAGAGTGATCCCACCTCTCCTCCCATTCATCCAGACTTGTCCTTGGTCGTGCCTCAGTGACACACCGACTCATCGCAGTTGGTGCCTCTGTCCGGCTATCATGGTATTTTCATTGGGCTTCTTTAGCCAGAAGGTCTATTGGTACCATGTCAAACACTACATACGCTGCGTGGTAGGAGGTTGCTCGGAAGGCGCTGCATGCTCTCAATGCATTGATTCTGTAAGTTATCTCCGTCTTCCTTCTATATGACTTCTTCTTCATGGCACAATCCCATAAGTATTTGGGAGCCGTAGAGCATTATTGATGCCACAACTCGTGCTAAGAGCCTTTGTTGCCTTCTCAGATGCATATGGCAGATGGAACTTAAAAGTTACCCTTGCATCTATGGTAATGCCAATGTACTTTAGCTCTGGCTTGCCGGCTGCTTATGAGCATTACTTCTGTCTTTTCCTCTGCATGTTGTAGGTCAATGCCTACTAGCCAGTTCTGAACCATTCTAATAACTTCATTGCAGTCATGCTTCAATTCCTCAAGGAGTTTGCTCATTACAATGACTGCTATGTCGTCGGCGAAGCCTATTACGTCATCAAACATTATATTCCACCTAGTACGGAACCTTGCGGCACACCGCCTGTGACGTTATACTGCCTCGTTCCATCGGGGAATACTTCTTCTATGAGGAAGGTATTGTATACTTCTGCTCAGATGTGTGGGCATCAATCACGCTTTTATTGGGGATTCCATCGACACAAGGCGCTTTTTGGCTCTTGATTTTTGTGCATACTTCCAGGAGATCTTCTGCGGTGACGAGGGGCATTGGTAATGCCTCCGTCGAATTGTCTCTCTCCATTTTTTCCTCTGTTCCCTGTTGTTGTGGAGAAAGTACCGCGACCATGTTTTCTAGACTATAGTAACGTAAATATATACATATTACCATTGCATTCACTTGTTCGTAAACAGTCAACCCCTACTGTCCCATTTCATTCCAGAACGATAAACGCCACAAGCTGCATTGTTCCTTTAAAAGGACTGACCATGTTCATTTCGTTAAGGGTTACCAGTCGTCTGTGGAATCTGCCAACTGTCTTCCACATTCGAAACCATGCACAAAAAGAGAGAAATGTAGAAAATCTCTGCTTTCAAAGATGATAAATGAGCCTGGGTAATCCGTATAAAGAGTTGCATCGTAAATCAAATGTTCATCCTCAATTTGCCTTTGGGGACACACACATACACATACAGGCAATAGTTGGCGACACAGGACTGGAGGACAGTCTAACTGCTCTCTTGACTTGGTGAACTTGATGGTTTATGTCGATTGTTTGCGAAAGAAAACAGTGTACCATCAGGTCTGAATTAAATGTTGTAGACTTAATGTGAATTTAGTTTGCTTTCCTTCCTGTATGTATGTGCTTCTGAATTAATTTATTTTCTATATAGTAAATACAAAATTTAGTTTGCACACATCGTACACAGGGAACTTTACACCCTAAAGCATAATATAAGTCCATATTTTTAATTTGCAATGACGAACAAATATTTCACCCTCTTTACATAAAGATCTCTGCCTGACGATGGTTGCTTATATCACTGGCACATGAGTTTGAACAATCCTTGACATGCACACCAAAGTGTATGGTGTACAGGTACACGGTACACATGCTTACATGGAATGAGTAAACATTAATAATGCAACGAATATTTATTGGAGCATAGCAGACACGTTCTCTTAAAATGTTTAACACTCTCTATGTGCAGACTAGAAAGGACCAACCTCACAAACCATTAATCGGATAGCAAGTCATGAAACCACGTAAGATTACCTGATTTAGAATGGCAGTTAAGTTGCGCTGAGGTTAGTTCTATCCAGTTCATATCGAGATTTTATCACTACTTTTTTTCTTAAGTAGCAATCCAAATCTCCTCTCTCCTCCTTCACTTTTTGCTAGCAATTCAAACTCTACAAAGTTCTACTCTTTAAGTTTCTAAATTCATAAGGACCAACCATTTGAGTACTAGTTTCTTCACCCAAGGTAAATGTTATTATTGCTTCCCTCCCGACATAATGTCCTTAAAGCAACAACTATAAAAACACCGCCAAATCTCATTCGCTGCACAACCACTTCAATTTTAAATCGAAAGCTTCCACTCAGAATAGTACCTGCGCACTGCTGTTTCACTCACATTTCGGCAGCTTTTGCAATGCGATGTTTCTATCCCCTGTTATCAATTGACACGACCTGTTGGCAAGTAATTTCCGAAAAACGTGTATTTGCTGCAAATCAGTTGATTGGCGATCCTCAAAGGACACGGTACACCTAAACTCGAACCTTGTCATTTGGAAAAAAAAACGCGAGTTCCTCAACTCTTCAGACCGGTGCCTCCCACTTTTATTTACTCCGACCGACTTTTGCCGGATACATGTCGAAAGTAAATTGCAATGGGACCTTGCTTTAAGTGCTGCTGCCGACATTCGCATGTCGGCCGTCATCGTCCGATCGTTGTGCTAATCCATCAAGTTCGTCATTACTATAGTCCTGCGTGTGCGGGGTCATTAAAGCCTATTCAGTTCTGTCTGTCAATCAAAGCGTAAACTTTGTCCTCATCAGGCCATTAGACCAAGTGTTGCTGACGGCTAAGTTCCTCATACTCTGCCTCTTTTTTTCTCTTGTCGGGCTGGTGCTTTTCCCAGAAACAAAGAAAGGGAAGAAATTACCTGTCAAGTGATTGAATGTTTGTCATTCAGAGTGATGATCAGTCAGAGTGAAAGTGCATACAATAGCAGCGCCAGCAATTAATTTGAAATAAAAAGCCAAGAGCACCAGACACCCCCTGTGCCAGAGGTATTAACAAATAGTGTGCAGTGTTGAACCAAATATGCCTCCATGCATTGCACAGGGTGGAAGGAAATTACAAAGTTTAAATTAACGTTGACACTGTGAATGGAAGAGTGAAATTGATTGCCATCAGGATCATCGTCTCATCAATCTTTTCCGGGAATCCTCTGCAGATCCCCCTAAGGGGACACAATTGTTGACAGGTGAGACATCTTAAGTGCTGGATATGTTTCTCAAGCAAACATCACGTACCTGTATGAACCCGTGACACCTCCTCAACGAGGAGATAAAATACTTATTTGCATACATATTCTTCCACACTATAGGAGTGTAAAGAGCAGTTGGCAATTGGCACATCTGTGCAGTTTGATGATGATGTTTATTTTTTGCTCTTTCTATCTCAAATATATGTCAATCATTAGGCTGAAGTAGATCTGTATTTCTCTTCTTTCCCCCTCCCCCTTATGGTATACGTACTATCGCAAAATACAGAGGGGGGACAAACAAATAAACAAATCGATTTATATGGAAATTCGTTGTGGACTCCATCTACTCAACCCAGGAATCTAACGTGATTGTTCATCTGTGTTCACATATGCTTATTTGATGATTGAATGGATTAATATCGAGTGTTGGTATGTACCTAAACATCCTTTTCAGAGCTGATATCATACTTATGGTAGTAGTTAATTACGTCGACTAGGTGAGCAATTTGTGTTCTTATTGGGAGAACGATGCCATATGGCAAAAGTCCTTATGAGATCCTCTGAGGTTATATAACACTTGTACCATCATCACAATAGGAGCGTACAAAATGGATCTGACCTTTCTGAAGTGCGGATTAATCCAGCCCATTCGATTTCGTGAATGGATATTTAAATAGACAAGGGTCAAATAAGTGTGCTTATCGGAGGTAAAAATTGATGTCGTATAAATGTTAAGACGCATTTCCTAACCCGTCATTTAAATTCCTACAATTTGTGTAATTTATTTTTAAACATTGACTTTGCTTCTGAAAGGATGAGAAACCTCCCAGAAAAGAACTCCCAGAATATCATAAGAAAATTGGTTTAAACATTAATGCTACCATTGCGAAAGTAATTACTTTAGTAAACGGATGAATTCTTGTCACAGCTCTGACCTTCTAAACCTCTCTGTAATATTGCACACAGTTAGACCTTGAACTCGTCACTGTACGTGTAATAAAAAAGATAGCTACTGTCAGGAAACATACTCTAATGGCTGTCCACATTCAGTACACTTTTATTAAAATGTTATAGGAATGCACTTCCCGCCTTTCATATAATTTAACTTTTTCGCACTAATTGCACTCAAGCCTTATAGCAAAAGGGATGTTCATATCACGTTCCAATGATAATTATTCTACAGAAATGCTAGCTACGATATTCAAAATAAGAGATGTAGTTATGGACTTTAACTACGTATCTCGTAGAGAAGATGTGGCAATCCATTGTACTTTTTGGAATCTGCGTAAGAGGGAGAACGTGCTTCATTTCCTGGGCAGATGCCCCGTGCTGAGCAAATTTAGGCAGCAGCACTTTGGCAAACGCTTTCTAGATGAACGCGAAATTACGGCAGCTTTGAACGGTGCGGATTTGAATCAACTCTAAAAATACTTTTATTTGTCGGGGTAGGAAACGCTCGACTGGAGCAATCAGACGCAACTGGTCCATTGTACTGCCAGAGAGCAAACCCTGGTTTACCCATTTTATTGGAATTTCCTTGCCTTTCTAAGAAAGCCAGGCAAGGAGCTTACAGTGCCAGCACTCACCACTCACAGAGAAAATTTCTGCAGTGTCGTAGCTCTTTCCACAAGCGTCACAGATTGTAGTAGCACTTAAGCCCACCACATTAAGATGCTTTGCGAAAGTGAAGTGGCCTGTCAAGACGCCAATAAGTTGTTACTAGTCTAGTCTTTTCTGCAGATAGGCAGCAAGAATGCCGCTGATTTCTTGGCGACGGGAGTATTCGTTTAGTCAACTTACATCCAGGAGAGTTATGCCACACACAATTGTGTTCGTGAGAGATCCAATCATCATCGGAAGCCCCAACCAAGGACGCAGGGGACCCAACGCGGGTTCGGGGTCTAAGGAAGCCTCATCTAAGTCTTATCTAGCAATCTCATTGGAGTTCTCACTCCCCAGGATCCCAGTGTGACCTGGGACTCAGATAAGAGACAGAGAATTCAGCCTTGCGACCGAGTTCAAAGAGTTTTTGGTTTCACGAAATATTTTGGAATTGGTTAAAGGTTTAAGCAAGGCCTTATGCGCAGTCTGACTGTCACTACAGACGGAAATACTTCGACCCTTCCACCTATTGTTCACAACATAGTTTATGGCCATTAGGATTGCAAAGGTTTCCGCGTGGAAAACAGTCGCATATTTGCCTAACGAGAAAAGAAGTCTAATATTGTCGTCTTCCCCAAAGAGACCAGCGCCAGACCCTTGACTGGTTTCGGAGCCGTCCGTGAAAATACGACTGCATTCCATTTTTGGTTCAGACTCTGGCCGAAGCCAGTCCTGAACACAAGGAAAGTCGACTCTGAATTTGAGTATCAGCTGAAGTTCTGGTGTCATCCATGAGACCTGTGTCGTAAGATAGGTGTCGCGCACCGAAAGCCCACTCCTAGTGCACCACTCATCGATCATGTCTAGCGTCGCCTGCGCCTTAGCACAGACAGTCGCTAGGCATAGTCCGACAGAAAGTACAGCACCATTATCCGCATATGCCTGCGCGTAGATGTTAGAACTATTTAGAGTGTTCTATCAGAGACTCAACCACCATGCACCATAGCAGTGGAGACAGAACACCACCTTGCGGATAGCCCCTATTTACCCCTGTCATAACATATCGGCCACAATCCGCATCCGCTTCCAATGTTATATACATTAGCAATGCTTTCATCTACCCCGTGTTGTCTTGCCGAGTCGAAAGCACTCTCAATGTCGATGCTTTAAATTTAAATTTAACAAGTTAATTTTGTTTTTGTATATGAATTTAAATGAAGCCCCCCTGGCAGCTGACCTCCTCGTGGTGGGGGGCGGGCAACGTGGCTGGGATGTGCGGATGGGGTAACTTAAATAGTTATTCCCATCCATACAACCCAGTCACGGCTAACAAAGCGCACACCCCATGATGACACGAAGACGACCGGCCTCGGATATTGCCAAGCCTGGTAAGCCAGGGCATCCTTTGGAGCCAGGCCTGAAGGGTGTCAGGATGCGAGCGTCTGGTGGTCGGCTTGTCCCGCTCGGCAGCCGGCCGGGTCAAACCTGAAATGGCTACGAGCTTCCTGTCAATGGTCTCGCGAACCATTACGGGGGTCAAGGGGTGAACGCGCTGTGCACCGATAGGGGCACAGATGGACTCTCTGAGATTCGACAACGGCATCGACTTAGGATAGGCACATGGAACGTCTCATCGCTCACAGGGAAGGATTTTGAGCTTGTTGGGGAGGCTGTTAAAAGTCGACTAGATATAGTTGGCGTCTCTTCAACAAAGCAGAGAGGTTCTAAAACTGTGGACCTTTCGGGTGGGTGGAAGCTCTTCCTGTCAGGAGTCGCACCCTCAATGTCTGCTCGGGCGGGAGTGGGGATACTCACAAGTCCCAGGTTGACAGACAGAGTATTGGAGTGGATACCATTAGGAGGGAGAGTTGCGATCTTAAAGCTCAAGCTTGAAAGATCAACTCTGGCATTGGTGCAGGTGTATGCACCGAACCTTCTGTCAGAGTACGCAGCTTTCTTAGATGAAGTTGATGTTGCCCTTGAAAAGGTTGCAGATATGGATTCTTTTGTCCTGATGGGTGACTTCAATGCTCATGTGGGTGTAGATGTTATGACATGGGGGAGTGTGATTGGGAGGAACGGTGATCCTGATCAAAACGCGAACGGAGAGAGGTTGTTGGATTTTTGTTGTGAAAATGGCTTATCCATCATGAACACCATCTTTCCACACAAAGACATTCACAAATACACGTGGTACCGTCAGAGTCTTCAGCAGAAGTCGCTGATCGATTTCTTTGTGGTACCATCGTGTCTGAAGAGAATGGTTTGTGATGTTCGCGTATTGAGAGGGGCCGAACTGTCAACTGATCATCACTTAGTGCTGTGCAAGTTGTATCTTAGCGAGAGAGTGCCTCCCCTACCAAAGCGTAAACCAAGGATGGTTACACGCATACGATGGGAGAGGTTACAGGACGATGAGATACGGGAGACATTTGCACGGCAAATATCTGAAAGGTCCAACTGTTCCATCAAATGTAGAGGAAGAATGGCAACTGTTTTCAACGGCGGTTATTGCCTCTGCGGGAGATGTTTGTGGAGTGAAGCGGCTTGGTGTGGCGGCTGGTGGTGAGAAAAGAACTGCTTGGTTTAAAACGCCCGGAGTTCAAGAAGCCATCAGAGAGAAGAAGAGAGCCTTTAAGGTGTGGATTCACTTGGGAAACTCCGATTCTCGAAATCGGTACACTGAGGCGCGAAGAACTTGCAAATTAGCTGTGAAAACAGCGAAAGAACAGTCTTGGAAGGAGTTTGGCGAGAAATTAGAACGTGACCACAGATCTGCAAATAAGATGTTCTGGCAGACCGTCCGCCGACTCAGAGGAAAAAAGTTGAATATCGTTGAAGGAGTCAAATCCAAAGACGGTAGACTTCTTTCCAATGAGGAGGACATCTTACGCAGATGGAACGAGCACTTTTCAGAATTGCTCAATCCCAAAGAGGGCACCGAAGATGACAGACCTATGGTCGAGAGTTGGGCGGAAAGTAGTCCTACGGTAGAGGAAGTAACTTTGGCGATCAAAGCGCTAAAAGTTGGCAAATCTGCTGGTGTGGACGAAATTCGGCCAGAAATGCTCAAGGCTTTAGGTAAAGAGGGAGTGCAATGGCTCTCGCGTGTCATTAAAGTGGCCTGGGAATGCGGTGAAACACCTGGTGATTGGCAAATGGGGGTGATCGTTCCTCTTTTTAAAAAAGGGGACAAAAGAGATTGCGCCAACTACAGGGGTATATCTCTTTTAAGTCTCCCTGGAAAAGTCTTCGCTAAGGTGCTAGAAAAGCGTTCCAGAGCTGTGGTTGAGGACAGTTTGGGGGATGAGCAGTGCGGTTTTCGTCCCGGTAGAAGCACAACCTACCAGTTGTTCACTCTCAGAATGGTTCTTGAGAAAGCCTGGGAATATGCCAAACCTGTCTACACTTGTTTTGTGGATTTGGAAAAAGCATATGATAGGGTTCCTCGAGGCAAACTCTGGAGTGCTCTGCAGGAGTATGGGATTGATGGTTCCCTGTTAAGGGCGATTCAGTCTTTATATACAAACTGTAAAAGCTGTGTTCGGACAAACGGTGTTAAATCAATACCTTTCACTGTGGGCGTTGGACTCCGCCAGGGGTGCGTTTTGTCACCTCTCCTCTTCATTGTATATATGGATTGGATGTTGCAGCGCAGCCGTGGCGGAGAATGTTTCAAAGTGGGAGACCTAAGGATTAGTCATCTGCTCTTTGCGGATGATTTGGTCATCCTTGGGTCCTCTCAAACCGAACTTCAGCGCGCACTCGAAAGGTTTGTAGCCGTTTGTGATGATGCTGGAATAAAGATCAACGTGAACAAATCGGAAGTAATGGTCGTTTCCAAAAAACCCATTCAGTGCACTCTGCATGTTAGTGGAGTCCCTTTGAAGCAGGTGGAGAAGTTTAAGTACCGCGGGGTTTTATTCACGAGTGATGGGAGGAGCAATGCCGAGTTATCCTGTAGAATTGGTCAGGCTGGATCAATTTTGAGAGAGCTTGGCCAATCTGTTATAAGGAAGGCCGAACTTAGTATTCAAGCTAAGCTATCGGTTTTTAACTTGGTGTATGTTCCAACTCTCACCTATGGTCATGAATTTTGGGTAGTGACCGAAAGAATAAGATCGCGGATACAAGCTGCCGAAATGAGGTTCCTTCGCGGTGTTGTTGGAATAACTCGTAGGGATCGAGTGCGCAACACCAGAGTACGCGAGGCGCTCAACGTTGAGCAGCTACTTCTCCGAACGGAACGATCTATGCTTCGATGGTTTGGTCACGTAGTGCGTATGCCCCCAGACCGGCTTCCAAGACGCGCCATGGTTGCCGTGCCATCAGGTAGACGACTTCGCGGAAGGCCCAGAAATAGATGGTTGGATCAAGTCCGACATCTCTCTTGGAGCCGCTTAGGGATTCTCGCTGATGAATTGGAGTCAATGGCGGAGGATCGAGAAGGATGGAGAGTCCACCTGAGCATCCTACCCCCGCGACCCTCATGAAGGATTAGCGGGCCATTGAAAATGAATGAATGAATGAATGAATTTAAATGAAGGAAAAATTAAATATATTTATCTATCTACCTATGTATCACATCGCGTTTGAAGTTTTGTAGTCTTCGTAGTTCACATTCGAACTACGGACCTCCTTCCCACCTTCGAAGCTAAAATTATCCTTAAATTCGAATAACATAGTTTCGTACTTGAATTCTAACAGATATCAGCTGACTATGAACAAATAAACAACTACAGTCAGACGTACATATGTATGACAAGTAACTACGATAATATCATAAGCAGACATTCATGTCAAACAAACTCCAAACAACTAAACAAGAACTGAACACCCTAAATGTTCTTTTTTTTCGAAAACCCACCTATGTGGGTGAGCTTGTGTATAATGCAAGTGCCTGAAAACATTCAATAACATTTTTAAGAAATTTAATTTGAAAAGTATAGATGTTTGCTACCCCCACCCCATGCATAAGATCAGTTCATGACGGATGATTGATATCCCTTCAGCCCTCTACAAGGGCAACCGACTTTCTAAAGGTATTTTGATATTATACATAAACTTTATTTACCAAAGGCACTACTCCAATTAATATCAAAAATATCAGTGGCTTGCGCGTATTCACTCAGGGGTGTAATTGTATATGGCGAAAAAAGTGTAAACGTTTTCGTTTCAATAAACGTTTTGCTTCGTGGAACTTTAAAAAATGTAAATAAATTCGTCCGAGTATAAAAAAGTGGAATTATGTATATACTTGTACTTCTTTGACGTTTCGACAAAAAGGGCTTTCTCGTGGTTTTATGAATACCCTACCCTCCGATTTAATATTAAATTAACATCCGTCATGTGAAAAATTGCAGTTTTGGCCAAGACCAGGAGACAGGGGTGCCATATTATGTGATGCGTAAGTTAATTCTTCAGTTGCACCGAATACTCAAAATGCTGTTATTGAGTTTACTATAACTGATGAAGTACATATGTATCGTATGCCATTTACACCGCAGAATAATAAATCAACAATTTATCCGGCACTTCTTGACGATGACAATTATACAATATATATTTAACAATTTTGCTACTCAAAATAAATTCGGAACTGTTGATGGAAATATTAATTAAGCGAATGCAACAGCTTCTCTCAGCATCAGGACCCAGTAGAAACTCAAGTGTTGCTGATTATTTTTTAGCGACATTATTATATACATATACCTAGGGTTGAGGTGGCTGGCAGCTTACGCCAAAACACATAGACCAAGGAAGGTCCGTTGCGCTACCACGAAGGATCATATAATCCCTGCCTACTTCTTAAAACCACTTTGAGCTTCTAATGAAGCGTTTTGTTTTTTTTTTGGGGTGGGGAGCCCCGTACTCAAAAACAGTGTGGGATTTCCTCCCACTAAGCCCACTTCCTCTCCTACCTCTGATCCTCGCGGCACTGCCGTCAAGTATTTCATCGCTAGGGGGGCTTCAGCCATACTTATTCGGCTCGTTCGTTTTAGGGCTTGTTATCTTTTTAAGCAATATTCTCCTAAGCGCTATTATGTATAGGTTATTAGGCATTTGAATCTCAGTTGTCTGAATTGTTCGCGTTTCATTGGTGCTCTAAGCGTCTAAGATCGCCTTGAACTTGTTTTGAGAAGCTTTCTCGAGACAACAATACTCTCGGATATTTGTCAGCCGTTTGCGAGAGGTGGGACCGTGAAAAAACTTGTTGGTGTTTTCTGGGATTCGAACTTGGAACCTCACGCGCAGTGGTCCGACACACTAACCACTTACGCCACGGCGCCCACTTGCTGCTTGGCTATCCGAAAAGATGCGGATGTCCTTGGGGGATATCACGTTTCTCTTAAACCAAGATTAAGATTAAGATTAATTAAGACTTTCTTAATTGTCATTATTTCCGCCTGGAACACGCTACAATGATTTGGAAGACGGAAGAAGAGGTTAAGATTAAGCATATCAGAGAAGATAGTACTTCCACCCAACCCGTCCTTGGTTTTTCAGCCGTCAGTGTAAAAATGAATCGATTCATCTTCTAATAAGTGAACTTCTTCCTCCCAGTATGACCTGGAAGGAATGGTGACGTGGAAATTTATACCAAAATAAAGACTTAGTTCATTATGTGGGAAACGTCTCTCCGTACCTGACACTTGAAAGTATGCAATGGCTCCGGTAGAAGTGATAGCCTGATGGGAGCGTTGAACTGCTGTCGGTATCTGCGAGGTTTGTGCCCTAACTACAGAGGCGTCTAAAGGCGGAAGAACCCAGAGGGCGCCTAGCATTGTCATAGACAGCAAAGACATAAACCCGTGATAACCGATTCGGATAACAGAGAGGCGGCTGTACATAACAGAGATCGATTGAGTAATCGGCTATTTAAAGAAAAAAATCGATGGTATGTACATGGGTGAACGGAGATATCATCCGATAAAACTTCCGTAAGCAAGCACAGAGAAAAGAAGTTATATAAGCCAAGTCAGCTACCTCGCAAGGAGAAAAAGTTTTTGTTGATTGTTCGGTGTTAAGTTCGGCTTGAGTGCGGAGGCGTGAGTCAAAAAAAAAAAAAACTGAAAGTTTTACCGAAGGAAGGAAAAAAAAGTGGAAACGTCCATTGCCACAGTGTGAACGAAAAAGAAAAAAAAAAAGTGAATTATAATATATAGAAAAACGGAAAAATTAATTAAAACCCTCGTAGTATTTACTGTGAAAACCAAACAAGAAAACCAAAAAAAAAACTAAGAAACTAACAGAAATAATAATATCCCACGAATAATACCGAAAACATAACATTCAGTGAACTAACGAGATAACCACACAAAAAAAAGAGAAAAGAAACAAAGAAAAATAAACCCGCCTTCACCTCCGGCTAGTGTCAAGCCACGGCACACACCTCCCGCCTCCACAACAACTTCCCCGTCATAGCAGCAGTTCATCAGCGATCGGACAGTTAACCCGCGATCTGAATCAGCACCGCAAAGCAAACCGCCATCTTCAGCCAGTCGTGGGTGAAACTAGTGTTATAAGCTATCCCTCCTTATTTTACTTCGTTACAATTACGCTTTAAAATTTTCAAGTATTAAGAGTTTTATGCGCGAAAATTAGTACGTATACGCACTCGGTATCACCAAAACATTTACTTTTATGTATAATAAAAAAGGTTTTGTTTTTAACTTTAAATTACGTTTTTGTGTTGAAGATGAGAGGAATTAAAAAAAGCTTCATTCATTCCAAGAAAAAAAGAAAACTTAAACTGAAAGTTTCTAGAAACAAAGCACAATATGTATGAATTATGATGCACAAAATATAATGGTATCCACGGTCTTATCGTGTTAAATACCATCTTCATCAAACAAAGCCGACACCTGATCACTTTCAGCAGTGGTGGAGATGAAACCCAAATTGACTACCATTTGGTAGCCAGTTTCATGAAGCATCGGGTAAAAGATTGCAAATTGATCCTGGGAGAGGCGATCGCTCGGCAACACCGTCAGACACCAAAGAAAAGCAAACAAACTGAGGTCTCTGAGAAAATCAAGTGGTACAATCTGGACAAAGAAAAAGGAGAGGCTTTTGTTTTCGAGATGAAAAATGATATCTCTCACACCATCAACTGAGCTGAGGATGAAGAGTGCAGAGCACAAAATATGTGGGATTCCCTACAGCGAACTTGCTTAAAGAAGGCCAAATCACTGCTAGGAGCTTCAAAAGGCCACCATCAACACGCCAAAGAAACATGGTGGTGGAGTGGTGAAGCTAAGAAGGTGATAAATGAGAAGAAAGCGGCTTCCAAAGCTAGGGCAAAGTGCCCCTCTAATAATAGTGACGAAAAAGCTCGCCTCGAAATGGAATACAGATGTTGCAAGAAAAAAGCGAAGAAGAAGTGCGCTCAGCTTCAAGCAGAGTGTCCGGGGAGGGTCTGTATCGGGAGCTGGAGAAAATATCTTCCTCGGTTGCTGATGCAAACCAGGCTATCCAGGAGCTGCGAAGACACAATATGAACAAGAGCGCAACCATCTTCAAAATAGCCGCCCAAAGAAGGAGGAATGCTCAGGAGATTCGTTCGCCAAAGTTCATTACCAATACTCATAGCCAGCTTCTTGTGGATGAGGACAACATTTTGCAGAGGTGGCGGTATTGTAAAGACCTTTCGAATGAACAGTTTCCCCGGCTAAACTTTCCAAGCGCCACCCTATTTCTGAAGAAATACCCGGCATTTACAGTCGTAGAAGTTAGTGAGGCGGTCAAATACTCCAATAAACGAAAAGTGGTTGGGCCAGACGAGATGCCCTCTGAGTTGTGGAAAAAGATGGGAGACATCGGGTTCAGATGGCTCAGAATTATCATCTCCAAATTTGTGAGAGGTGATCTAATGCCAAATCAATGGAGGAAAATTTACCTTCTCCCTGTATACAAAGGGAAGGGTTATACGCGAAACTGTGATAACTACCGTTCGATCAAGCAGATGTCACACACCATGAAGATCTTTGAGCGGGTATTAGGTGGCCGACTGCGAAAAATAATACGGCTATCTGATGATCAGTGCGGGTTTGTCTCGGGTAAGTCAACCACAGATGCAATCCAAAGTATAAGTATCATAATGGAAAAACATCGTGATTCCTTAAGGGATTTGCATATTGCATTGGTCGACTTTGAAAAGGCATTCGACAGACAACCACGAGATTTGATATGGGTGGCGCTAAGACATCGAGGGGTTCCAGACACCTATGTACAGATGATCATGGACATGAACGAGGGAGCAAAGACAAAAGTAAGATGCCCCGCTTGAGTAACCAAAGAATTTCCAATCAAAGTCGGGGTGCATCAGGGAAGCGTTTTAAGTCCTTTGCTCTTTATTACAGTCTTTGATTATCTGCTTGAAGGTAAAGTGATGGACCCCAAGGTACATTAGTTATTCTTTGCTGACGATGGAGCCATCATAAGTGAGGATCCTAAATCGCTGCAACGAGCACTTGATGTGTGGGCGGACGTTCTGGAGGGAAATGGGTATCGCATTAGTTAAAAAAAGACAGAGTACTTGTGCTGTCCGTTCTCTGATTCACTCAGGCCTATTCCACATATTTATTTGAATGGAACAGTGCTTCCCAAGTGCGAAAAGTTCAAATATCTGGGATCTATGATCAATAGCAAAGCAAATTGTGATGTCGACATAAATCATCGCGTAAGCGTAGGGTGGATGAAGTGACGAGACTATCTTCTGTGACAGAAAAATGTCACCTAAGTTGAAAGGAAGGCTCTACACCACAGTTATGCGTCCAGCGCTCACATACGGTTCACAATGTTGGACGATGTACAAAACGTATGAGAGTAACTTAACGGCAGCTGCTTGACAGCAGGAGTGACAAAGCTTGATCGAATAAGAAGTTCGAAGATCCGTGGAAGCTTTCACATCAAGGAAACCATCGTACAAAAAATAGAGCGCGACCGGCTCAGCTGGTATTGCTACGTTCAAAGAATAGAAAAAGGCAATATTAATTCATGTTCCATAGATATCGCGATGTAGGAAGGGCAGGCCTATAAACGCCTGGATCACACAAATGCGACGACATCGGCATTTCATTGGGCTCAGTAACCGAGTTATCTTAAATCGGTGGGCCTGCCGATATTTTCTGAGGTCAAATAGGCGAAACCCACAGGCGGATCAGTAGAAATGCGGTGAAGTGGGAGGGTTGTGATCCCTTATTTTCGGATCATAACCTCGCTGAGAAATGAAGAAGAAGAAGAAGATTAAATAATGTTTCAGAAGAAAGATAAAAATTATCATATTTCTGTATTGTAAAATGTGTGGCAACAAAACTTTTTTGTAAATTTATGTACGACATAAAAATCTATCTATCTATCTAGTGCTTTAAGGGCCGCTTGGCTGTGGGTAAGTTTGTGGATAGTGGCACCTTTGATGCCTGAGTGCGAGTTTATACTAACGCAAGTCTCAATAGCGTAAAGCTCGGCCGGGAAAACACTGGGACTCTTTCCAAGTGATTTCAAAACTTTGTAATTGGGTCCATACACTCCGGTGCCAACTCCTGAATCCATTTTTGATCCATCGATATATCATACGATTCCGATTGGACCAAGCAGCAGTCCACCTTTATTCCATGTATCACGGTTTGGGATCTCAATCTCAAACCTTCTACCGAAGTAGAGTGATTTAGGCGTAAAGTCAGAAACCGCGCTGAGCATATGTAGCTCGGAGAAGTCGGTTGGATAAATCCATGAGATCCACATGATCCCATGTACTATTAACATCCGACTTTCGACTAACTGCACTGCAAATTGACACTTTTTGATGAATATATGTAGCGGAGTGAATCCGATTATAGCCTATATAGCTGTTGTGGGGGAGGTATGCATAGTGCCTGTAATTTCGAGGCAAGTTAGTCTTTGAAGTTTATTGAGTTTGTTGATGGTTGTGACCTCCTTAGTTAGTGCCCACCAGATAATGGACACGTATGCAAGAATGGGTCTAACCACCGTGGCATATAACCAGAATGTGACCTTTGGCGACAGACCCAGGTTTTATGATACATACAGCGACAGGCCCACATGGCAGTGGTCGCCTTAGCAATTTTATGTTTAATATGGGAGTTAGGTTTTTTATCTAGGGCAATTCCTAGATATTTTACTTCGTCGGAAAAACCAACGATTGTACGCTTAGAGTCACTGAACCAAGGTTTAGCGTTCAGTGTACATAGTTACCTTAGTATGTAGTTCAAGAGAAGATTTAACTACTCAATTGCCTTCTTAGCCCAGAAAAACAACGATTGGCTTCTCGGTTAAAATTTACGGCAGAATCTAGGTAAACAAAGTCTTTAACTACCTTAAGTTTGTAAATGGTTATCGTGACATTTAGTCGGTGTCGATTGTTCTTACTTGCTGACAACATGTACATTAATTTACTCTCATTTACCGCTCAAGCCATTTTTACTGCTTCTGCCTCAATTCTGACGAACGAAACATCGACATAACGCTGTCTTCTCCCGTAGTGTGAGTTCTCCAACATCTTCCTGCATAGTCGGACAAACTCGGCACGAATATCAAAACTAAACGTGGCTCTTCTTTATGACAGCTGTCAGCTTTAAAATCGTGAAAAAAGCTATACTAAGGGCGGCTTTCAAAAACATTATTTGCCATTACGACAACAAAGTGATTCACATACTCGTATAAGGCTTAAAACCACAACATTCTAGAGATCATTTAAACTGCCATATCGTTCGGCTTACATCCCATATTCCTTTCCCAAGGTTGTCAAGTAATTCAGAATGACAACTTAATACAAACTTACTTTTATGGTGACTTAAAGAGAGGCACGTGATACTGCCGAAACCATAAAATATAAACTATACAAGTATTTTCATTACGAGATAATAACTTTCCATACATCATCCCTTAAATTTTTGCATGTTCTACGTCACTTTGCAAATTATGAAACAAATGTCTCTACCCATAGGGGTACGTGACTTTTTTCACCCAAAAACACCTCAAACACGAGTGAGCAATTTTGACATCCCTCTTCATACCACAGGACAAGCTCAGTGAACTAAGGCACCACAAGGTACAATCCACCGTCAGGTGTCTCTAAGCGTTTAAGTTATCAAACAAAAGCTACTCAAACATAATACACACGCCTTACGCTTATGTTGGTCCAGCCTATCGTAGACTTCCTCAATTTCGAGAATTTGTTGCTCATCGTGGTGCTTTCTTTGTGCGCTCATTAAGGATAATAATAAAGGAAATTATTTACTTTTTTTTTGTTGTTGTTGAAAATTTAAGGATGTCAAGGGAATAAGTTGCGTTCGGGGAACGCTATTAATCATTATAATGAGATGCTCACGCCAAAAATTGGCCATGATATACATATAACGTGGGTAGGTTGAGACTTATGACTCCGTGTAATGGGAATAATCGAAATAATTTAGCCTAAAAAGGCACCCCTAATAGCCGTCGTTATTTGGAGAGTACACTTGAGTAAATGAGCCTATGAAGGTCAGGGAAATTTGAAATTCAAATAGCTGAGACGTGTTAGCACTCGCATTTTAGGGAGGTCAACAAAATGGATTAAGCTTTTGGGGTAAATATGTTGAAAAATTTATAGACAACTTTTTATCTTGGTGAAGAATGGGCTTTATTCAAAAGCATTAAGTTTCTCCAGAAAGTTTAATTTACTTGAAATCATTTGCAGACATTCGCAACTTATAAAGAATGTTTATTAAAATTTGCAAAAAGGTATAACAGCCAATTAGAGCCACTTCTAAGGAATTCAATTTTGAACCACCTTAGACGTTATCAGCTCCTACTACCCTGTTTTCCTAAGACTTCGTAAGGCAAGATTAATCATCCTACAAATTCTATTAGAATAACTTTAAGGTTTCTCCACCCCTTCCCGACCGTCATCACATACATATCATAATAAAGAAAAAAGGTTAGCCAAACAATACTTACCCATGACTCGGGGGGTGAACATTAAAAGTCTCAAATTTGAAAGTCAATTAGGTAAATGAATTTCTCATATTCTGTGCACCTCAAACCGCTTTGGCAATCCCCCTGCTACACATTTTTGATCAAAGGAAGATACCATTATTACTGTCCTCGAGAGTTGCCGGGTTTGGGTCACAAATTACCTCTCTCTCTCTCTCTTCCTCTCTTTCATTCACCCTGTGTGTGTTGATATTTTACTTAATAAATAAAGGGATTTCGAACCCTTCAAAGTGGTAGTTGTGGTGTTTGTTGTTGTTGTTTGCGTGTGTGTGAACATCAGGCTCAAATTAGATCCGATTTTCAACTTCGGGAGTTGAATGTTTTGTTGCGTAAAACTTTTCCAAAACTCTTCGGTACAGAATTGATTGTGTTGAATGCAAATGGATACCTGGTCAAACAAATAAAAAAACTTTTCTGGTATTTGCATACTAAAGTGAACCACTTAGAAGGGGAAAAGGTTCTGTTCTAGTAACCACAGGCGGCTATCAATATGTGCATATTTAATGTGGTGCATAGGTATAGGGGGAAAAGAAACTTTTTCGAGTTTCCAGTGGACCCGAGTACAAAGTGTATTTATTAAATAAATTAGTATTCTGGTAGGATCGCTGAAATACATACTCATGATCGGAAGTTTATAATGAATAAAAGAGTTTATTCTTGTACCTGGAAATAAAACGCTGACATTGTTTAGAATTGTACATATTCGTAAAATAAATAAAAATATTTTTCGTTAAATGTAAATTTGCAATCGCTCGTGTATGCTTGTGAAACTTGCAGGAGGACTCAGATATGAACTGATTTGTAATATTTTCCGAGAAGCTATTATACTGCTAAAAAGCATATATTTGAAAACGCAGATGGAGTTCTTAGTAAACGAATGAATGAAATGTATAATGCATTTCAAATTCAAAGACACGAGGCTAACTTATACAGGTGTTGAGAAACCACATTTAGAGTTTTTATAGGAGTTGTGATGAAACTTTTTTATTAGTCAAGGTAACATCAACTGACATTTAATACTAAATTGACGTTTTTCATTTTTTTATTTATACTTTTCTCTTTCAGTTTCTCTCATTTGACGTTTTTCATCTTTTATACCACAAAAGTACGCGAACTTACTTACTTGGAAGGCGCTATAGTCCGACCGGCTCGGTCATTAGACAGCTGCCTCCAGTTGCGCGCTAAGTTGGTTGAGATCCCTTTCCAAGTTTTTGCTTCATCTAAGGTGAGGCCATCTTCTACTGCGTTTCGGGCCGGGGGATTGATGTCTATTCGCTCTAGATGTCGTAGCCATCTCATTCACTGTATGCGTACTCTTCTGGCTAGGTCGATATGATATGATCATCTCTGTACAGCCCATACAGTTCTTGATTATATCTTTTCCTCCACTCGCCGTCTATGTAGACGGGTGGATAAATCACACGAAGAACCTTTCTCTCAAAGTAGCCAAGGGCATCCTCACCCGATTTCAATAGAGTCCCTGCTTCTGCGTCATATAGCGGGACTGGGATGATTAGGGTCTTGTAAAGGGCTACCTTAATCGTTCAAAAAAGTGCTTTACTACTCAATTGCCTTCTTGGCCCAAAGAAATAGCGATTAGCAAGATTGATTCTCCGTTTGATTTCCGCGCTGATGTCATTGCTCGAGTTTATAGCGGAGCCTAGGTAGACAAAGTCCTTAACTACCTTAAAGTTGTGCCTATCGTGACATTGTGTATGTTGGTTGTCCTTTTTTGTTGCCAGTGTGGACTTTGTTTTGCTCTCGTTCACCGTTAAAGCCATTTTTGTCGCTTCCTTACGCTCTCGACTCCTCCTCGTAATAATGTCAATGTCGCCCGCGTAGGCGACCACATCATCTCCCGCTGCTTTAAAGAGTTCGGCGGCTAGAACGGCTGCTCCAACAACTTTATTTGACTTTAGCTTAGATATCGCTATCCTCACCTCGTCAACGCGGGATGGATGGAAGTGTTGTCCATCATCGTCCAAATTGAACACGTTATTCTGCCTGATATCAGAATTTTGGTCATTATCGCCGTTTAACAGTCTGTAGAGGTGTTTTTTTTCCATATCCTTAGCACTGACTGCGATTCTACCACTAGGTGTCCATCTTCGTACCTGCAGGCTTATGTTCTGGCTTTAAAGCCTTGTCATGTTCTTTTATCTTTTGATAATATTTTCGAACATCATTCATGCATTTTAGCCTCTGTATTTCCTCGATCGAACGCTTCTCATGCTCTTTCTTTTTCATTTTGAGAAGTCGATGCTCTTCCCTTCTCCTCTGCTCGTAAAGCTTGCGAGCAGCTCGGGTCCTTCTGTGCAGCGGCACTTTATATGCTTTTCGTTTTTGCTGCATGTGGTCGTCGGCATTCTTCATCAAACCAGAGATTTCTTCGTGGTAGTCTGGAGAAACCTAGCACATCAGAAGCGTCATCTCTAATGGTTTGCTGTCAACATTTCCACTAGTTGTATGCACTTGCTGCGGCTGGCATAGGACATCGATCGGCAAAGGCTCTGGTCGCTTTTTTGCGATTGCAGCCGTTCGATGTCAAATTTTCTCACTGTGTTTTGCTGATTCCGCACTACACTGAATATCCACATTCGTACCTTGGCTGCAACCAAGTAGTGGATGAATGGCTTCCATCGATCGCAATATGATTAATTTCGTTGACAGTTATATGATCATTAGACTGCCAAGTTTCCTTGTGAATTCTGAGGCGAGGGAACCGCGTGCTTCCTACTACAACATTTCGACCCACCGCAAAGTCAATTAGCCTTAATTTATTAGGTATCGGATGTTTTTTCGTGTATGCTTTCCATTAAAGTCGCCTAGAACAACTTTAACGTCATGACTAGGGCATTGTTCATAGGTTTGGTCGAGAAGCTCGTAGAAGTCATCTCTGGCGCCGTCATCGCTCTTCTCCGTGGAGGCATGAGCGCATATGAGACTAAAATTGGCGAATTTAGCCTTAATCCGGATTGTCATGAGGCGTTCGTTTACATGCCGGAAACTTAAGACCTGTTGCCTAAGTTTGCCTCTAATGACGAATCCGCATCCAAATAGATAATGTCCGGGTTTTTTGTAGCAATCGCCATAGGAGAAGCTCTTGCTAGATTTCTGAGATGCATATTTCAACCAATCAGGTCATCAAGAGGTACCTCGTTTGGTTAATCATATGTGTACTGAAGTTCACCCAGATGTGCTTGCACAGGTCCGAGTGTTCAATTACACAAATATCGTCAGACTCAACATATGCTCATCGTTAGGTTACTATTAGATAACTATCCAGTGGGCACCGCGAGGAGTTGGTGATGCGATTTTGCCAAGTAAGCGAACGGACCTATTAAAGGGAGAGTTTTCTCAAAGCATTATTTTTACACTTTCGCGGTTTTGATAAACACCCGACGATATTTTATCTCCATATAATATAACCGTCATGTGCCACCATATTCCTGTCATTAATGTAGGAAACATTAAATCATCCATCTCTTAAAAAGGAAAACTACTTCGTTCACATATACTTCAGTAAAAGTAATTACTTTTATTTTATGAAAACAATTTTTCATTTAATGTCCGCTTTCTTTTATGCCGCAACTTTATGCATAAACCACACACAAGTTCTTCGTAATTAATTTTACCACATTTAACAACATATGAAAAATATTTACATGAATATGGGAAAACCTTCCCTCCAGATATCACAGTACCGCCGCGCCCTTTAGGTCTGTTATAATGTACTCCATGTACAGCGAATGTAATGAATTAAAAACAGAGAAATTCGAATAAATACACATTCATATTGAAAACCCGGGATATTTATTTATTTACTGCTCATAATTGCGGAGGAACGCAATCAGATAATGAAAATTAAATACGCCCACTCGTTGCATTTCCTTCATTTGGTAATAATATTACCTACCCGTCCCAAAATATTCAACACTTTCTGGCCTGAACTTTCAGCCGCATGTGGTGGTGGCGACGTTTCCAATTAATTTCATTTAAACATACATAATTGTCATTGATTGCAACAAACACTAATCAGGTAGACCTGAAAAAACCACAAAACCTGAAAAGGACTCATGCACCCTAATGTAATTACCACCAACTGTCAGTACGGCCACCCAACGGATGTGTTGGCAGGATAAGGGGGTAAAATTGTAAAGCTTAATTAACCAAATAATAAATATACGGAGAACGATAATTGCTAGTTTATTACAGCAATAAATAGCCCAGTTTCATGGCCGGCCTTTGAGTCTGTTTCATCTGGTAGTATGACCGAGTTCCGCCCTCAAAGAGCGAAATCAAGTGGATTTTATTACTGTCGCATAATTATTCGCAATCGGCGAATAAAATATTCTGATTGACTCTTATTGATGACATTTAGTGTTATTAAACATTAGTACCAACATTTTCGTTTTTGTATAACCTTGTGATTGGAGGGAAGTTTTGTGTAGCTACAGTGTGAGTATATTGATTTGACATTAGAACAAAATTATCGGACGGATAGTGTGAAAATTTAGTGTTGTGTAATAAATTAATTTTATTATCGTGTCATTTAATTATAATGATATATGTTAGAACGCATCAAACTCCAGTAAAGAAATTGTTAAAAATCATCGTGCGAGATACATGAACAAACACATGAATTTCAATATTCGCTGAAAAAAGTATGATCGACTCTGTTGAGTTTTTAAGCGGCTCAACTTAGGACTCCCCAAATTTTGCATAGAAAAATGTTACTCTATTTATTACATGATTCAATTAATGTATGCTTAAAATATGATTCGTTTGACCCTCTTCAACCTTCAACCTGTGATTCGTTGTGGAGATACAAATCATCTATCGTTAAAAAGACATGAAAATTCGTTTTCTAAAGAAGTCAATAATCTTACAGCCGAAGATGCACTAAAAAGAATACAAAAATACGAAGGTCTCATGCTACGTCATAAGGTCTGATTCTTCTTCTTCCCCCTATTTCGGCGATGTTATGATCCGAAAACAAGGGATTATAACCCTCCCACTTCACCGCATTTCTACTGATCCGCCTATTTGACTTCAAAAAATATCGGGAGGCCTCCCGATTTTGGATCACCTGGTTACTGAGGCTAATGAAATGCTGGTAACGTTGCATTTGTGTGATCCAAGCGTGTATATGCCTGCCTCCTCTGCCTCGCGATGTCTTTGGAAGGTCTGATCTTCAAACCAAAATCCAAAGCTTTTTCTCATTACCTTCTCATAGTCTAATTTGTTGATACTGATCATAAACTTTATATCTTAAACATTTTTTTTTTTTTTTTCCGAGGGTAGGTGAAAAATCTTTCATAGACACTATGAGAATAGCAAGCGCGTGCTCATAGTAGTGTCAGATTCTTACTGACTAAAAAAACACCACCCTTCGATATAAATTTGTTAGATATCGCAACTAAGTATAACTTATCAAGCAATTTTTCTATCACGAAATAAAAACGTTTGGCAGGTTACTTTCCACTGAAGGATCCTGCATATTCCGCAATCTAGACGCGGTTAATCATTATCTCGCCAAGTCGAAAGGTCGGCGCAATAAATTGTTCTCATCCAAAATTTGTAGGACTGTATTGTTGACATGTCCGATTAGTTGGTTTCTATGCTTTCTCGCGAAGCTTCTAGTTTCAGCTTCGATTTTCGGAATTCCGAGATCCCTGTGGATATCGTCGTTTCTACTATACCACGGTGCTTGGACAATTTCTCTTAGCACTTTATTTTGAAAAGCTTGTAAAATATTTGCATTTGTTTTCTTCGTACAACCCCAAAGTTGTATACCGTAGGTCCACACCGGCTTTAGCACTTGCTTGTATAAAAGCAGTTTGTTCTCAGTACTGAGCTGGGATTGTTTTCCGAGTAACCAGTACATTTCTCTATATTTGATTTCGAGTTCTTTACGTTTCATTTTCACGTGCGAATTCCATTTCAGCCTTGCGTCGAGTGTCATTTGCAAAGGGCCTCGTTTGCAAAGGGTATTCGGGCCGAGTTTAGGAAAATTGGCAAGTCATTAGTTTTCTTGTAAGTGAAATTCACGTGAACAGATTTAGATTCGTTGAGGGCGATCCGCCAGTCCCTCGTCCATTCATTTACAATATTCAGTGCGTTCTGCAGTTTTGCAGTCGTTTCTTCGATTGTTTTACCTACTGCTAGGATAGCGGTGTCATCGGCAAACGTAGCGAGGATAGTGCCATCTTCGTTCGGTATATCACGAGTATATAGCAAATAGAGAAGCGGCCCAAGAACGCTTCCTTGCGGTACGCCGGCCGAAATTTCCTTGAGCTCGGAGTATTCGACTCCATGTCTAACAAGAAAGAGTCTATTCCCGAGATATGATTCTAAAATATCGTATAAGCATACAGGGAGAATTTGTCGTAGTTTGCATTTCAAGCCATCATGCCACACCTTATCAAAGGCTTGCGAGACGTCAAGAAATACGCTTGAGCAAATCTTTTTTTTTTCAAGTAAAAAAAAAAAAAAAAAAAAAAAACGGTAGTGCATGCGATCATATGAAAACACAAGCGTTTTCACTCAGCTGAGGCCTACCAACTCCTACTCTCAACCTCCACGCGGTGACAGCCGGGTGCCTAGTACCTTAATCCAAGAAATGGGTAACCAACCCCGTTTGGCGGATTCTTGGTGGCAGCAGATGAGAGAGGGGGGGAAGAGTGCTTTTCTCACTAGAGCACTTCTTCCTGTTCCAGGCGGCAGCGGACGAATTCCCTAGACGGAGTCAACGGTGGCGTCTATAGTTCCAGTTAGGTTGAACTTAGTGAATACCTTGCGCAAGCTGCTTCGACGTATTCGGATCACAGGTCGGTAAGGAATTTCCAATGTTGGTCAGGACATTGGAATAGAGATGGTGGCGGAGGAGCCCTTAATGGGCCAACGGCAGCGCTCATACTCCCGTAGTGGACTACTGGCACCGGTATAGCCGGCCCCTCGCCCTAGGGGAATAATTAAGGAACTGGCCCTCCAGGTTCGGGGTTGTGCCGTCGGGATAACTTCCCTACCACGTAAAAAATCGATGGTTCCGAAACAACCAAAAGCCTCGGATAAGGATGACCCAACTAATGACGACCCCAGCAAACGAAATAAGGACAACGACCTTCGGATCTGTACGTGGAATGTTCTGTCCCTTTACAGACCACGTGCAGCCGAACAACTAGCAGAGGCCCTAGACTGCTATAAAGCAGATATTACCGCCATCCAGGAAGTGCGATGGGATGGGCCAGGCAAAAAGAGGATGAAAAACTGTGACATCTACTACGGTGATTGCTACAGAGGCAACAGGCAACGCTTATTCGGATGCGGATTTGTCATACGCGGCAGACTTAGGCAAGAAGTCTTAAGCTTCCGACACGTGAGCGAGCGTATTATGACTATCCGGATCAAGGCTAAATTCGCTAACATAAGCCTAATATGTGTTCATGCCCCCACAGAAGAAAAGGACCCTGCCTCCAAAGAGTGTTTCTACGAGCTCCTCGACAAAACATACGAGCAATGTCCTAAATACGACGTTAAGATCGTATTGGGCGATTTTAACGCCAAAATAGGAAAGGAGGACGTCTTCGGTAGAGCAGTCGGTAAGCATAGCCTACACGACACCACGTCTGATAACGGACTAAGGCTAATTGATTTCGCTGTGGAGCGAAATGTCACCATAGCAAGCACATGGTTTCCTCATCTCGATATTCATAAGCAGACATGGCGGTCCAATGATCATGTCACGATCAACCAAATTGATCATATTGCGATCGACGCAAGGCATGCCTCCAGTATTCTGGATGTCCGGACCTTCCGAGCGGCCAACATAGACTCGGATCATTACCTTGTTGTAGCCAAGGTACGAATGCGGATATCCCAATCTGAGCAACAAAGAAGAATTACTGTGAGAAAATTTAACGTCGAAAAGCTACAATCGCAAGAGACCGCCAGACTCTTCGCTGAACGCGTATCCCGAAATCTCTCAATCACCCCTATACCGCCAGCATCAAGTGCCGAAGACCAGTGGCAACGCTGCCAACATGCCATCAGAAACGCCGCGACTGATGTGCTGGGTCTCGCTCGCCCACCACCGCGAAACCCCTGGTTTGACGAAGAATGCCGGCGAGTGCATGCAGCAAAACAAGAGGCATACAAAGCGGCGCTGCAAAGGAAGACGAGAGCTGCTCGTGAGCTCTACGAGCAAAAGAGACGGGAAGAACATCGGCTTCTCCAAAAGAAGAAGAAAGAGCATGAGAAGCGCGCGTTTGAGAATATCGAGAGTCTATACTCCAGGAACAATGTACGGAAGTTTTACCAAAAGGTAAAAAGAACGTGTCAAAGAAGTAATACCCGTACAGAAACCTGTAGAGATGAGAATGGAAACCTCGTAGTAGAATCACAGTCGGTGCTGAGAATCTGGAAAAACTACTTCTGCAGACTGTATAACGGCGACGAAGACCAACATCCCGCTGTCAGGCAGAATGAACCATTCAACATGGACGATGATAGTCAAAATTTCCGTCCACCTGACCAAAACGAAGTGAGGATAGCAATATCCAAGCTAAAATCGAACAAGGCTGCTGGACCTGACGGTTTACCGGCCGAACTTTTCAAGGCAGCTGGGGATGAATTGGTAGAGTGCATACACCAACTCATTTCTAATATTTGGTCAGAGGAGTGTATGCCTGATGAATGGAATCTCAGCATCGTTTGCCCGATCCACAAGAAAGGAGACCCCCTCAACTGCGCCAATTATAGAGGCATCAGTCTCCTCAACATCGCGTACAAGATCTTTTCTGCGATATTGTGTGAACGCCTGAAACCTTTTATGAACAGCCTGATTGGACCCTATCAGTGCGGTTTCAGGCCAGGAAAGTCCACCATCGATCAAATCTTCACACTTCGGCAGATCCTGGAGAAAACCGAAGAATTCCAAATCGATACTCACCACCTCTTTATCGATTTCAAGGCCGCCTATGACAGCATCTATAGAGAAGAGCTTTATAGAGCCATGTCTAGTTTTGACATCCCTGCCAAACTTGTCCGCCTGTGCAGGCTGACGATGGAGAACGCTCGCTGCTCCATCAAGGTCGGTAATGACCTCACCGAGACCTTTGATGTCAAAAAAGGCTTTAGACAAGGTGACGCGCTGTCATGTGACTTCTTCAATATTGTACTTGAACGGATTGTGCGGAACTCACAAGCCAACACCGGAGGCACAATCTATTACAAGTCTGTACAACTGCTTGCATACGCCGACGATATAGACATTATCGGAAGATCTCAGCGGGCTGTCACCGGTGCTTTTGCAAGCATTGAGGCGGAAGCGGCCAAAATGGGTTTGGCGATAAACGAGGGCAAAACCAAGTATATGCTGTCAACTAGAAGGGAAAACCAACATCGACGAATTGGACAAAACGTCACCGTGGGCAGCTATAACTTCGAGGTAGTAAGGGACTTTGTCTACCTTGGCTCTGCTATAAATTCAGCAAACAAAATCAGCGCAGAAATCAATCGAAGAATAACTCTTGCCAATCGCTGTTTTTTTGGGCTTATAAAGCAATTCAACAGTAAAGCCCTCTCTCGAACAACTAAGGAGACTCTATATAAGACCTTGATCATCCCAGTCCTGCTTTACGGCGCTGAAACATGGACTTTATTAAAAGAGGATGAAGATATCCTTGGTCGCTTCGAGAGAAAAATTCTTCGTAAGATTTTCGGTCCCGTTTGCGTTGACGGGTTTTGGAGGAGAAGATTCAATCACGAACTATACGAGCTGTACAGCGACATCGACCTAGTCAAAAAACTGCGTATTGGACGTCTGAGATGGCTAGGACATGTAGAGCGAATGGACACCAACGCTCCGGCCCGCAGAGTCTTCGAATCTAACCCCGAGGGACGACGCAGTAGAGGGAATTATCGCCGTAGGTGGCGCGCACAAGTTCAAGGGGACCTCGACCAACTTGGAGTGCGCAACTGGAGGCAATTAGCTAAAGACCGAGCTAAATGGAGAGGCTTGTTGGTTGAGGCCCAGGTTCACCCCGAACTGTAGCGCCACCTAAGTAAGTAAGTAATCTTTTTTTTTTCAAGTGCTTTCTCGATTACGTCAGTAATTCTATGCACCTGGTCAATCGTCGAATGCTTACTTCTGAACCTAAACTGGTGGTCAGGGATAAGATTATTTTCTTCTATAACCGGTTGGAGACGCCTTAATAATATCCTCTCGAAAATTTTCGATATGATTGGAAGAATCTTAAACATAAAACGTTAACTTTCGTTTCAGTAATGAATTATAAATGCTAGCCTTAAGCTGCCTACTTTTTTTTATGGCTGAATACACTTATGCAAAAGATAAAGGCTCTTAGAAGACTTTCTCATCGATCATACGTCACTCAGCTACTATCTTAAAGCACTTATATAATATTTAAAAAAAGAAATCTCAAAAACCATCCCACTAAAACATGTCATTGTACACCCTTAACACCTGTGACAGCATATGTACTTATTTGAATGTACTCAGTGAATAATGAAGATTCGATTTCGGCGTAAGTTTTTCAATCACAGCTAGTCTTAAGCTGCGACAATTCTCCCGAATAGCGTTGGCCGATATATAAGGTATTTTCCTAAGTGTATTATACATATAAAATTAACTTGTTTTAATTCTTTTGCGGAAAAAAGTAACGAATTTTACATAATGTATGTACCTGAACAGGGATACCCTGTTTACGAGTATGTATATGTTGGATTCGAAGTGCGTAGCACAATGATTGAGTTAAAATCATTTTGGGCATGTGATATTTTATTTATTTTTTTGCTTGCTTTTTTTAATTCTATTTTAAAAAGTCTATTAAATTACACTGAAGCTGAATAACTTTCTATAACGTATCCCGCTAACAATCCTATGCCACATTTCATTTATTCAAAAACTTCAAGGGCTTAACTGCGAGCAAATTCTCAAACATCCTATATTAAACGTTGTTATGCCTAAGGCAAAAAATATCACCGCCAACGAGACATAATCCCTTCTCCATCCATATTTATTTAAATTGGTACTTGCAATCCTTTTTCCTCGTGTGAAATTTCCCACATGAAACACCAGCTAAATGACACTTTGAGAGAATAAAATTCTTATTAGTGTCGTGGCGAAATTCAATTTTTAAAATCTTCTTTCACTGTAAGCCACGATAAAGTTGTTGCAATAAAAGCCGTGGGTATACAGTTATTTGTTGGTCCTTGACTATAATAAATCACACGGTTGCGTTGACAACTTTATATTAATATTCCATTTTTGAAAAAAAAAAAAAAAATACTTTTGGTTTTATCAGAAGCTTCATACATACATACTCGTATGTACAATACAATGAATTTCCTCCAGTTTCGATAATTATTATGAACACTATGGAAACCTAGAATGCCAGTGGAATATCTCATATGTGAAAGTCATTGCAGTACATTGGTCGGACAGCATATTTTATGATGACAAATATGCAGTTTCTGGCTTTGCAAACGGAAAATGAATTGTTATGGGAACATTCATCAAGTAATGGTCGATTTTCAATTGTCAATTGTTACTCTCAAAGGAATGAATAAATGCAGATTAAAATTGATGACGAACATTAACCCTGAACTTTGGTTGGGTTAAAACATGCTCACTACTAACGTAGTCTATACGATTGTAAAGTTTAGATAATGTTGTTTTAAATACGTATTTTAGACGAAAAAGCGGAAACAGATTATTCTTCTCAAGTACCAACCATGTACGATTGCTTAAATATCTCCTCCAACTATCACACTGATTCAAATTTACAAAAGACTACAATTTTCCTCTTTCTTGAAAGCAATTACGAGTACATCGACGAACAATCTTCATTCTTGAGGATTACGCTGTTGAGTATAACAATGTCAGTGACCCCATTATTCATCAGCCACCATTGTCTTTCCCGACTCAGTCTTTAAAATAATTTTTATTGGGTAAAGATCTAAATTTGCCAAAGTAGCCGGTTGAAGTTATTTACTAAGTAGCTTATCCTAGCTGAAACTGTAACAATCTGTAACAATCCCTCTTTTGTCTTCTCGTTAGCTGACATCGGCGACTTTCAAAAGGGGTTGAAACACAGCTGCGCTACTCCCCGTGAAGGCGAGAGTAGTATCTGGTAGATAGAGGATATTGTGTAGACGCTTGTGTTTACCTTTTTGTCATATAAAACTATAGTTATGTACACTGAATTGCGTGACATTATGATAATTAGGAACAAAGTTACTTCAGTTTGTCAGAGTTAATGCGATGAAAGTCAAAATTAATTATGTAAGTTTTGCGGCTAAAATTACCCGTAATGCAGTAGAAAATTGAAATTTAATTACAAATACAAAAGTTTGGCCTTTAATATCCTGTGAAAGGAAATTGAAAATAAGCAAATAACTTTGAACGATTGAAGCTTAAACTTTGACAAAATGCGGAAACTGTTTAGTAAATCTTTTAAATTAGTCAAATGTCTACGCTGAAAATGTCTGCCTACAGGGACAGAGTTCTAGTTTAATTGACAAGGGGTTCTTAGTTAAGTTGAATTTATAAGTTGAGGTTAAATTGAGTTGGCTAAATTGAAATAAATCACTTTGAAATACTTCTACTTTGTTGCAACTCTGCGGCTTACATACTGCACAGGTTTTATTCTAAGTATCCATTTATATTCTAGTCTTACTGAAAAAGACCTTAAATCAATTTGCCGATGTTTGGTTTGCATAATATACCTACTACCTTGGTCAGGATCGATTCCTTTCAATGAACTGAAATAAGCTTAATGTAATAATTAATCTACTCGAATGTATTGCAAACAGTGATAAAATGTGGATAAACACAACAATATCTATACGTTTTATCGGCAATGCACTTTATTGCAAGTAGGTCGGTATACAGTCGTTGTTTGTTTTTTTTTTTTAGATAATCGGTTAAAAGCATGCATATTATCTATTGGGGAACCAGTTGCTATTTGTCAAAGAATGAAAAACATGTGTGGGGATAAAAAAAAAAAACATCTGAAAACATAAGCTTTCAAGCGCCACACTGCAATTCATTGACCCACAAAAAAAAAATTGATAGGTGAGAGGAAGAATCGTGAAAACCCACCCCTATCCTTAGCAAAGTCGATAGTGAACCATTAATAATGATGTCGACTGGTAGCAATCGATAAACTGATAAATTACTTAAGATAAGAGAACATGAAAGTGTAAATAATAATCCCTTACCAAGTGTGTACTATCAATCGGAAGTCCACAGGGGAAATCTAGATTTCCATGTTCATACAATCAGGCGCTTTTACTGCAATTATTGTAAGTTTGTTACAAATTTGGTAGTGCAGAAAGGATTTTCCTTTATGAGCTGGAATGGTTGATAGTAATTTATTTTCCTTGCTTTAGAATATGGTACTCGGGATATGCTCATTGTAGAAAATATAATAATTTGTAACTTTATATACGGCAGCGTAGAAATTCGACAAAAATCGATGTAAGCAAAAAATGCTGTACATAAAATTAAATTGATATATGGTATATGATAATGACGTACCTTGATAAAGCTAAGTTCCAAGCTCGATGCTTCGACACTTATTTATAAAGGAAGTAACGAAAACATTAAACTGAAGTGAATTGAAGTACGTACACATTGTGTAGTGATAATGTGTTTGGCCATTGAGTGGAATATTTTTGGTTCAACCGTAATCTCTCAATTTGTTCTTACTTACTTACTTAGGTGGCCCTCTCCAGCCCGGTTACGAGCCAGTTGCCTTCAGTTGCACACGCCAAGTTGGTTGAGGTTCCCTCGACGTGTTTGTGCCACCTACCATGAGGTCTTTCTCTACTGCGCCATCCATCCGGGGTGGATTCGAATAATTTCCGGGCTGGAACGTTGAGCTCCATCCGCTCTACATGACTCAGTCGCTGTATGTGAACTCTTCTGGCTAAGGCGATGTCAATTTATAGGCCGTCGTACCTTCTCCTCTACTTGTCGTCTATGTAGATGGGGCCAAAGATCACTCGAAGTACTTTTCTCTCAAAGTAACCAAGGCAACCTCATTCGATTTTGAAAAAGTCTATGCCTCTGTACCATATAGCAGGGCTGGGATGATTAGTCTCTTATAAAGAGTTACCTTAGTAGTTAGAGATAGGGCTTTGCTAGTCCATTGCCTTCTTAGCCCGTACAAATAGGGATCAGCAAGAGCAATTCTTTGTTTGATCTCCCCACTGGTGTCATTTGCCGAGCTTACCATAGAGTTAAGGTAGACAAAGTCATTTACTACCTCAAAATTATATCTGTCTATTGCGACGTTCTGTCCTAGACGCCAGTTTCCGTTCTTGCAGACAACATATATTTTGTTTTGATTTCATTGATCGCTAAACCCACCTTTGCTGCCTCGGTCTCAACAGTCGCAAATGCCCGAACTGACAGCCCGCTGAGTTCTTCCGATTATGTCAATGTCACTGGCGTAAGCGAGTAGTTTGTAAAATATTGTACCTCCGGAGTTGGCTTTCGAGTCCCGTACAGTTCTTTCAATTATTATGTTAAGGAGATCGCATGATAGCCGTCACCTTGTCTAAGGCCTTTCCTGACATCGAATGGTTCGGTTGTGTTAATTCCGACTTTGATGGAGCAGCGCGAGTTATCCATTCTAATCCTACTCAAACAGACAAGCTTGGTAGGGATGCCGAGACTAGACATGGCTCTGTATAACTCGTCTCCATACCAGCTATCATAGTCAACTTTGAAATCGATGAAAAGATGATGCGTATCGATTATATGCATCGATTTTCTCCAAGATCTACCGTATTGCGAATTTTCGGTCAATTGTGGACTTTCCCGGCCTGAAACCGCACTCATAAGAACATATCAAATTGCTGACGATCGGTTTTAGGCGTTCACATAATATGGCAGACAAGATCTTATATGCGATGTTGAGAAGACTTATATGTATGTCTGTAGTTGGCGCAGTTCAGAGGATCTCCTTTCTTCAGGATCGGACTAACGATGCTGAGGTTCCACTCATCGGGTATACTTTCGTCCAACCAGATTTTGCGGATGAGCTTGTGCATGCTCCTTACCAACTCATCTCCTTCTGCTTTGAAAAGTTCGCCGGCTCCAACAGCTTTATAGGATTTAAGTTTAGATATCGTTCGTATCGCTCGAACAACATTCATATGTACAATAAAGTCTCTTAATCTCCTGAATTTCTTCTTCTAGTAATAAAATTAAATGATGCCTAGAGTAAGCAACACGTATTTAAGGAAAAATACTAGAAATCAAAAACCGAATGCAAATTCTCAACAATTTTTTCCGATCAATTCGTCCACACCTATGGAGTGTTTCAATGTAAAACTCACATTGCTATAACCTTTTGCTCTTAAATTATTAATTTGCTCCCACCTAAAATATAATTCAGCACAACACATGTGTGACAAGACTCTTAAAAAGGCATCCACCGCACTGTGAAGTTCTTCTTTAATTAAAACACACACAACTACACAGTTCACTCAATTAGTATTCCAATTTTCAGGGTCGACTTTGAGACAATTAAATTAAGTAATAGAATAATAAATTAAGTTACTCGTGCTCAAGAACCTCACATTCATTTCACGCCACAAAAAGATATCAACTTGCCTGCTGAGTATGTTGGAGTTAATCCTTAAAAACTCTAAACCTCTTCACGCGATGTTGGCTATAATCCCTTAACTTCCTGAGTCTGAATACCATATATATAGAATTGATACGCCAGCGTGAAAAGGAAAACATTGCAATTTAACCATTTTAATGTAATACAAAATTGCTTAAACTTTTTCTGGCTTATGAAATGATAACTCAACGTGCATTTCGCCGAAAGACGTTAACTTCGCATTCCCTTAAAAAGGAAAAGAAAAATTACATTTTGTATCCACTGTTGTTTTAAATTACCCTTCAGTCGTAAATTAAATGCGAAAACTTTGGCAATTCCCTAAAAATTATAACCACCACTCTCTGGTTGTCTACAAAGTAAGGCTACACAACAAAACCAAAAAACATAGAACAAAGGACAAAGCACATAATGCTCAATTAATCACGCCATAGTGAGGCAGCAAGTCCTCAATTCAGAGGTTTTCATTAAGGCCAACGACATGTAAACCACTCGACTGTAAACAATTGCAAATAATTTAAATTGTTAATTTAGATTTCTCCCCTCACGTTTCATCCAGTGAAAAGTTCTCCATCATCAGAGAAACAGAAGCATGTGCCATGAAAACTATTTGACTAATTCCCCGTACTACGATTATTTTGACCCAATTTTGAAGCAGTAGACATTCCAGCCCATTTGGGGAACGAGGTGACAATGACTGAGATTCATAGGGATGGGGGGCTGGAAATTTGCCACGCATTGTTAAGTAATTTAAATTACGGGTCCTTTTGCTCTTTTGAATTATTTATCATGATGCCATAGTACAATTGCTGTGTCTTTATTTTGTGTGATAAAAACACGAAACTTATTCACAAAGACAAACGTTGACATTTTCATGGCACTTCGTCTATATAAGTGTACAATAGAACCTTGATGAAAACGTGTCAGACAGTTGCGAGGATGAGCTCCCCTGGATATGATGATAGCAAGATGCTAAGGAGTACATGAGATAATCTTTTGCTTTTCCTGAATGTCTGCATGTGTTTTAATTAGGTAAATTTAAAGATTCCCGGAATGTATTTCATACACTAAGGCAGTTAAGGCTTGCGTTATATGAGAGATGAATATCAATTTTATATGTATATGAATACACGATACGGATGGTGTAAGGAATGTCTGCATTCACGAATTTTTTTTTATCAAATCTGGTAAACGAAGTTTTCGAAACCTGAAGCGTATTCGGATTCATAATTGAAAGGTCGATTATGGGTACCATCCAACCTTTAAACATCAACAATGAGTGGGTATCATATAACTACTCATTCTAATACATACTCGTACATATGTAGATTGTGTAGCAATTAATTATTAATAATAATAATAATAACATGAGTGGCTAGCAGCATTTATATTTACATTCAAAACCCTTCGCTACCCTTTCAAATTTCATCTGATCTATCTAATACTAAATGTTCAAGCAAACAAAAAGTATATTATAAATTTACAACGACTCGTCTGCACTGCATTTCTTTGTTGATACGATCAGATAATGTTATCGTTGTACAATCAACAACCGATTCTGGTTAAAACCTTATCTGTCCACATTTCAACTTCATAGAATGTACACAAATGGATACGAATATTTGCCACAAACATCGTTCCAAACTTCTTAATAAGCACGTCTGCCTCATTCCAGGGATGCAAACGTTAATCGAGAACATGTCACAACGGACATTTTGATAAACTAACTTTAACTCCTCTGAGCATATCTCACAAACAAAATTCATTCATTCTTCCATTCACCAGGGACTACCACTTGTTCTGTTACCACTGCTCTGAGTTGAGAAGGGTTCATTTGAACGGATGTATTATACGAGTAGTATAGTTCATGTTATACGTATAAACACATTCAAACGTCGGCACCATTATTAGGAGTTTCAACGAACTACATCTCATTTTAAGGTACACGTAATAGAGGTACAGACAATGGGGGTCTTTCGATTGCGATTGTCTGTTCGTCCCAAAGTATCTTAACCATCTTAACCTCAAATTTGAGGATTTTATTTGAATAGAGTAAATGATTAATTTTGTTTTTCAGTCAGCCTAAAGTTATGACAACGCGTTAACATTAATCATTTAATCAGGAATATTTCAAAAATCTTTTCAGAAAATCCATCCCGACTTCAAGACTCATCATTCCTTCACCGCTTAAACCAACAAACTAAGTAAATTAACTTTTGCTTTACGATGCCAGTTATTTTATTTACTGTACTAAACTTAAGTGCTTTTGTCGATTTAATTTTAATATAATACCACTTCACGATAAAACGATATAACGATAAAACGAAAGCAACTCCGCGCCCCAAAGTGTGAAGTGGGTAATAAATTCCACACCCAGAAAAGAACTTCCATTTTCAAAGAGAGCGTTACCAAGGAGACTATACCCAGTATGAGCACTAATTAAGCGCACTTTGCTTTATCCCTCTTGCGGAGGGTACTTGATACTGCGTGCGGCCAACCCTCTAAAGGTCTAAAAGAAGAAAATGGTCAAGCCAAAAGGATTCTTTTAAGATAACCTGATCGCAAGGTTTACGATTTCAATAAAAAGAGAATTTTCCCATTTTGTATCCTTTTTTCTTCGCCGCCCATTTATTTGCTGCCGCGTGCATTGCTCCTGGTGTCAGTCAATATTTTTCAGATTATTTTCTTCTTTCTTTCTTTTTTTGCTCCTGGATATCAGATGGTCTGGTGTAAGATTACAACAAGCCGAGAATGATATCTAAATTATGCAGGCAGTTTTTTTTTTTTTTTTTCATTTCCTCCTTTCGTTTATCCTTTCTGACATTAATGTATAACAGTAAACAAAGACATTCTTTTTGTTCGCAATTTGCATGAAATTGGAATTTCAATTGTTTTAGTGAGTATTTTTTAGCAGTGATTTGTGCCGTTAGAGGATTTATTTCACAAGGTAAAAAAGCGAAAAATGGAACTTCTGTAATGGACTTAAAAACACCATTTACCATCTTAGTAGAAAAGCGTATGGCCTCGAGGGAAACGAAAACATAAAATGAAAGGTATTAGTCCAGCCTGTTTTAAGTCTGCTTGCCAAGAGATTGTAGGTGGTAGGGGTGGGCGAGGGTAAAAAGAAAAATACAACAGCATCTGTCGATGTAAATATTTGAAATACTGCGCAAGCAAAGATTTACTATTACTTTTGAAGTATTGAAAATATTTTTAATTTAATTTTTTTAAAGAAGTCTCAACATGGTATAAGTGCTATGGAGATAATAAAACGTACTAGTAGTGGTAGCGATTGTTGACAAAATGTTCATTTCAAACAGAAACGAAATGGGTATCAAAGTCGCTTACGAGTATATTGAAGTTCTTACGAATTCCTTTCGTTTGCCTTATGTCATTTCCTTAAGGAGTATGACTGTGAAACTCCGATTAGTAATGAATAGTTTGGTATTATTATGGCTATGGCATGCCATTTCCTTTTATTTTATTTTTAATAGACACTTTGAAATCTCTCTCAAAAGATGTTTTCAATGGTTCGAAAGAAACAATTGAAATAACTAGATGGAAAATTGTTAAAAATGAGACCGTGAAGATGTTGATAATATCGATTCCATTTGCATTTAAATGTCCATACCGGCGTTGTGCTCGGCGTCATGCATGATTGGAGCTATTTGGCTCCAGAGCTTAGTGTTTGAAATTCAAATGGTTTGTAGTATCAATGAAATCGTATCACAAAAAGCGTTCCCAGGCTGTTTAAATTGATGTAAATTGCAAACTGAATTGCGAAAAAACATACAAATGAAGATAGGCCAGACTGGGTTGTATGGTGGCTACACTTTGGGTCTCATTCATACCTCTATTTGAGAAAAAAATATTGCGTGCGCTTAGTTTTGATTACTTAATGGCAGCCTCATTGCACCATCCCGCATTCAGAATGAACTTTAGAATGGTCTACGGTGGCGTTTTTATAATTTGCCCAAGTCCAACTAGATTTAGAAGTTCTATGGAAATGTGGCGGTTTTGTTTGAGTGGAGAGACCTAAGCTCGTCAAGAGAAAGAGAAATGGAATTGATGACTGTTCAATGTTCAATATCTTTCCTATGTGTTTAATGAGGTCAGTTCTTACCAAACCTCAGCAATTGCTAAAGCTTCCGCTTGGAACACAATGCCGAAACTATGCAATGCAATTCAATTTTTTTTTTTTTTGTATGCATCAGTGTATCATAGTTCTTATCATCTCAAGCCATTATTTCCCAAATTTGCCACAGTTTCTGCGTATAAACTATTTATTCATTGAATTCTCTACAAGATAAATTCATTTTTCGAAGTTTTGAAATAAATTCTGATATTTTCGTCAAAGAGAATCTAGAAAAAAACCGCATTTAATTCCAATTAGTTCCAACCCACCCAAGAGACTAGTCAATACAAAAACCATCAAATGCATCACGCTCATCTAAAATAGAAAACAAAGTTGTAGATAAATCACCATTCTTTCAACTTTCTCCCATGCCCTTTTTAATGCACTCAGTGTAAGAAAATCTCAACTACCCCGAAGGATTATATGAACCTAAACCATCAGCAACAGCAAACATCTACAATACGCCGTATTCATTTCGTTTCTTTCTGCAAAACTTTAATGACTTCTCTCGCTAAGTTATCCTCAAAAAGAAAAGCAGAGGATACACATCCAACCTAATCTAATTAAAACCGAAATTGTGTAACAGACTGTGTGGCCACCAACACCGTCATCCGTTTCAGTTGCTGCGAACTACACCAAACTTTCCATTTTCTTTTTTTTTGTCTGTGCGTCTCTCAAAAATGAATATTTTCCATTTTCCATATTTAAATTAATTGACTTTGTTTTGCAGGTGCAACAACATGCGACAACAACTCTTTGAATCCAATCCAAACCAGAAATGAATTCATAATTTTGCCGCTTTACAACTCAAAGAACTAAGGAAATCAGTTGCATCTTCACATTACCACCGGTTGGTGCTGTGGAAATAGAATGAAAAATTCAACGTCGCAGTACTTGGTGCAAATTGCACTCTCCACCATGAATACAACAAACGCCAACAACAGCTTTAGTTATAATTATAACAATACAATGCTATCATCCCTTCTCACAACGACAACAACGAAGACAACGATGGCGGCAGTATCAGCAGCCGCTGAGTACTCATCTTTCCTGACACCATTCTCAACATCATCCTCTACGCCTATACCTTTACTCTCGACGACGTCACCATCCTGGTCGACAACAATCGCTGGTGGACAGAACGATACACTTATGGCGGCAAGGGCGGCGGACTCTCCGGATGTCATCAAATACGAACTGGTGCAGATATTTTTCTGCATTTTGTACTCGACGGTGTTCGTCCTGGGAGTATTTGGCAATGTACTGGTCTGCTATGTGGTCCTTCGCAATCGGGCAATGCAAACTGTGACAAATATTTTTATAACAAACTTAGCTCTATCCGACATCCTGTTGTGTGTACTGGCCGTGCCCTTTACACCCCTGTACACGTTCATGGGTCGGTGGGCGTTCGGAAAGACTCTTTGTCACCTGGTGTCCTTTGCCCAGGGATGTAGCATATACATATCGACATTGACGCTCACCTCGATTGCAATCGATAGGTATTTCGTGATCATATATCCGTTTCATCCACGCATGAAACTGTCCACCTGTATCGCGATTATTGTCAGCATTTGGGTGATATCGTTGCTAGCCACCCTGCCCTATGGCATGTACATGAAAGTCGTATCGGAAGATTCCGCGCTGATGGCAACAACAACACTTCGTCCTACAACTAACGCAGACAATACCACAGTCACTCACATTTCCAGTCGACATCCAATATCTGCGTGGACTTTTACCTTCGAGAACTCAACCTCATCATCAGCAACGACGACGACATACTGTGAGGAGAACTGGCCATCGGAGCAATACCGGAAGGTGTTCGGATCACTTACAACAATCTTACAGTTTGTGCTTCCCTTCTTCATCATATCAATCTGTTATATCTGGGTGTCAGTGAAATTGAATGCTCGTGCTCGGGCAAAGCCCGGCAGCAAAAGTTCCCGTCGTGAAGAAGCCGATCGGGACCGAAAGAAGCGTACAAATCGCATGCTAATTGCCATGGTTGCCGTGTTTGGCCTATCGTGGCTGCCAATCAACGTAGTGAATATTCTTGATGATTTCTACGAAAAGTCCAACGAGTGGCGTTTCTACACACTTTTCTTCTTCGTAGCCCACTCGATAGCCATGTCATCCACGTGCTATAATCCATTTCTTTACGCTTGGCTGAATGAGAACTTTCGCAAGGAATTCAAACACGTGCTGCCTTGTTTCAATCCATCGAACAACAACATCATCAACATTACGCGTACCTATAATCGCTCGGACCGAAATACGTGCGGTCCAAGGCTACATTACAACGATGCGGATATGGATAATGGGGATAATAACTTAATGCTGACTGAAGATACTTGTATAAAGAAGGATATTATAATTCCACGTGAAGCAACTTATGGAAACGGAGCAACGTCTATGGCAACAAAACGCGATAAGAAAGGTGTCAATATCCTGTTGAACGATGATCCAATGAAAGATAATGAAGTGGATTCAGGCGATGAGCAAACAGTAGAGATGCGATTCTGTGAAACGCCATTCATGAGTTCAGACAACACAACAGGGTGTAGTAACTTTGAGACTAGTACAACGGATAATGAACGGACGAATGTATCTCTGATATCCAACTGAGGTGAGTTTTCTTAATTTTTTTTTCTCATCTTTTCAATGACTCGTGAAATATTTTTGAGTTTAGTTAATTAGTGGGAACCCAACTGTTTCTTTATTGAGCCATCATTTAAGATGGCAGGTTCAAAAATACTTCTAAACTTTTATTGGTCTGTGTGGAACGCCATGTCTAAAATCACATGCTGCACAGTGGGTATCAAAACATGTTTGTTACGTTCTCCTGCCCAATTTATTTTTCTCTTGTTCATGACATGTAATTAAAATGACATTTTGCAAGAGAGGATAGAATAAGATATACCTAACCAAATAAAAGAGCATGCAAACCAAACTCTTATTCTAAAACCTCAAAACACTTGTTGTCGGTAAAACGAATTAAGTACATGCACACTTTTATTGTTATTATGCAGTAAATAAGGACTTGCTTTGCCATATACGAGGAAGAAGAAGGAATCGTGTTGAAAAATGTTTAGTTAGAGTCTTACTGCTCAAAGGAACTTTGCTCAAACTGTAAAGGATTTTTAGGCTCTAAGCAGTGGAAAGAGCAACACATGGGACATGCCAGAATACTTTCGATGCATCGTCATCTCCCTCCACTCCAATGACCACTTGCCCTCTGAATATGACTTCAACAGGGGCCACATGCACTCAATACCAAACGGAACGGAGTAGACAGCGATTCGTGATGTCCTATACATGAATCGCTGTCAATTTTCACGGACGGGTCCAAAACTAAGAACGGAGTCGGTACCGGAATCTTCTCAGAAGATCGGGATATACGCCTCTCTTTTCACGCAGCGTTTTTCAAGCCAATCAGGTAGTCATCGAAACGCTCGCGTCCAGCACTAAGAGATCTAAGACAATGAAAGACTGCCGCATATCTTTTAATGATCTAGTTGGTCAATACAAGCTCAGCCATTGCTGGGTACCAGGTCACTGTGATATACCGGTGAATTGTGTAGTTGACAAACTGGCTCGACAAGGTTCCACTGGTACAAACAGCATAAGCATTACTGACATCCAAGCGCCAATGTCTTATGTTAAGTATCTTATTCAAACGACGCGAAGAAAGTGGCCAATCATCGATGGCAACATCTAGGTAACACCGCCAGATAACTTTGGTCAACACTTAACAAATCTAGTTCCATCACACTCCTGAAATACAAGAGAGGAATCCTCTCCAAAATAACATCGCAGTGTTTTCAGGAAGACATGCCCAAAGAATAGGCATCCTCTATAACGACCTTCCATTTAAAGTATTTTTGAAACATTGCTAAGAAAAATCCACACTTTGTTTCGGCGTCGTGTAAACAGCCAATATGGGGAAAATATTATATAATTTAATTTAAATTTATAGATAATAATTGGAAATTAAAACTATAAAATCAGCTCAGCCGTGAATAAATGTTTCTTCGAACAAAATATAGGTATCTTCAAAAATAGGGAAAAATTCCACGGAATGACATTGACTATACCTATTTGTTCCCGGAGAATTTGTATCCTTTTGGGCTGGATATTTCCTAATTGTGGACCGAGGTTGAAGTCGTCTTCATACCCAAGGCAGGAAAAAGCTCTCATGTGGAACCAAAGGATCTCCGACCTATCAGTCTATCGTCCTATCTACTGAAAACGTAGCCAATCAGCCTTTCTGATTGATATCTACCTTCGACAGAGCATTTGCCTGACTTTTCGCGTCCCATCATGCGTACTGCAAAGGCAAATCGGTTGAGAGAGCTTTACACTCGTTTGTGCGCATTGAAAAGCTCTGAGCATTAAAGAATATACAATGGTGACTTTGCTTCACATTGAGGGAGCTTTTAACAATGTCAAATCAGAGGCAATTACCGACGCACTTGCAAGTCTGAACTTTGGATAGGTACTTCACCCCTAGTGTTGATCAATCAACTGCTCATTTGCAGGATTATTAACACACAGCTGAGCGGAGTCAGAAGCCTTGTCTGCTGCGGAACATCATAAGGTGGAGTCTTGTCACCTCTTCTGTGGAATATAGTAGTAAATGAGCTACTAGTGGACTTCGATAGGTCAGGGTGTGGGCGATTGCCTATGCTGATAACATTGCTATTGCCGCTTTTAGCAAGCACCCAGACACTCTTAGGGAAGTCCTCCCATATGCTCTCTTTCGGCTTACCAGACGGGTCTCCAAATGTGACCTGGAGGTTAACTCTCATAGCCCTCGTTTTCTTCACGACGAAATATAAAGTTCCCCTCATAGCCCTCCTACGATAAATAACACCAGTCTCACCTGAACTGGAAAGCCACGTAAGGAAAGCCAATGCTAAAGGTACTTACTTTCTTACGTAGGTGGCGCTACAGTTCGGGGTGAACCTGGGCCTCAACCAACAAGCCTCTACATTTAGCTCGGTCTTTAGCTAATTGCCTCCAGTTGCGCACTCCAAGTTGGTCGAGGTCCCCTTGAACTTGTGCGCGCCACCCACGGCGATGATTCCCTCTACTGCGTCGTCCCTCGGGGTTAGATTCGAAGACTCTGTGGGCCGGAGCGTTGGTGTCCATTCGCTCTACATGTCCTAGCCATCTCAGACGTCCAATACGCAGTTTTTTTGACTAGGTCGATGTCGCTGTACAGCTCGTATAGTTCGTGATTGAATCTTCTCCTCTAAAACCCGTCAACTCAATCGGGACCGAAAATCTTACGAAGAATTTTTCTCTCGAAGCGACCAAGGATATCTTCACCCTCTTTTAATAAGGTCCATGTTTCAGCGCCGTAAAGCAGGACTGGGATGATCAAGGTCTTATATAGAGTCTCCTTAGTTGTTCGAGATAGGGCTTTACTGTTGAATTGCCTTATAAGCCCAAAAAAAAAAACAGCGATTGGCAAGAGTTATTCTTCGATTGATTTCTGCGCTGACCTTGTTTGTAGAATTTATAGCAGAGCCAAGGTAGACAAAGTCCCTTACTACCTCGAAGTTATAGCTGCTCACTGTGACGTTTTGTCCAATTCGTCGGTGTTGGCTTTCCCTTCTTGTTGAAAGCATATACTTGGTTTTGCCCTCGTTTATCGCCAAACCCATTTTGGCCGCTTCCGCCTCAATGCTTGCAAACGCACCGGTGACAGCCCGCTGAGTTCTTCCGATAATGTCTATATCGTCGGCGTATGCAAGTAGTTGTACAGACTTGTAATAGATTGTGCCTCTGGTGTTGGCTTTGTGAGTTCCGCACAATCCGTTCAAGTACAATATTAAAGAAGTCATATGACAGCGCGTCACCGTGTCTAAAGCCTTTTTTGACATCAAAGGTCTCGGTGAAGTCATTACCGACCTTGATGGAGCAGCGAGCGTTCTCCATCGTCAGCCTGCACAGACGGACAAATTTGGCAGGGATGTCAAAACTAGACATGGCTCTATAAAGCTCTTTTCTATAGATGCTGTCATAGGCGGCCTTGAAATCGATAAAGAGGTGGTGAGTATCGACTTGGAATTCTTCGGTTTTCTCCAGGATCTGCCGAAGGGTGAAGATTTGATCGATGGTGGACTGAAACTGCACTGATAGGGTCCAATCAGGCTGTTAATAAAAGGTTTCAGGCGTTCACACAACATCGCAGAAAAGATCTTGTATGCGATGTTGAGGAGACTGATGCCTCTATGATTGGCGCAGTTGAGGGGGTCTACTTTCTTGTGGATCGGGCAAATGATGCTGAGGTTCCATTCATCAGGCATACACTCGTCTGACCAAATCTTAGAGATGAGTTGGTGTATGCACTCTACCAATTCATCCCTAGCTGCCTTGAATAGTTCGACCGGTAAGCCGTCAGGTCCAGCAGCCTTGTTGGATTTTAGCTTGGATATTGCTATCCTCACTTCATTTTGGTCAGGTAGACGGAAATTTTGACTATCATCGTCTATGTTGAATGGTTCATTCAACGGGATGTTGGTCTTCGTCGCCGTTATACAGTCTGCAGAAGTAGTTTTTCCATATTCTCAGCACCGATTGTGATTCTACTACGAGGTTTCCATTTTCATCTCTACAGGTTTCTGTACGAGTATTGCTCCTCTGACACGTTCTTTTAACCTTTTGTTAAAACTTCCGTACATTGTTCCTGGAGTATAAACTCTCGATATTCTCGAACGCGCGCTTCTCATGCTCTTTCTTCTTCTTTTGGAGAAGCCGATGTTCTTGCCGTCTCCTTTGCTCGTAGAGCTCACGAGCAGCTCTCGTCTTCCTTTGCAGCGCCGCTTTGTATGCCTCTTGTTTTGCTGCATGCACTCGCCGGCATTCTTCATCAAACCAGGGATTTCGCAGTGGTGGGCCAGCGAGACCCAGCACATCAGTAGCGGCGTTTCTGATGGCATGTTGGCAGCGTTGCCACTCGTCTTCGGCACTTGATGCTGGCGGCATAAGGGTGATTGGAAGATTTCAGGATACGCGTTCAGCGAAAAGTCTGGCGGTCTCTTGCGATTGTAGCTTTTCGACCTTAAATTTTCTCCCTGTGATTCTTCTTTGTTGCTCAGATTGGGATATCCGCATTCGTACCTTGGCTACAACAAGGTAATGATCCGAGTCTATGTTGGCCGATCGGAAGGTCCGGACATCCAGAATACTGGAGGCATGCCTTGCGTCGATCGCAATATGATCAATTTGGTTGATCGTTGCATGATCATTGGACCGCCATGTCTGCTTGTGAATATCGAGATGAGGAAACCATGTGCTTGTTATGGTGACATTTCGCTCCACAGCGAAATTAATTAGCCTTAGTCCGTTATCAGACGTGGTGTCATGTAGGCTATGCTTACCGGCTGCCCTACCTTAGACGTCCTCCTTTCCTATTTTGGCGTTAAAATCGCTCGTAGAAACACTCTTTGGTGGCAGGGTCCTTTTCTTCTGTGGGGGCATGAACACGTATTAGGCTTATGTTAGCGATTTTAGCCTTGATTCGGATAGTCATAATATGCTCGCTCATATGTCGGAAGCTTAAGACTTCTTGCCTAATTCTGCCGCGTATGACAAATCCGCATCCGAATAAGCGTTGCCTGTTGCCTCTGTAGCAATCACCGTAGTAGATGTCACAGTTTTTCATCCTCTTTTTGCCCGGTCCATCCCATCGCACTTCCTGGATGGCGGGTAATATCTACTTTATAGCAGTCTAGGGCCTCTGCTAGTTGTTCGGCTGCACGTGGTCTGTAAAGGTTCCACGTATAGATCCGAAGGTCGTTGTCCTTATTTCGTTTGCTGGGGTCGTCATTAGTTGAGTCATCCTTATCCGAGGCTTTTGGTTGTTTCGGAACCATCGATTTTTTACGTGGTAGGGAAGTTATCCCGACGGCACAACCCCGAACCTGGAGGGCCAGTTCCTTAATTATTCCCCTAGGGCGAGGGGCCGGCTATACCGGTGCCAGTAGTCCACTACGGGAGTATGAGCGCTGCCGTTGGCCCATTAAGGGCTCCTCCGCCACCATCTCTATTCCAATGTCCTGACCGACATCGGAAATTCCTTACCGACCTGTGATCCGAATACGTCGAAGCAGCTCGCGCAAGGTATTCACTAAGTTCAACCTAACTGGAACTATAGACGCCACCGTTGACTCCGTCTAGGTAATTCGTCCGCTGCCGCCTGGAACAGGAAGAAGTGCTCTAGTGAGAAAACACTCTTCCACCCCTCTCTCATCTGCTGCCGCCAAGAATCCGCCATACGGGGTTGGTTACCCATTTCTTGGATTAAGATACTAGGCACCCGGCTGTCACCGCGTGGAGGTTGAGAGTAGGAGTTGGTAGGCCTCAGCTGAGTGAAAACGCTTGTGTTTTTATATGATCGCATACACTACCGTTTGACCAGCCCTAAAGGTACGAGCTGGGGTATGAAACCTCAAATCACTCGCTGGCTGTACGTGTTACGCACATGTACGTTATGAGGCCTATACTACTCTATGGCGTGATCGTATGGTAGCCTGCTCTAAGACTGAAAGTGGGTTGGGTTATGATATTTCTTCCCAGATAACTGTGGCATTTTTCAGGCCTTCATCTCGTAAGGAGATGACAGAGCAGTTCAACATTCACCTACGCTGTGTGCCATGCCACAGGGACATCCCGGGAAACTGCAGAATGGATGAGCTCGTCATACAGGGTACAACTCTAAGGATTGTGCCTGATAGGCAGGCCCTGGGGATGCCCCTCGCTACATGTAAGCATCTACTAAAGCTGAACGCTATTAGCAAAACTAACCACATATGGGAGAACAGCTCAACGTGCCATATTTCGAGACAGATCTGGCTTAAATTAGAACAGAAACGTAGCGCCGAGTTGGTTAAGCTAAACCGATCACAGATCAGCTGCGTTATCGGTGTGCTCACTGGACACTGTCTTATAGGCCAACATGCCAAAACACTTGGCAAAAAGAAAAGGCGAACCCCACAGGCGGATCAGTAGAATTGCGCAGTGATCCGACACACTAACCACTTACGCCACGGCGCCCACTATTAGTACCAAAGCTTTACGTTAAGATATGCCAGCAGGAGGAAAAGACTTAACCTTTGAACAATATGCATACAACAGTGCGCATCACCATTTTAAAAAAGACAAACTTTAAAAGAATTTTAGCTTTAATATTCAAAACATATATTTATATTTGCTCTTGTTTTTACCCAAAGCCCTAAACAAAAATGACAATAACAAGCTTTATCTTCATCGCATATAGCACGTCTTCTTTTTCATGGAAAGGATAATGACATGAGCTACTTAGCCACTTAAAATAAATCCTTCACAAGCATTGCATGCATGGTAAAGATAGAAATTAAAATTGACAAAGCACTCAGTCCCTCTATTTAATCTGTTCTATTTATAAAACAAACTGTCATGTATATATACATACATATATTCGTATGTACCCAAGTTAAACACAAATATTGCAATCTAATCCAAAATTTTCAGATCAATAATTTCAAGCTAAAAATGTGGCATTATATTCGTTTAACGATTGAATTCAATAAAAAAAAAAACCGACATAGCATTTTCTATCAAATTTTTTTTCTGCTTCTTTTTTTTTGTGGCCGCCCCTGCTGTGAAATTCGTTTACCACATGAAATATTAAACACTTCATGCTGGGTATATTTTCAAAAGTATTTCTGCCAAATAAAAAAACAATTCTTTTCCAGTCCTTTTTTTCTGGGATCGAAAAGCATCAACATTCAACAACCGATATCGTTTATAGATTTAAAAAAAAAACCCATGGCTAGACAGAACAAAATCTGTAAAGTGTTTGCCACTATCTGTGGCTTTAAACCGCAATTTATTCCTTTATTTTTCGCACATGTCACAAAACTGTTACATTCTCGAAAATGCATCCGCTATCGCACTTTTGCTTTTTCGACATCTTCATAATTTGACTACGTAATCAAACCGATCACGATGACAAAGAATAATTTGACATCATTTCGAGAAGGTTCCCCCCACCCTGTGGGTTGAAGAAACTTCATTTTATGGATGAATCGAAATTAAGTGCGATACTGGAGGCAGAGTAAGGTGTTGTAACGAAGGCATGCATATCCGTAGATCCGAGAAGGACAAAATGAAATTGTTTGCTAGAAACGATATTTTTTGTTACTTTATTCTCAGCGATAGTCGTTTATTTTATGCAATGACGTAAATCTCTTAAGGACACCAGCACAGCAGCTCATGTCGGAAGTAGAGCTTTAGTTCTTATGAGAGAAATTTTTGAGAAAAATAAGGAAGGGAAGAATGTATACGAGTGACATGGAAAGTATCTATACATGTGTAGTGTCCCATGTCAATAGAAAGAAAATGGAAAAATCATGAAACGGAACCTTAGTACACTAAAAAGGAAGAACTACTACTCCCTGCTTGCTTTAGGGATAAGCTATTTAACTATGCAGGTTTTACGTGACCGCTTAAAAATATCGTATCTGTGAACATTGTTTGCTCTGGTTGCTTTGTTGTTCTTTCCACAATTGATAAGAAAACAACTTAATAGGAGACGAGAACTGATACGAGTAAAGGGTTTTGAATAAATTCTGACTACTTTTTCACAACGGACTAGGGAAAGATATGCCTTTTTAAGATAAGGAAATTTAAGGACTGGAACGAATACAAGAAAACTTTTGATTGAAGGGCTGTAGTGAGAGTTGGGTTGGGTATGTATACCGCATAAATAAGATACAGTTACTGATTTGCTATGCCCTACACAGTCCGTGATATGAATTGGTACTACATATTTCGCCTTACTGGTGATCGACTCGGTGCATTTTTTTTTTTTTTAAAGACGATGCCTTTAAAAAGCAATTGTTTGTCACATCCCGACTCAGGAACAGTTGAATAAAATCTACCTATAACCTGTCTGGGTATCACAGGGGTAATGAAAACGTACCCCACGGCAGCACTGGGAGCAATGCTTAGACACACACCACAACATCTTTCAGTACAAAAAGAAGCTATACTGAGTGCTCTTCGGCTGCCCAAGATTTCGACCTTAAAATCGCCAACTTTACAGGCCATCTAAAGATTCTAGAATACATTCAAAACGACATTATTCTTAAAATCCCAGATACCATGCTCAAGAAACACCGGTTCTCCAGAAAATTCAAGGTGGTCAAAGGTGAGCGGAATACATGGAGAAATGAAGGGCTTGTAGTCTTACCAAACTCTCTAGCTTGGTACACAGAATTGGAAAATGGTAGCACTGGCGCATGGGAAATCACCAACAGTATTTCAGGCGGAAGTCCATGCAATCGAACTCTGTGTACGAGAATGCCTGCGAAGAAGGGTCGAGGGCACCCGTATTTACATCTTCTCGGATAGCCAGGCAGCACTTATGACTCTGAAATCCTACACGTTAGAATCCAAACTTGTATGGGACTGTCTCAATCTACTCGAAGATCTCGCATCAAAAAACACGTCACTGTGGCTTGGATACAAGGACACGAAGGCTTCGAAGGCAATGAATGGGCGGAGTGGTTAGCGAGAAGTGGCGTCAGCCTCTACTTGAAGTTACGCGGAATAGCACTAACCTCAAAATTAAACAATGGGAAGCTGATTACCATGCAGAGTACTGGGCCTAAGACAACCAAAAAAATTCATTACCCTCAACCGTTGTAAGGCTAAGAAGTTACTTGAGCTTAGCAAACAGAGTTACGGACTTTAACAGGCTACTTGATAGGTCATTGCCCACTCAAGTACCATGTGCACAAAATAGGTGTGGCAGATACAGGCGTATGCCGGCTATGTGGAGAGTAAAAAGAGACGGCAGAACATTTTCTTTGTGAATACCTCATTGTCGCAAGAAAAAGACTTCCCCACCTCAGGCGGGCTTTACTGAGCCCCTCAGATAATTGGAACATTAAACCTGGAGCTTTGTTGAGCTTTATCAAGAGCCTTAACCCTTTTTTCGGCTAAGCCTCAGGCTGCCACAATAGATCTTTGAGGTCGCAGTGCACAGAAGGCCCTAGTATAGTATAGTAGTCTCATCCTAAAAACTGATTAATATTGGTGCTAGAAGTCAGCTTCATAATAATGTAGATTAATCTCCATCAAGGCCTGTATCGGACGGTACTGCAAATGGTGGGCTTCCCAACTGTAGCTAACTCTATCTGGTGAACAGTGGCCTCTCTTGACACACCTTTGTCGAGCAAAGTTCTACTTTGCATTTTATAAAAAAGGGGAAGGTGTTTGACATGCCTATTTTTGTTCAGCAGCAGGAGGCAAACATATTTATTGCGCAAAAAGTGTGCTACGAGCTTCACCGAGTAGCATGTCACCTACTTCTTCACTTACACAAATTCGTCTTCCGGCTTTAGCTTAACTCATAATAGCTTAGAAAAATAAAATGAACCAAGTACGAGTAGCTTTATAAAAAACGAACGCCTTTTGATTTATAAGGAATATCCGATTAAAAAAATTTCTCTCTAAATAGCCAATTTAATCTTATCGGTTAAATATTGATCTATTTGTGCCGGTACAATCGCAAATATCACTTTAAAACGTATCTAAACTCATGGGAAGCTTTAACATTTCATCATGATGTCGAAATCCAACTACAACAGCAGAAAATATCACCGGAAGCACTTGTTCCTGTATTCGCATCTTTCAATTATTCCTCGTAAATTCAATTTCTGCCATACACCGGATGTTGGTCCCTACCCGCGCCGTCTTGGGAGTTTCTTCGCCTTCATCAATTCCAACACATGTCTCCCCCATTCCATGGCAAAGATGGAAAAAATAAGAAACGTTATCCAAAAACCAAAAGTGTTTCATAATTCCCTCCTTAGATATCCACATATTTCAACACACCTTAGCGTCACATAATTCATTGCCGGAGGCGGAAGCCTAATTTCCTCTGCCTTCAGTACAGCAACTTTTCCCTTCTATAGATAATCCGAAATTCCTAACAAAATCACATAACTCTCCGGAATGAGTGAGTGTAACTTCTCTCAAGTCGACATACTACACCTCGGCTTACACATCCAACATGTCCCTAATAGATCGTAAAACAAATACCAAAACCTCCTTCTTTCACGACAGGCTTGCCATTAGTGTGATTGCCTCCCGCTTCTACATATAGTGCCGTCCTTTCATTGAAAGGAATATCAGATGAACATTGTAATCATCAGGTGTTCTGGTGCTCGATTTTAGTGTGCATTAAATTTTCTCGCATACATTTGTCGAGTCGTGTACCGCACGTCGCCAAGAGATAGAAGTAGAATCATTGTCAGTCGGTCAGGATGACAAATCGCGCGCAAGTTCAGCATCCCAGACTTGGCTTTTAACAAAATTATATTTACATCACGCACTAACTAGCAATCCATATTCCATTAACCGGCCGACAGGTTTTAGTTACATTCTAAATGGCATGGAATGTGCCCTCTGCATTAATGTTTCACAGGTAATGCTTTTGATTTTAGCACGACAGATAATCCTGCTGCCGCAGGGCAGATGAAAATATGAATACTTGATGAAGTGAAGGACATTTTTGTTTTTATTTCTCAGGCAAATAGAAGGACGAACGTAATTTAGAAATTCTCTTATGAATAAAGTTTTAGCGCCTATTTATTGTATTTCTTCCAGCGGATCCCATTCGACAGAAAGTGGACTGAAAATTGATACCATTTATCTTCGCAAAGTATTTGAACGAACACACACACTTGAGAAGAAGGCGAATTGAGTGAGTAATGTCTTGTTCAGGGTGGCAGTCAAACCTATTCCCTATGCCTGTAGCAGTCACACGTTCACACTGTCTTCGTAAGTAATTTGTCTTCGAACATGGAAATTTGTTTTACAACAAATCTGATTGAGCGATTAGGGGTGCTGTCAATCTTGCAATTCAACTTTGTTGGTAATTTTGTTTGCTTGACAATGTAGCCGTGTAAAAATGTAATTTGATTAATTCTATACGGAATTATATATACATATATAGGTATTCCCCACTTTTTTTCATCGGGATATGGTAACAATTAAGGCATGTCGTATCTGCGAATCTGTATTTCTTTTTATAGACTCATTAGAGAGCATCTTATTTAATGTGAACTTTGACCTTAATCTTGAATTCGACATACAAAATAGAGGCACATGTGTGGTGGTTTGGATCTGGAATGGTCTTCGTAAGAAAAATCAATTAATTTCACGTGTTTCATCGCAGATTCATGGTCCTTAAAGAAGCTATTACTTTCTGGCATAAGTCATAAAATCACTAGAAGAAGAATAGCAATCGGTCCATTCATTTCAAGTCAGCTTATATAAGACAACAATTTTTTTTATAAAAAATGTACTTAGAGACTAATAGCAGCGAGAATAATATTAAATAAATTATTACATTTTCGAAACTTTTGTAAAAAAGAACACTTCGAAGTGCATCGAAGAGCTTCTCTACTACAAGCCGATTTCCTGTCAGCTACGTATTGATGCATAGCAACTGATTCAAGATTCAACGGGAATAATGGGTACACCGAAACTACGATAGAAGAGTAGCGTTAAAGCAAAATACCAACAAAATCTCAACATAGGACTTCAAATGTTGCAGAGCGCGGAAGGATGCCCACAGTTGAAGATTTACAACAAATCATCGAACAGTAGCCTTCAAATTATCACAAAAGAAAAAAGTCTGTCACACAAAACAAGAATGGTACGATTACGATTGTGAGAAGCTTCGAAAGAGAACCTTTGCTTTCTTGAAAATATAATATTTCGGAAATATAATACTGATTTCTTTTGGTAAATGTACTCTGAAGCGAGTACTCTGGTAAATGTACTCGGCTATTTTACGACCGAAAAATTCTAGTAATCGCAATTAGTAGAAATTCAAAAGAGTGTATGGCAAACAATCGCATTAGCATGTCAAGAAAACATCGCATTTTCGATGTTATGTTATGATGTATGCTGCATAAGTATGGGGACACTGCACGTATGCACGTTCCAAAGACATCGCGATGTAGGAAAGGCAGGCCTATAAACGCCTGGATCAGACAAATGCGACGACATCGGCATTTCATTGGCCTCAGTAACCGAGTGATCCAAAATCGGCAGGCCTGCCGATATTTTCTGAGGTCAAATAGGCGAACCCCACAGGCGGATCAGTAGAAATGCGGTGAAGTGGGAGGGTTGTGATCCCTTGTTTTCGGATCATGGCCTCGCTGATAAAAGGAAGAAGAAGAAGAAGTATGCTGCATAAGTATGGGGACACTTGGAAAATGACATTGTCGAATGCCTTTTACGCTTCTTTCTCAAGCGAATACTTTGTCTGCCGTTGACTACCCCTAACTATATGTTTTATATAGAAACGGGAGTACCGGCGATGTTCATAAAGACCCTCGAAATGCATTTTGATTATTTGATAAGAGTTTTTAATATGGAAGCAAGTCGCATACCGAGGATAATAGCAGAATACGCTTTGACTAGAAGTGCATCCTGTTATGCAAAATGGAAAGAGATAGTAGATAGATCAAATTACCCTCTTAGTTTTGACGTGCGTAATATCCAAAATTTAAAAATGGAGCTGTATACCATCCTAACCAGCCTAAATGCCAATTCGTTTGTAGAGGAAGCCCAAACTGCTGTTCATAGAGAAGTCTACTCCAGCTTATACATGGCCTTAAAGATAAAAGTTATATGAATGAAAAACATTGAATAGATGTGATATCAACAATTTTCAAAGAACGAGGAGAATTAACGCCCCTGAATTTGGTCCCCCACCGACCAGATTTTCTGATACTGTGCACCCTACAATCTGGAGGTACGGGAAAACGTACTACACTTCATAGGAGTTTGTTCGATTCTGAAGGAGATGAGGAGACTGCATTTAGGAGAAAATCAACTCTCACAAGAAGAAGTACATAGCTTGTAGAATGGCAGACATTAGCCGTGCTTTATTATCTGATCTGATCCAGATCAGATCACACGAGGAAAATAAAACGACCTGGATCTAGATCAACGAACAATTTTTGTTGTATCTTGTGGTGTAGTTATAGTTTCCAGATCGAACTTCTTTCAAAATAGGGTTTATTTCGTGCTGAAATTGTGCTTAACTCTTGCCATATGCATCCGGAACAACATTTATTTCTTCTGGCGTACAACTTATTATTGTTTTCATTCAATAATTAGTTATTTGAAAGTAGGAATTATTTTTTCCCCTCTTTTCCATTAGAATTTCATAGCAGAGTTCATTCAAGCGGCGTTGCCATGCGATTTATTATCCCTTATAAGATCCAGAGAATATGCGATCTTTTTCTTTTACTGTATGTTTTGTCGATCGTAATTCATTCAAATGGTGTATATTCACTCAATAATTATTAATTTGAAATCATGAGGAGAAACTGGTATAAGTATTTACTTTCAGATACGCTCTTATGTGCATAATTCCAATGCAAAGAAAACATAAAAATCATAGAATAATATTTAAAGTGCAGAAAGTATTTCATATTCTAATCTGGCAACATGGGTTTTAACAATTGTCGACAAAAGTGCAGCCTAACAAGGAATAGGCGAACTAATTTTCAGATTTTCACGAAAATAGATCCAAATGAAAAGCAAGATCTCGTATTGTTATTGTAATGCAAACTTGTATATATATGTTATACAAAAAAGAATAATACATTTTTATCTAATCTAAATCTAAAAGAAACCTGCAGTTGACATGACCCAACGCTTTCATACACATTTCTAAGCACTATTTCATACTCGGCCTTAATGTTACTTTCTAAGGACCTCTTACGGTCTTTATGAACAAAATCAACTGCAAAACGATTTAATTTTAATACTTAAACACGTAAAACCCTCGTAAACCACATAAACCGTATAAATTTATCATCGCGTAAATGACCTGTCAAATTTTATATGAAAAATTATTTACGAGAGCCCCGTAAATTTCTGCGACTATTTTGGCTCGGAAAATTACACTGCTGTCGAAACCTGTGCTGCTGTCAAATTTGATTGAAACTATGGCAGACAGAGGTGGGAATACAATCTAATAAGTTTTTTCTTTTCACTAATTTTCGGCATTTTTATATTTTTGACGACAGTTTGATGACAGTTGCAGAAAAGCTGATTCAATTACGCAACTTGTTTCCGAAGGATATCCATTTAAAGCACCTCGTAAATTTACAGAACTACGAGATGAGTAAATTTATCAGCTTAAGTGAATACCCTTAATGTCAATAGCGTTCATATAACTCAAAGTACTAGACACATTTTTTAAATTTCCACCAAACTCAACGATTCGCCAAGAATCGCTGTTGATTAAGTGACTAGGAATGCCAACAATCTTTTTTTTACGTCTTAAGCAATGAGTGCAGTCAATTTCAATAGAGATCCAGCTATGAGTTTTCCACTACTCCTCCCAAATTAAAATCAATAAAATCCTCCCCCTCCTCCGTCAGTTGGTAGTTGAGGCTTCATCTGCCGAGCTAAAAAATAAAACGAATGCTGTTGTTTTCAATTGATTAACAGCTCGGATGTAACGAAAGACTAGGTTTTCCACACTTCACTAACGAATTGGATAGTTGGGCATTGGATGTTTTAATTAAAACACAGTTTCCTCAAAATTTCCATTGTCCTCCGCATGGTATGTAGAATTCACAAACAAAAACGTATGTCGCTCTCGGTGGGAAACTACTCCTGTTGCAGTGTGGTGATTCACAGAATTTGACACGCTTGTTCTATTGCAAGGAGACTAGTTACACTCCCCTTGAATTACAAAGTTGAAAAACTCACAATCTGAAACAGACAGCAGCCCTGGTCATTTATGAGTCCCAACAGTAGTGGAGAGAATTCATTTAAATTACATTATGGTGTAAAATTTATTTACTAACCATATACAGGTGGTGCTGATAGAGTCATACCGAGGCCACAATTGTACAAATAAAGCACTCACTAGGTGTTCTGGCACCTTCCACTTTTTACCGGAGAAATTTAATTAAATTCGCACACAAATCCAGCCACAACTCTCACTCATGTGATTGTTTCCAGGTCAGATGAGACACTTTACGAGTATGTCTCTCGGAAAAGTGAAATGAGAACTAAAAAAATCTAACTTTTTTTCTCCATCGTCTACAGAAGCCAATGCTCCTGTGTGCACCAAAAGTTTTCTCGTTACGTGGCAATGGCTGCATTTTAATTTCCTGTAGCTTTACTTCAAGCAACTGGAATAGCATTTCATTGCTATACGTATGCTGTCGGATTCCTTTTGTAATGGCTTCCAGTTCCATGTTTGCTGTGGGGATATGTTTTCTTGTGTGTGCTGCCTGTGACAAGGCTCTATTGATACCGTTTCGGTGATTGCTCAGTGTATATGGATAGATGTCAAACAAGTGTTTTCGGAAGCTTCAACAAGGGAAGGGAATTTCGACTTGATTGAGAAAGGTGTGGAGATAGGAAGATCAAATTTCCTGTGCTGAGAATGAACATGTAATAAGGATATTCTCTTAAATATGGTATTCAAGAAATGTATCATTTCTATGAATTTTTAAAAGTGTTGAGCACGAAAATATGACATCATGAGATTGGTAAAAGGCTATGGTGAGGTGAGGCATTCGCTTTATAAAAGTTTTTTTGTCGACCATAATCATATTTGGAATATAAGCCCATTTTTCTAATTATTACTCCGTTCTGATCCTTTCTCAACATCTATTTTACGCAACTTTTTGCTTTCTGTCTCTTTATGAATGTTAGTACTTTTCCAGGGGTAACTAATTACTATAAGTGGATTGCGATTGCAGTATTCAATTTTTTTTTTCCCACAATTTTCAATAAATTATTTTTAAGTAAATGGAAAGATAGATTCCCTTATGCTGTCTGTACGCATATGTATATGTACAGCTCAAAGTACTGATTTCCTATTTTTTTAATAGTTGAGTATTATTTAAATACCTTCGAAGTTCTGGACCCAGAGGGCGCAGGTATCAAGGACTATAAGGTGCTGATTGACAGCAAAAAAAAAAGGAATCTGCGACTAGATTCATGAGACCAACGCTATTCTGTGAAACCTGCTCTCAGAATGATTATTAAATGAGTGAGTGAGCTACCCAAATCCTACCATCCTATCAGCTTGACATCGTTTTTCTTGAAATCAATGGAAAGACTACTAGACATTCATATTAGAGGCATTCCTGAAAAGCCTATACCTCTGCACTCTAGTCAATATGCATTCAGGAAAGGTCGATACACGAAAGGCACCCTTCACTTTCTCGTCACAGAGATAAAATCAGCCTACCGTTCCAATGGAATCACCCTTTATGCATTCCTTGACGCCGTGGGCGCCGTGGCGTAAGTGGTTAGTGTGTCGGATCACTACGCATAAGGTTCTAAGTTCGAATCGCAGAAAACACCAAAAAGTTTTTGCACGGTCCCACCTCTCGCGAGCGTCTGACAAACACCCAAGAGTATTGTTTTCACGAAAAAGCTTCTCAAATAGCCGTTCGGATTCGGCATTAAACTGTAGGTCCCTACCATTCGTGCGAAAAGTATAACGCACACAACATGAGTGGTTGCGAGAAGCTAGGCCCTGGCACTTTAAAGAGCTGTTGCGCCAAATATTTGTATTTTTGCATTCCTTGACATAGAACGTGCTTTTGATAATACTGGTTACGACTCCATCACTGAGTCTGCCATGAGACGTAGGGGAATTGACAAACCTACTACCAGGTGGGTTAGGACTATGTTCGATAGCTGCATAATAACGTCTACGTGAGGAGAGGTCTCTGTGATGATCTCCGCAGCTAAATGCTGTACCCAAGGCGGCGTCCTTACGATTCTATCATGGTCTCTCGTGGTTGAAGACTTACTGAATAATCTTAATTGTTTAGACTTCAGAAATATAGGCTATGCATATGATGTTGTGATCATAATCAAAGGCAAACACTAAGACAATGTGTGTCAACTCATGCAAGATGCATTCTTTGTAGTCTCGGACTGGTGTGCTGGCGACGGTCTATCGACGAACTTCAGCTAGGCAGTCGTTCTACCGTTCACAAGAAGAAGAAAGCTAAGCCTTATCTTGGAATTATTCTAGATAAAAAGCTTAACTGGAACTCCCATATTAAACATAAAATTGCTAAGGCGGCCACTTCTATGTGGACCTGTCGCTGATTATATACCACGGTAGTTAGACCCATCCTTTCATACGCGTCCATTGTCTGCTGGACAAAACCTAAAGAGGTCTCAACCATCAACAAATTCAATAAATTTAAAAGACCAGCTTGCCTCGGAATCACAGGTACTGTGAATGCTAATCCCACAACAGTCATAGGGGCTACGAGTATAATCGGACTCGCTCCGGTACATGTATTCATCAAAAAAAAGTAGCAATTCGCAGTGCAGTTAGTCTTCGAAAGTCGGAACAGTACATATATGGGATCATGTGTGACCTCATAGATTTATTAACCGACTTCCCAGAGCTATAATACATATGCTCAGCGCGGTGTTTGACGCCTAAATCACTGTACTTCGGTAGAAGGTTTGATATTGAGATCCCAAACCGTGATACATGGAATAATGGCGGGCCGCTAATTCATCCAAAAGGAACGTGTGGTATACCAATGGATCAAAAATGGATACACGAGTTGGATTGTATGGACCCAATTGTATAAAGTTTCGAAAGAGACCCATTATTTTCCAGGCCGAGCTTTACGCTATTGAGACTTGCGCTAGTATAAACTTGCACTCACGTATCCAAGGTGTCACTATCCACATACTCATCGACAGCCAAGCGGCGCTTAAAGCACTGATCTCTCACTTAATCAGTTCTAAGCTGCTTCGGGAATTTACAAAACTTGGCCCGATACAATTAAGTAAAATTGTGGTGGGTAAGGGGTTATGTAGGCATTGACGGCGATGAAACTGCATGTCTGCTAGCCAAAAAAGGTTTCTCTGACTTGTTCACTGGACCCGAACACTTTTGTGGAATATCTGATTCTGCTTTTAAATATACCCTAAACAGTTGGGAACGCAGCATGTGCATTTCCCACTGGAATAACTCCCAAGGTCTCAGACAAGCTAAAGAGCTGTCCAACCCTTCAAAAGAAAGACAGTTGATATTCTTAAATACAGCAGAAACGACATAATAAGGCTTGTGAGCTTCCTTACCGATCACTGTCAATTACTATACCCCCTCAACAAAATGAGAATCTCGGAGGATATCATCTGCCGCCTCTGCCTAGAAGAGGACGAAACCACAAAACACAAACTATATGAGTGTGTAGCTCTGTGTAGAATCAGGAGAAGCTTTTTCCTTAAGGAGATCATATCTCCAACAGACTCTTTCATAAGGAGAGTAGAAGTACTGCTGTCTTAAAAGTTGGCCCCTGGTACAATAGATCTTTCTGGTCGCAGTGTCTATACGTCATAAGGGCGTGGTCACAAACTTGTAAATAGAAAGGGGATCTTCAGAAATGGGAGTATATAAATACCATATTTAACATTAAACATATATTGTTAAAAATATAATCGTCATTTACAAAATTAAAAAAAAAAATAATAAAACCCTTAGGATGACTTCATTTTGTAATAGCTTTAATGAGGCAATAAGTTATGGAAGAGTACTAATAACATCATGGAGTACTGGGGATAACAGATTTCTACTTTCGAGTACGAATAACTCTCAGAGACGAGTTGAATCTCAATGACTCAGCCAAGACTGAGTACTAGCCATGAATATCTGTAAGCGACAGGGAAGAGAGACTAAAGCTACAATTCTACTATATGACAAATGGTCAAACGTTTGACATTCATGTCTTATTTCAAAAAACAAACACCCGACGGTTTTTTATGCAGAATAAATCAACTCAATATTAAGTTCATCCCGGAGCCCGTCCAAATCTTTAATTTACGACACACTTTTCAATACAGAAGAAATTACAATTTAACACGTAAATGATCTTCATTTGAATTCTTTGCAATGAGCTAACAGAAATTAAATTTGTTACTGCATTTCTTCCAGTTACGAGTATTGTTTGCAGCGAAGGTTTAAGTACACTAAAGTGTCTACGTGACAAAAAATCCCGTCCCTAATACAGAGAACAAACTGGTGTCCTTGCTAGCGAACAGGCAGTTTAAATAACGCAAAATAATGCAAAGCATTTTCCATGGTATGTAAGTAGGTATGCGTTTTGCTTGCTGTACTGCAATTTATGTATTTAATAACAAGCAGAATTTGCTACGCTTCGCTTCTTCTTTTTCCATTCTACTGTAAATAGTTTGAATAGAAATGTATGTTGCACAGATTTTAAGTTAGCAAGGCCAATGAAGCTTTTTTTGTGTGTGCTATGAAAAGTGCAATAAGTACGCAAAAAGCGAAGAAACTAATCCGGGCTTCAACACGAAATAAAATCTAACTACAAATGGTAAAGTGGGAGATTTTGTGGGATGCTTTTTAAGCAGTAAATTAACAAAAAGTGCGAATTATCCTTCTCTTTCTATGTGCATAGTTTTCGATGAGTCATTGCATAAAAAAGATAGCAAGTCGTATACAATTTTAATTTAAATCCTTTGGGCAGTTACATTGTCTAGTCGGTGATGTTCATTAGTTTTACTCCTTCGGAGTGGAGTACGTCATGCTGTCATCTCTATCATCAAAGCATTCCATCAGCAACAACACTGTCATCTATTCTCATCACAGACACGCCCTTCGGAACCAGTGAAATTGCAAATTGTCACAAGACGCCAAGAGTGACAAATGTCACTACGTTATACTGGTGACAGATCGACAGCGTAGAGTGGAGTAGATGGAGTAAGTCAGAATATTCTAAACAGTAATAACAAAAGACAGAGCATTTTTACGAAAAATGGTTATGAACACTTTTTAAAGATGTTTTGCCGTTAGTTATGAATAGGCTTTATTCTTGACAGTAAGAGGGGAAACATTATTTATTAAAGATACAAAAAAGAAAAATAGACAAAACGAGGATGATGTTTAGTGGAAGCGAAGGTATGCCTTCTGCGTGAAATGGATCAAATGGAAAGCTAATGGTATGATGCCCATGGGTAATGGAATGTCATAAGCAACATGAAGGAATTTATTTACTTTTTTGTACGTTATCTGAAGTGGAGGGGGTGACATTTGAAAAATTCAACGCAACGCGGGCGATTAAAATTCCATCTTACTTTTTTAGTTTTTACATGAAGCTAATGAAAGAATGCAGATGAACGCCATTCCCCTTAGGATCAGTGATTGTTTTAAATTAGTGATTAAAATACATTTTAAACAGTGGCTTCTGTCAAAGTCTGGACTGAGAACTCTTTCGAGCTCCTCTGAGGTTCTCTACACATCTTAGTTTTTGTGAAATGATAGTTTTCTAGAAGACGCTGTCTTTAACAATATTTACTTTTATCAAATATGTATGTATGTATGTGTAACATACGCGAATGTTGGAAAGTTGTAAGTATATAAATCGGCCAGCTATGCAAAAAATTACTGACGCTCAAGACATCCGTTCTGGCCATGGAAGGAAAAGAGACATTTTCTGCTGAAAATCTCAAGTGACCAGTTGTCGTCACTGTTTTATAGTGAAGAAATCCAAAGTTCCGGTTTCAAGTAATTTTCGGGCGACACAAGTAGAGCCGCTTAAAGCCATAGATAGGAAGGGAGACCTAAGAAGAACCATGAACCAACACATTTGCAAAATATGGTGAAATGAATTTATGATCCATAGAAGAGGAGACCAACTTAACTATGCCAATGCCTAGCTCACAACACACTACAAAGTAGCAAGTATGTAGAGTTATCGAAAACGGCACATGAAGCAAATTTAACATAAATTAATATTATATTTTAACACTTTTGGACGAGTGTTAAAATATTAGAGAAGGGATAATTATTTGAGGATTTTTACCTTAATTTTTTCTCAGGAAAAATTAAATTTAACAACTTAAAAAAAAAAAAAAAACACTCGATTAGAACAAATTTCTTCCTCTTTAGCCACAGAGATTTTCGCAGCAGGCATATCCGTACTCGTACATATACGGATAATTAAATCCAGGCATTCACATACAGGTACGCCCTTACAAAAAAAAACTCCGAACACTTCATAAGCAGATTTTGGGAGTTTTTCATATGATATTTAATGAGAGAAAGGATCATTTTGTTGGGGATATTTTTAAAGACAAAAATTCGCTTAGATTCATCGGATCGGGACGCGTTCAAATATTTCGAGAAAACAAAAAAAAAAAAAACACTTCAAATGGACGTAAGCTTGCTGAACGATGTGAAAGTCTCTTGCAAGGCTTCCGCTGGAAAATAGAAAAAAAATGTTTTAAATAAATTATTTTTGTTGTTAAACTACTAAAATAAAATATAAGTAAAATTGCCATGCAAAACCTACAACCAATATCTACAAGAAAACTATACAAAAAAAAATGCTAAAGCTCAAGACTTCTGTCTTTTGTACAGATAATGCGTTGAAAATCTGTAGAGATCAATTGTCGTCGCTATTGCATAACGACGAAGTCCAAAGTCCTGATTTCAAACAAACTGATAGTGTCATACCAACTAATTTTGCGACCACGCAAGGAATAAATTTCTATAAACCGACATTATATTCATGGGTTTGTTTTTCTAGTCGAGGTATATGCAGAATATTAGAAAAGATAATTTTTATTACAAGGATCAAATAAGGCTGTCAAAGTCATAGTGGTGTAAGTCACTTCTAAAAAATGTTGGTGCACTTTCAGAAATGATGCTATGCATGCCAAACTGTTGCATGCAAATGTGAAGTAAGCTATAATTTCACTATTCCGTTGACAGATGCTAGCACAAATTTGATAAATAAAAGGAACAGCCGTTATGTTGTAAGTTACAGCGGTGCAAGTCTCAAGTCATCAACATGAGCTAAATATGACTTACACCACTATGACTTTAACCGTCTCAAAAAATGACCGTTCACGCATATTCTGCATCGGACACACGATGTCGGATGGATAGTGTACACCCCTTCACTTATTTCTATATTTATATATCCATCACTTGTGTAGTATACCCGGTTCGTCTAGTTTTTTGGGAACTTTCCTGTTACCTTCTCTCCTGCTGTCATTTCAATCACCTTTTTATATGCACTCGGTTACTTTTAGACACTACGTGCACACGGTGCCCTGATTTACTAAAGCCTCTTTAGCTGTGTCAGAAAATCCGGGAGCCCAGCAAAATTTCAGTTCAACTTGTGCTCAGTTTGTTCTTTTATTCAGGTTACCGGGCGTGCCTTGTACGACAGTTCATAGTAACAATTGCAAATCTTATCTACAAAAGTGAAATTATTATTTTTGTTTGCTTTGAATGTCTGACCCATTTCACAAACATAAGGAGCCAAGTTTATACCTTCATCACTTTTGTCACAAGTCTACCGCAGTCTCACTCCTATTCTTATTACGAGCAATTGTTGACATTGCACAAATTCTCGACAATCATTGAAAATTACCTGATGAATGACATACAGTCTAATTAATTGATTATTATCCTGACACCTTGTCACATCCTTTTTTGTTTAGCATGTACACGCACGTAGTTAATTTGTTCCGCCATTGTCGGTCCCTATCTGACGGTAGCTGCACCCACGGCCATAACGCTCTTTAATTTATTGCCGAGATGTAGATACAAAGGCATTTATTGCTTTTTAAATTAAATAAAAACAAAACAGAGTGCGGAAAGCGAATGAAAATTTAATTTGGGTTTGGTGTATGTGTATGTTGTTAAACAGTTTTTTTCTAACATTTATTTGTTCCTTGCTTCGCTGATTTATATATGGGTTTGTTTAAAGCAGGAAATAAAGGATCAGATCATAGTTTTTTTGTTTTTATTTTTATTTATATTTAATTTCTTTTAATACCTTTAAATTAATTTAAAAAAATTATGTGTAGTAAGCTTGTTTTAAGCCAAATTAAGTGAACAACATAAGACTCGACCCTGTCCTTCGAGAATAGTGATTTGATGAACCACCCAGCCAATTAAAATTACAATTTGACCCACTCACATTCAAGAGAGAGTTGTCCTATAGTAGGGTCAAAAGTCCACGTAAAAAAAAACACAATCACACTAAAAAACCATTAAAAAGCTATAAACATTAACCTGGAACAATTAAGTTCTAACTCCTTTAGTTTATGTTCTTCGTTTCTGGTCCAAATAACTCATTTACCTAAGACATTAATCAAGTCTTCGATAGTTCATTGCAAAACGAAAATTTATTGCCCATTTCGGAAGCCAATAATAGTAGCCCATCGGCAGAGCGGTCCCGGTCCTTAATCAAAATTCAAAAGAAAACAAAGAAACCGAACTCGTGTCCACATGTGGGTAGATAAGTCGTTACACAAGACTTTTCCAATTCTCCGATGTTGTGGCAATAAAAGTACCCTTTTCCGAATGACCACTTAGGCTGACATATGTATGTATGTATGTATTTGGGGGAACGGTGCCATGCCAACTTCTGTGTCATACCTTGAGCTTGAGTTACACTCGATGATAAATATTTCATCCTGATCATGACTATGTATCACTTTACCGTCAAACAACCCAAAAGTAAGGAGAAAATATCGTCTAATTGGGGATTTTCTAAGATGTCAAAACACACATGCACGCATGGAATTTTTATACACCCATGGGTTTGGAGGGCAGTGCGTGCCCTGTCAGTTTGATTGTACCTATATGTTCTTGAGAAAAGCGGTCATAAAGAAAACTGATAGAGGATGAGCTAACTGACAGGGGATATGATTGAATGATTTTCTTAGACGTGTCCTCTAAGATGACACTTGGGTACAATCCAAAATAGTTGCAAGCAAACAATGTGAATAATCGCAAAAAATCACTAGGCTGTCGTAGTTGATAAAAAAAGGGATCCAAGGACTTCTCTTTTTTTTCCTACATAAAACATATTTGAAGTTAGAAAGCAAATGTCGCGTAACAAACAAAGGGACATAAAAGGCAAATATTAATATTTTCAATAGCCGGCTGTTCTATTTTGTATCATTAAAGTCTTAAAGAGGGTCCCTTCATCCGAAACATGCTTTGTACTTGAGAACGTTAGATAAATTTGGGAGCATTCCAATGTGCGCTGGAGCGTGGGCCGAGAAATACGATGCTGCTTTTTTAAGTTATTCCTATATTTATTCGTGCAAAATGTCCTTAGGGTCTGAGAGCGTTTATTCTATTTTCCACTTTTTTCTTTGTTTTTCTTTTTTGCTTCAAGGAAGAGCACAACTGGAATGGGCCCTCAGATAGCAAATATTTGTTGGTTGGATTGCTCACATTTTTACTTTATTTGTTTTCTGGTTTTTATTTGCACTTATACCGTCATTTTGTTATTGTCTTGCTTGGAAGACTGTAACTCCTTTACAGTGTTAAACAACAAATTTGCTTTACGTTTGAAAATTCATTTAGATATATAGTATTCAGCGTTTGAGTAATACAGTCAGGATACTTAGCGCACTTGTCTTTATCACTTTGAGTAGAGTTGTATTTTTGAAACTTCGAAAGTCACAGAATCAGGCTATGGCGACTGGTAATGCATTTTATTGCTTTTCAGTTCAACCGTAGTTTAAAGCGCAAGTTAAAATGCTTATCCTAACCCAAGTCAAACTGCGACTACAAATTTAAGTTCAATACAGTAGGCAATCAATCCTCATGGCAAGATACAGTAACAAATCACTACTTCCATAACGTGTCGGTCGCGACTGAGTCAATGACCTAATAACTATCACCGAGAGGCTGCCAAACAGTGAAATCCCTTTCTTTAATCCACAAGCATAACGCTGTCAACACTACAACAAGAGCTATTTTCGGCTCGTAATATACATAAGGGAATAATCGCTCAAGTGAAATCGCGCAAAATGTTTGTCATAATGCAAGAAATTCCAAAAACTAAAATCTCTCAAATGAAAATAAAAGATTACCCAAAGTTTGGGTATTTTTTTCGAAATTAATACGGTCGCCGAAAATTGAATGAAACATACGGAATGGTGAAAATCCACCTGAAATGGATCCCTATCCCTATGACATAACCACGCCTTATTGAAGTACATAGGTGTGGAGTTGTGAAATTAAAACTGTTTACTGAAATATTACTACTTGGCTTCACTTTCCAGAGATTTTATTAAAATGTTGTTTGCTTAAGAAAATGCCCAACAGAGTGGGAATATTTGGACGGCTTATAGAAGAAATTAATGATTTCTTATAAAAATGTTAAAAAAATGGCATTTTTTTAAAGTTGGTGGATTTCAAAACTTTTTACAAAAATCTCTCTACTTCAAATATCTTGAACGAGGTTAAATCCCACCTTATTTCTGACCCCCAAAAAAATGTTCAACTTCATTAAAATCGAAAGAAAATCAAACAGCTACCCATCCCCTCTGTCATTCCCCAATATATCATCAGACGACCCCAAAATAATTGCTAATTTATTTGCTTATTTCTTCAGCCCTTGACCTTGACGCGGACAACTCTTTCTTCAATTTCATGAGTAGTAGTGCTCAAACCTCACTAACTCCGATTCACATTACTCCATCCCTCGTTGAGGAGAAGATAAAAAATAAATAAATCAAGTTCGAATCCTCTCCCGGCCCTGGCGGTTTAGGTTAGGTTAGGTTAAAGGGGTTAGCTGCAACGAATGAGCGCAGCCTGCATTCGGATCTCACACGGATCCATTGTGCTCCCCTGACGTGGAGTTTCCTGGCTGAAGAACTGCAAAGAGGAAAAAACAAAATAGCTAGAGTTCTGTGCTAGTGGAACGGCCTCATCTGAACCACCCTGAAGAAGTTATAGATTTCATGATGGTGGTTGGTGGCTTTTCAGACAGGTCGCCCAGATGGTTGAAGAAGTACTCTCCAAGGGCTGTCTTCCTGGTACTGCAGAGACTAGGGCATTTGCAGAGGAAGTGTTCCGTGTCTTCCTCTACGTCTGTGTTGCCGCATCCTCTGCAGAGTTCATCTGTACTTAGCCGCATTCTCTTCCGGTGAGCACCAGAAGAGCCAAGTTTTGTCTATTTTGGGTAAGGATGAGCTTGGTTTTCATCTTGTCATGTTTTGTCCAGATGCTTCTGGAGACACGGCATGAAGGGAGCGCTCTCCATCTTTCTTCTGCTTGGAGGTAAGACTAAACTTTGGACCATTGACAGGTCTTGTTCTGATCCCTTTCTTGCCAATTCATCCGCCATCTCGTTCCCTGGGATTCCTTTGTATCCTGGGACCCACCAGAGTGTTACATGTTGACTTTGGGTAAGCATGTTAAGCTGCTCGCGGCATCGTTCTATTAACTTTGATTTTATAACCGCGGATGAGACGGCCTTTATAGCAGCTTGACTGTCTATGTAGATATCAACCTCATTTCTAGTAACAAGTTTCGTGGATAATTCTCGTGCCACTTCTGCTATGGCTAGGACTTCTGCCTGGAACACACTACTGTGGTTTGGAAGCCTTAGTGATATTGATAGATACCCGAACCCACTTCTTCGTTTGTTTTGGACCAGTCAGTGAAGACTGAAATACTATGCGGGTTAATGGCCCCACCGTCTTCCCAGTATTCTCTTGATGGGATGACCGTTTTGACGTCTAGGCTGAAGTCGGGGGATGGCGGCAGATAGTCTGTGGAGGTGTCTAGGTGAGCCCATCTTGAGATGCTACGGTGGCCCATGTGGCCCTTCCTCCATAGGCGTAGGGCACTCATCGCTGCTGATTTCTTGACAAATAAGTCTAGTGGAATCAGTGCGCGAATTGTTTTAAGTGCTGCGGTCGGAGTAGTTCTAATGGCGCCTGTGGTTGCTATGCAAGCAAGTCTCTGTATTTTTGTTAACTCTTTAAGATGCGTGTATTTCTCTGCAATTGGCCACCAGACAATGTACCCATATGTAAGAATGGGTCTGACTATGGCTGTGTACATCCAGTGGATGATGGCAGGTTTGGCTCCCCATTTTTTACCAAAAATTCTGCTGCAAGCATAGAACGCAATGTACGCTTCCTTTATTCTTTCATTTGTGTTATCTCTCCAGCTTAGTTTGCGATCAAGTATGCACCCAAGACACCGGGCTTTGTCCGAGACTAGGAGTGGACTGTCACCGAGTCGTAGAGGTCCGAAAGCTGGGATTGCTCTTTTGTTGGTGAAGAGGACCACTTCTGTTTTCGCTGGATTAACGTTCAGTCCACATCTTCTCGCCCAGTTATGGAGGGAATTCAGGGCCGATTGCAGAAGTTCGGTAATATGGTAGTGTCGAGAAATTTGCCGGACATAAGTAGGACGATGTCGTCTGCATAAGCAACAACTTTTATCTCATTTGCGACTAGAGTCCATAGTAGAGGAGATAGGACCCTCTTTGCGGGGTTCCTTTAGAGGCCAGTGCATTTACTTGGCTGTCACCCAGCTCCGTGTTGATGTGTCTTGTCTTGAGCATACATTCAATCCAGTCGGAGAGTGTGGAATTTACTCTGAGTCGGTCCAGTGATAATCTTATTGATTCGGTTTTCACATTGTTAAAGGCTCCCTCCACATCTAAAAAGGCCGCTAAAGTAAATTCTTTGTGGTAGAGTGATTCCTCGATTGTTGCTACCACTTCGTGCAGGGCTGTTTCGACTTATCGGCCCTTTGTATATGCATGTTGTGCTGGGGACATGTCCCGCGGGCTTAATTTGGAGCGAATGTGTAGATCAATTAGTCTTTCAAAAGTCTTCAGCACGAATGAAGACAGTCTGATAGGCCTGAAGTCTTTTGGGTTCGTGTGGGTCGGTTTACCAGCTTTAGGTAAGAAGATGACTTTAACTTTCCTCCAGGCTTCAGGTACGTAGTTACATTTTAGGCACCCGCGAAAAATGGTCGCTAGCCGCGGAATGACATATTCCTTACTGCTTTGTAGCATCATGGGGAAGACACCATCCGGGCCGGGCGTCTTGTAAGGAGAAAAGGAGTCAATTGCCCATTTTAGTTTGAATTCGTCCACAATTTTGGCGAATAGAGAGTAATTGCCGCTAACACTTGAATCATGTGACGTTGTTGTCTCCGTATCAGGATTTATGATACTGCACCCTGGGCAGTGAGTTCCAAAGAGGAGTTCCAGGGTCTCCGCACATGATTCTGTCCAGGTACCATCTGGTTTCTTGATGAATCCTGGGACCGAGTGATCCTTTGACAGGACGTTCCGGAGTCTCGCTGCGTCTTTGGTGGACTCAATTTCGCTGCAAAATTTACTCCATGAGGATCTCAGGACCAGGGGTTTGTTGCCTGCCCGTTCAAGTTGGGCTGATGTTAGGTCTGCGTTGCTAAATTCTAATTTTGCTAAGTCTAATTTTGACCATTTTGATACCGATTCGTATCTTGTACCCCTTTGCGGGTAACATGGTCATTGTTTCATGGTTGAGCATGATAGTGGCTTCTTGGCCCGGTTCTGTGAGTGCCCCCATCTCCATCACCTTTCAATCCTCACTAGGAAGTTCCGGGTTTAAGGATCTTAGAAGTTGCTCCAAGTTTTCTTTCGATATCGTCGGCCCAGGGATGCAGATCTTTACTCTAGGTCTGGTCGGTAGGTCCCTTTTCGGGACGACCACCAATTTCACACCCTTATCAGGTGCTAGCATCGTGCTTACTATTTCCATTTGAGCGTGACTTCGTTCAAACAATCCAAGATCCTGAAACCCTTGACCGTGGACAGTTGCCCGAAGAGAGGTACCGGGCCGGAGGGTTTACTGGTAGCTTCGATTAGCCTTTCGATTGTGCGTCCGTGAGCTTCTTATCCAGGGTGTTGTCATTGATAACGGCCGCCTTAAGATGGTCCTTGACTACGTCTGCCAGAGTGGTTGAAGATTCTGCGGTTTTCTGTTTCTTCGTAGACGACGCAGGTGGAGTAGTGGTGTCGTCGTTTCGACCTCTTTTCGAGATGCACGCACTCGGCACTGGCGAAGCTACCACTCTCACTTCGCTGCGTATCAGTCGGTCACTGACTGATTTACTAGCCGGACGGCATTTTAAAGAGCTGTTGCGCCAAATATTTGTATTTGTTTTTTTTTTTGCGCGGTTGTTGGGCAGATATTTTGACGTTCTGGGACCGTCTACTGGTCTTGACGTAGTATCCCTGTTGTTCTTCCGGATGGATGGGGTTGGATTATCAGCGTGGGGGATGATTTTCCTGCCCCTGTCTAGGCGATTACGGTCCCTCGCGTTTAACTTCGACGCCTCAGTCTTAGACAACCTTCTTATGGTTCTTCTGGCGTTGTCTACCCTCTTTTCCTCCGGCGTTAGCTGGTTTCTGAAGGTTAGCTTCTTCTTTTTCTCCTCACCTTCGATCATGTTCGCCCTTGTTGCCAATGGGCCTGATCTTTAGTTCGCAGAGGGCACCAATGTGGTACTGCCAGAGGAGCTTGCCAACTTACGAGGGCTGCTGGGCGTGGAAGTGGTGGCTTCCGTCCACTTCATACGGGTCGTATAACACCTTGATCCGGCCCATAAGAAAGGGAGAGATAGGGATGTGTTGGTTGTGGAGGGAAAGTTGAGATTGGGTGGGTTCTGGGATGTGGAGATTTGGAGAGGAGATGATTATCCTTTGGCTTCGGTCTCCCCTGGAGAGCCTAGTCGGTCCCGGGGGTCATTGACTGTACTGAGTTTCTACACCACGACATGGTAGATAATCACGTAGGAGTTCATCCTGGCGGTTTACCTGTAATAGCATTAAAAAGCTGTGTCCCCTACTTGATCCAACCCTTATCACTTTCTTCCAGCTCTCAATCAAACAGGGAGTTTTTCCCATGGTCTGAGAAAACTCTTATATAATTCCACTTTACAAGAAAGGTAGTAAAAATGACATTTCTAACTATCGGCTCATAGCTAAGCTCTCTTGCATCCACAAACTTTTTGAAAGCATCATTAACGACACGATGTTTTTTCATTGCAAGCCTGTTTTCTCTTCTAGCTAGCATGCATTTCTTAAGGGTAGATCTACAACGACAAACGTAACAGAGTTTGCATCTAGCACCCTGGGCGCCTTGGAAGACGGAAAGGATGTCGATGTAACTGCTACCAATTTAAGTAAGGGACTTAATAAAATTATCTATCTACGCTGACGATATGAAGATCATTAGTCAAATACATATCTACCTCTTCTGACTCTCTCCCCTTACAAAAGGACCTGAAAAAATGTTCGAATTTTCTGGAGCTCAACGTCCTAAAATGTCAAAACATTCATTCTCTCGTAAACGTTTTCCTTCACCATCCAGAACTTATTTCATTAATGACAAGCCTGTACCTTGCGTGAATTTCCTGCGTGATTTAGGACTTATTTGCGACAGGGAACTGAATTTCAGGACTCACATCGATAGTATTATTACTAGAACTAACTATTCGCTTAGTTTCGTCAAACGCTGGTCGAAAGAGTTCTCCAACATTAACGTTTTGAGATCACTCTATTTCAATTTTGTAAGACCTATTCTCGAATGTGCTAGCCAAGTCTCGTCACCTCATCACAGTACGCATAAGCATTGAATTGTCCAATGTAGATTCATCCCATTTGCCTTACGCGGTCTTCTTTGGTCCGATGTGAATAATTCGCCCCTACGTGGATCGTCTAAAACTGCTTTATGTTCAGTCCTTAGAAAAACGTCGAGAAGTTGCCGATATTCTATTTGTCCACAAGCTAATAACAGGAGACATAAGATATGTTACCCTGCGTTGCTGCGTGAAATTTGCTTTAATTCCAACCCTCGTAATCTAAGGTCTGTTCCCCTATTTCGCATTAATTTCCATCGCACCAATTGTGGATATAACGAACCAATGTCCGCGATGCTACAGATGGTCAACAGGATGGAACACTTGTTTGATTTCCACTGTACCACAACTACCCCCAGGGCCTATCTTCATCTTTCGACCACCACTTCCTCTCCCATCCCTCCTTAGTTTTTAAGACAGTTTTTTAAGACCTAGTATAATAACTTTCAAACGAAAATGTGCGACCCTTAGGGCCCAGCAAAAATAAAATAAATTATTTTAAACTTAACGTTTTAAGTTCGGTTAAGTGCTTGTACTAAGCAATAAAAAAATAAAATAAATATTGTACTGCTTCGGTATCTCAGAAGTACACATATGTGTCGAAATTTAAGGCTCAAAAAGTGGTGACGTACTGACGAAGGTACTGACGGACATGACTCAATTGACTTGGCTGTTGGTAGTAAAGAAAGTAGTGGTAGAGTAGTTTTAACATTTTGGGTGACATTAAGAATTGCCTTACTTCTCATTATACAAAATTATCATACCTATAATGAATAAATCACCCAAACTTCTTTGTTCGCAATAATTTAGGCATAGTCATAGCCAGAGGAAGGGGAGATCTAATAAGCTGAATGCTTTTGGCTAGTAGGGGTAAGTATCTGTGCATAGCGCACTCTTCTATTAACTAATTCACCCAAGCTAATATGGCTGCTATTTTATGGTTGCGGCGCATGGAATGCGAATACAAATTTCAGCAAGCAACTGCGGGCTTCATATGGTATACCAAGCACTACGGATATAAAGGAGGAATTATTGATTCTCTTTGAAATCAAAATCTAATTCAATTACCTATGTATTTACCACACAAATAAGTAAAGTTCTAGTGTGGGAAATTCTATATTCTTAAGTATTGTTTGCAATGAATAGCGAAGTGTATTTACCTTTGACAAATGTAATAAAAACATGTTTCAAACGACGACACGAAAACTTTACCAAGTCACCAGGAAACCAAAAGGTTTCTATTTTTTCCCCTCATTCCCCGCATATCTTTGGAAGAAGGGAAACCCTTTCAACGTCAGTGAAAATTGAACGGCATGACAAGGGATGTTGACAAAATTTTCATTGATTACATTATTTAATAACAATAATAAACCACGATAGCATGTCAAGTAAGGTGTCTACGCCACACCTGAGGGTGTCGCGGTTAGATACGCCACGTTGCACAACAGCCACTCAAACGTCAAACTTAATTCAAATAAAGCAAACGCATCGCTCAAGAACTTGAAAATTATATACAAACGTATGTCAGACGATGTATGATTTCCAATTTTACACAATCATGAGACAGAATTGAGTAGGTATGAGGGAGCCTCAATCTCTTGTTCTCGAAGTTTATTGGTTCTTGAATCATAATACACTGGAAGTCGATTTTTTGTATGGGAAACCAAAATAAGAAAAAAAAAATCAAATCAATTTCAAGTGATGCGATGTTTGAATGTCAAGTAATCCCTTATTCTTCTTCTACTTCTGCTACTTGTGAACCGCAGAATATTTGTCGGCAAACAAATCACATTAACTCAGATTAATGTCATTTAGGGACATTTTGATGTGGACTTTCGACTAGAGACCAAAAAGTTTGTCTTCTACATCTTTTGTCAAAAGATCAACAAAAAAAAAATAAAAAATTGGTATTTTTGTTGCTGGGACATCTTTTGCACGTGGATGAATGACCCAAGCCAAATAGAAGACCGATAATTATATTCTTTTGGTGAAGATGGAGCGCCGACCGTCGTCGTGTTGACATTCAGGATGGACTTGAAGTGGAAGTAATTGAAGTTTGATTTGCTTAGGCTGAAGAGAGCATCACACGAATTTAAAAAAGGTGTGTGTACCTTTGGGGGTTTATTTATTCTGTTTTCTTTTTCAAGCACGGCACGAATACTAATTAAAATATTTTCAGATTATACCTATTGACCTGGAATTGGGGTCTTGATTTTGTGGCTCTCCCTAATTTAAATATTGATACATAATAGGGTCATGTTCTTAATTTATGAATTGTTATGCTTTATGCTCTTGTGAAGCATATACTTACACTAGTGATGATTTTTCTAATTTATGCGTTTTACGTGATGACAAGTATTTTACTAATTAAAGTAACCTTATTATCCCTGATCTTTGCAATTTTGAATTGCATTGCACTGTCAGTGACTCGCCTTACAAGCTCTAAATAGAGAATGTGTCAGTTTCCATTGAACTGACAAGGCAAATATTTTCGTATGCTTACTCGTATATCGATCTTGTTATCTTTGACTAATCTCAGACTGCTGCAGATGTATTGCCTAATTTAACGATGAGCTTTAGTTTAGTTAGTTTTATTGCCAATTTTATTCATTCAATTTATAATTTTTTTATCTTACTTTATTTCTTAGTCTAGTTTGGTTTGGTCGGAGGCTGTCTACCAGAACGACATTTGTTTTACTATTTGTATCTATAATGTTTAAGATAAATAAATATAATTCAATGGAATTGACTAACAATATTTAAGAAGATTCATTTACGATGCGAGATCTATATCTTAGTGCACTATTGTAAACTTGTACAATAGATCCCAACGTCTGCTTCCATTTAGGATGTCCATGGCTTCATCTGTGTCTAGTACGTGTGCTCCAAGGAAATGGTGATGGAAATCCTTAAGGATGGGACATATTGCTATGAAGTGGAAAACATCTTCACGTTCTTTCAGGTTGCAGAGATCGCATAGAATGGGGAGATCCGGACGGTGTGGGATATAATTAAGGTTGATCAATTCTCCTCTTATCTGATGATGGTGCTTATTTTGTCCGTCATGTTATTAGCATGGAAGTATGCCTTTTCGTTTAAAAAGTGATCCATTTTGTTGTAATAAGTTCTGTATTGGGACAAACGGGCTTCATTTACACAATCATCATACAGTTTGTGCCCCATTTTCTCTAGTAAGGTTTTGAATTTTGGCTTCAGCGATACGCACTGCTCATTAGCAACAACTGACAGATTGATGTCGCAATCAGATGCTTACTTTATCCACTCCTTGACAAACCCTGCTTCTTTTTTTTTTTCCTCTTGTACAACCCATGCCCGCGTGGCAACGACACTGCGACCTGAAAGATCTATTGTATCGGAGGGTTGGTGTTAATCTAACAGACGAGCTACCTCCCTTATGAAAGTGAGTATGTCTTTAGTAGCGGAGCATTTCAGTTCCACTGAAGTAAGTATCTCCTTGTGGAGAATACGTTTCCTTAACCAGTGTAGTGCCGGGAATTCACAAAGAATGTGTTTGGAAGTTTCATCCTCCTCTAAACAGAACGGACAGTCCTTCTCTTGGCACAGGTTCATCTTGTTAAGGTGGTATCTCAAGCCGCAATGGCCAGTAAGAAAGCTCACAAGCTTCGTAATGCTTTCCGTATCTAAGTTAAGGATTTCCTTATAGGAGTAAGGCTTGATTAATCGTTTGGATTGTATTAGACTTGGCCCACTAGTCCAGTGGTCTAGACGAAATTTGTTTTCCCATTCGTTATACAGCATTGTAGCTGTCGCCCAATTGACGCCACAATAAGGTTCAGGACCTATGAACACAGATTCTGAGCCAGCCCTAGCAAGCTCATCTGCAGATTCGTTGCCCACAATCCCTTGGTGTTGTTTCAAATTCTTCCGACCATTGTTTCCACCCCGGACATATGCTACGTTTCTCTCGTACATAGATCTCAGAACTCCAATTACTTTAGTCGAGTTGCCTAGATTGTAGAGCTTATAGCAGAGAGTCTCCCTAGGTATGGAGTCGAAAGCTGCTCGAAAATCGACGAAGAAAGCATATAGCTCTTTTCGGTTCCTTCTGTAAGTTGCGGTAATATTGGTGAGCGATAATATTTGATCCACCGTTGAGTAATTTTTACGAAAACCAGCTTGGAATTCGGATTATACATTGTATTTTCGACCCATCTGGTAAGGCGATTGAAAAGCACTGTTGCAAACAGCTTTGCTGGTGTATTTAAGAATGAAATACCTCTGTAATTTTTCGCTTCATCAAAATCTCCTCTTTTATGCAACGGGAATATTATCGCTTTACGGGAACTCATAGGTACTCGTACATCCGCGGTTACGAATATTCTGTTGAACTCTATTTAGTGCTGCTAAAAATTCCGGCGTAGAGTTCTTGTAGAATTCAAAAGGGATACGATCGTCTCCCGGGGCTTTCCCTTTTTTAACGATGATCTGAATTATCAGTATTTATTTACAATTAGTGCCCCTTAACCTCACCGACTTTAATGATTTTTACTTACGAGTACCTAAATGAATATGATATGATGATATCGATCTGAGTATTTTCATAGATATGAATATTCATGTGGGGTGGGGTATGGGAGGTGTAAGGGGGTTTCTTTAAATACAATATAAAACACGTTTCCTTTGGAATATAATTCAAGATAGCACTTTTAATAGGTTAATAAGTTTTGAAATATGTTTAGTAATAAGATTTATAATAAGTTTTAAGTTTTAAGTTAGATTAGGAAAAGATTATCGCGGAACAATTTAATTGCGGCGTGACGTTGACTTCCGTATCGATCCGTTGCTCTCCGTGGCTGCTGGTCAACTCTTCCTTTCTACTCTCTTCAAATCGAATGATGATGACGATCGAATGATGACGATGACCAAATATGGTAATAGAAACGATGGGTTTTGAGAACGGTAGGTTAGAGTTTAGTGATTCTTGCTCATCATGACTGCATATTGTGTTAGGCATATTATGCCTACATACATACATATGCATCTTGGTATGCATGCACATTTGGAAATATACCATATCTTTTCAATTTTTAACAAGCAAAGTTCCAGAACATCTAGCGTTGGATTTCAAATTTGCAGAATTTTAGAATCTCTGGATCAAAATTGGAAATATGGGAAACAACTAGAAGGTAAGACGGTTCAAATAGACCAAGCGTAAACATAAGTTTGTCAGATTGGTTTCAAACTTGATTTGCTTATTAAATTATTTTTGATGGGATTTAAAAAAAAATAGTTTCAACCAAAATATATTTGAAATAGCTCTTATACTGAAATGGAAACTATAGTTCATTTGAATAATTACTTACATATGCAAAATCATTTAAATAGGCAAAGAAGCTCCTAATGCAAAATATTATAAAATGTTTGTTAATATATGATAATATTTGATACCACATTGAGGTTAATGTGTACTACTGCAGAAGGTCGATATTGTAGGAACTCAAGCTGAGTATGCAATTTTATCTTACAAGAATACAAGAATATACAAAGGTGCGCACATATAATACATTCAATTAATAAAACGATCCATAGGATCCATTTCCATAGTATGCGGGAAGAGGTAGGCACCTCAAGCGAACAAAATAATAATCAAAAAAAAAAAACACTATTAACCCTTAAACCCTACCCTGCGTTCCAGCGCGATGCGCAAATTAAACTTTCGTGAATATTTTTTACCCCTTTGCGGTGAACATAGCCGGGTTGTGTGACAAGAGTGCCTCGATTCTAAACCTTAAGTTGTTTTAAACATCAAGCTATGTGTGTGATCTCAATTAACATTCATTTTTGTTAAAACGTTTTTTATTATTAAAGTAAGAACAAAAATATATTGGGGTTTTCTGGACCCCAGGGTAATAATAGTGTTTCTCCAGGGATGGGTTGGGTTTAAGGGTTAATAATTATCATAAAGTTGGAAACACACTCCCTGCCTTCAAAATCTGCTTAAAGATGAGAAATGCAAAACGAAATTAAAAAAAAAAAAAGTAACACTGAAAGACGCCCTCAACTCAAGTTCTTTCGTGTGCAAAATTTATTTTTCAATAAACTTCTTCCCTAGCAAATACCTTTCCATCAATCCTGCATTGTAAATAGAATTCCCTGAAAAATACACCCGCAAACAAGAACGTAATCTTGTGTCATGTTGCTTGTCATTTGGTTTTTCATTTTTACCTCACTTTGATTCCAATACAATGCAAATCCATTTCAGTAGCTGAATCTGCCTTACTACCGCAAACATAGATACTCTAACGGTACTTTTCTCTGTTTATTTCTTTCCAGGTGAATGAGAACGAGTTTCAAGCATCATCCAACGTCAGAAAATACCAAATAGCAAACAACAAAAAATTAACAAAATCCCGCACTCCACATGAATTTATACGAACGAAATCCCGTGACTTTAACCATTTTTCTTCTTTTTTTTGTAAACGACGCGGATACTCCGAGGAGGATATTTTTTGTATACCTGTGTACACGGCATTTGATGAACTGCCAGGAGTACGGTTCGGTATTTTACCAAGGATAATAATGAAGTGGATCAAAGGATATGTTGGTGGATCAATAGAATTCCATCGTACCTTCTTCGAATTTTTTTCGGAACAAAAAAAATTTAGTTTTTAGAATCAAGTTTGTGTATACAATTGTGAAAGACCAATACCCATCCGAACAAAGGAAATACAAAAACATGTTCATATTGCAGCTTTCAGAACAAGAAAATATTAAAATGCAATGCATGATACTCAATACGTATGGACATGAACTCCTTTCAAATATCCTTTATTGTCACCAAGGCTAACCTGGTCACGTACCAGAGTATACGTGTGACAATAGTCATTGGGATACCTTCATCTCTACATGAGTAGCAGAAGCAGAAAATTCATACTTTTCCAGAAATGAAAAGCTGCAGATGTTAAAAGTATACTTTTCATTTTCTCCTCTTTGGCTGCGAATTTAATAACAGCACACTCACAAAACGAATGACTAAAAACCAAGCGCGCATAAAATAACAAAAACAAGTTAAATCTCACCGCACCTTCAAGGAATATCGTTCTTACCTCAATTTGAATTAAAAATGAGATGCAAATGTATTTAACTGAAAAGCACTACCACCACTGGGCATTGAGAAGTTCTCATGATGGTGTAGGTAGTATCATATAAGCACGAAGAACAATTGAATAGTATAACCTAGATAAGAACCTCTATTATAAAATCCCCACTCGGTGGGTTTTTCAACTCGGCTACGGCTATGGATCAGGTTTCCATTGTTCTATTCATTCCATTAAATATTGAGATCTCCCTCTCTATGAACTCGCACAGACAGCGAGTACCTGGTGTATCCAGGTATCTCCAATTAGGATCAGGTAATAAGCTTTTAAGTGAAAAGGGAAATCTTGCGAAAAGGATTTCCATTTTCACGAGCTATGCACATTTGATTGGATTGCTAGAGGTTAGTTAAACGAGGTTAAACATGAAAAGGATATTTATACAAATTGTGCTGTGATTTGTTGGGTGTACAGATATTAGTATAAGAATCTGATTATGATAATGATTTTATTAGATTTAGATAGTAGAGTTACAAAAAAAATAAATAAATTCCATTGATGTTTATAATTAAAATTATTGTACGATTTGCAGTGACTTTCGCATTCTCATGGAATTGAAAGGAAATGGAGCGCTCTACGATATAGGCGTTGAAAAATATTTCACTTAGACCCTCACTGAAAACTACTTCAAAAGGTGATGATACCGGAAAACTTTAAAAGCTAATAAATAAATAAAATGGCGGCCAGTTGAGTTTTTTTAAACTGTTTGATTTATGACGACCCTCTTGGAAAAAGAGGGGTCGTCATCAAAAAAAGCTACAGAATTTCTCTTTGAACTTTACAAGACAAATCAAAATAAAAATTCAATTTTTGGTATGAGGACAGCCATTCGCAATGTGCCTGGGTATTTCGAATAATACATCGACCAAGGTTACAGTGTTGGCAGCCGTATGTAAAATCATCATGTCCACAGAAGAGAATTTGAAAGCATTAGCTTCAGGAAATGTAAGGCAATTAGTGGGGGGGTAACTAAGTATATGGTTGCATAATCCCTTACAATGGAGAAATATTTGATTGGGAAATTAAAGTTTCGCAATTTTTCTATAATTTTCAAAAGATAAAAATGATAATTGCAAACAATATTTGTGAAGTTTAACGTTTTACAACAACCACATACGAGTACATTTTTCCAGGCATCCATAGAACTCTAAAGTAAAGTATTATCTACTCTCACCTAAAGTTCGCAATAAATTCAACTAACTAGCGAAGACAGTTAATGATTTCAGTCAAATGCATTCGAATAAGCTTGTGATGTTTTTGAAAACAATTTATCGACCACTCATCGTGGTGCTTATTCACTGTAAAATGTATGCAAGATTTCAGAACCAGTTGTATAGGGTATGAACTGTGGTGTTCGTAAAAAAAACATGGGAATCACAAATCTTCTAACTTTGAAAACGTAAAACCTATCACATGAAGTGTGTTTATGTGTGCAACTTTTATCCCGAAAACTGAATGGTGACTTTAAAGGAACCACATTTTATTTAAACTATTTTTCGGGTTAATTTAACCGGTCTGTGATAGCGTGTGAAAAATGTGAAAAATATTTTAACAAATCTATTCAGTTGCGCTACGCGGTTTTAGTTTTATGATTTTACTAGCAGGTACCCGCAACTTTGTCTGCTTGGTTCACAATAACTTTATATTAGGTGGTTAAAGTTAGTGGTCAGTCATATTTTGCTTATGAACTTAAGATTTGCACCGCTGTAACTTTCAACAATAGATATCAGCTTTTCCTTTATCTATCATATGTGTGCTACTATGTGTTGTCGAAGTAGTAACATTTTAATGTACTTCACATTTTCATGCAACAGTTTGGCATGTTCATGTTAGATTTCGGTCTGTAGCTCAACTTCTAGATGAATCAGAAAGCTGATGGACAGCTTAAAATATTAAAGAATGTGTTGACCTCATTATGTATTCTTGGTTTTTGTATTGATTATGAATTACCCGATTAATAGGAGGTTAACGGCAGTAAAGTCAGTAAAAAACAAATAAAAACTACAAAAACGCTGCCAAAAAGTAGGCTGGGCAAAAAACGATATAGCCTATGTCCTTCCCGGAGCCTTAAGAAACATTTCAAAAAAAGTTTCATCCAAATCTGTCCAGCGGTTCTCACGCCATTAGGTAACAAAAGAAAAACCCTACAGTTTTATTATATGTATAGATTACTAACTGTAAGCAAATTATCCTTTTTTCATTTTATTTGTCGTGAACCGACTCAAAATTTGAAGGCGAACATTTTAATAATTTCAATTGGATGAGAAGCATGAATTTAAGAAACATCATATTTTTTCCCACGAGTTCTCAAAATTTCTAAGAAATTGTTTGCTAATTGAAAACTCTATGCTTGAGCTCATTATCATATTCAAACGGAGTAAAATCTAAGCAGTTCTCCACTTTTGATAACAAATATTTAACGAAAATGACTCTTTTTTATTATTTGCGCACTCAAAAATGTATTTTGTACAGCTCTGGCAAAATTATTACACTTTTCACTATGTGCCAAACAATTAGTTCTCGAGCTAAAATTGTGTGAAGGCACATCTACAGCAATGTTACTTAGTTCTTTTAACCCCTCGGGGGGCATAGGGCGTTAACCACGCCTTCGCGCCATCGTGTTCGAAGTTCTGCAACGCGTTTGAGCTGCCTCCAACTCATTCCTAAAGAGCTCGATTCCCCCTCAATTGTACTGTGCCACGTTTGCCTAGGGCGCCCAGCTATTCTGCCTGCCTGGGTGAGCGGATTCCACTGCATGGCGTATTTTGTTTAGTTAGTATTTTTGTAGTTTGTCCAATCCATTGCCACTTTCTTCTACGTTTAGTAATGCTTATAGGTTCTTGGCCCGTTCTCAGATAAAGTTATTCGTTGGAGATGCGGTTCGCCCAAAAAATCCTCAAGATGATTCTTAAGCATTTGTTTATGAAGACTTGCAGCTTGCGTGTGTTAATGGTGTCCACCCTGCACCCATAAAGCAGCACTGATTCTACGTTGGAGCGGAACAGTCGTACCTGGGTTCTTAAGCTGATAACATTGCTTCTCCAGATTTTAGATAGCATTCCGAACGCAGCTTTAGCCTTCTCGATTCTGCTGCACACATCCAGTTCGGTGCCACCGCGATTAGCCGAGACGACTCTTCCTAAATATAGAAAGTTATCAACTTTCTCGACTCCACAGCAATGTTAGGTACATTCAAAAATAGGGAAAAAATTCATCGGGGAAAAATTAAATATCGCGATTGCGTTGAAAATTCTCCTGAATTGTCAATCAGAACACCTATTTATTTTCCGCGGAATTATTTCCTCATATTTGAAGATACCTAATTTTTGTCCGAGGGAAAATTTATTCACGATAACCCTGATATACTGTAAAGTCAGAAATTAATAATAGGATTTCCTGCCTAGAAGTAAAAAAGTAAAGCACCATTAATGAAAGGCGGAGATTTCACAAACTCACATATAAGCATAATTATCAGTCACTGTCTATCTCGAAAAACAACTCGGCATTAATATTAAAAATATCAAAAGGAAATATACACAAAGCAATGGTAATTAATTGCAATTGCAATCCACACACAAAATATTCATTACTATGCAAATCGTAAATGTTCATTAACAACCAACAATTCCAGTTCATATTTTGATCTCCAAAAACTGACCACTCTATCTGCAGTTTTTATTTTCATCTCTTAATCCCAAACCAATTAAAATAAATATTCATCTCTGCCAGCTTGAAGAAAAATGTTGCAACCACATTTTTACCATTCATAATAATAATTTATCCCTTGCGGCTTGACAGAATGAAATACTCAATGAAAAAAGTCCTTTCACCACAAGAGAAACAAACAGGAGTTTGAATAATTTGTCTCTGCTATTTCATGTCATGGTATGTCACTCACATTGTAACGCACTCTACAGAAACTTTTACTAATGCAACTGATTGGGAGTGAGGGTAGAAATTTTCTACAAGCTTATTAGTCAAACACAGGTGTATGTTTGCATGTGTGCCAACTTTAACTTGGTTTTCACTGTGTGTAATGCTGTAAAACAAGAGGAAACTAAATCAAATTATTTTTGAAAATTGCGTTGTGTTCCGTACATAACATAATGTACCTTTCTGACGGAACTATCCTCCCTAACAGCAAAATAATGTTAGCAGGTGGTTTGGAAAAGTATATATATAACTCTAATTATCTAACATAAATAGTAGATAGTCATTGTTAGCTGTGAAAAATGTTGTATTTAACAGTCAATATTTTGTAAATATTGAGTACATTTTTTTATAGGACCTGTACATACATACATACATGTATATGTATAAGTTTGTAAGAGAGTTTTCCAATAAAATTTTATGTAATTATATGCAGAAACAGGCTAACATGATCATATGCATACTTATATCATAGGTATCTAGTTAAGACGTACATGTACTATTTATTAAAATTGTTAACAAAATAAAAAATAAAAACATTATAAAAACTTAGTTAAAGCCTAAAGGTGTACAAAATTATGTATCGAATGAGCCCCATTTGGAAGGCTTTATTATTTTCGCTAAATAATATAACTTCCAAACTGTATTCGTAGTTTTGTATGCATTTTGGGTTATTTACTGCATAAATTAACTATTAGGATAGAAAAATATTTTATACATACCGCCAAGTAGGCTAAATTTAAATAATTATGCTTAAATTTAGACTTGTAGATACTATTCATGATAGGTGTTAAATGAGATATGAAATTATATACATAAATAATAAAACTAAATTGTAACATTCACATATAAAATGTTTGATTATTCAGGGAACGCATACGAACATGTTTATTGTAAGCTGCCTAAGAAATTAGGAAATTAAATTCAATGTGTTTGCGTGTGCAACTATAAAAGAAAATAATAATTAAGATGAAAATATAATAAGTAATTGTTGAATAAAATTAATTTCTTTTATTTTATTTCTTTTCTTACAGGAATTGTTGTTGTTCTAAAATGTTTCTCAGATTTTACATCTCCGAATCATATTTTATTGTATAAACAAATTGCAGTATATTAATTATATGTGACATATGTGGGGGGAGGAGTAAGGGTTATCGTGGGAAATATGATAAAACGATCTCGTAAAAACTCTGCTTGCTTATTTGAGTGAGCATATACATTTTGTAATTGTTGAACATAAAATAAACCGTGGTATTGTATATACCCGAACAACCTATGACTTCTTAAGTATTTAATTACCCACCGTACCCATGCTCACTGATAGAATAAAGAAATTATAATAAGAAAAGCGTCATTATGGATAGCCACCTTCAGATAAGATTCGAAGGAATGTGACTTCCAAGTTATGACTTTCAATGACTACAGACAGGTCTCCAGCCATATACGACTACATACGAGTATATGGTACAAATATTCTTTTAACTGGTCGCTATGCTTCCTCGATAGCGACGTGGATGCCGCCGCTGATATAATTAGTGACACCATCCTCTTAGGTTTGAATGGTTATATGCGTAACAGAATAAAAAGCATCAAAGCTTAGACAACTCGTGGTTTGACCAGAGCTGCAAGGAGACTATCAGGTTGTATTGCCAACCGAAATAAGTTTAAACAAGCCAGAAAAGACTGCAATGCCCACATTCGACGTGTAAAACTCTTATGATCAAAAATTGAGGTATACAATTTTACAATGTCCCAAAGGTAGTAAACATTTTTTTGGTAATTCGTGAAAAATATTAAAAATTCTGCCTCGTCTGCTATCTCAACGCTCATTTTTAATGACATTCCAGCTGTCAGCTCCTTAGACAAAGCCAATCTGCTTGCTGCTCACTTTGCAGCGAACTCCGCAATGCTAAATAGTGCTTTGTCTCCACCTGTACTTAAGAGCGTTGAATTTTCCATGGGACACTTTCACACTTGTACAGTTGTAGGAGTACTCAAGGGTTTCAGCATACACAAATCTGCTGGTCAACCCCATAATTCTGAAGAGATGTTCTTCCACACTGGTAAAACCTCTGCATAAGCTTTTCTGTCTATCCTACTCTTCTTGTCTCTTTCCGAGAATATTGAAAACAGCATTTGTCCAACCCGTTCCTAAAAAAGGCGAATCTTCCTCCTCGTCCAATTACCGACCCATTGCACTTATATCCATTCTTTCCAAGCCCATGGAAACGCTGACAAATCGTCAGCTTATGAAATAACTTGAATCACTTAAACTCATCAATGACCGACAGTACGGTTTTCGTAGCAACAGGTCCACTGGTGATTTGATGGCATATCTCACCGAGAAGTGGAACCAATCTATCCATCACTTCGGCGAAACAAAGATGGTTGCGATCGATATTTCTAACACATTTGACAGAGTTTGACTTCAGGCTGTTGAAAATGCGTGCACATGTCTCGATTAGTCTCTTCTTCAATGGATTAGAAACTACCTTTCGGGTCGTTCAATACAAGATGTCTTGGAAGGCTTCAAGTCTGCAATTCCCCATATAAATGCTTGTGTTCCCCAGGGCTCCGTTTTGTCTCCGACTTTCTTTCATTTTTATAAATGATTTCTTGTCTGTAAGTTCAAATCCACTCCATTCCTTCGTCCCCACTCTTCGGCCGTAAAAAAGGAACGTCAACGTATGTTAAACACATTAAATTCCGACCTAGATAGCATAACCAAATAAGGTTCAACTAATAGCGTGGAATTTAGTGCATTCTTTTGTGTTATTAACTCTTTCAGTTGTTATACCCAAAATAAACTTTTTTTTTTTTAAATAGAAGTCGTCTCAAACTTGAAACCTGAGACAGAACTTTATTCATAGTAAATAGCTCTTATAATAATATATTTCGCTTATTTATCTTTTCCAAAAAAGCTTACACGTATTTACGAATACATATTTATCCCCATTAATCACAAAACCCACTGTAATAATGTGTCAGACGTTGCAATAGAATAGCGATAAAGGAATAAAAATAATATATCCCTGCAGTCCTACGCCTTCCTAAGCATCTCCACTTACTCGCCGGTCCATATTAAATGACAACAGTCAAAGATAGACTGCCTTGCAAGAGTCTATGAAGGACAAGAACACTTAACGTTTCCTTCCCCGTTGAATTCAAAGAAAAAATGATGTCCCTTTGATCGTAACAAAATAGGCAAAGACATAGAATACAAATAGAGTTATGGACAAACAAATAATCTCTAAGCTCCCTCCCTTGCTGGAATATTGTGTGTAAGTCAATAGTGTCCAAAAAAGACCACACAAATGAAAATACGAGTATCTGTGGCATCAGTTGGGGGATTACACACATCTCATTTAAAGTTAAATTATATTTTTGCTTGTTTAGTTCGTCCTTGTTTTGCTTCATTGGAAGATAAATCCCCAAGTTCCTATGTCTCTTTGCGAAGAATTTAATCGACTTTGAGTTTCGAAAATAAATACTTCCCAAATAATGACAAAAAAGTTTATTTCTCCTCATAATCTCTCAATTCAATAGCAAAAATATAAGAGTCAGCACAGCAGCTTAAGGACATTGCGAAAGGTAGTCACTTGATTGGCCATTTCTAAAGATCAATTACCATATGTCCCTGAAACACGATTTATATTAATAAAACTACATCTCCCCGTCCGTTCAATAACCACGTTACTTACATACTTAAGTGGCGCTACAGTTCGGAGTGAAGCAACAATCCTCTCCATTTAGCTCGGTCTTTAGCTAACTGCTTCCAGTTGCGCACCCCAAGTTAATCGGAATCCCCTTAAACTTGTGCGCACCACCTACGGCGAGGAGGCCTCTACTGCATCGTCTCTCCGGGTTAGATTCGAAGACGTCGGAGGGTCGACTAGTTGTTTTTTGACTAGGTCAATGTTGCTATACAGCTCTTATAGTTCATCGTTGAATCTTCTCCTCCAAAACCCGTCAACCCAAATGGGACCGAATAACTTACGAAAAATGTTTCTCTCGAAGCGACCAAGGATATCTTTATCCGCTTTCAATAAAGTCCATGTTTTCTGCGGCGTACAGCAGGACTGGGATGATCAGGGTCTTATATAGATGCTTATAGGGCTTTACTGTTGAATTGCCTTATTAGCCCAAAAAAAAAAGCAACGATTGGCAAGAGTTATTCTTTGCTTGATTTCTACGCTTGTATTATTTTCAGAATTAATAGCAGAACGAAGGTAGACAAAGTCCCTTACTACCTCGAAGTTGTAGCTGTAGTTGTAGCGTTCTGTCGAATTCGTCTGTGTTGGTTATCCCTTCTTGTTGACAGCATATACTTGGTTTTGCCCTCGTTTATCGCGAAACCCATTTTGGCTGCTTCTGCTTCAATGCTTCCAAAAGCACAGGTGATAGCCCACCGAGTTCTTTCAATAATATCAATATCGTCGCCGTATGCAAGCAGTTGTATGGGCTTTTGATAGGTTGTTTTTCAGTCTCGTTACGAGTTCAATAAGGTTAACTTCTTCGAACTAAGAAATTCGGGTTTCTACTCAAGTCTCCCAGTTTCACTAGGACGTTTAGGACGTTTTCGTGCCAATTAAAATGGCATCTAATTAGCATCCGAGAACATGCACTAATAACCACTGACAATGATTATCCATCATTATTTACTTCAACTACTTTGAAACACATCTAATTATGATTTAAGTCAATCGATCATTTCTGTCCACAACGGGCATCGTCAATCACAGATGCGCTTTAGAATCGAATCGTCCGACGATATAAGTAATCAAAATTCTGTGGAAATCCATCACAATCACAAAATTAAATCACACCATCCCAGAGTCAACAGCCTTTGTCATCCCTTTGTCGAGTAATAAATGTCAATTCGATTGGTTGCATAATTAGTATTTCACATTTTATGCAACGCACATTCCAAATTGCAAATGTGACCATTTTGGAAACCAATTTTCGACCACTTTACCAACATTAAATGGTGAGTTGGTTTAACCACCCTCAACCCGTCATTGTGTTAAATTTCGCTGAGCTGAGGGATTTGCACATCCTTTACACATATAAATTTGTCCTTCAGCTTGTAGTCTCACATGGTTTACCACTTCGTCCAGCAGGACGAGATTAGATCCCCTTGAATTCAATTAGGCTCTATAGAACAATCCTCGTCCCTTGGCTTTAAGGGGGATACCACTACATAAATAATTGATTCCATTCACGTCTTTGGATAAAACTCATTCAATTGACACTTGAAAAGAAAACGGTCAAAGCCATCTCGAACAAAAACATATAAAAACTACAAGCATTTCCGGTCTCAAAATGGCCATTATGGGTTGTCATACTCATACTTTCCGGCCCGAATCGCTAGTCATTGTCGCCATAAAATTGATTCCTCCCTTTCTCATCTTTTTGTGTGTCCTTTTCGGTTGGAACCAAATACCAAATCGTGAAATACAATGTGCAACACGTTATTTCTTCGTGGGGAGAGATGTGTTGATGTAAAACATAGAATTTTATTATTTTGGGCTTCGAGCTTGCGCAGATCTAAGGTTATCCTATAAAAAAAGGATCTGCTCAACCTAGCCCAATGGGTACTTTTTTTAAATTTTTGTACACGTATGGGATTTTTACGAGATTTGTAATCTACACATCTGGAGATAAGTTTTAGATTATAAAACGCCAATAAAATATAGATGACTTGCATTTGAGGAAACTTTTAAATTAATGAAACTGGAAGCTATTGGAAGCATTTAAAATTAAAGAAGCGTAGAGTCAACATGAGCAGGTGACGAATGCGGTTTATAGTCAGTTCTGCTGCAAGTAACTAACACGTCAGCCTCAAAAGTAATGCATAGTTTTCGAGTGCCAATTCCCTCGCCCTTGGTAGGTATTCGTTGATATACGAGAACTCATACGAGTACTTAGTGATTACTGATCATTAGTCTAACCCTCTGTAGTCATTAGTAAGTCATGATGATTAGTTGTCTCTCATCGCTGGTAGTCATTTCTGACCCTAGTAATTTGAAATTGAGAAAATACTTAAATGAAATGACATAATAGGGATAGAAGAAGTAAACTGTGCAAAAGTTCTTTAAAAGTACATCCAGCAGACGACATAAAAGAGCTGGAAGTGACCATTTTTTCTAATGATGGTGATAAAATCTTCTTTTTTTTGCGCCATGTTCTCCTAAGATCGAAAAGTATTGTAGCATCCTGGGTTAAAGGGTTCCATTGCATAGTATGGTTCGCTATGGAATTGTCGCCTTTTCAAAACGTGTGCCCAATCCACTGCCACTTCCGTCGTTGGATGGTTGTGCCTATTGGTTCCTGATCCGTTCTCTGGTAGAGATGTTTATTAGAGATGCGATTGGGCCAGAAAATCGTTAAGATATTGTGCGAACACCTATTAAAGAACGTTTGCAGGTTTCTGGTGACAGTGATGGTCACTCTCCACGTGCTGCCTCCATATAACAGCACGGGTTCAACGTTGGAATGGAACAGTCTTAGCTTGGTGTTCAAAATGATTGCATTGCTTCGCCATATTTTGGATAACATCCCGAACACGGACTTTGTTTTGACAATCCTGTTGGCTACATCCAGTTCGGTTCCACCATCGGTCGAGGCAATATTCCCAAGATACTGGAAATGCTTTATTCTCTCCACCGGTCGTCCAGCAATGCATATTTGGACATTTCTCACCTCGGGCACCTCCGTCTGATTTGGGAGCATATTGTTAGCGAATACACGGTTCAAAACCGCAGCAAAATGATTCCTCCATCTCTTGAGCTGGTCCTAATCCGAAATGAGCAAGGAACCATCTAGGCCTTTCACTGAGTGTTGGCTGGAGCTGCGATCGCCTGTCAGCTCTTTGGTGACGGTCCTGCTATCAAACCCTGTCGAAGGCTTGACAGATGGCAAGAAAAGCGCTAGAACATCTTTTCTCCTTTAGGGCTTTTCAATTTTATCGGTTATTCTAAAAACTTTGTCATTTCTGGAATATCTGATTCTGAACCCGAATTGGTGGTCAAGTATTAGGCGTCTTTCTTCAATGACCGGTTGAGTGCGTTTCAGAAGGATTTTTTTTACCACGGGATGAAAACACATTTTCCACCATATTTACTGAAGATCGCGTCTCCACTGACCAGGCGTCAGGATGATGCCATCGGCTGGTAATCCTACGCTTGTATGCACAACCAGAAAACGGGTCAATTTCTTACCTATAAGATGAGTGTGGTGAGTGGGAAGTTGTCTGCACTTCCAAAGCCTTTGGCTCTAAATGGAAATTTAAGTGCCAAGTGTTCTATTTAAAAAAAAAAACACAACCCAACCCAACTTTTCTTTTTTCCTCTAACAACAGTCTATATCACCATGGCCAGGGGACGCGTATGGGCAATCGATTTAGGCTACATGGATACATACAATGAAAGCACATGGCGCTTTGAACGACGGTTTTTAAGAAACTGAGGACACCATCCATATGGCGCTTCGAACACCACCATATTTTATAAAACGAAAAGGTACGACGGTACGGGTAAGGACATTGCATTTGAAAGTGAGCTATTGTTTCAATACCCATAGCTGACACAAGCAAACTCTTGCAAGTTTAAGGATATCCACAGGCTAAGAGACAGAAACCAAGGCGAACATCTCTTTCTCCCTTTTTAGTGGGTGGCATGTGCTAAATAAATGACAGAATTTGCATACTGGCGGCATGAATATGGATACATTCGAGTTACATAAAAGTTAATGTCCTGTGAAAGCGAACAGATGTGTGTGCGATGTACTGTGGTAGTAATGTTTACTTAACATTCACCATGGTTTCCATTTCTTTCTTTCTTTTTCTCATGCTCCACTGTTGCTAAAGGATGCATGTATGTAGTTTAGTGGAAGAATCTTTTAGCTTGGATACATTTTTTGAATGTGAATATGAAAAGGCTTTCAAGTAGTGGATCATTTTTGAAAAAGCAGTGTGTGTTCTGACAGGAGAGCACCCCACCCGGGGCAAGAGGAAGAGAGCAAAATCGACTTGTAGTGCATTGATGGGCGATATACGGAATTTATAGGTGAAACGTGATGCAGGTCTACGTGAGTGGGCGGGGATTGGTTAGGAGGATAAATACAAGTTTTATCGATAAACGTAGAATTACTTTTATTGCAAAGAAACGAGCTCGTGTGCACATTAACTGGGAGCGACGTTTAAATAAATAACAATCGTTTCCGGACTATTACGTCGACATAAATTATTTTTAAGCTGAGTGCTTCTTCTTACATGGCATGGAGTAGTATGCAGTATTTGGGGATTTCACCAAAGACGCAAATATCAAGGGCCATCAGTTTTTTTTTTCCATGCACTCAACTTTATTTTTATATTTTTGTCGATAACAATTTTGATCTTCTACAATCCCTGATGGCAATCATTTTTTTATTGAAACTATGTAAGTTTACTGCCGAATATTTCGTTGTAAGTATTCTCGACATTGCGATGCTCTAAAATATTAATAAAGCTCTTGCGTTTTATGCACTCCTCACAGCCGGTTAAGAGTTATTGCAGCAATGCCTGAAAGATTCTCCCAAGATGTCAAAGAAAAATTTCCACGCATGCAATACGTAGCATCATAACTGAATGGATAATATGCCACTTATTCTTTTACGATCAACAAAAATAAGCAAAAATAAACTCGAATAGAGCTGTCACCTAGTCTCTCTCGCCTTCAAAATCGTTACCGATACGAATCCACTTTATTGTGTGCTTCGCTGAACGTGATTACAAACTTAACTTAGCATAATCCTTCCGTAAAAATCCTCCTACGTATTGTAACAATTCCCACAACATCTGACGTGCTGAGATTCTTTTTTCATCTCTTGGCATTTTTTTCTTTTTTTGTGACTTTTTTTTTATATACAAGACAATTATGCAAATGAGTGATATAATCCCGCGATGAGACCAGAAGCCCTGGTACACATAGATGGAGCATCCTTTTTTTTTCGGGGGTAACATATGAGACACATGCGTGTGACTACGCAAATGATGTGTTGTGTGTTGCTGTATTGCGATAAGAATTTTAATTTGATGGAAGGAAAGTATATAGTAGTTCGCTTTAAGTAGGTAATGGAGGGGCCCAAGAAGTTGTGAATACTCCTGCAGGAGTGATAACAAAACACAATGAGTTAAACTGTTCTTTTCATTAATTGCTGAAATTGCCTGTTTGTCGTTATCTGTCGACACCGTCTTTTGAACATTTTTAGATGAGATGCCTTTGAATGGGGGAACAAGATTCTCATCGACGGTTGTGATGGTCCCTGATTGAAATGGAGTAGCGTGAATAAGGACACACGACAGCACAGTATGCGGGTGGTGGGGGGCGGGAAGAGGTTAAAAGAAATGTTTTCTCCATTCAACAAATTCAATGAATGTCGTCGTTTCCTCTTCTGATTTTCCTTATCTCGATCCCAAGAGCACTTTTCCCTTTATTGTTTGTTATATTTTCGCATTGTATCTCCGGGAGTGGATGGTACGTGCCAAAGGAAGACATCGTCCTCCGTATTGGGTTTCTGATTGTCGTTTAATTTAATTTCAATGATTTTTATTTTTTATTCTTTACATTGTGTGGTATGCTTGTCTAGAAGGGACTGGTTAGGGACGAAATTGTGGTGCTGTTAGTGGTTGTTCAATTTTTGTTTAATGTTTAATGTGAATTCCTTGAGGAGATACCTGTAGAACTCTTATGTGGAAAATAAATGTAGCTTCTGCACAATTACTGGCTTATGATCAAAAGAAAGTATCAATAAACATATGTGGCATGTAGCTAATTTAGAAAATGTGCTTTATAAAAACTTCATTTCTCTGCTTGGATCCCAACAATGATTTTGAAATGAGCTCCGTATGTACCGTATGCCAACGGAATTGAGGGTGCTGTACACAGTTAAAAAACAAAAAAATGTTGTCGGAAATAATTATATAACTTCGCATCCACTTGGTACATTTTTACAATTTCTTATTTAAGTGATAGTCATATCATCCCCCATATGCCAGAAGCATGAATGTGCAAATTTTAAACTTTTGGGGAATGACCACAATTTTGCCTCTGGCTCTACTAAATAAGAATGAATTCAACATTCACCCAACTGACATAGTAAGAAATTGTTGTTTCGACACTGTTTTGCACATTCACAGTTCTAACACAACATAGAATTTTCTGTATTGACTGACTTATCAAACAAACTAAGAAACCCGGAAAAAAATAAATTTTCACATTCATGCTTCTGGCATATGGGGGACGATATAATGTAGGACTTACATAAATAAACGCAACCGTTATTACTTTTAATTTAAATAATACGCTCCCAAACATTTCAATGAATGATGGAGAAACTAAACAATTTCAGTTCAAGATCAAAGGGGCTATTGCCTCCTTCTTGCCCTTCAAATCACTCGATAACGACGAAATTCTCCCATTTATGTTGCAAAAACGAAACACCTAATAGCATCATTTTTAAAGAAAATATTCACTTGTAGCCTCAAATGGAGCTATATTCCCAAGGACGGTCACGGCTGCTGGTTAAAGTTATCTTTATACCAATTGCTGGGAAACCCAGCCACTGCAAGACTTCAGACCCATAAGACTTACGCCCTTTATTCTAAAAAAAATACACATCCGCAGCACGATTTCACCCCGAGATCTTTCTCGGGAACAGCATGCCTACACCAAAGGCAGATGCGTCGAGACAGCACTTCACGACGTCGCAACGTAAGCGTCGTAAGCTGCTTGATCCAAAAGGAATCGTATGGTCTACCGGTGGATCAAAAATGGATTCAGGAGTTGGCGCCGGAGTGTATGGACCCAATTATAAATTTTCGAAGGCCGTTGGATAGAGTCCCAGTGTTTTCCAGACATCAAAGGTGCCACTGTCCAAATAATCACCGACAGCCAAGCGGCGCTTAAAGCACTGATCAATTTAAAATCAGTTCTAAACTGCTTCGACAGTTTACAAAACTTGGCCCAATACAAAGTAACATGGTGGTGGCTACCGGGCCATGTAGACGTTAACGGCAAGCCAGAAGCCAGAAAAGGTTCCTCTGAGTTGTTTACTGGACCTGAACCCTTTTGTGGAATATCTGATTCTACTTTTCAATATACCCTAAACAGTTGGGAATGCAACATGTGCCTTTCCCACTGGAATAACTTCCAAGGTCTCAGACAAGCTAAAAGAGCTGTCCAACCCTTCAAAAAAAAGGCAGTAGATATCCTTAAATACAGCAGAAACGGACATAAGAAGGCTTGTGAGCTTCATACCTCCCACTGTCAATAACTATACCACCTCAACAAAATGAGAATCTCGGAGGATATTGTCTGCCGCCTCTGCCTAGAAGAGGACGAAACCGCTGAACACATACTATGTGAGTGTGTAACTCTGCGCAGAATTAGGAGAAACTTTTTCCTTACGGAGATCATATCTCCAACAGACTTAACGAACCCCTCTGCAGCCGTAATTATCGCTTTCATAAGGAGAGTAGAAGTACCGCTGTCCTAAAAGTTGGCCCCTGGTACATTAGATCTTTTTCGTCGCAGTGTCTATATGCCATATGAGCGTGACGAGAACTTGAAAAAAAAGCAGCTCAAGAAAGCTGACAATTTCTTGTCTCGATGTACGAGTACGATGGTATCAAACAAGATGTGGGAAGCAAAAACGGATCCGCTCATGTTTCGTTCGTAATATCTTTCAAAACTGTCACTAGCAGCAGATTTTCACCAAAATATACTCAGGCCAGCAAAGCTAGTTAATTCTTATTTCCCAACGATAAATGGTAAGGCATAAATAAGTCTTCTTTATCTACGGCACAAGTAAGTAATTATTCTACTCCAGCCAAGAGCCCTTTGAACTACTAATGCATACCCACTGTCTTGCTTGTCCCAAAGGTGTTTTGTGCAAAGTACAAGCAGATTTTCTTAAATCATTTAGTAGGTTTTAACTTCTTTGGACTTTAATGCAATTTGCACGGGTGGATGCTACTTCAAATACAAGCATTCCTTAATTTGAACTTAACTTTACAGGCCTGGATGTTATTCAAAGTAGCACTTTAAACATCGAAAAATATAAGGAAATACGACTTCAAATTTTACCGGGAGGCAATAAGTCAATCTATTTTATGTTAACCGTAAAGGCATCCTTGGAATGAGCCTATTTACGAAATAAGTTTAGACAAAATCTTTCCAATTAATTAAAACGTCTTTTGGCGGCAATTTCAATATTTAACAAGAAAGTTGGAACCCAAAAAACGGTAGCTGCTTTCCGCAGATTCTCCATTCTCTCACCCGTCCCGCCACGTTTAGACTTTCTTGGTTCCTTTGGTTTATAAACTTTTAGAGACAATTTGATGAACATCCCAAGAATAATTGTGGCGAGTGAAATGAAAAGTAAATCGCTTAAGGGGTATCCGGGAGAAGTCCTTTTAATTTCTAAAGAGCAACGCAGATTACGTTGACAACCATGACTAAAACAACAACGACGACGGGGACGATATCATGAGGGAATGAACAAAAAAATTCCTAAAAGTTTCCGCCGCATAATTAAAAATGCGAATGAAAGTAAATTGGGAGTGGAGAAACGGTGGCGTGCATATTTCATAAAACAATAGGAAACCATAGCAAAAGGATCCTTTTGCATAATTGCACACCATTTTCACAGAAATACTCGTTCGAGTGTCCAGTAAGTTTCATTCATTATTAATCCTTAAGTATCCTTTTTTTTAATATTTCATGAAATACTTTCACGTGGTAGTCGCTCGCTCAGATATTATTTTTGTTTTCGGCGCTCGAACGCAGAGAGAACGCGTCGTTTACAGCACATTTTTATCCCTAGACCTATTATGGCTGTGTGATTATGAGCTCGGCAAGAGGGTTGAGGGTTTTGTGCGATTGTTATGTTGATTGCAACATAAAATTTCGTTCATTAAAAATGCTATTAAAGTGAAACACAGAGTCATTTAGTCGCTTAATAACGCCTGTGATGTCATATAAAAAGAAAGCGTCTAGAGATTGTACCCACGCTTGGTTTAGCTTCGTAAGTGATTTTGCTCAGTAAAATGGATTTAAGAACTACAGCAGGCGTGGGTGAAGGATATTGTTATTTATTTCGAGGCAAGTGATGGTTGGGTACGAAGTGCGCGAACTTCGATCAATCACTGCTATCGGTTTGCAGTGTTGCTTTAGAATGTGATTTTCATATTTTTCTCTGGATCGTTAAGTGGTCAAGAGGATTCAATCTGAAATATTAATGAAAAGTTACCAATCAGATTTGGCAAAACTGTTATCGCTTCGTGATGGCAGAGAAGAAAATAAAACACCTAGTCACATCAATCAATCATAGCGTAAATTAATCTTAGCCTGCGAAGGACGTACGTATGAATATGGAAAACAAATGAGGAGCATCTGCTGAGGAAGTGGGGATTTAATGGTAGTTTGACCTACTAGAAGACCTGCTTATATGCCATTCATTTTTCCATGTGTAATGTAGAGAAAAATTGATTACACTCCCTACATAGTTATATGAATTGCAGAAATGTTGGAGAAAAATTGGGTGCACTAGGAATTGTACCCGCGTGTAGCAACATAAGCAAGACTGCATTACTATGCGCAAGAAGTGCTAAATGACACATACATACATATGTACATATTTAAGGAGCATTCCAAAAAAATTCTGAATAGGCAAACAAGTGCACATCAAGTAAGGGAAGGACAACAAGATCCGATTCTGTCCAATTTTATAATAGAATTTTTTTTTTTCCGAGAGCAGGTGAAAAATCTTCTAAAGACACCATAAGGTCAGACCGCGCGTGCTTATGGTTGTGTGAGATTTTTGCTCACTAAAAAAACACCTCTATTCAGAACTAATACTACAACTAAGCCGACGCTTATCCAGCAGTTTTATTTTCGCTTACGAGACTCGTGATTTTTGGAAAAAGAGGATCGTATGTAATTAAAAAGAAATGTAGAACTTTAGACAGGTTAAATTCCAATGAAAGTTCCTGCGTTTATCATGACCGGCATATACTATGACGCGAGGTCAAAAGGCTTTGTCCTTTGCAGACGACGAATTGAATTGTTCGCGTCAAGTAGTTGAGTGACGGTACGGTTACAATGGCCGTGAACACGATCTTTGTGTTTACGCGCAAATTTTGTTATCTCTTCGACGACGCTGGGAATTCCCAGATATCGATGAATATCTTCGTTACGTACATACCACGGTGCGTTGACGATCGTTTTAAGAACTTTATTTTCAAAAGTTTGTATGATGTTTCTATTGCTTTTCTTGGTACAACCCCATAGTTGTATACCATACGTCCATACCACAGGCTTTAGCATTTGCTTATAGATAAGCAGTTTGTTATGTAGGCTCAACTTCGAATGTTTTCCGAGTAGCCAGTACATTTGTCGATATTTGTTTTCGAGCTCATCGCGTTTCTTTTTTACGTGCGATTTCCAGTTAAGCTTAACACCTAGAGTCATTCCTAGATATTTTGCTTCGTTTGCGAACGATATTTGAGCCGAGTTTAGATATACAGGCAATCTATACACTTTTTTGTAGGTAAAGTTAAGGTGAGTAGATTTGCCTTCGTTCAGCACAATAAGCCAAGAATTCGTCCAAGCATGGACTTCATTAATAGCATATTGAAGCTTTACAGTTGCTGCTTCAATAGTCTCGCCCGTTGTCAATATCGCCGTATCGTTCGCAAACGTGGCGATGACGCAGTTTCTTTCTTGCGGGGTATCACGCGTATAGAGTACATATAGAAGCGGGCCAAGTACACTTCCTTGTGGGACTCCGGCCGCAATCTCCTTGAAGACAGAGTAATCATTTCCATGCTTAACACGAAAGAGTCTTTCAGTGAGGTACGATCGCAAGATTAGAAAGAGTTGCAGTGGCAGTAGTATTCGCAATTTATATTCCAAGCTTTCGTGCCAAACCTTATCGAAAGCTTGTGAGACGTCAAGAAATACACCACAACAAATCTTTTTTTCTTCAAGAGCTTTTTCAATCACGTCGGTTATTTTGTGGACTTGGTCGATTGTAGAATGTTTGATTCTAAATCCAAACTGATGGTCAGGAATGAGACGTCTTTCGTCGATTACGGGTTGTAGACGTTTTGAAAGTAGTTTTTCCAATATTTTTGGGATAACCGATATGATAGGCCAATATGATTTCTTTTTATACAGAGGTTTGCCTGGTTTCGGGAACACTATAATCTCGGCGACTTTCCATTGTTTCAGAACGCAATCTGAACGAAGCGTTGATCAAGTAGAGCAGTTTGATAAGAGCTTTATTCGGCAATTCCTTGACCACCTGCGCCGTTATCAAGTCGTAAGCCGGTGCATTTTTCGTCTTTAAATTTTTGACCACTTCCCTCAATTCAATCAATGCAACTTTTTTTACTTTAAAGTTGTCAGATGTCGTGACTGGGGAGTTGGGCGTTAACGAAGGGCCGTCGAACGGCTTAAACGTTTCTTCTAAGTGCAGAGCAAAAAGTTGTGCCTTTTCTTTGACCCTCTTGGCCCAGTTTCCATCGTTTTTCCGGATTTGCGTGCTTGCATTTGAGGTTTCCGGATGCCTTTTAGCGCTTTCCAAAGCGAATAATTTGATTCTATTTCACTGGAGAGGTTTTCAAGGTAGGTCGCTATCTTATTGCTTTTAAATTCCCGAATGCTATCTCTAAGGCGATTGCATAGTCGGTTAAGAACCGTTTTATGCTGCGGTACACGAGTGATTCCCCATTTCTTTCGTGCTTTTCTTTTCTCCCTCACCAGTTCAATTTAAGAAATATACTCGTATATATATTTGGCGCAACAGCTCTTAAGTGCACCACGGCGCCCAAATTTAGAAAGGTAAATAAAAAAAACCCTATTCACGATGGCTTACAAGCGGAACTATCTAAGTAAGGAGCTCATGATTTGGTAGGGAGTGCCATCAAATTATCAATTAAGTATGGATGGACGAAAACGTGCCCGACGAATGGAGCTGCCTTATGCAATCCAAACGACTAACGTTCGACGACAGCATTGTCGAATGGACAGCAGCACCCTATACGAAACTACCCTGTTTTAAACTACTCAGTTCGTAATGGCTTTATGCAAACTCGGAGTTTTCAAAGTTCGGACTCCCACAGCTATACTACTAATGTTCAGTACAGTATGAGCTTCTAACTAGGGTTCCTGTCAATTCTGAATAGAAATATGATAATAAATTGCTACATTTTGTCTGATAAACCTCATTTTGTCTTTCATACAGCCATCAAGTACAAGATGGAAATGGCATGGATGGCACTACCAAAAACTAGCATTCTTCAATTTGCATCCACACAAATAATTCAAATGCTTTAAATGAATGCTTTGCTCTTAAAGAATATACAAACTTTGGCCTAACATAGCTGTAACTGAAATATATTTTACTTCCTTTATTTCATTTGGAGAGCAAATCAACTTTTCGAAACTTTCAAGGATCTATTCTGAAAGCACGAAACAAAGAAAAAGAAACAACATCCGGTGAATTTCCCGTTTTTTTAGTCATTTCACCCCTGAACTTTAATTCAAGGCATAAGCCCAGGATATTTAACGACCATGGGCAGCCAGCAGTAAGACCATTAAGGTAAACATCCTGCTTGTGCTTTCCATTCAAGAGAGAAATTGGTTAAAAAAATCAAAACCTGGTCTAAGATTCGTCTGGCTAACGTACAGGAAGTTGTGTACTTCTAGCCAGCCCCTTTCTTTCATGTGTTCATAGTCGTACACAGCTCATTGCATCCGGCATCGGAAACGACTGACAGATACTATGTACCTATAAATTCACACTTCCGAGCATTTTGTTGTTTCTTCAATTTCGAAATGGAAATCTGAGTTTTCTAACTGGTTGGTAACTGACAAGAACACAACTACGAGTACGTTGTGTAATCCTATTAGTGGTTGGGAGCTGTGTACAGCCTGTGATGCATCCGCCAACGATGTTTCCCCTTTTTTTTTAACCTCTTTGCATTATGTCCCTAAGTGGAATATGTTTACTAAGCAAATTTTCGCCTGAAGCAGACAACGATAACACGATGAACGGTAGACTCCATTAAGGAAATTACCGTGAAAGGACGACACTAAAATTGTTGGGCACAATACCAAACCAATTCATCTTCCATCATCCATTTGTAAACATACGTATTTATGCACGTAGTTTCGGTCTATTTGTATTCTGTCCACTTCCGAGATACCCAGTAGCATTGTTGGTGGCAGTAATAGCGATCCCATTAATTAGAGCTCTCGGGGGCTGTAGGAGATGTGTTTATTAATTTTCTTGTCCCCTGTCCTACGCAGGGTGGCCTGGACAATTTTTTTTTATTCCATAAATAATTAACCAAATGTATTCATAGGAATTTAGTTAGGCTTAAATATACTTAGCAACATTTGGTGCTTGTTTTCTTTTCAAATTAGGCTTGGGTTGAAAAAATAAGGAAAACATCTCGAAAAAGGAATAACATGCGCCCGTTCCGTTCCACGGCATTTTTTTTATATAAATATTGTACATGGATATTTTTTTATATCTTTCTTTTGCAATCGACCACCACTAGTGAAAGTCAATAAAAATCCAATTTTGATTCGATAGCCGTTGATGATGATGAGTTTCCACATCAAATGACGATTAAAAATTATTGATTGACAGTGTGCACACATATACACGGAGGCAGTGAGAGCAGCTTTGAATGGGTTGGTCAGACGTTATTCATTTTATGTTTATCGATATGTGGAATGGCTCGTAAGAGTTTAAATTAAATCCACTTTTTTCGGTTATTTGTGGTAGGTATGCAATAATTATTGGTTGTAGTTTAATATTATGCTGGTGATATATGCGGGTTTTTTGGCCAAAATATTATTTTTTAGAGGAATAGGAGGAAAATATATGTTCAAAACACAATTCATTCAAACTATAAAAGTAGAGGGAATTACTCAGGAGTCAGAGACCGGTCTTGAAATCGAACGAGTGTCACCGAAAAGTTCACTTAAGCTTTTGCTGAAAGTCATCAATAATGTCATCTTCATGTAAAAATAACACAAGCCTGCAAACCGTATTTTAAGTCAATAGAAAGAGTTTTAAAAATTTTAAAAAGTATATCTTATTCTTAATGTAGATATGTGGTTAATGGAGTGCAATTGCACTGCGAACTAAATTAATCTATTGTTTTCCCCAGACTATGGCTCAAGTCGGTGAGATCATTTTCTGTAGTCCAACTGAAGTGGATTCGGCGAAGGTAAATATGCCTCCATTTTCTTTTGCGGATTAATGCTACGCATTCCATAAGATGGTAGGCACCGTGATGCTGTGGTTAGTGTGTCGGACCACTGCGCGTGAGGTTCAATGTTCGAATTCCAGAAAACACCATACATTTTTTTTTCTATTCGAGAGCATTGTTGTCATGAGAAAGCTTCTAAACAAAAAAACTGCCCCTCGGATACGATATGATAACGGCTAAAACTTTAACGCGCACAACACGAGTGGTCGCAAGAAGCTAGGTCTAGAACCTTCATAGGCTGCAAAGTGCATAAGAAGGTGTGCTGAAGTTTCTTCTAGTTTGCACAGAAGCAGCGTCAAATTTCTTCTATACCCAAGGTCCTGAGATGCTCTTTGAGTCTGAAGTGACCCGTTAGTATGCCTGTCAAGATGCGAATTCGATTCTTGCTAACGTTTAGGCATATTCTGCTTCTTTTTTGGTTGTATTATAGTTTTCCAGAATGTTGGCCTGCCTTATAATGTTTTCACTCAGATGAACCTTTGTCAGGGGTTAAGTAAATACGCAAGGAATCCCTATTGCATGTATAACCATATTTTTCGAATTTATTATTTGAAATATGGTCTTACGTTGAACAAATGTTTAAAAAAAGGTGTCACATCTTAAATTCCCGTTTCCTCAAATTGTACAAAAACTAGAAAAAAACACACAAGCCAAATCATTGTTTGTAGAAAAGGAAAATCCAAATCCATTGCCCATTGTACTCTTTGGCATTTTAAGGCAGAAACACCTCTTTGGAGGAATAGTTAGAGAAACTTGGATGATACCTATTTGTTTCTATTTAATGCCCGGCAAACCTACTACGAGATGCAGAACACTATAATATGTATAATGTAACAGAAAGTGTCTATGTACATACATATGTTTCTTTATTACTGATCTAATCTCGAAACTCATTGAACGGCATTTAACAATCATATATCATATTGCTTGTGGAAGGTGTGGATATATAAACAGTAGAAATCAATTCATTTTGTTATAACTTCACCCAATTAATTCACTAATCCCCTTAAAAGAAATGCCTTCAATAAAAACCAAAAAAAAAGAAGGAAACAATATATCAGCCTCAGATATAATCCTCCCTGTCAAAAATCAACAGTCATTTCCTGCAATAAGCCTTAAATTCGCAGTTATCCACAGCAGAACATCAAAGAAAATACAGTTTTTATTTTCTGATGCGTTGCAGAAAATGTTCAAAGGAAAAGAGAACTTCCAATGTTCATCGAATACTTACCATGTAATCCTTCAATATTTTCAAAGTTTGTGCATTCATTTTTAAGGATGATTTCAGTACACTATGCTTTTACATATGTATTTGGTTGGCTGAGAAATCAGTCGAGGCGGAATTCTCCTTCTGCTTCAAATACAGCATTTCACTTTGTTACATTCAGAAGTTTACCTAAAAGCCAACCGCTCTGTGGTGATGTGATTGTGAACGATGTATCCGTGGGTAGGAAATAGGCTTAGCATGTGAAAGCGTGCATGGAATGAAATTTCATCGGGTAAGTGATCTGATGAGAAACTATACGTTCATGTTTTGAATGCGGAATGCGTTAACGTACTATCTAACTCAGCATTTTTTCAATTGAGTACCATTTCCTAAAGGAAAATCCCATAGGGGAGTACTTGTAAAGAGCGGAAAGGTGAAGGGCGTAATTCGCAATAAATATCTGGTATCATAATAACTCGCGAAAATTTATTCAGTACTTTAGTTGAGAAGTAACCTATGATATCTGCAAGTTGGCAAAGAAGAAAATACATATGGATGTACGTATATGTGGAAAAATATAAACAAATTGCTGACTGTTGCCTGACTTAACATTCAAGTTCTGCTACCGGCAGTGCAATACCTACTATGGGAAACTTCACCTCATCAAAACCAAATCCATTACTCCTATATGGCATCCGATAACATGCACCTGGCCAATAAAGAAAATCAAAAGACTGCCCAATTGAGTCCTTAAACCACAGTCAAATGCAATCGATATTCATGGACTGGGTTAAACATGAGGCGTATTCATTGGCATTACCTGGATACTGGTAAGATGAAGATTACTTAATGATTTGATTTAAATTCTACATATTGGTGTGGTCAAGAATGGGTTTGCTATGAAAACGATTGAATTAATTCGCATTCTTACCAGAATTCCTATTATAGAGAGATTTCAATGATTTCAAAGGAATTTTAACAAAGATTTGTAATTCAATTATCCTCAGTTAGGTCTGCTGGAGACATGCACAATTTTAGTCAGTGTAGTACAAAGCTCGACTGTCTGTCACAAGCTAAAGCCCTACCTAGTAGTTTTGTTTAGTTTTTGTTGACTAAGTATTCCATATATAAATTCATTACAAATGTCTAAATGGTTTGGCTTTATGCCGTCTATCAGGTTAAGATTTAGATCCGTATGTGAAAAAAGGGAAATAACAAAATTTTTAATGAAATAATGATGTTTTGGATGTCTTACAACTTCTATATATTCCCCTTCATACGTCCACTTCTCATTTCTCGTGTACCTCCCACCACTACTCCTTAATATCATCATCTTTGTCTTCCCTAGATTGACTGTCAAATTCCACACCCTACAGTATTCTCCCTGTCAGTTTACTATAAGCTGGATACTGTTCACAGTCTCAGCCCAAAAAGCAATATCATCAGCGTACATAAAGGCAGGTATACCTCCGATTGATTTCGATTCCACCTCCAAAATTTTCCGTTACATCGTTGATAAACATGATAAACAGCAATAGCAAAATGCATCCTTGTTTTACGCTCACCGTTGTTGAGAATTCTTTAAATACATCATCACATCTCCACCTAGTACTTATACATATATACATATCAAAGTTTGTGAAAAAATTGTCCAACTAGACAAGCAAATATGCCGAATATTCACATTAGGTATCTCTTAAATTTAAACAGACAATATTAAGTTTTAAATTTCCACTCAGTGCACAAAATTCATATTCATGTCCTCATTTGCAGCCTTTGTGCACAGGTGCACAAATTGAATATCAGAATTGAATTAAATTTTACGCCGTACCCTTGTCCAATTTCAAACTTTCGCCCCAAATACCAGGAAACGTTTCGAACAGGTGGAAGGCTTTATAAGACCCCCGACCATGGTGCAGAGTAAGAGTGCGGTTAGAACTGGAGGATACCAAATATTTCCTTTCAATTGCATTGTATTCACAATGTGTAACGGCAAGGCGCTACCCCTTAACATGTTGACAAAGCAATTTGGGGGTAAAATAAATTACACTTTCCATTAAAAGCTTAGCGCAGGCTTCAACACCACCAAAGTCCTGATCAGGTGCGCTGATTGTGTGGCGTGGATGGAATAAATACGCTTTTACAGAAGAGATTTGCATTCAACACGAAAAAGGAAGCATGAAGCGTTTTCATTGAAAGTTTCCGATTCGATCAATCCGATTTCATGCAGTACGGTGTGAGGCCAATAAATACCAGTCTGAGTGACTCATTGAGTTTGCCACAACTTCCTTTTGAACGACTACTAAATGCAAAGATTTTTTTTATTTGAAACTCTAGACGCTCAATAAGTATAGAGAGGATGTTTTGCGTTTGATTCGTCGTTCAATTGTAAGCAATGAAAGGTTGTTTACAGTCATCATACTCCGCAATAACAACCAGAAGAATGAAAATTTTTCTTTTTTTAATATGCATGTAACTTTTCGAAAATAAAATCACCAGCAAAAATTTCGAAAACTGAGGTCGAGAATACACCGATCTGTGAAGAACAACAATTAACAAACATAGATCGAATTTCATTAATTGCAATAAGAAGTAAATTTATCAAGTTGTTCTACGCATTCATTTGCGTTAGCAAGTGATAATATTTAATAATTATGATAATGTTTACTTTTGAGTTGTAGAATGACGAGATGCAGCATGAAGACTAAAAGTGCAAGTTAAGGCAAGTTCTTTCTGCCTAAACGCTTACATATGTACATATATGCTACACCCTGTAAAGCAAGTAAACGAATATTCGTAATTTAGAGAAATGACGGCTGGGGTACCGCAAGGAAGCGTTTTTGGCCATCTTTTATATTTATTATACACCGTAAGTATAAGGTACCATATTAGCTACATTTGCCAACTACACCACCATCTTGGCAATGAGTAATACGAACACAGAGACTACTGAATAATATCAAGAAGAGAGCAAATGAATAGACAAAGTTGCAGCGAATCGCACTTAACGAGGCCAAATATCTTGGAATGACACTTGATACAAATTAAAGTGGTGATCGCACATGTTGAAATATACTGGTTGATTGGAATACACCTACATATATCAAGATTAAAATTAAAATCAATATGTATAATTTCTTTAATTTTTTTTTAATAATTTTCGCGCACTAAAAGGGTTATAAATACCCTTAAAATGTTTATCACAGTATGGGCGTAGGAAAGTATAGACAGAGAGAGGGAGAAAGGTTGGTGTAGTGGTTTGAAACTCACATATTAGGTTTCAGAAAAATTCCCGGGCTGGTGTCCAGATAACCGGGGAGATTTTTTTGTTATTTTGTCGTTTCTTCTGATTCACAGTACTTTTTTCCCAACCATCCAACAACTTACTACCAGTACTATGCCTTCGCAATAGTGTTAACACAAGTTTTCGCAATCGATTGGACTGACTCTTTATATATTTCATGAGAAATAAATAAATAAATGACATCAGGACTTGAACCATGAAATAGCGTGGCAATCAATGACGTTACCGCTACACCAAAATATTTAGTTTTTAAAGTTAAAAGGTGTCTGAAGTATAAATCTAACCCATTTCTTAATTTGTTGGTGCTTCGATCCGTATGATTAAGGAAAGATATGTATGGAACACCAATGGAAGAGCATAAGAGCATTTTTACAAAATACCAAATCGATAAAGCGCAAGGCAAAAGTTTACAGACACTACGATTCGAATCTTATTAAAACAGGGTACCGCGAAGGTTGCAATTTGAACAAGAACAGTGCACTTGTGCACCATACGCTATGTAAAGATATTGTCTAGGATTGGTGAGCTATAAAGAAATTTCTTACGTTTGTTGTAGGACTTAAACGCTAAAATAAGACGCAGAGTACAGATCTCTAGAATTTTAAGTGTGATTCCGCGTTATAAGCTCGCACATAAAATATCATTAACGACTTCATTCAAATCGTGTAGACTACTCAAACCTTGGGCAATGACAATTCATGCACATTGACATACAGCGTGAATCGCATAAAATCGATTCAAGGATTTTAGCATGAATAATTTGGCTTTGAAATAAATAAATATGTATAACAAATGTGAGTAGGTTACTCGTGACCGATACTGATCACGCATTGTATTAACTATTCGAACTCTCATTGATCGTGGGGGTTCGATCCTTAGAGACATAGGAATTATTTAATAAGTATGTATGTACCTACGAGTATACATATATGCACTTAAAATGAGGGAAATCTAATGGGTTCTATGTTTATATCTTTGCGTTTTAATGCATTTGATTCATACCTAGTTTACAAATGATTGCAGGAAAAAACTGATAAGAGCTTTTCATAAAGAAACTCATCACAGTAAAGCTCAGCTGCGGAACAGTGGCTAACGATGCTCATCGTGTATCCAAAAGAATAGACAAATTCGATGCATAAATCCGTTTCCATACGTCCCAAGAATGCAATCAACATACGTGTATGAAATGGTTTACACCGATGTTGCAACCCTCTAAACAATAAATAAACCAGATGTTAACAGAGTGTAACTTGCTAAAAGAACGTTTCCCCCTTCAGTGAATAAGTTAATTTACTGGATCCGATATAGCTCCATGTAATGGCATAATAAAAGGCCAACTTCCTCCCACAAAGCATTTATCATTCAACTTTAGTATCTCAATAAAGGCAAATAACGAAGACACCCAACATCCGACGGCAGGTTTTTATATTCTTTACCCTCGAAAGAGACAAAATATTTAAGGAAATTAACTTTAGTTCCCAAGGGAACCACAACACAAGAACCATTTCACCCTTCAATCACCAGTTCGATTAAATACATATCTACTCTTAGCGATGAGTAACGTCTTCTGGTATCCCCACATTTTCTGATATTATATTCGATTGATTCAGGTCCGGAAGCACCACATTTGTCGCCATCATCATCCATTTAAATCCAATTAAGACATGGAGTACTACATATTTAATTAACCAAAACCCTGGCCTAGAAAAAAGAAAGAAATCAACCACACTACCTGGGATTGAGTGTAAAAGTGTAATTTATCGGTTCATTAGGTCCGAGCATGGATAACACAATAATGGTTGGACGCAGATATCACCGAGAGTTCACTCTATTGTATACGTTTAAGGATACGCCACAACCACATACTCAAACCTAATTAGCGTGTGACTACGGCACGATATTGCTGCATACGCTTCCATGCGCTCGTCCTCCTTACTCGTGCCCCAGAGAACACAACCAATTAAATAAATTAATTTCATTACGCACACCGAACGGAGATGTAGCGTGCACAATTACAACATACGCATCCCTTGATTCCTCGAGGGAGATCGCTTTGAGCATAAAGAGTCAATGCCAACCATATAAGAGATTTTGATTTTCTGCTTAAAGCTCATTTATTGTTCACCTCACGCGAATTAAATAAACTGAACTACCATAAATGCACTCAAACTTGAAATTCGCTTTAAAGGCGAACCATTGACAACCATTGTAATGCGCCGACAGAGACTTGGGTACATACAATGGGACCGGGATACGTAACAGCGGAACTTAAAGCTACTCGCCTGCTTCCTCTTCCTCTTAATGGTAATTGTGCGGAGATGTGAGTATTTACGAGTATATGCCATTCGATTGAGTGGAAAGTTATTATGGCACATGCTTGGCGTTTCACTGGGGAAACAGAATGATATTATGAACTGAAATGACTGTCGGTCTTATTGAGCAATGAATTGTAAAGAACAGGAAAATCGCTGATACAAATAAAATTGAATGGACGTAAAATTGAATACAATATTCATTCCGATACCCGCATTATGTTGTGCATTTTCGATCCATTAATGAGACACTTAAATCTACTTTCAAGTACCATCTGTTGACCTTAATAACAAGTAACGCGCCATCACATAAACCCTCTTAGTTCATCAGCATATACTGTCAAAAGAAACACGTGCTACGTAATACGTGGGTGCGTTACGCCCTTATACAGGCGGGAATTGAAGACCAAAGCTGAGGCACAAGAACTAGAGATCATCCTTACTTAAGTTGTTTTCAAATTTTTCCGAGGCACTTAAATTTGTTTTAAATAACAAGAGTTACCACCCACATCGAGGCTAAGGAAGCTCGCGCCCAAGATGTTATTTCACGAGCGGGAATCCAATTGAATTACAATCAAAGTCAAATTACGAACAGGTCACACATAAAATTCCGATTCACTTTAAATTCGCTTATTACGTCAGTGGTACGTGCGAGGGTGAGTGTGGACAAAAAGTCTGCCTGAAAGTCATCGTTCAATGAACCATCAAACTGCGTGCAATCCACTGAGTATGCATGAAATGAGTTCGTATGACAGTATTTTGCATTCAAATTCGGATATTATGTAGATTCCTCATGCACATGAACTTGAGTTATAGTGAGAGTTTACAGAAAATTTTCTTTAAATACGCGATTGAATTTAGTAAAAGATATCAGTTGCTCTATAAAACTCTTAGAAAAATCACAAATAAATCAAATGGCTAAGTTTATTCAAATCATTTCAATTGCAGTTGCAGTTTCGGTAGCAATATGCAGCGCATCACCTGCAAAACTAGAAAAGGTGAAACCATCGAAATCGAAGTTATTGGCTCGTCAAGAAGTGGTTGCAGATATTCCAGCGCAGACCCCATATCCACCAGCCGGCATCAGACCAGAAATTCCATTCAATTTACCAGCTGGCGAAAAACTTGTAGCACCAGTTAACTATTATCTTCCACCTCTTGAAGGTGAACCAGCTAAGTTTTATTCACCACCATCTCAAGTTTATGGGCCCCCAGCTCAGACTTATGGTCCACCAGAAGTCAGCATAAAAGATGAAGTAGAGGAAATTACTAAGGACGAACCAGTGCAGCCAGAGGAACAGCCAGAAGAAGCTCAACCAGGCAAAATCCAACCAGAGCAATCTGATGAGCCTGCACCATCTCCACAAGCTGAAGAAGAGCAACAAGAGGATAATAATGCTGAAGTTGAGCCAGTGGTTGAGGTTGAACAGCCTGGTGTTGAAGATGGAGTAAATAATGCACTCCCAGAGCGTATTGTAAAGGCTAAGAATAATGGAAGAAAGGCAGCTAAGTTGAGGTCAGCGAAATTGGAAGTGATTTCAGCTGCACCTCTGACACGACAGGCCGTCGCAGCTCAACCGATCTTTTTGGGATCACTATATGTTTACAATGGTCAGTTGTACAGATTCTAATAAAAATTATTATTACTGATGTGCCATTACTATATTATTTATTGAATTAATTTAACTTAAATAAAATTCGAAGCAAAATATTGAATTTGTTGTACACATTCTCTTGAACCCATTTTTTTTTTAAGTGGATCAAAGTAAATCAAAACATTATAAACAATTGTGGGTTTTTGTGGTATATCTTGAAAGTATCTTAACATCGCAAATAAGTGCCGTAAAAACGTTAACGAACTTTAAATGAGTAGCCGGAGCATTTTAAAGGAAAAATGTACAGTTACAAATGGTGAAATGGGCTCAACTAAGCATGCTGACATATAGACAAAAAGCCCCCTAAAGCTAAAGCGTGTCGTGGTGTTTATAGCCCATTTACACATATTTCTTAAAATGATCTTTTCTAAGATTATTCTCTCGGCCACCACAACGAAACGCCTGGTTTGATAAGGAACGCCGGCAAGCACATGCAGCAAAACTAGAGGCGTATAAGGCGGCGCTGCATAAAAGGACTAGAGCTGCACACGAACTCTACGAGCGGAGGAGAAAAGAGGAACATCGACTTCTCAGAAAGAAGAAAAAGAAGCTCGATCGAGGAGATTGAGAGACTTTATTGCAGGAATGATGTTCGAAAATGTTACCAAAAGGTAAAAAGAACATCCCAGGGTTTCAAAGGCAAAACAGAAGCCTGCCGCGACGAAAATGGTATTATAGTAGTAGAATCCCAGTTGGTGCTGAGGATATGAAAGAAACACTTCTGCAGACAACAGTGACGATGATAGGAAGGATTCCCGTCAACCAGATCACAATTAAGTGAGGATAGCGATATCTAAATTTAAATCCAGCAAAGCTGGAAAAGCGACGAAAATGGTATTATAGTAGTAGAATCCCAGTTGGTGCTGAGGATATGAAAGGAACACTTCTGCAGACAACAGTGACGATGATAGGAAGGATTCCCGTCAACCAGATCACAATTAAGTGAGGATAGCGATATCTAAATTTAAATCCAGCAAAGCTACTGGAGCCGACGGCCCTGCCGCCGAACTTTTCAAAGCAGGAGATAAGTAGGTGAGGATCATGCAAGAGCTCATCTGTGAAATCTGGACGAAAGTATACTCGATGACTTGAGCCTTAGCATCGTTTGCCCGATCCTGGCGAAAGTAGACCCTCTGAACTGCGTCAACTACGAGGTATAAGTCTTCTTAAGATCGCATATAAGATCCTGTCTGTCATATTATGTGGACGCCTAAAACCGATCGTCAACAATCTGATAGGTCCTTATCAGTGCGGTTTCAGGCCGGGAAGGTCCACTATTGACCAGATCTTGGAAAAAACCTATGAATATAAAACCGACACGCATCTCTTTTCATCGAAAGTTGCCTATGATAGCATGTATAGAGTCGAGTTATACAGACCCATGTCTAGTCTCGACATCCCTACCAAGCTCGTGCGTTTGTGCTGGATGACGATGGAGAACTCTTGCAGCTCCATCAAAGTCGGAAAGAACACCACCGTACCGTTCGATGTCAGGAAAGATCTTAGACAAGTTGACGCGCTATCATGCGATCTCTTAAACATACCCGTAATACTTGAAAGAACTGTACGGAGCTCACAAGCCAACACCGGAGGTACAATCATTTACAAATTACTCGCTTACGCCAATGACATTGACATAATCGAAAGAACTCAGTGGGCCGTTAGTTCGGGTTATTGCGAGTATTGAGATCGAGGCAGCAAAGATGGGTTTAACGGTCAATGAAAGCAAAACAAAATATATGCTGTCTACAAAAAGCGACACCCAACATCGGCGTCTTGGACAGAACGTCACAATAGACAGATATCTTTTTCAGGTCGTAAAGGACTTTGTCTACCTTGACTCTATGGTAAGCTCCGCAAATGACACCAGTGGACAAATCAAACGAAGAATAACCCTTGCCAATCACTATTTTTATGGGCTAAGGAGGCAGTTGAGTTAAAAAGCCCTATCTCGAACTACTAAGGTAACTCTTTATAAGACACTAATCATCCCAGACACTAATTGCGCCGCGGCGGAAGTAGTTAGTTTATCGGACCACTGTGCATGAGGTTCAAATTTTGAATTCCAGAAAACACCAAACGTTTTTTTTCACTGTTCCACCTCTCGCGAACGTTTGACAAACATCCGAGAGTATTGTTGTCACGAGACAGCTTCTCAAATAAATTGCCCTTCAGGTACGGCACTAAAGTAAAGAAAGATAGTTAAAACAAATCTGGAATATGATGAATAGTATTGTAAGACCTAATTTACGAATACCTAAATTCTTTAAAGGACCAAGTAGCTGACGCTATGTAGCAGGTAACATTCAAAAGAATTGAAATTGTTATACTCTTTGTTCAAACCCTATCATTATTTGTCATTTACTCCTATTCTGTGCCTGATTTACGCATTTTTTATACAATACTGTTCAGTATCAGGAGCCCGACAAGTAGCTTACAATTTCTGACCTGCGAAAGTTTGCATAACCCCAGAAAGGAGTATTTTAGCAAGTGTGGGAGGTAGATCATCATTTATATACAATAGTAGATAGATAAAGGTTATAGTATGGTTTCTTTTATTTTAGTTTATTTTAACTTCCAAATTAAATTTTATAACCACAATGATGTTTATATCGCGCAGTTGGGCTCAATTCCATGAGCACATAAGTAAATATTCCAGGAAAGCCCTCAACTGAGTCTCACGTCGTTATGCCCTCGAATGAATATCAAATGAATGCTGGCTCATTATCTCGTGTTGTTCAAACAAGTTGCTTTGGGATATTGATTTCATATGAAATTTATTTCGAAATCACTCAAGCATGGGTTTTTCGCTGGAATGAACCCCGACGGGTGATGAAATTTTTTTATTTTCTGTGTTTCTGAGCAGCTCGAAAACGAGAAAGGATTCCCCTTCCACGTGCTTGTACATTAAGTGAAGAATGTACTAATTAAAAGCAATTCAACGGAACTCTTTTCGCCCTAGACTCCATATATTTGTAGTACCCCATCTCCACGTGCCATTGTCGGTGGATGAATTTATAACGATAAGGCCAATATCAAATTACATTTTATATTTGGCCTGATTATGCAAAAAGCTACGTACTACCATCCACTTTCAGGATTCTCTCGAATCGCTTTACGTACTTTGTGTGCAATATTATTAGTTCCTATCGACGTTGCATGTATAATCATAGCAAAAGCCCACTGATGTCAGATAGGATTATTGCATCTCCTGCCTCTGGCAGGTCATAAATCAGGAAATCCAAGGAGGAAGGCTACGAAATTATTGCGCTGATATTTTGGAAAAGTTCTCTTAATTGGCGAATTTTGGACATAATCAAGATATAAACTCATTACGAACCTTAAAAAGCGTGAACTAATTAGGTAACCAAATTTGTTTATTTATATCAGAAGATTCATTGTATGGACATTATGACCCAGACCAGTCGAAATCAATTTGGAGGTTTATTAATTTTGTTTGGACAAGTAAATTGATATTGGCACATTTGTATTTCATTAAAATCTGTTCATTTGCAATTTCCGATACATACTATAATGATTTCTAGTAGAAATTCGAGTCCACAAAGGACTGATGATAACCGATATTCCACAAGTTGTTTTTTGGGTAGTGCTTAGGGCATCGTATCGTTTGAATTGGGTTTGGAAACCAAAACAACCCCGTGTTGTATGGCATTTCGTATTACAGCCTTTCCAAGGAGCAAAATCGATTTTTTGTGGTAGAGGTTTGCAGAAACTGTTTTCAGAAATTAATGTAATTATAAGTAAAATACACGACTGCGTCGCACTTATTTGCACCTTTATATCATACACTGTCCTCCTCTCCCCAGGCAGTTGACCTACTTGTGGTGCGGGGTGGGCAACGTGACTGGGATGTACAGATGGGGTGACTTAAATAATTATTCCCATCCATACAATCCAGTCACGGCTAACAACGCGCACACCCCAAGATGACAAAACGACCTAAACAGGCCACGGATATGCTAAACCTGGTTAGCCAGGGCATCCTTTGGAGCCAGGTCTGAAGGGTGTCAGTATGCGAGCTTCTGATGGCCGGCCTGTCCCACTCGACAGCCGAATAGGTATAACCCGAAATGGCTACGAGCCTCCTGTCAATGGTCTCGCGAACCATTAAGGCGTGAGCGTACTATGCATTGATAGGGGGACAGATGGATTCTCTAAATTTCGACAATGGCATCGACTTAGGATAGGCACGTGGAACGTCTCAGCGCTCACAGGGAAGGACCTTGAGATTGTTGGTGAGGCTGTTAAAAGTCGGCTAGATATAATTGGCGTCTCTTCAACAAAGCAGAGAGGTTCTAACACTGTGGACCTTTCGGATGGGTGGAAGATCTTTCTGTCAGGACTCACACCCTCAATGTCTGCTCAGGCGGGAGTGGGTATAGTCACAAGTCCCAGGTTGAGAAACAGAGTATTATTATTATTATTGTGTACGGTTATTTTGCACTGTGACCTAGTGGTCTATTGTGCCCCCTGCTAATACCTTGCAGTGGTTTGATCCCTCGTTAGAGTTCCCCTCCCATTGCGATTCCTTGGGAATTGTGTTTGAAGGTCATACACTCTTACATTTCCTTGGCGAGAATAGTTCACCTAAGAGCTCTCTTTCCAAACCAGTTTCTTTTAAGAATCTGAGAACGAGAAGTGTGTGCATGGTTGGCATATCCTCTCTGATATTTGGTGTTTGCCCAAGTTTTTCAATCTTTTGTGGGTCAGTGCCCCACAAGATTTCAGAAAGTGTTCCGGAGTCTCACTTGACTCCTTGCAGAATCTGCAAAGGCCTTCATTTGTTATACCTAATTTCCATAAATGCTCCCTGAGTTTGCAGTGCCCCTATAGGAAGCCTGTTAGGATTCCTAGGTTATTCTTGCTAAGGCAGATACAGGCTTCGAATCTTTTCCGGTTGTAACATCCCAGTAGTTTCTTAGCTTGCCTCAGGCCAGTGGTGTTGTTCCAGGTTCTTGCCCTGTCTTCTTTCTCCATTTTTCTGAATTCCTCGCGTATGATTTGTTCCCCTATTCCGCCGAATGGTTCAGGTCCAATAAAGGGATCTGCAGCCCCTTCTCTCACCAAGGCGTCTGCTGCTTCGTTACCTTTTATCCCGACATGACCGGGTATCCAGTAAAGTGTAACTTTATTGTTTCTGCCCATTTCATTAAGTTTGTATAGGCATTCCCACACAAGTTTTGACTGAATGACATAGGAGTCAAGTGCTTTGATAGCTGCTTGACTGTCTGACAGTATTGCTATGTCGCAGTTGCTGTATCTTCTTTCGAGATGGAGTTGGATGCATCTATCTACAGCACATAGTTCAGCTTGAAAGATGCTGGTACTCTTGCCTATGGTTCCTGAGTGCTTTGTCCTTGTCCCTGTGCCTTCTCCAGTTCTCGAACCGTCTGTATACCACTTTATCGTGTAGTTGCCCAGTTCGTATATCATGGATTCGTTGCTCCACTCTTTCTTGTTACTTAGCTGTGTACTAAAGTTTTTCCCAAAGTTAAATTTTCTGATACTGTCGTCCCTGGGGACTGCCAGAAGGGGAAGTTTATTGAGAAGTGCATCGTATTCTCTAGAACCAACGCATTTCTCCCTTCCTATACCTTCTTTTGCCATCCTTAGGATCGTCCGCTTTGCACTTTGCCTCACTACGAGATGGAGCGGTGTTAGCTCCAGGAGTAACAGAGTATTGGAGTGGATCCCATTAGGAGGGAAAGTTGTGGTCTTAAAGCTTAAGCTTGAAAGATCGACTCTGGCATTGGTGCAGGTATATGCACCGACTCTTCAGTCAGATTATGCAGCTTTCTTGGATGAAGTTGGTGCTGCCCTTGAAAAGATTGCGGGTGTGGATTCTTTTGTCCTGATGGGTGACTTCAATACTCATGTGGGTGTAGATGTTATGACATGCAGGAGTGTGATTGGGAGAAATGGTGATCCTGACCAAAACGAGAGCGGAGAGAAGTTGTTGGATTTTTGTTGTAAAAATGGCTTATCCATCATAAATACTATCTTTCCGCACAAAGCCATCCATAAATACATATGGTACCGTCAAAGTCTACAGCAGAAGTAGCTGATAGATTTATTTCTGGTACCATCGTGTCTGAAGAGAATGATTTGTGATGTTCGTGTATTGAAAGGGGCCGAACTGTCAACTGATCACCACTTAGTGCTGTGCGATATCTTAACGATAGAGTGCCATCCCTACTACAGCACAACCCAAGGATGGTTACACGCATACGATGGGAGAGGTTACAGAACGATGAGATGCGGGAGACATTTGCGCGGTACATATTTGAAAGGTTTGAACGAATTCCAACTGTTCGATCAAATGTAGAGGAAGAATGGCAAATGTTCTCAACCGCGGTTATTGCGTCTGCGATAGATGTTGTGGAGTGAAGCGGCTTGGTGTAGCGGCTAGTGATGAGAAAATAACTGCTTGGTTTAAAACGCCCGGCGTTCAAGTAGCTTTAAAGAGAGCCTTTAAGGTGTGGATTCACTTCGGAAACTCCGATTTTCAAAATCAGTACACTGAGGCGCGAAGAACCTTCAAATTAGCTGTGAAAAAATAGTGAAAGAACAATCTTGGAATGAGTTTGGCGAGAAATTGGAACGTGATCACAAATCTGCAAATAAGATGTTATGGCAGACCGTCCGCCGACTCAGAGGAAGAAAGTTGAATATCGTGAGAGGAGTCAAATCTAAAGACGGTACACTCTTTCCAATGAGGAGGACATCTTCCGCAGATGGAGCGAGCAATTGCTCAATCCCGAACAGGGCACCGAAGGTGACAGACCTATGGTCGAGAGTAGGGTGGAGAATAGTCCTACCGCAGAGGAAGTAACTTTGGCAATCAAATCGCTAAAAGTTAGCAAATCTGCTAGTGTGGATAAAATCCGACCAGAAATGCTCAAAGCTTCGGGTAAAAAGGGAGTGCAATGGCTTTTGCGTGTTATTAAGGTGACCTGGGAATGTGACGAAACACCTGGTGATGGGCAAATTTCATTAAAATGAGTTGAGTAGTTCTCGAGATATAGTGTCCATGAGTTCGAAAAAAGGGGTTTTGAGAAAAATGCAGAAGAAAATAAGGAGTTACAACTACCTGATGCAAGTCTATTCTCTGCCACGCTCACCTCAAATTGCTATAACTCAGGTTATATTGAGAATATTGGCTATGTTAAACTCTTCAAATATTCTTATAACCATATTTAATAAATCTAAATAAAAAAAAAAAATTGATTTTTCGAAAAGCCCTTATACAACTGAATTTCTACCAAAGAACGATAAGGCTTTCAATTTTCCATCAGAACATACGACCGGCTGAATTTTGTTTGTTGGAAAAATAGTGCATTTTTTTACAATAATCCGAAATAAGGATTTAATTTGGTTTTTCAAATGCTACCTATTTTTGGTGGAATTTTCAAATCCACACCCACATTAAGTGAGTATACAGCTCTCCTGCACATAACTCCAGCTCTCCTGCACATAACTCCATGTAACAAAAAATCAAAAATAAAATATATCCTTACATTATAAATTTGCAGAGTCACATCTATACATACAGTGTTGTGCAAAACGAAAGCACCAATTTTGATGAAAATTGTTAAATTGGTATACTTCACAAAAAATTCATTCATTCTAAGTTTTTATATTGATTTATTTTTTTCCATGCCAATTTGTTTGCTCACTTATGACAATAACAATATATATTTTTTTAAATGAGGATAATTAAAGAATTCCTTCGACCATTTTCATTGAATTGTTGCTTTTCATTTGCCCAAAAAACGATACGCCTCAAGAATATTAATAAACAAAATATCATAAAAGGATGTAAAACCAACGGTCAATGTGTTAACAAGAGAAAACAAAGCAAAATATGCAACTTACCCCTAAATGCATTCTTCTTTGATCCGTTATCCGCCGCCATTGTTCGTAAAAAGTGCACCGCTTGCCACACACAATCAAACGCGCAAGCGTGAAACCGAAAGGAACTCACTGTGCTTAATGCATCAACAGAAGGTAAAAAGGGGAAGAAAAACAACTTATTACGCCAAAAGCCGGCCATCACAGAAATTCAAAAGAAAACTACATGTAAACACTACACACACTCACACTACATTAGCTTGAACTTTTTTTTTTTCAAATGACACCAGGAGAAGAAATTTCACAGAAATGACACTTGTTTTGCTCTGCTTACATCACCAAAACACTTTCAGAGAACAGTGGGAGAGAGTGGGAGAGAGAGAGAACAAGGATGAGACACTATTCACTTTGTACAACGAAAGATTTCGGGCACCCGCACTCGACTTTATCCGCGCACTACTAAACTAGTTAAAAGGTTAAGGAAAGGACTACTCACCTTGACTACCGGCACCGCACTGCGCCGGCTGCTGGGCTGAGCTGTCTGAGCTAGGTCAAGGTCTCCAAAATAAACCACAGCGTTCTGAGAGGTGAATGATCTATTTCTTCCTTTCTCTCAGCTACAATAGTATGCAGTGTCTTATGCAATCTGTGTAAATTTGGAGACATTGTGGTTAATTGAGATTATTAAGGGCAAAAAAGGTGAGAAGTATTCTTTAGCAAAGAGATGAGTGCTAAACCGATTGGTGTTCTCTCTGTGAATATTTGAATTTTAACTGACATTGCAGCTGTTACATTCGAAGATAAATTTGAATATAATCCAAGCTCGTTCGTAGATTTGGGTAAATTAATGCCATTAATTAAATAATCAGAATTTATTCTTTTGGATAATAAGGACATTCAACATAAATGGCGTTCGATGGTACAGGACAAAAGAAATAATAATTTTTTTTTACTTCAAATAGACAACGAGGGTAGATTAATTGATTCCATAGTCGACTGGGGAACCAACAATTGAATGAAATTTACGATTTATTCGTCTCAATAAGTTTAAATGGCTTATAGGTGTATAGTCAAGATAGTGATGTGGGTGAGGTGAATGGAGCTAGAAGTTCCCAATTGTCTCTAAGGGAAATACCAATTGAAGCTTCATTTTTAGCACTATTTGAGGGGCAAATCTTGTGAACTACTTACATACACATGTTAATTAGACAAATGCTTGACAGAAATTCCAAAAGGACAAACAAACAGGAGGTGGGACGGAGCTTTTGGTCGCATTCCCCTTTAATTTTAGCGGTTCTTGGGTGTACATTGCTGTCCTTACAATGACAAACTTCACACTATTTTTCGTACCCCTAGGTGTATGTAGCCCCTTAAGGGGATTGACAATTTTCGTACATACGTAGCCCTGAACCTATCAATAAATAAAGAAATTTGGCAAAAAAAAACATATAAATAAAAAAACAATAACAAAACATTCACTTACCCCTAAATGCATTCTTCTTCGATCCGTCATCCCTCGTTTTTCATTTTCATTTCATTCAATGAAAATGAACGTCATCCCTCGTTGTTCGTAAGAAGTGCACCGCTTGCTACTCACAATCAAACGCCCGAGTGCAAAATCGAAAGGAAGTCACTATGCTTATAGCTCCAACAGAAGATGAAAAGGAGAGGGAAAGCTACATACACCGAATCTTTTTAATGAAAAAAGAACACTTGCTTTGCTCTGCTTTATAACTAAAACACTTTCTCAGAGAAGCTTAGAGGGAGACGGAGAGGGGGAGAGAGAGTACGAAGGCGAGACAAGCACTACCACTTTAGACAAACTAACGCACGATTTCGGGTACCCGCAATCGACTTTATCCGCGCACTACTAAACTAGTTAAAAGGTTAAGAAGAGGAATACTCGCCTTGACTACCGGCACCGCACTGTGCCGATTGTTCGGTTGTCTTGCGTGAAGCAGGTCAAGGTCTCCAAAAATAAAAAGTCTACCAGAGCGCTCTGAGAGGTGAATGATCTATTTCTTCCTTTCTCTCAACTGCAGCGATATGCGATCTGTGCAAGTGGTAATGAAATGATGCTGACGCGAATTTGGAGACATTATGGGTAATAAGTACCCCGTTTATATGCAGAGTCGGAACTGGTTCCAAACCGGTTCCAAATACATATAAACGCTTTTCGAGTCCAAATGGGTTCGAGTCGACTCGACTCAGCTAACAGAGCTGGGTCGAGTCCGAAAAATGCATTTATACCTGGGTCGAGGGTTGAACTGACATGTTGTCTCTGTGTGTGTGAGATCCCTTTCTTGTTTTGTTCGGGGTGGCAAATCGCCTTGTTTTGATTGAGTTCATGGTTAGCTGCGGGTAAGGTTGTCTGTTCAGTTATTTCATATTTATTAAATCCAAAAAATAGAACTAAACAGAACACTAACACAATCAAAATCAGTGTGTCTGCTATATTCATCTGTCAGATCGACCACATTTGGACTTTTGGACCATTCGACTCGGTGTGTAGAAATACTCAGATCGAAATCTGGACTCGAACCTGACTCGACTACTCGACTCTGCATATAAATGGGGTAAAGGTATTAACGATAGATGAGGTAGGAATTTTTCTGATTGATGATTGATGTTCTCTCTGTAAATACATTCGAAGTGAATTGCATTTTTTTATGTACGAAGATAAATTCGAGATTATTCCGAGCTTAGTCTGAGATTTCTTAAGACTTGGGTAAATTAATGTTATTTATTCATTGAAAAAAAAAATAAATAAATAAAAATGTGCTCGATTGCGCCTCCACAGCAAATTGATTTTGATTTTATCCTTTTCAAGAGAGGCATTTAGGACATTTTCATGTAGTGAGCTGAATTTGAATAATATATGATTAGAATGTGGTTAACTACTAAAATATGACTGAATAAGTAGTTACCGATGCTCGATGAATAATTACATCAGTTGGTGTATCAGCCAAGATGGTGCTGTAAACGTGGTTAGATTTTCCTTCGTCTTCCCTAACAAAAATGACAACCGAAGTTCCTTTGTGAAACACCACTATTTAAGGGTGAATCTTTCTGTGGACTATTTGAATCACCCTTTTATAGACAGAAAATGGAAAAAAGTATTGAAACCGGATAATATTCTCAGAGCTGGGATAATGAAAAACCCATACCTGACTCTGTTAATGAGGAGCTCGGTTAACTCGACATCGAATAATTGTATAATTAACATTCAATAAAAGTGCGAGATTTGTTTATGTATTTTTTTTAAGAATATGCCTCCAAAAAGTGGGTTAGGCAAAGTGATTCCCAACATACAGGAATGATATTCATATTGATATGACTATCTCCACACGTTTCGGCACGACGACAACCCAACCTACCCGTAAACAGTAGAAGATGCGGAACACGTCATGTTCCATTGCAGTACGATGAAGAACAGCATCTACCGGAGAGAAAACTAGTTTGAATCTAACCCCAGGCCACGGATGATGACCATTAAGAAATACAATGCAGGAGACTTCAAATACGAGCGAGATGACCCACCTATTAGACTGGATGGAAGGAATGCTTAACGACAGTCCCACGAGGACAAAGGGCAGGAAAAGGGAGAACCGATAAAGATCCGGAATAACAGTTTATTTCAATATTTCCAACTCACAACCGATAAAATACATAAGCCTCATTTAAATCGATGTTTCATGTAATTATCACTTTAAATTACAATGAATTTAAGGAACAATAAAATGATACCTACTTGTTTTTTAAATCAGAAACACTTTAATCTCTTTACGTGTCGTATTTTACATCAAACCTTACACGGAAATACGAACGCGGAATCAATAATACACCCAAATCGAACGAGGAAATGTCACTAATATCCCAAGAGACAAAAAAACTATTTCCCTATGCAGTACTTTTGAATTTATTATCCACTTAAAACAACCCACAAATTTACTACCAATCCAGGTTATGTCACAGCAAGAAATCATTACCATTAAATTAAGCGAAGGTAAGCGGATGGAATCTATTCAGAGCGCATACTAATTCCGTGACAGAGATATTTCTCTCTTTAATCAAAATGCATGACATGAAAGGATCACTCTATCATAAGTAGACAACTACTGAGTAACGGAGATTTTTCCACTTCTATTCTCAAATTCATGACATTAAAATCCACTACCTCTCACAGAACAGAAAGAAGGATATGCCCAATCTACTGGGTGCGTTTGAGATCGCGTAATACTGTTCTTTATAACATTTGTGTTTGCCAATTTTATTCGAAGCAAAGGTGTTGCAGGAAATGGAGTGTATAAGGTTTTATAAGGAACAGACAATTTAATCCCTTTCATTCTACGAGATGCATATAATCAACTGAAGTCTTGACACTGCAGGAAAATTTATTTATCTCGCGTTTCAACAAAGGGATCATTCAGAGCTTTATTTCACTTTATACTCGAAGCAAATTGCAATGCAGTACCTACACTGCAAGAAAAAAAAAATAAAAAATTGCAGACACAGGAGTTATATATATATTTCGAACGAAAGTTATATATATGTACTATCCACTGCACCATTGCCACCCTCAAATACTTGTACATATGTATGTACTCGAATATGTATGTGTATACTTTGTGTGTGTATACAGGCGAAGTTTAATTTTGGATTTTGCAATCGGCAATTATTGCTAAAGCCTGGAGGACTAAGGGTCTCGCATACGCAAGATTCATCAAATAGGTTAAGCTGGTAGATATGCATTTGCAAAAATAGAGCTATAGAGCCTTGAGCCATTTCTCATACATTCCTAACTAAATATTTAAATAAAATGCATAATAACAGAAAATAAACAAGCATTTAATAAAGCTTTTGCGGTCTAGTGAAAAAGTAATTTCAATTAAAAAAAGTAAGCTCCATTAAGCTCAATTTCTATCCAACGAGATATGAAAATACATTCTCCAGGTAAAAGTCAATTACAAGAGTACTTCATCACTACATGGCCGTCTCGCGTTTTATATATTTTGTATCTATTACTCTTGTTGTGTAAGCTATCTGCCTAATTGACAACAAGGACGTTGTTATGATATCATTGCTATTATTTTTACATCGTAATTCCTAAAAATACTCCAAACAACCAAAGAAAAAAAAATGTCTATAAGCAATTAGCTTCAAAATTCTCTTCACAATTCGGAACAAAAGCACACCCACTTGTAGCCTCTCGAATTACATAACGTCGGCGATGTCGTGTGTTCTTCAAAAAAAGGATATCAATGAGAATCAATCATGTTTTACATAATACAGAGAAAAAGAGATATTTCATAAAAGTTGTTGGAATAGTTCCTTGCCAAAGTGGATACTCTCATACGAGTAGCTCAACATTTCTATAGGGGTACACATTTAAATAGAAGACCTAACTCTCTTATACTTATATAAATACTCCTAATGGATGAAACGCAACAGAACAGAAGACATACAGTAGGACTGAAATCAAACTAATTGTACCCACCAAGCCTACTGACGCTTCTAATGAAGTATTATCCAGAATATCGGGTTTCAGTGGCAATTTCTTTCTGGAACTCGAAACTTTTTCAACACTCGTTCTTTTTTCTGGTGTAACTTTATCCTCAAATGTAATTTTCTGTTATTTTTTTTTTTGCGATGTGGTGTGTTTTTTTCGCAATTAGCGGCACCTACATATGTATCTCGGCGATTAGAAGCTAAAGACATTGGAAACACCATTAAACTGCCATCAATTTGGTCTGTAACATATGCTTAGGAGTGGCACGACGTGGTATGGGGCGTAGTGGAAATTGTTATAATTGAACTTGAAATTGAGTTTTTAATTTATCAATTAGGGTGGTATAGCTCTGCGTTGTTTGGAAATAAGTTTAAATTGGAAAAATCTCAGATTACTATAATGGAGAAAGAGATAGTTGCAACAGGTTGTTTGCTAGGATATATGGATACTTTTTTAATTGTGATGGCCAGTTTTTTTAATGGTAGCGTCTACTTATGAATGAGTCTTATATATAATAGTTCATTAGGAATTGTAATTGTAGAATAATAATAACTAGTATCACATGTGGTCGAAATTCGACCATGAACGTGATCAAAATGCTTTCATTTATTTGGTTAAAGCGTTTTGTATGGGGAAATCATGTATGTACTTTATTTTACCTGCTTTAACGGCAACATTATTTTTTTTTTGTGCACATCTATGGCACAGTACCTTTCGAATGATGTAAGTTTCATCCCACTCATTTTATAATACTTACTTAGATGTCTCTACAGTCCGGGGTGGACCTGAGCCTCAACCAACAAACCTCTCCAGCCAGCACGGTTACGAGCCAGCTGCCTCCAGTTGCGCACTCCAAATTGCTTGAGGTACCCCTTCACTTGTTTGCGCCACCTACCGCGAGGTCGTCCTCTATTGCGTTGTCTTAGCGGGAACGTTGGGCTCCATCCACTCCAAATGACCCAGCCATCTTACTCGCTGTATGTGAACTCTTCTGGCTAAGTCGATGTCCTTGTACAGGTCGTATAGTTCGGCATTGTACCTTCTCCTCCACTCACCGTCTATGCAGACGGGAACAAAGATCGCTCGAAGAACTTTTCTCTCGAAATAACCAAGGGCATCCTTATCCGGTTTTGTCAAAGCCCATGCCTCTGCCCCATACAGCAGGACTGGGATGATTAGTGTCTTACAAAGAGTTACCTTAGTAGTTCGAGATAGGGCTTTGCTACACAGTTGTCGTTTTAGTCCATAGAAACAACGGTTGGCAAGAGTAATTCTTCGTGTGATCTCCCTACTGATGTCATTTGCGGAGTTCACCATAGAGACTAGGTAGAAAAAATCCTTTACTACCTCAAAATTATATCTGTCTATTGTGGCGTTCTGTCCAAGACGTCGATGTTGGGTGTCCTTTTTTGTAGACAGCATATATGTCCCATTGACGGCCCGCTGAGTTCTTCCGATTATGTCAAAGTCATCGGCAGACCTCAGCTCCAAATGTGTCAAAGTAGCTCAAGTAATTTATCCGCTCCATCACTTGATTATCTACCTTGTCGTGGCTTATACTAGAGCTCAAGACGCTTGGAATCGACATTGGGGACGTATCACGCCCCAAGCGGTATTGCCGCAACGATGAGCGATTCACTTGAAGAGATAGCGATAGACTCTGCGCCCAAGTGACGCAGGTCCGTAGACGAGGAGTCCAACGCCTCGAAGAAGACAAAGAGCTCAGTGAGCTCTAAACTCTTCTCCGAGACGGTCAAGGACAGCCTCGTCGTCGCGATAGTGGACTTGTCTGACGAGGAAGGGAGGATCTCCTGCGATAAGTGGAGGCTCATTGAAGGCAGAGTTGAGGAGCCACCGAGCTCTAAGACACGGAAAATGACACCAAGAGATCTGGCCGCTCGCTAATCATCTCTCTAACCGCCGAATCGTTACCTCTACTCCGCGCGAAGGAGTTTAAGATCCGTTGTGGTCTGAAGGTGATAGATGTAAGGCTTTTCACTGCGGACCGAAATAGCATCGCAGGTCCCTCTAACTTGGTGACTCCCGCCCTCCCCCGCGTTGAAATCCCTGATGATGAACCATCATCCCCCGATGACCTAAACGCTACCGTCGTGGAGGGGTCCGTATCAGCTGATAATGATGCTCAAACTGATACAGATTAATCTCCACTATTCTTCCTTAGCATCCGCTAACCTGCTACTTTGCCTCAGTGAACGAGGCTTTGACATTGCCCTGATCCAAGAACATTGGATAAGAGATGACACCGTCATAGGAGTGCGGGCCCCAGGATATACGCTATACCACGCGAAGGATGTAGGTAGAACCCGAGCTTGCATTCTTGCTAAAACCTTCTTGAACTTAACTTTTCTTCCCCACCATAGCACAAGAGACCTAGCAGTAACACTGCTTAAATCAAAAAACACCACCATCTGGCTGGCTTTAGGATACCTACGCTATGAAGACCCCGAGTCTGCTCCATCCAAGGAAGTGGAAGAAGCGGTAGATGAAGCAAGAAGGAGAAGAGAAGCCATCATATTGGGGTGCGACACCAACGCGCGCCATGATCTATGGGGTAGTACCGACACTAACCCTCGAGGTAGGTCTATTTTCGAGTATTTAGTAGGCACCGACCTAGTAGTTTGCAACAGAGGAAATAGTCCTTCTTTTATTACTAAGACCCGGCAAGAGGTGCTTGACGTCAACTTTGCTTCCCAAAGTATCTATCCTACAATTTCCAACTGGACTGTATCTGACAGTCATTGGTTTCCGATCACCGTTATCTGGAGTACAAACTGGAAATTTGTCACAGTACCGCACCCTTAGTCTTCCGCAATCGACGGAAAACCGACTGGTCCTTACACAATAAATCCCTCTCTGCTAAACTATCCAATCAAGTGTACACTACACCAACTACACAATTGGAATTAGACAAGCTAAACACCGTTCTAACTTCTGCACTTAATACAGCTTTCATCGAATCCTGTCCAATCACATGAAGAAATGTGGGCAATCGTCCCCCATGGTGGAATGCAGAACTTAACAGTTTTCGCTGCACAAGCAGAAAACAATACAATAAAGCCAAACGAACAAGACTACCACTGGACTGGGAGATCTACAAAGAAGTCTGAAGAACTTCAAAATAGAGGTTCGGAAAGCTAAACGCAGATCCTGACGCGGTTTTTGTCAGAGTATTGACAACACGTCTCAATCCTCTAGACTGCGAAAAGTCCTCTCCAAAACACCAACTATACCTAGTGTGCACATGAATCCCAATGGATCCTGGGCGGAATCGGACGAAGCATCGCTCAACCTGCTCATGGACACTCACTTCCCCGGCTGCACGCCTACCCACAACGATGATCGCGCCCTGGTAAATGTTGCACGCCCACAGGCACCTCCTCATCTGATCAGCGAAGATAAGCTGAAATGGGCAGTAAACAGTTTCGAACCATTCAAATCCCCGTGACCGGACGGTATTTTTCCGGCCCAGATTCAGACGGCTTTCCTGCATTCTGAAGGCTTGTCTTGAGCTCGCAACAACACCAACTGCCTGGACCGAGGTAAGAGTGGTCTTTATATCCAAAGCAGGCAAGACATCGCACACCCTCCCAAAGGACCTTAGACCTATTAGTCTAACGTCCTTCCTTCTCAAGATTCTGGAAAGAATCCTGGACCTACACATCAAGGTCACTATTGATAGCACCTTGCTATCCACGTCACAGCACGCCTACCAAAAAGGTAAATCGGTCGAAACGGCTTTGCACTCCATCATCCACCCTATCGAAAAATCACTCTCAATCAAAGAGTTCACCCTAGTGTCATTTCTAGACATAGAAGGTTCCCAACAACGTTGAAACAAATTCGATTGCCAGTGCCTTACGCAGGCTCAACATCTGCGAACCCATCTGTTGTTTCATAGAACACATTCTAAAGAACAAGGTAATAACAGCATCCTTCGGAAGTAGCACTGTCAAGCGACATGCACATCGAGGCACCCCTCAAGGGGGTGTACTGTCTCCACTATTGAGGAATTTGGTGCTCAACGAGGCCCTTCTAGAAATCTAAAAAACTGGATGCAATGTTATTGCCTATGCAGACGATGTCGCTATTCTAATAACAGGCAAATACCCGCAGACGCTGGCCGATGTCATGCAGCCTGCTCTTAATGAACTGCTCAGATGGACCGATAAATGCGGCCTCTCCGTTAACCCGACGAAGACCGAGCTAGTTCTATTCACAAAAAAACACAAGCTCCCTGACTTCACTCCGCCCAAGATAAGGAGGTCCACCCTCAAGCTTTAAATAGCGCTAGCTATTAAGGCCTAAAGCTTGACCGCAAGCTAATTTGGAAAGAGAATGCCGTCGAACGGGCCAGGAAATCGCTGGCCGCCCTATACATCTGCAAGAAAGCAGTAGGCTCCACTTGGGGCCTTAAACCAAGCATCATGCACTGGCTATACTCGTCGGTCATAAAACCGATTCTCATGTATGGAGTATTGGTATGGTGGCCCGCCTTGGAGAAGAAATCCAACCTAGCCATAATGGAAAAAACTCAGCGAGTTGCATGTCTCAGCATTACCGGTGCACTGAGAACTTCTCCCACAGCGGCGCTCCAAACCATGCTCCACCTGCTTCCGACTGACATCATCAGTAAACAATTGGCTGTCAGCTCGGCAATAAGACTGAGAGGCTCCAATCAGTGGAAGGAGCAACACACGGAACATGCCAATATACTTTCGATGCACCGTCATCTTCCCAATTCCACTGACCATCTGCCCACTGAATATGATTTTAATAAGGGCTACACGCACTCGATGCCGGACAGAAGTGAGTGGACGCAACGCAATGTCCTTTACAAAAAATCGCTGTCAATTTTTACGAACGGGTCCAAAACCAAGGACGGAGTCGGTGCCGGAATTTTCTCAGAAGATCTGGACATACACCTCTTCGTGTTCACGTATTAATATATAAGATAATAATGTTGAAGAAATAAAATTATTCAGTCTTAAATAGATGTTACTAACAGATTAGAAGGTGTTCGCGAAAACTAACCATCTTAACACTTCTTAACCATTGGTATTGCCTAAGACTCGACGGTTGGTGCGAATTAATATATAACTATTAAAACAACCAGCTTTTGGAGTCAGTATTATTTTATTTTCTTCATTTGTTGTAATTAAGCATCAAATAAACTACAAACGAATCAATTAGGAAAACAAATATACTAAATATACTGTCAAGTGCGTTCCTATATATCACCAAAAAGTATCTCGAACTTGAGTACACAGGCCAAGAGATTAATACCAACAATTAGTCGTCCCCTCCAGTGGAGTAATATTATCTTGCTTAAGCCACATTTATCCCAGGGCAGTCTCACACTCAAAACAAAAAAAAATCGACATCAAGAACCTCATTGAATCGAAGATATCTGAAGCAACCACTTGATTTCACTGAATAAATCTATATTCCCGAATGTCACAAATCATTGCTACGTGACCGATATGTATCATTTAATCCTTAGGGATTATACAGCTGATATTAAAATCACTAAATACCAAACTCGTGTTAACTCCAACCATCTAGTCTTTATAAATGTTCCAAATAGCAAAAAAATAAAAAAAACATTTCACGGATAATTAGTTGAATTACTTCTGAGAATGGCTAAGGAATTAGCAATACCGACCTTTGCACAAACCAACTATAAATTTATTTTTAAGGACTGTTCGGAGCCATATAAAAATTAATAATAATCATCAGGAGGAATAAGGAAAACCAAAAGTTTGTAATTCTTAAATTTCTTTGCGGAAGTCTTATGAACAAAAGAGAATAAGGAAGGAAGGAATTACAACCAAAGGGGGTGGGAAAATTCCGTGCTCAATTTCCAAACCATGAGGATTCAGTTCAGATGACGAAGATTATTACGATGATGGCGATGATGGTGATGATGATGCTGATAAGTCTGTAGAGATTAATCAGCACAATTTTGTTGCTTCCCCCCGGCATTACCGATGGAAAAATAATTAATCCGAAATAATTAGATCAAGATTGGCCCATATGAGTCTTAGTGTGCAATTATTATCGTTGGGTTGCTTTCGGCTCTGCCCTGGAGATAGACTGATGAGGAGGACAGAATTTAGTTGGATCAACGAAAGATGATACCATGCCAATTAATTATTGCTTTGCCGAGGTAGGTTTTCTTGTGTGCAATATGTACCGGACATGAGTACATTTTGGGGACGAATCACTGTGTGTTTAATTTTCAATTCGTCTCATAAGTATGTTATACAAATATCTAATTTCCTAGATTTTTTCCCCATTTCACTTTACTATAGACGGCACTTCAGCAATGATCTGATCTAAAATCAACAAGTCCATCTTGGTAATAATATGCCTTTAATGGCTAACAACTATTTGGTGCAGCTCAATCTGTTGCTCTGTGAAATGTTAGCTAAGCTATTAATGACTACGAGTACTGTTGCTACTCAGTTGTATAGAACGGCACGAATTTTTACGTACTTATTTCAAAGTTCTGATTGCATTTCAACCGACTCTTATCCACTATACAGCAAGTAGATCTGAGTTAAAGAATGCCTCATGGCTTACCAGAGCACTCTCTAGAATTCATAAAATACGAAGTACATAGTTACTTTTGGATGAAATAGTACTTTCGCTTTCGGTCACTTCCGGATAAGGATGCCGGGAAGATGGTGGAACACAGAGCTGGTATCTTTTGATCTAGAAGGGCATCTTAGTCTGGGAAAAAAACATTAGTAGGTATCAAGTAGAGCTAGTGACTCATTTAACAGAGATTTGGATCGTATTGCACAATTGAACACGAAAGATACAATACCTTATTTTAAAAGATCAGGGAAAATGAGAAGTGAACGCTGGGGAAAGACAATCGTCAACCTCAGACTTTTTGAATCGTGAATTATTTGCTGCTCTAACTCCAATAGAAAGGAAAGTTAGATAGAACAAGGGTCTTGACTAAATTTCATTCAAGAAAGTTGGTTGTTAACACATGTTGGTTTTGAAATAACTTTTTGTATATTGCTTGTATAGGTAAAAATTAAAATACGTTGAAGCTGCATTTGGTTTTCACTGCCTGGCTTCAAGCCTTATTGTATGAATATACTAGATATAATTACAGTCAGGGTTGCATAACTAAAAATCCACTTATTTTATTGTCCTTGGCATATTAAGCCATTCAATGCACCTCAATATTTGTTTCTCCGCAAATCCCCATGAAAGCTCAACCACAAATCAAATACGCCATTAACCTAATCGTCGGTTATAGCAGCTCTTTGATTCAGAATCTCACAGCTCTATCTATTGATTTAATTGAGGAAATCCAATTCACATTCCAATTAAAGAGAAAATACTGGCTTTCATGGTGACGATGTCGATGTCCTGCCATGGCAAATCACTGACACGTACATCAGATGCCATTACGAATAAATGTTGGTAAATATTTCTACCCATTGCATGTGCCTGTCAACCATCCCGTTCATTTCGCTTTTGTTGCTAATGATAAGTAAGGAAGAAAAAAAAAGCCTGTATGTGAGTAAAGACATTTCCGTTTACTGTGAGAACAGATGGTAACTACTTTGGCCCGAGGACTGGAAGTGGTTTATTTTAGGCATAAATAATGAGAGCCCCCTAAGCAGGTCATACTTCATAAACTAGGATTACGTGTCTTCTTCGAAAGATATCCATCTTAGGCAGTGAATAATCGTGTAGGAAGTCTGGTTTTAATTAAAATGAACCCTTTTTCGGTGAGACTGGCAAAAGCAAATGAGCAAAAGTTCGCGTCAGCTGGATGATATTGCCTGAAGGATCCTTTATATAAGCGTCTTCGTTTTATTTTCATTTCTTCTACCATTCGATGGGGGTATGGTTGTAGTGATGTTGGTGGCAGTAGTTTGACACGTCCCGCAAATCTGACTGAGTTAGAATAAAGATGTATACTCTTTAATGTGGAGCTGCTTAGCAATTTTCCTTAGAAAAATTAAATTAGTTTCTATGTGATTATGTCCTGGTTATTTTTCCAACCAGTCTCGGTCCCTCTATTGAATTGCATTTTATGGGAAAACGTGCTTGCACTCGTTAAGATGAAAGCAATAATGTTTGAAAATTAAAACTAACGCTGATTGGTTTTGCAAATAAAATTCTATATACCCCATTTATGTATGTATATGTAAGACCTGCTGAGAGCATGTATTTCGAAAGTGTTAATCAATTTGATAGGCGCCTATTATTATATTCCTCTGTGTGTATTAAAAAGTTGCAATCCGTCACTTTAAAGCTCGGTGATTGTTTCGTAGATGTATACGTAACATTTTATTTCTGTTTCTTAGACATTGTTTTTCAATGAGCGTCGTACACATTAATAAAATTAAAAAAGTTTTATGCAAGAAAGGAATGATCCCGAGCAAAATTTATAAACGACATGGCTGAATATTTCCTCCACTAGTTCGGGCCCATCTATGAATGTTTTAATTATTCATATTTTATATCAATGAAAGAAAGAAAAAGAGGTTAGAATTCATTTCCTAAGATAGTCCAAATATGTATAGCTGATAGATATCAACGTGGTAAGAAAGGCTTCATATGCGGTTGCCCGCATTACCAAATGGGATCTAAATGTAGAAACAACTGATAGCTAGATTAGAATCCAACATACACACATATAAACAGCCCTCAGAGGGTCTAGGCCTAGCTTTTACCAACCACTCGTGTTGTGTACGTTATATTTTTCGCACAAATGGAAGGAATCTACAGTTTTGTGCCGTACCCGAAGGTCAATTTTTATTTTGTTTTTTTGAGAAGCTTTCTCGCGACAACAATACTCTCAGATGTGGGACCGTAAAAAACGTTTAGTGTTTTCTGGTATTCCAACTTTGAACCTCGCTTGGGTCGATCCAACAGAATGTATGAAATAAGTTTCTTCAAATTCCATGCAACGAATTTTTTGTCATTCGCAAAAATCTCGCGAGGCTTTAATGTTCCCCTTAGAACATCAGTTGAAATCACTGATCTAAGTCAATTTCAATCATTTTCACTTCCTTGATTCTTTAATGTTTATATAATATTTATGAATTTTGAAGCGTCTGGTTTGTACAGTTATTTATATCCTTCTCAAATACGAAAGGATTCTTTATGAAAGCCCAAATCTTAAGCATTACATAATCTCCGATCCACTTTACAAGGCTTTCGTTTTAATGCTTCGCACGTTATCCCCTGTTACCTTTATAACATGACTAAATCAAGATGTTTGAACACATCATTCCCTTATCAAAACAAATCCCTATACCCGCATCCACTCCAAAGGTTAATCTCACCCTTAATCGGGTTCAGTGATTCAAGAGACTTGAATACCACTTTTATCGTGATTCGGATATGATGAAACATCAAAGAACAATATTGAGCCTACACCATGTAAATAAGTAACAATAAATTCATAAAAATTAAATAACATATTTTCCCTCAAAGCATTCCCTAAGTCAACAGATCCTTTTCAGTAACAACTCCTTACCTGCGTTCGTGTACTTAAATCAATTGTCAATCGAAATCTCCCCAACGAAAACCAAGTAAATAAACAACGCACCGGAAATAAATCAATCAAATCCGTATATGTACTTCTTCTTAATAAAAAGTTTTCTTCCTGTCAGGAAGAAATGAAATAAGATAAAATAAAATGCATATGGAAATTATTTTATGATCGTGCACAAAGCAATGTCACCTGGGAAGTACGTGATGAGAAAAGGAAAAAAGTTGTAAAATATCCGTAGGCTGATTTAATCATTCACCCACAAAGTAACAAATACACGCACACGTACAAAAAAAAACAAGGATTTCCATTAGAATTAAAAGACAGAGAAAAAAACCAGAGCTTTTCTTTTTTTTTTGCTTTTGTAAATCCCCATTTGTGGTGTGCGCGTTAGATTTCCTTTTTTTTTTCTTCTTGTTCAGAAATTTTATTTAAATTTACGCACCAAAGAATCGTCGTATAATTGTTTTGGTAATTTCTATTATTGCGCAACGCACATACACTCAAAAACACTTTGGTATACCCTTTGTCCCAAAATGTAATTTTAATTGGCGCCCAACGCCTACCTCACGGTGCGGGTATCTGCTCGTATACCTTTATTGACGGTGATACATTCATGTCAACAGAGACACAGTCTGCTTGTGTGTGTGTACTAATTTTTCGGAATTATAATGAGTTCTTTTATGAAAGTATGTTTACAGGATATATGTATATGCGAGTATTACAAATTACAAGGAAACGGTAGTTTTGGGAAACGTGTTTTTATGGTATGATTCGTAAACTTTGCAGACTGAATAAATGAGCCTCCACTTGTGTGCTATTCTAAGGATAAGTCGCCTTGAGACTTATTTCTACAGCTATAAATGTGTAGAATCCTTTGGTTTTCTTGATAATTTACTTTATCTCATGCGCCAGATTATTGGAGATTAATAATTATTATACCTTGAGCGACATTTAAAAGTAAATGGATACAACGTAAGAGTTGATTTAAATAAAGTCAACGAGGATATGCGTTCATTGCTATGAACTGTTAATGTTCGGGAATGGCAATGGTTATGATACGACTGCTATAAAGATTTCAATGCTCTGCATGACAGCTGCATTACCTGTGAAATATTGTATTATGGAGCAAAATTTAATTAAAGGCTTTATTTTCTTTTTCTTATATCCCATACAATCTATTGAAGGGCATTCCAAAATATTATATTCGCTTTGTATTCAAGTTGTTAAGTTACTCCGGTCTTCCAATTTGTAAAACGCTTTGCCAATGTATTCGCAGAAATCAGTTGTATATAGAGCTACATAGATCGTTTGAAAACACAAAACATCTACCACTTAATAGATTAGGATCTCTTTACAAATTCTAACAAATGACATAAGAACCGGGCGATTTTTATTGGGCTTTCAACCAACATCCTTCTCATTATAATAGCTTTTATTTCGAAGAATCGCTGGACCTTGTAAAAATCGATACAAGCACTCAAACTAAATAACTTCCTTATGCAAGGTGAAGGTCAATAAGCCCTTGCCCAAAATAAATTCCCATTCAGTCATAAAATCACGATGTTTCGTTTCTCCTTAAAATTTATTTACACAGCATTCGTAAAATACCCTGAATTATTTAATGTTCATCAAGAGAACAAAGGCCGTAAAAAAAGAATGCTTTGTTACGACCGGCAAAAGCTCTAAATATTCTATAATGATTACCGCTCCATACCCCCTTTTAGCGAGCCTAAAACCCCCCCGAGGAGCTCACGTTCGCATTCGCCTTCGCTATTTTATTTAATTTTAATTAAAAATCGAATTTCTCAACACAAAACCCATCTGCTGACGGCTCCCAGTCAATGGCAAAAGGTAACAATTTTCTTGTTTCGTACTTGGACTGCCAATAGTCAACGTCACGGTTGACCGCCTTTAACTGCCGCAATACAGACACTAAGAAGCAGGGCTCCAATATAACGATATCTAAACAACTTTATAGTTATAAACAAATTTTCAGTTTGCAGGCCGAATTCTTCTAGGGGAGGATATGCTAAACGCCTCATTCTACTTAGTTTATAATTGACATTTTTGGGCAGACTATAGATACATTGATGGTTGTTTGATGACTTTTCTCGTGAAATAAGGGTGAGATTCTTAAGAAACTTTTCATTTTACACATTATCCTCTAGACGTTTGTTACATTGTTCGACTTACATACATATCTATTGTATTTGCAAGTCTTGGGGGTTAATTTTATTATAATTTGACTGACAATTAAATTGGACACTGCACCATCATCAAACCATTGAAAGCCATGGGCAAGTCTCACTTCCTTTTACTAATTTGGTCACAACAACAAATTATCGGTTGTCTGTAATTTGAATGTCCCATTATGGGACCAGACACATTCATATTGATTTCGAATGTCCTTTGTGTCAACTCGATGGGCTATACTAGGTATTTCTTGGCAGCCATCAGCAAGAAAACGGAAGGAAGAGTAACTTGTTGATTATATAGGTAGACGAGAGTCCTCGAATGTAACTGCTGAGCGTAGATGTATTGTGTGTGAGCCATGACACTTGTTTGTCATTCGTTGTTGCCGGGCACGAAGTGTAACATTTTGTTATGGAAAATGTACACGCGAAGGGAATAAAAGTTATAACTGTCGTCGGTTTTTTTTTTTTTTTGGGAAAGTTGTTGTAGTAAATTCTTGTGCAAACAATTATAAGGTAAATACATACATAGACATGGTCGAGAACAGAGTAAATACAATTTGAATGCATTGGAAGTTAAAGATGGGTGTGTTTCGATTCAATTGCATTGAATTCATTACAAAACCTTCAGAAGAATTGAATTTCAGGAGTCTTGAGCAATCATTGCGCTTTAAGGCTGTGATCTCGAAAACAAGTTAGACGTTTGTTGTACTATCCAATGACTAAGAAATATGTACAACAACAATTTCGAAAGTATTTGTCTCACTATCGCATATAATAATGAGTACGAACTTCCACCAAATAGTGGGGCTTCGCAAGTAATCCCGACTGATTTTCAGACAGGAATCACCCATGATGAAGTATAAGCTATGTTCTTTTTTTTTTTTTGCGTCGGAAGGTGGGAATCAGTGTGGGATTTCCACCCACCAAATGCACCTTCCCTTCTACCCCTGGTACTCGCGGAACTGACAACAAGCATTTCATCGCAAGGGGGGACTTCGATGTTGGCAGACCCTTACGGCTCGTGTTGGCAGTCTCGTGCGCTGCGTTTCGCTGTCACTCCTATCTTCCCTGTCCCATTAAAATGGTTGCTACAGTGTCGCCAACTGCTTACCAGATATTTTCCCTGCTCATCATCTGCCTGGTGATGCTATCTGGGGTTAGGTCATCACCCAGTTTATTCGCCAGCAGGTGTCGTTCTCCATGGTATCGTGAACGATGGAACATGATGGGTTCCGCATCCTCGACTGCCTCCGTGCACGTTGGGCAATAGGGGTTGTCGTCTAGTATAAACCTGTGGAGATAGGCTCTGAAGCAACCAGGGCCATTTAGCATCTGGGTCAGGTAGAAATTCAACTCCCCATGTTTCCTATTGATCCAAGCGTTTATATTGGAGATCAATCTCTGCGTCCATCTGCCTTTATCACAAGTGATTCCATCTCTCCTGCCATTAATCCAGACATGTCCTTGGTAGTGAATCAGTGACACTTCGACTCGTCGCAGTTGGTGCCCCTGTCCGGCTTGCACGATATTTCCATTGGGCTTCCTTAGCCAGAAGGTCTATTGGTACCATGCTAGCCACTACACATGCCGCAACGTAGACTGTTGTTCGGAAGGTGCTGCATACTCTCAACGCATTGATTCTGTAAGCTGTCTTCATGTTCCTTCTGTATGACTTCGTCTTCATGGCACAAGCCTGTCCATATGGACAGCCGTTGCTTTTGCTGCCTTCGCAGCTGCATATTGCAGATGTTGCTTAAAAGTTACCGTTGCATCTATACTAATGCCAAGGTACTTCAGCTCTGGTTTAGAAACTAACACGTGATCACCCACGGTTACTCTTATAGTTTCCGTGAGTCGCCTGTTGCTTATGAATATTACTTCTGTCTCTTCTGCCGCAAGTTGTAAACCCATGCGTAATAGTTCTAAACCATTGCTATAGCTTCATTACAGTCATGCTCCAATTCTTCAAGGAGTTTTGCCACTACGACGATTGGTATGTCGTCGACCAGGGCTGTCAAAGAATGCAATTATTTTGTCATTTTACTCATTTGACTTCACGTGGATTTGTTTCAATTCAAAGACTTCAATAATGACTTCAATTTAGAAAAAATCAATCACCATTCATTTTGAAATCATGATTTAGCAATCATTTTCTGCAATCATAATTTTGAAGTCAAAATGAATGCAATTATTTTAAATGCTCTGCACTCATTGAAGTCACCTTGAAGTCACTAGCATTCATAGCATTCACTTGAAGTCATTGAAGTCTTTGAAGTCATCTGAAGTCATTGAAGTCTTTGAAATCATCTGAAGTCATTGAATTCCATAGCGGAGCACCAAAACACGTGCATTTGGGTCACATAAGAGGTCTTATGAATATTCAAAGCTGACATGATACCAAATTATATTTAGTAAACACTTATTGGTAATGCAATGAGACCTTCAGCTCAAAGTTACGTGATTTGGAGGGAGACAGCACAAATGAAATAAAAAAAAAATTGCAATGGTATTCCCGGCTCCGTACTTTATCTCCAATTCTTTGTGTTTTTGTGTTTCAGAAAAATTCTATTGAATTACCACTATTCCCGTAGACATTAAGGATAACCAAACAGATATATCCAAGTGCGGTTGTTCATTTTAATTCCACTCGTGCATAAGAACATTCGTTTCACATAATCCCTTCTCGTATTCCACTTTCTTTCCAGCAAAGTTGTTGACCAATAATCTTCTTACAAAAGTTTTGCAAACCAAATCTATTCAATTTGCATATTCGGGTATACAGCTCACCCACCAATTTCCTGGAACAGGGATATTAATGACCTAAATCCATTAGTGAGGTCTTGACTCTGTTCCCACTCCAAATGCCTTTACCGACTAAAGCTTTCCGCTACATTTACCCCGTCGACTTTTTAAATTCGGAAAGTTCAGTATGTGGTTGTGCCGGGTTCCTTCTCCTCTCCATCATATTGTTTTGTAAAATTACGAGGCAAACAAAACCAACTGCATCAGAATATTGATTACATTTTCAGTGTTGCTCTCCAAGTCTGTTGGGAATTAATGTTTACCTCCTTCATCTGTACACACAGATTGTGTTTGGGTTGAGTGTGCAATCTGTAAGTTCTTGCGAGTAGAATGGGCAACTGTATAAGGATTAGATTTGATTCAAAACTCACAAAACCAATATTGAGTGCGACTTAAGCTGGATCAACAGAAATAATGCATTAGAGTTCGCATTAATCATTTTAATCTGTGCCCCAGGAAACACTCGTAAATATTTCCAATTTCAATCTTTTCATTTTATGTTGACTTCGATGTCGTGCATCCTTTGTTGGTTTGGATTGCTCAAGAACTTGTGCAAGGAGTGACAGCTTTTAATTAAATCGGAAACTAAAAAAGATACACAAGCGAAACAAACTGGAATTCAATAAATCGTTGTGGTCAATGGGTGAAAGGATATATTGCAAGTGCTGCAGGAGGTACTTTGTTTTACTTTTACAACTTAACTAACAAGGTGTAAATTAATTTGCTAGACTATGGTAAGGCACCGAATTGTGGGGAGGCACCAAGGTAAGTAATTCACAGTCTTAATGGAAAGTAATCGTATGACCTTTTAAAAATAAATTGTTAAGCGCACAATCAATAGGCTTTATACTCGTAGGTTCGCCTTTCAGGTGAGAAGAGTATAAAGAAAAATATTTTTTTTTAATTTTTATATTAATATTCTCGGGAAATTCATTATAGATTTCCTTGATAAAGATAGAAAACATCAGTGACCTTAAAAAGCATTCTTATCTTAGTCTCACTTATGTTTTGAAGTGAAATACGAGTATGCACACAAACTACACTGCAGCTTTTCCAAGTACGCCTGGTTTTGCTCTAGATGCTTTGCTGAACTTACCTACTATTGATATTGTACCTATATTATGGGCTGCACTATCAAAGCCATCCATCGTCTTAGGCGGTGTGGTTTTGGTATACTCCACACTGTAATTTTGATGAACTTGCGCGACACTTACATATCTTACGACTCCGGTCTCATGGATGTGCCGTCTGATACAATGACACCAGAATTTCAGCTGATACGCAAATTCAGAGTCCTTTTTCCTTGTGTTCAGGACTGGTTTCGGCCAGCGTCTTAGCCAGGAATGGAATGTAGTCGTATTTTCACGAATGGCTTCAAAACCACTTAAGGGTCTGCCGCTGGTATTTTCGTGGAAGACGACAAAATTAGACTTCTTTTCAAGTTAGGCAAACATGCGCCTGTTTTCCAAGTGGAAACTTATGCAATCCTAATGGCCATGAACTATGCTGTGACGAACAGGTGGAAGGGCCGTAGCATTTTGTGTCGTTCGTTGTGTAGTTCGTGAAACTCTTTCAGATAGAGAGAGAGAAAGGTTTGGTGTAGTGGTTTGAAGCTCAGTTGCTTATGCTTCAGAGAAACTCTGGGGGTGGCGTCTAAATAACTGGAGAAATTTTTCTTATTTTTTGTCCTTGCTTCTGACTCACATAATTTTTTTCGCGACAACCGATGTCATAGGCATATCAATCATCCAACAGAGCGAAACATTTTTCCAACCATATGACCAAGCTACTGCCAGTGTTGTGCCTTTGCAGTAGTTTGCACACAAGTTTTCGCAATTGATCGGACTGACTTTATACCATATAATTCATGAAAAATAAATAAATGCTTGTTGACGTCAGGGTTTGAACCAAGAACCATTAGCGTGCCAATTTACGACGTTACTTATACACCATTGCCACCCCATTGCCTTTGCTCATATCAGGTGGCAGATCCTCGGTGCTGATATGGTGAGTGTTGGTACAAGCTCCTCATCACTGAAGTGCTTGCTTGGCTTTCTTAGAAAGACAAGGGACTTCCAATAAAATGGGTAAACCAGGGTTTGCTCTCTGGCAGTGCAATGGAGTAGTTGCGTCTGAGTGCTCCAGTCGAGCGTTTCCTATCCCGACCAAAAAAAAAATGCACACCAGCCCAAACAGCTGAAAATTATTACAAACTATGTACATACATATTTTGAAATAAAAATGCAATGCGGGATTCCCTACATACCCTATATAAGCACATGATCGTGAGTATTTCAAGACTGACCTGGCCGAACTAATACGCTTCAATTAAGATTTCGAGATATCCATTGACCCAGAAAGCCTTTTCTTAGACACACTGTTGGTTTTAAATTATGAGCGAGTTTACGTACATTTAATGTCAATATTTGTTGCTCTCGAATACCATTAGCTGTGGTGGAAGAAAGATCTATGGTATTAATTTTGATTGGATTTGCGTAGAAATGTATCTGCTCAAGAACTATTCAGTTTTATGGCTGAAATGGATTTTATAGATTCCAGTGTAAGCACAAAGCGTGACAAACCGATATATTTAAGAGTAAAATATAACCATAGAGACAATATTTCAACAGAACACATGATAAAGAGGGTTGCAGGTTACTATCCGGTGTATCCTGCTTACCTTGCCATCTAACAAAAGAAAAATAAACCCCTTAACCGCTTCGGATATCTTTTACCCAAAAAGGGGTTATTGCCATGCTTTATACTCGTAGTCAACGAGAAAAGAAAAATAGATTTACTATCCCAGCTTGGTCTCTTATTCTTTCACAAAAGATTCCTTTCACACCGTACATGGATCGTTACAAAACCACAATAAGCAAACACTTGCTTACATTGCGTGGTCCTTTTTATCAGCAATCTCTGTTGTACTCATATATGTAAGTCAATTTTATGCCACGAGGAGGACACGATACAAGATAAGAGACAGCAGCAGAAATCGTTGACATTCTGCGTAAAATTAGATTCTTTCCGTCCGTCCTTCGATGCCAGGAACAGAGTTACAAATCAAACACATAAGAAGAGGGATGAAACACTTTTGTCCTGATAAAAATATCGCTCCACTAGAAACGTTTTGTTCTCTATGCACAAAGCCTCACTGCATCCGGATGGCTTGCAGAAATTCATCTTCCCTCTTCAAATCAGGGACAATGTGCAATAGATAGATCCCGTGGTTAAGTGTGTCTATTCACTGCAGTCGTATACCTACACATATAGTCATAATTCGTGTTGGGAATCGGTGACGAATACTCAATATTTTAACAATAAGTTATCCTTAAGCAAGACAATTCCTATGCGAAAATCAATTGACTTGTTCTTTTGATTACGTATGCAAGAAGTACAGTCGGAAGCGGCTGTTGGCTTTTGTTTGCCATCGAGAGGTTCAAGAAGCCAATAATTTGCTACAAAGGAGCCAGTTGCTGATGACAACCAATGCCTGTGGTTGGGAGCCAGCGGTAAGTCAATTTTGATTTATCGCGTGTTATTTGGTATTCCATTCAAATTCGCTAGTTGCTGAATTTTGATTTGGAAATGATAAGCTCCTCGGGGAAATTTCTGATTGGAGCTAGTCCACATCGATGTTCAACCCTCCCACAGATATTACTAAGAGTACCTTGAATACAAATACTTGAACATAAGAGCATCTTGAATACATTGAAATACATAACGAATTGGATTCAGCATATAGAATTTAATGCCCACATAATAGTATTGATTCTCATTACTTTAGCACAAGAATTTCAAGCAAACATAAAACTAACACACTTTCTGAAGTATGAAGGCTGTACCCTCATTTCGCTAGAACAATATTAATTGATTTAGTATATTCGTCGCTAAGTATTATGCATCAAATTATTTGTTAAATCAGTCACTGGTATTTTTTAATCGCCTGATTTAAGTGAATTAAAGCTTTTAGATTCGCCGCAAAGTTAGTCTCACTCGCAGATGATAATAGGGTCAAATTTAAGTTAGACTTTAAGGCTGCATACAATACTTAACCGAAAATGGAAAAATTGTTTCAACTTCTAGCTGTAGCTACTAATCACCTCGCAAACAGGACGGAAAATCCGCCAATGAATTTATTTTTTAGACTTAGACAGGCTGTAAGGTTATTTTTGAAATTAGAGAATAATTAAAGTGTGTCACTCGAGAATTTGTTTTGGAAAAAAGTCACAAGAAAATCATCACGAAGAGAATCAAACAAAAAAGGCGAAACAATTATAAGAGTACAAAATCAATCAATGAATTTAAATTTTCTTTTAATTGAAGTGAAAATCTCAAACATTTTTGTTTAGATTGACTTAGTTATGTCCTGGATCACCTTATGGCCTCTATAATACCTACAGGCTACCTTGTTCAATTCTTAGCCATGCATCTTAACTCTTTTCTGTTTTTACCCAACCATTGTTCCATCTCAATCAACTGTACTCAGACAAATTTTTCTTGGGTTACGCGGCCCATTTTCTGCGAGTGTAACTAATCCATTGCTGCTTCCGCTTCTGTATAATACATATATACTCCTGGTCCCATTTTCATATAGCTGTTTGTTTAAAAGGACTGTTTATATAAATGGGTGCAAAAAGTCTACAGAAATTCCCGGAGCCCCCAAGACAGGCTACCTGAGATTGCTGTTACCACTTAATATTTCCATATAAAGACAATATTTTTGTACAAGAAGCTCTTACAATAGTTACGGTCTAACTTTGAGTACATCCCACACTACCTATCTCATGTTAGTTAATCACCGAACCCAAGAATGGGGTCAGATAAACAACATACAATTTACCTTACAGTTTCGGATTGAGTACTGATATCGATGCAAAAGAACTTTTGCCAATTATTTTTCGGCATCAATAAGCGGACATATAAACTACTTAGAGTTCACCTCACCTAACAACCTCCGATGGCCGATAGCACTCCTTTGCTATAATTCCATCGACCACTATGTGCTGTTGCACGACGACGATTACTAAGATGCATGTCTCCGAAGGATTTCCTGTGTGCTTTCTGGAATCCGATGTAGATAAATCTTAACTTGCAATAACTGTCCGCATTAATGGGATTCTATTTGAATAGACGATAGCTGGAAAGTTTCTGCAGTTTTTTTACCATTAACAGTTCCTAGATATGCGCATTCGTAAGTTTGTCCAAAATGAACCGAAAATTGAAGGAACTTTCGTTGTCTGACTGTGATATCAGTCCACACTCGGTGTACCTCAATTTAATGTCGGAATCAGTTGAAGTTCATGTAAAAGTTTGTAATGCGCTTAAGCAAACATTCAATTGCAGTAGCAGTTCCATCGCCCGCTCTCGGCTGTAGGACGGTTCATTGGGTTGTTGACTTTGTATGCTAATTTTATTGGATTTCCATCTGTTCGGTTGTGCTATTGCGACCAGCATCACCACCATGACCGTTACGTTAAACTGGGTGATGAGTTCTACATTTCCCATTATGGCTCTACCGATGCGGTGGTAGGAAGCTTATTCAAAGCAGCAATTCGAATCCTTTTCCCACACAAATTTAGTTGGTTGAACATTTTTATAGTATAGCTACTCGTAGATATTACTATGTCATGTGCAATAATTTTGCCAAAGTTGAATAGGTATTACGGGTGATACCCAAGAAATTAAAAGTCGGATTTCGAAGAAATTATTCAACAGTAGATAATACGAGTATAGACAACCTTACAACGCAGTCCAATTTAGGTTCCCAAAAAAGAGAAAAGTATATGCTTTTTTTATAGACTTCAAAGCTGCATTCGACAGAGTCCCGAGAAAACATCTGGTATACAAACTTCACCAAATGGGTGTATCAACAAAAATAGTTAACTTCCTGGAAGAAGTTTACAATAATACGAAGTGTAGGCCGGTAAAGAAATGTCCGAATATTTTGAAACTCACACAGGTGTGAAACAAGGATGTTTGCTGTCGCATCTGCTCTTTGCAATATATCTGAACGATCTCCACGACCACCTAGGAGAAGGACTTCATATAGATGATATCAATATAAGGCAGTTGCTGTGAGCAGAATTCAGGAAAATGAAGAAAGAAGACAGGGCAAGAACCTGGAATAACACTATAGGTCTGAGACAAGCTAAGAAACTACTGGGATGTTACAACCAAAAAAGATTCGAGGCCTGCATTGCCTTAATAAGAATAACCTAGGAATCCTAACAGGCTTCCTAACGGAGCACTTCAGACTCAGGGAGCATTTACGGAAACTATGTATAACAGATGAAGGCCTTTGCAGATTCTGCAATGAGTCATGCGAGAATGTTGTGGGGCACTGACCTACAAAAGAATGAAATAATTGGGCAAGTACCAAATATCAGATGAGGATATGCCAACCATGGACCCACTTTTCATTCTCAGATTCTGAAAGAAACTGGTTTGGAGAGAAAGCTCTAAGGGGAACTATTCTCGCCAATGCAAAGCAAGAGTGAATGACCTTTAAGCACAATTCCGAACGAATTATAATGCGAGGGGAACTCTAACGAGGGAATAAACCACTCCAATGTACCAGCAGGAGGCACAATAGACCATTAGGTCGCAGTGCAAGATCACCCTACACAAATAATAATAATAGTTATTAGCACCCGGAATGTCCTTCGTAATATGTACATATAAACAGTAGGAACTCTGCATCCAAAGGTAGCAGCAATGCCACTTGGAAGAACTTTTTTCGAAAAAAAAAAGATTTATGTATCTCTGAAAATGAAATGGAAACTCTGCCAAGCAGGAAATAGAATGCGGGACAATGAAAGATTGGAGAAATAAATGTGTTGAACTGCTAACAGGTATGAAGATGCGAAAAAACCAAGAAAACGTGTACGACGCCACAAGCAGCCAGGAAAGAATTTACAAGTACTTGGACTACGCTAGCGGAGCTATCCGACAAAAACAATCAATTCAAAATCACTTGGATATACAAAGTAAGAGCAAACATAATATGTTATGTATTGCTTAATGGAAACAAGTTTCAAACGAATGTCTCAACGTGGTGCTCAATGTGTAATCTGAAAGAGAGAAACGATCCGACACTTGCTAGGAAATCAGAAACAGATATTTTAATAAAATTAGACTTACAGAAGAACCCCACAGGCGGATCAGTAGAAATGCGGTGAAGTGGGAGGGTTGTGATCCCTAATTTTCGAATCATAACCTCGCTGATAAAAGGAAGAAGAAAACTTACAGAAGAAAAAGTGCTAAATCGAGAAAGTCTTGGAATAACTAACTTGGTAAAATATATTGAAGTTGCCTTACGTTATAGAATATGTTTAATTGGGGAATTTAATCTTTAATTGTTTGTACTGTCACTAAACTACCGGAGACTAGATGGTCTAGACCATGTCGTATGTTCTTTACAAAACAAAATAAGCTGATGATGTTTTTGTGAAATTTATTTGAAAATAAAGAACCATTAATGACCCTTTTCAATCTGGATGACAAGGGCAATAGGGCAATAGTATCTCTTGACGTTCTTGGGAATCGGTTGGCTGAGAGTTGTTCTCCAGCATGATGGAAAAGTTTTCTATACTAAGGTTTCTACCATTGACCTTTACTCTTTCCTCAGAAATTAATGCTCGTACCTACATTTAGTAAAGCCCCTTCTTGTTTTAGGATATACATGTATATTTATATATGAGTACATATGTACGAGTATAAGGCATGAGTAGCTACTTTCATATACGAGCAGTTTTGACTAAAGATTTCTGATTTTGCTGCTTAAGTTTGGCATTAATTTAATTTCCAAAAACCACGCCAAACTTCATCCAACAAAATGCGCTTGTTAAATACACCACTTGAAGTTCTTCCACGAAAAAGAAACTTCTTATACCCTCAACATCATAATGCCAGCAGATAAAAATAAATACAACTTTCACTTCACCCACTTCAAGGCGGGATTATGGAAAAAAGGCGGAGGTTGCTCCAACTCTTAATTTGCATTGTTGTGCTGATAACCGAATATTTTCATTTTCCTTTATTTTTATTCACATCGTGTAAAAGAAGAAACCAATTGAATAAGATGAAGAAGAAGAAAAAATTCATTGTACGAGTATATATGTACTCGTATTTATGGTAAAAGTTTCGGGAAGTGATGTTTTCCTGGATGGAAACTGAAAATTTGCTGTTGCGTTGGGTCCTTTTATTAAATGAACATCTGCAGTTGAAACTGTCTACAAATTGATGTTTTTCAACGGAGAATCTCCGTTTTCTGGGATTGTTCATTAAACTTTGCAAGAATACAACGAAAAAATTGCTTTTGAATAAAAAAAATTGTGCAAGCTCCACAAACGTGACATAAATATGAAATTTTCTCCTTGTCGCTTCTTAATTATTTACTTAATAATATTTTTACATTTAACCGTGGGAAGAATATTATAGTCTGTTGTTAAAACTTTCGGCTAGTCAACTGTCGTCAACTGGGCTTTTACTGGAATAAACTGACTTAAGCTTCACGACACTTTCAAAAAGGTATCCTAATTCATAACGAGTATACTATATGTGTACATATGTATGTACATCTGTACGTGTAAGCAGAATGAGGTTTATTTATTAAAAAAACAAAATACAAAACAAAACTGAAAATAATGGTCATTAATGACCTAAACAATTTCCAAAATTAAATGTTTGGACTCTAAAGGTAAGTTTCTTTTACCGAAATTGTCATTCAATGTTTATAAAATTTAAATGATGGAGAGATTGAAAATGGCACCGTGGATTATGTATCTTTTCATAAAAAAATATATTTTGTGTCTATAGTATTTAGTTTATTCCTTGAATTCAATTTTTCAATTACCTTGTGTGAATCTTTGCACCTTCTAAACGCTTCGCTTAACCTAGCACAACAAAAATTTTCGATTTCGGATGTATGGGGTAACTAGAGGTTGACATTTTTGTCTGAAATATTTGATATGACTAGAATATTAGGATAGCCTAGCCAGATGAAGGTTCAGGGTCTTATTATCGTTCGAATTCGAATAATTCGAATTATTTGGTCTGACGAATAATACTCAGCTTCGTATTATGATTGGCGAAATAGAAATTTACATACTTATTTATGTATGTACATACATATTATATGTTGTTGGTAGATCCACCAACGTGACGAGTGATAGGTTCACGGATACAGTGATTCGACCACAGATTTGCTTCTCTGAATTGCAAAACTTTTACTGTCACTGCCTTAATACCTTCTAATGCCCTGTCATTCCAATCGAAGTATGTGTTCAGTAAACGAGTTATAATAAAAAAAAACGTACCTATAAACTTTTCCTCTTTATATTATTTTAGGGCGCCGTGGCGTAAGTGGTTAGTGTGTCGGATCACTGCGCGTGAGGTTCCAAGTTCGAATCCCAGAAAACACCAAAAAGTTTTTTCACGGTCCCACGACTCGCGAGCGTCTGACAAACATCCGAGAGTATTGTTGTCTCGAAAAGGCTTCTCAAAACAAATCGCCCTTCGGATACGGCACTATCCAATCGTGTGAAAAATATAACGCACACAACATTAGTGGTTGCCGAGAAGCTAGGCCCTTGCATTTAAAGAGCTGTTGCGCCAAATATATAGATAAGAGGGTTGGTGTAGGAAATCGAAATCATCTACACCACACTCGGGTCAATATAGACCTATTGTGATGCCCATGGGGGGAAAGAATGAATAAAATAAACGTATTTTGTACATACTCGTAGCCTAGTAGAAAGCATTGACTTCGACATTGAGCATGGACTTACTGTACCCGAGGTATAAGCCATCCAGAGGATTTAATGAAGTTTGCGATGTCGTTCACTGGACTGTTGGACAATTCTTCTAAATTCTTAAAGAAGTATTGTCCAAGGAATTTTTTCTTATATGGTAGGCCATAGCTTCCTCCTGGTGTTACAAGTATCTAGAGAAGTCCACCTGTTGTTTGCCACTGTTAAAACTTTGTTCCCTGCTTCGAGTTTGAGTGTGTCATGCGGAATAAATACTCTGCGGCCGGATTGGTCCGAGTTTAGTGCTAAGCCCCCTCTTGCCAGTTCGTCAGCTTTCTCCTTCCCTGGTATGCCTTCATCTGTTCCAAGAGCTCTTCTCTACAAAACTTCACAAGCTTCGAATAACCTTAAAATCGACCAGTTTAAAACGTACACAAAAAAAAACCAAATTGTTAAAATTTCACATAATAAATAGATTTTATTTAAATTCTTTTTTTTCCCCGCAAAACATGTTTTTTTTTTTTTGTATAAATATTTACAAATGTTTGCTTTTGCGTTTGACTCACACTATCGTCTTTTCTTGGTTGACCAGTTTCACGGCTTTGCTTTTTTTTTCTCTTTTCATATCGAGTACTTGAAGGATACTTCAGAAATGAAAAATTAGAATAAAATACAATTTAAGTCGTTACTAATAAATTTTACTTTTACCGATTTGATTGTGTGTTCGAAAAGTCTTAAAATTAAAATGGAAAACAAAATTAAGTTTAAATAAAGTGTATTTATTTTTCTATCTTAAGGCATCAACTTATTCTAATTCATCCGTTCACACAATTTTAGTTATAATTTTTATTTCTATTATTATTAAATAAACTTTCCTCTTTATTTTTGTACTGAATTATTTTTTAGTCAATTTGTTTATTTATGTTTTGGGGATGTTATATTTGAATACTTTGTGCTGTCTGCAATTCTGTGTACCGTCGTCCTTATTCCAAAACACTTTCTATTACGAGTTAGAAAATATTTTTTTTTTTATCATCAAACTGCAGATACGAAGTTTTGGTGTAAAGGACGACGGTATACTTCCTCGTATTGTCACACCTAACTGTAGAAAATAAATGTGCATGTATTCATTTGTGTTCGTCTCCACTGCGAAATGGTAAAATTTATTGCGGCCCCGATGAGAAACAATTTCGAATTTTCAGAATTATCCAAATCCTTTCGTTGTAACGTGCCAGCCATTGGGGTCTCTAAAAAATTACAAAATCTCATCCTTCTTCGAACTGGTAGAAAAAATAATCATCAACTTCAACAATAGACAGGAAGACGAACAAAATAAGAGGATGAGGTGAGGGAGTCCAAGCCCAAGCATTCCTAACCGTTACCATTGGCTATATAAACATGAAAATTGTTTGTCATTTACTGCCCACACCCACGAGCGCTTCGTCCATCAGCTCGTCGTCTGTGATGCAGGGCGAATTGGAGTGGGATGATGGCATCACCACCAGTGGTGACGGGACGGGTGATTTGAGAATATGCACCGAAACAGATGGTGATGGCGGATGCTGATGGAAGGGAAGTTTACTCGAAATCTGAACTGACGGGGATTGCGCGTGCACCACTGGTGGCAGCAGTTTGATATCATTTTTCAGAGTGGACGACGACAATGACGGTAAATCATCCGTCACACTGGGTGTGGACGGCGGACGCATGGTGAGATCACTCGCATGGCTATTCATATCTATGGGCGGACCGCGATACGAATTAAAGTGTGCAGTTGGGACTGACGACATGGGTGTGGACGACAAAGACGTGGTAATAGCTGTGTGACAAGATAGATTAAAGAAATCTTGTTGCTGACCTTTGTTTGGTGCGGGACCGACGACTTTTGGCAAATTCTTGTTCGAATCATTGCTGTTGCCGCTGCTTTCCGAGCTGCTCGGCGTTGGAGATGGTGTAAACGATGTGGCCGGTGTTGTAGGTGCAGATGTAGGACGTGGTTTGTTTGCTGAATCACCAGTCGGGTCATGCGGCTGCGAATTGGCATTCCTTGCAGACAGCTTTGGAATTTGAAACTTGGTGTTGAACGTCTTCATGAATCCTTCCATGGCAGCCATGTTAGGTGAGGCGAATTGAAGAATTTTCATCATGTCTGTGGGGTCTGGACGTGTTGGAACCTTCTCAATGAAACTCGAACTCGACCTCGATTTGTTGCCAGAGGTGGATTTCCGAAAAGAGTCTGAATGAAAGGAATTTGTACTGTGAGATTTGGTGAGGGAGCTGCCACTGCCGGAACTTGCGCAGAGTTTAGTTGAGAGGTTCCCCGATGAATTAGATTTTTGAAAGTTATGCTTGGTTCCACTCTGCGAACTGCTACTCGACGACTTGTTTATGGGCATCGGCGGTTGAGCCGGAAATGGAAGAGTTGATGATGTTTTCTTTGAGGCAGGTCCACTATTCACGCCTGGTTTCAGGCCCGTGTGTTTCTTTGGGGAACTACTACTCCCAAAGACACTGTCCACTTTAGTACTGGCCGCCTTGGACCTGCTGCTAGAAGTACTACCATCCTTGCTCTTGGTTTTGTTGATTGTTATTTTTATACCATCTTGGCTGGGCTTCACCATATATTCAGAGCCAGGGGTAGCAATTGCACCACTTCCACCAGCCCCCGTAGGGCCCACAGGATCACCGGATGGATTAGCACCCGTCGAGATTGTCAGCTTGGAAAGAGCATCGTCGGCTGAGCTTTGAGATGATTTTAGTTTGTCAATCACGGCATTAAGTGAGCTCTTACGAGCCTTATCGGCGTCTTCAGTTGCGGCGGACCCTCCTGGAAACCCCATGTGATTTCCAACGTCCAGTGGTTTGAGTTTTATTGTTGCGGACTTCACCTTGGGACTTGTAGGGGTTTTCGAATTCGAATTGGAGCCACTTACTGACCGCTCTTTGCTGTCCTTTTCCCGAATCTTAGACGATCCAGGCGATGATGATGACAAGGGCCTCGTAGGCAATGCCAAAGTGCTCTTCTCACTTTTCGGACTAGTGGCGTTCTTCAACGTAGACATACTCGGCTTGCCGGAACTGCCGTGCTTGGGAGACAGTGTACCAAACGGACTCTTCGGGCTGGACGATGCGTGCTTTGGACTGTTATACACAGGTGAATGTTTTGGGCTCGGCTTTGTGCTAGGAGATGTGTGTACCACGAGCGAAGCAGACTGTGGCGAATACTTTCGTGACAGAGAGCTTGGATCAGATGCCGGAGAGTTTTGACGAGAAAATAACTTCTCTGGTGGTCCCATTGGGGAGTCCTCACGCTTCTTTTTCCGTTTCTTCTCGCTCTTACTCACTTCTTTGTCGTCAGTAGAGCGTTTCCCTGAACTGGAACTCTTTTTCTCTGTACTTTTAACCCCTGTCACTGAGACAATAGGTATGGATGACGTCGATGGGGCTGCAGGATTGATTGGAGTTATAGTTATAGTGGTCGATAATGGATTTTGTGGCGGTAATGTTGTCAGTGGAATGATCTCAATTCCTGGCCTCTTATCCAAGACGACGTGAGACTGACGGGCTGCACCACTACTTACCGGCTCCATCAAAGGCGATGTAGCTAGTATCGGCGTTATGCTTACTGTATTTTTGATGTTCGTCTTGTCCTTCCATATTTTCTGATACTTTTCCGCGATGTTTGTGGTTCGATCTCGCTCACTCTTTACGACTTTCGCCGCGTAGAAGGACGATGTGGCGGTAGTCGTTGATACTGATGTAGTTGAAGTGGTTGACGATGATGATGATAATGATGATGATACAGCGACTCCGGATGCAGTAACAGCAGTCACACTAGTTGCAAGGGCAGGAAATATCGATACCTCCTGTGGGTTGCTGTTCTGCGCTGCTGCTAACAGTGTGCCCAAAGAGCTGGAGTCGTTGCTGCTAATATCAGACTGCAATGTTAAATTACTCTTTGGGCTCTTACAAAAATCCTCCTGCTTGACTTCGGATTTGAATTGTGGTTTAATGAGGCCGCTGCTACTGCTGCCGATAGAACCACCCATGCCGGCTGCGGCTGCTACTGCTACCGAAGATGTTAACTCAGGAAACCCCTCGGCTACGGGGTTAGCTATACCCGTAGCATGAAAAAAGGGGCGATTACCGCCAGCGCCGAAATTACCATTCAGTGATCCTCCACGGTCACTGCCGCCTGGCTTCCCCGGGGCTTTTAAATCACGAAAATCCCCTCCACCGCTACGTCCCCCCGGATCGTTAGGCCCCTGAGATAAATTAAAATTTCCATAATCTCCACCGATGCCGCGCTGAAAGCACTTAAGACGCTCTTGATCCCAGTATTTAAGAAGACTGCGAATGGTAACCGGTATAGACAGACTCTGCTGGACGATTAGAGTGAGTTTTGCTGCCAGCGACTCGTAGTTAGTCGAAAGTGAGTATATTTCGCAAGTGACCAGACACAGGCCGTTCAGATTGAACTCAACCGTGGCCATCGACTCTTCGTACGGGTGCTCGAGAGCGACAGAGATTTGATTGAACGATATTGCATTTACCTCGAGAATGGTTGTCGATTCCATGTCTAAAAAGAAAAATCTTAAGGGACAACACTTGAGACATAGCGGCGAACTCACCTCCCATCTTGGTCTGAGCACGAACACAGCTGGAGAGGAGAGTATAGAATAATGCATGTTTCTTGAGAATGGCTAGTATCTTCGGGACTTGGGACGGTTCGGTGAATGGCACACTGGACACAATAGAAGCCTAGAAAAAGACAAATTTTAACTCGAACCCTACACTACTGTGTTAAGTGCCCACCTTCATCTGCTTGTTCTCGGTGAAGAAGTAGCAATGAGTCTGGTCTGGAAGACAGACAAACAGTCCCTTCGATGAGTTCTGCAGTTGGTTCTCCGATGCCGTCTGTATGACCAGTTTCATTATGGATGTCGCCTGTGGCTTACAATTATCTACTGCAACTCCAGGTTCTAGCTGTGTGGAAGTGAGAGCGCGCAGCATATTCTGGCACACTGGCAGTGGCTTATTTAAGCGCAACACAAACGTTGCAGGCAACAGAGTGGAATTCAGCGGTGTCAGTGCCGAGTAAACTGGAACGTCCGTCATTCCCTCCTTAGTGAATGTAACCGTTGGCAATATTTGCAGTTTATTCGCCGACGAGGCCTCCAGATTCACAGTCACACTCATTCCCAGATTCTTGCTCGTAATCAGATCGACTGTCAGTGGAACCATGGCCTTCGTATCCAAACTGATCAAGTCATAGGGCGACACGAAGTACGTTAATCGCATCGGGTGGCCGCCGCGCCGCTTGAGCACTATTCCTACATAAGACTCCACCAGAATCTCCTTGGCGTCCTTGGAGAAGTTCTGCGCTTGGTACAAGTTAAACAAATCGGTTTCCATCGCCTGCAGTGCAACGAACGCCTTTGTTTTCACCTTCGGTTCTGCATTGAGTTGATATATCGATGATAGACCCTCCAACTGGACCGTGAAGTCCGCGAAGTCACCCCTATTGAGACATTTGACTAACTCACTGCACGACTGCTGCTCGATCTTGCACTCGTGATGGACCTTCACGTCGGTCAGAGAGCCATTAGCGTCAAGGATTATCTCCAGGTAGAACATATCCGTGGATATGAACAGCCCCGAGGTGTCCTCCATGAACTTCAAGCCCAGCTGTCGCGAAAGGCTCTCCAAACGCTCGACCAGCCCCTGCCTGGAGGTCACCTTAATACAATGCTGCATACTGTCCAGACATTTCTGCAGATTGGCCTTCTCGACGGCGTCCAACGCGTAGCGCTTCTCTAGCATTGACAAACGCATCGCCTTGGACAGCTCCTGGAACGTTTTGTGTTGTGAAGCGTGCGACCGGATCTTCTCCATGAGAAGCTCCCGCTGCCATTGCTTGTTCTTCTCGGCAGCGATGCCTAGGGGCCCAGCTGCTGCTGCAACAGCATCTAACCGGGAACACAAGAAACCAGTTATTTTTAATCAGACAGCCACACAGGGCAGACCTCCACGCTTTGCGCCCCACTACTCACCAGCAGGTGAAGAATTCATCTTATTATGGGCTCGTCTCACAGAATGGTCATTTGAATGATGTGGATATGGAATAACAATTATGTTGCCGAGTTGAGTTTTGCTAACGCGTGTCAGTAATATTCATCTCTTTAGTGAGGCTGGGAACAGAAATTTAATATTGAATATGGAGTTGATAGAAACACAACGAGTAAATTAGAGTCGCCGTCGCTGGCCTAACTTCTGATAGATAGATTAGTTGTAAGTGAAGTTTGCTGTGGTTCGAAATAGGAATGAACAAACAAGACTCGAATTAATACAGGTGTGACTTTGAGGAACATTAAAAAAAATCAAAGATGAGGTTCACTACTATCGAAACTTTTTGAGAATAGGAACCCATGCGATTCGTTTCGTTATTCTATTCTCGACTAGTGTTTTACATATCTGTTACTTCCTTCATTCGTAATCTGTTGTGTATTTATTACTCTGGTTGGCTGTGAGAATACACCTATAAAACAAGTATTAAAAATGCGAACAGAACGAAGCACACGAAAAATAGTGAACGATTCCACTACTCGTCCGAGACAATCTACCCCCCCTGTTGTTGTATGTATTAGCTGAGCAGATTAACTACCCGAACACAATGATGAAGCTGAAGCTGAAGTACGTCGCGCTGTCAAAGTTAAATACACACACATCCAATACTGCGAACACAATGTGAAGCTGAATCTAGGAGTTAACTTCAGCTTCACTGCAGCGCGCTTTTTTGAAATTTAAAACAAAAATTTAATACAAAAAAAAAAAAGATACGGCGCATCAGTAAATAGAAAAATTAATCGATTAAATGAAGAGGAACAATATTCTATGGGATTTGAGTAATCCTCAGTAAGAAAAATACCAAAAAAGGAGGTGTGAAAAAAAAAATTGCGAAGCATTTGGATTACCAACAACAAACACCCGTGTAGCGCTTCACCATTGTGTTCGTACTCAGCTTCATCAGTGCCCGATTTTTTTGACAGTGCTACAGGCGTATAGCTTCAGCTTCATCATTGTGTTCGACTAGTTAGGGTGATCGAATTTGACAGCCAATCTCCTCACACGCGAACGATGCTATTCATCTTCTTTTTTTGTCAAAATTTCAGAATATATTTTTTTTAAAGAAAACACGAGATGATGCAAGCATTGCCTCTTTACTCGAATCTTCAATTAGATAGCTGTAAGTAAACAAGATGAATAAATTATGTTACAGGTTATTATAATACAAATATGAGTGCCAAATTTTTTTGAGGAGTTCAGATACTTTTCAAGTAAAAAGAGGCATTGCTTACTCGTCGTCATCGGTAACGCAATAAATTCAGTTTCGAGTCCGTTTAACCATCAACCCAAAGTATGTGTCTGACAGACATGCACCGACTTTATTTTTACGATTGCGAATGTACTTCGAAAGTTGGCGACCCCGACTGTCGGATATGGTTTATGTGCAAATATTGTATTACAGCGTTTTAAACAGTGGTAACAACACTAATAAATGTTTCTGCATTCAAATTTAATTATTTTTTTTTTTTAAATTTAGCACAATTTCTTCAGTTTTTAGTTTGCGTGTCTGAGATACACATGGTTACAAAAGTGTACTAAAAGCAGTATCTATTCATTCTTAAATTTATCAACCAAACTAACCTAATAGAGAATCGAACACAATTGAACGAGTTCATTACATATCCATACAACTTTTCTACTGTTTCGTCCATTTTATTTCACATGCTATCCAGGCGTACACGTTTTTCTGAATTTTGGAATTATTCCACTTTTTTTTTCAAATTTCTAATAAAAAAAAGATGTGAGAACAAATCAAGAATAATCCCCCTGAAATAGCTCTGCTACAGCCAGCTTCATAAGGAACACATCTTTTAAGTGAGGATATGAACCCGCCAAGGTAAATTCCAGCTTCAGTTTCGCCAAGTTTTATTGCAAGTGTTTCTGATGAACAATGTTTTGTATGATAAATGATTATAGTTTTACATGCACCACCAACTGACTAAATTCTACAAATTACTTCTTTTCTTTTTTTTATATATATAAAAGTGCCCCACGTGTAATGAATTTCTTATTTCCGTAGGAAAACTCCTTTTGGACCATAGACCGACCTGCCTCTAAGCGAAAGTAAGTTTTACTAGTACATATAAAATTTGAGCATGGAATCTTAATTTATTGATGAATATGTGTGGAATGATATCGTGATTACATTTTTACATGCACCACCAACTGATAAATAATTCCATATTTTTACGAGTGCCCTACTATCAAAAAAAAACGTAACATTTTTTTTTTTTTTTTTTTTGCAGAATATGACTACTGATTGTGGGTAGTCCATTGCTGCGCCCAAGAAGGTAAGTCGTAACACAGAACTACATACGGTGGGAAAAATTCAAGGTGATGAACATGTTTTGTATGAACGAACTGATTAAAGTTTTACATGCACCACCAACTGATTACAACTTCGATTAAATTTAAGAATCTTTGTCAAAACAACTAATCAAACCAGTCTTGTCCTCTCTTACAAATACAGTGTGCCGATGAAGTAGGAGATCATTTTCATCAGGATCAGGAAGGATTTTATAGTTCTGAAGGCTGGAAACGCAACATTAAATGAAACTCGATGTCGATTGAGATGTTAAATAAACTATTCATATTGTAGAATTGATTGTCTTTCTTATTTTTGTTTCACAAACGGATTACCAAATATGTACATTCGAAATTATTTTCAATCTGGAGTAGAATAAAAATGCAATCGAATGCGATCTGGGGTTGAATCGTTACGCAATTTGTATGCATATTGCTAGATCTATTAGCAACAATACAAATTACGTGACCAGTCATCCGTTCACGGATACGGCGATTCGACCACTGATTGACTATGGTCCGTGAATCGAATGGTTCTCTGGCGATTTGGCGGAAATAAAATTCCACGGAACTCTGGAGTGGAATCCTCTAACGTGATAGTTCATAGTCACTTTTGATGGTCAAAATTGATGATCACACTTTGTTAGCTCTCCGTAAAACGATCGCAAAAGGGTGATGATCACGCTGATGGTCGCCTTAGAGAGAGCAAAAAGGATGATTGTGATCGTCAACGATCAACTATCACCTTAGAGGATTCCACTCTGCTTTCATTGTCCGCGAACTATAACTAAAAGCGGCGGTGGTGTAAAATATAATTCATGATAAAGGGTCGTCGATATTCAGCCTTATTCCGCTTGGCGTTTTACTAAAACGCCGATTGTCGTTCTTTAAGAGTTTTTTCTGAGGTCAAACAGTCGAACCCCACAGGCGGATCCCTTGCTTTCAAATCATAGCACAGTACATTCGTGAATACGTCTAAATTAAGAAATGTAACGACCGTAGTGTTGCTGAATTCAAAAATGTCGAGCAGACATTTGTACAATCGACTCACACGAGCAACTCACCCTAATTCTTGAACTCGTATACGACAGTCGAGTCCGACCATTGTCGCATTTAGGCGCACACTCGTACGTAAAATACGACTTTGTAATAACTAAATGTGACCATGGCCGGATTCGACTGCCGTATACGAGTTGAAGAATTGGGGTAACGATCAATGATTTGCTCACATTTAACACGAGTAGCCGAGTTGAATGGAAATTGTGCAGAGATGTTGAACTTTAAAATTCTCGAATGCCCGACCCATAATAGCTGCATACAGTCACGCTTTCAAGATCCCAACGCCGCAGTGCCTTCTGCATCAATACTCGTATGTACGTCTTAACTACATTCCATAAAACGAAAATGCGCAACAATAATTCCTGTAGTTTTTTTTGCGCAAGTACCTATTCGCAATAAAAATTTACTGCCGACCGCTACGGTCGAAGCCTCTAAAATTCTACAGGGGCTCGAACTAAAAGGCAAAAGCCACTCTCAGATGTTGGACATCTGCTTAAAAAGGCGAATTATCCATCTCTCAAGCATCTGTCCTACCTTGACAAATAGAATGAACCACACTTCTCCAAAGGCTTTAGCAGCGTCTTCATATACAAAAAACAACGTTTCTTTGTTTCATTGTTGTACGTACGTAGTAATATTTTCTTCTCTCGTAAAACGAACAAACTAAATCTCAGATAATTTCATAATATTTTTTGTTTCTTCCTTTTTTGTTTATATATAACATAAAATAATTATAATATAGAATAAGAATAATTGAAAATTATATTAAGCATAAATACTTGATTTTTGTTATACGTTTTTAAGATTTTCCATTTTTTTGTTTTTTGTTTATGTATATATATGTATTTTTTTAAGACGAAGTTCAGTTATGTGTGTGAATGAATAATATGCTCTTCCGTTCTGCATGTTAGTACTAGGTTTTGTTTTATATGCGTTGGTGGCACGCTTAATATGTAATTGCTTCCTGCTGCTTTGTGGTGGTGGTGGAGGCTTACGCGACGTCTTGTGGTTGCCTTGGATTCTGCTGTTGCCTGGAATTGACGTAGGATGTACCGGAGGATCGGCCGCCGTCGTTGCCGCCCGAGGTGCGAGCTCCTCCTCCAGTACGTGGTCCATTCATTCCGCCGCCAGACATGGACGTCATGCTGGATCTAGTGTTGTTGCCGTTTGTGGAGTTTGCATTATTTCGACTGTTTGTAGAGTTATTGTTGCCTCCACGAGATCTGTAGCTGTTTGTGTTCTCGTAGCGTTGACCATTGCCACCTTCTTTGTTGTATCCGCCTCCACCGCCGCCCCCGCCCCCGCCCCCACCGCTACCGCCATTGTTAGTGCCGCCACCGTTGTTTGCGTTTCCGTTTTGACTGTTGTGGTAGTAAGAGTTATCGTTGTTGCGGAAGTACACGCCACCACCTCTGCCGCCGCCATTCTGCTGGGATTGAGACGAGTAGTTGCTTCGGCCCCGATAACCACCACCACCTCCCATTGCAGGACCGCCGTTACCACCACGTACGCCACCACCACGATCCATGCGGTCCATGCCGTTGTTAGAGCGCCCCCCATCCCGACCACGCTGATCGTTCCGATTATAGTTGTTGTGACGGGGTCTTCCACCTCCGTAACTGTCGTTCTGGTGAGCGCTACTGGACCAGTGGTTGCTTTCATGTCTGCCCTGGTGGTGATTGTCATCATTCCAGTCGTTCTTTCGTGAAATGGAATTGGCATTGGAACTAGAATCCGATTGGTTGCCACCACCACCCCCGCTGCTGGAGTTGAACAAAGCAGCGCTGTTCATCTCACTGCTCCACTGATTCGATTCGATTGGGTTACTGACCTTTGATTGAGAGTTATCACGTCGACGGTCCTCTCGATCATTTGTCTCCCATTCGCTAGTGGGGCTCGTATTGGTGGCTTCCGTGTTGGATAAGATCACGTCATCTTTGCTGGCTTCCATTTGTTCAATGTACTGATCGTTTTGCTGTTGAATAATGGGTGCTTGACTTAGCACCTGCACCGGAGCAGCCACTGTGCTGTTATCGTACTGCTGATAACCAGCTATTGGAACGCGGTTCATCATTACTACAGTTGCTGTTTGCTGCTGCTGGTCGATCTGCGGCTGGTGGCTTGTGGCAGCAATCATCTGATGTTGAACAGAGAGAATTGCAGGACTCGCATTGATTGCTGGAGAGAACACTGCTTGTGCCATCTGTTGCTTATCGACTGAAACGCAACTGAGAGGAGATTGAAGCGATGTAGCAACAGAGTTGGCAACTACAGGATAAAGTGCTGTTGGTGCTTGCACTATTGGAGGGAATGATTGATTTGTGAATGTTTGGGTTGGGATTGGTGCGGCCAAATTGACATGAGCTCCTTTTGATAGTTGTTGTTGCGGTTGCTGCTGTTGTGTTAGCGGAACTGACTGTTGCTGAACAACTGGCGATTGAACCAATTGCAATTGGTGCTGCTGTTGCGGTTGTTGAGGTGGCGGTTGAGATTGATGTTGATTGAAAACATTTGTGCTCTGTGGTTGTACCTCGTTCTGGTTGTTGTAAGTTGTTGCGGCCAAGTCGGGAGAATCCAATTCACTGTCCTGCAGGAAGTAGAAATTACCTCCGCCAATGACTTCAGCCAGCGGACGCATTTGCTGCAAATATTGTTGTTGCTTGAAGTAAGCCTCCTCGACGGCGCGAACTGTTGTTGCTGGGAAATGAGCTGGAACCGCAGCAGCTACGGCACCTACTGCTTGTGGCATTGCTGCTACTGGAGCTTGTTGCATATTCACTGGGCTAGGAACAATTTGGCGTGGAATTTGTGGAGGTTGTTGCTGCTGCGGCTTTTGCTGTTGTTGTGTTGATGGTTGGTTTGTCACAATTCCACTGGGTGGCGGAGGCGTTGGTTGCTGCGGCATTTGATTGTGAATTTGTTGCGAAGTGTAGACAGGGGCCACCTCATTCGATTCCATGACATAGACATTGTTCACTATCGGACTGTTTGCATCATAGGTAGGAGCTGTTTTAATCAGTTGAATTTGTTGGTCTTGCTGCTGTTGTTGCTGCGTAATTTCGTCTGCGACAGAATCTTCTGGCTCCACGTCATCATTGGCATCCAGGTCTTCTTCCGGTTGATCGCATACGTTAATATCCTCCGTGACAGTAGATGGTTCTTCGACATCATCGGGTTGAACAACACAATGAACCCTGTCCAAATAGCCAGACTCCTGAATTTGTTGGAAAATACGCTTCATGTTTTCAAACGTTGTTTCGCCGTACTGCTTGGGACGACCATCAATAGTCATCGAAAGATATTCGGCAGCCTTTTGAGCAACAGTCAAGAATGGGACATCGTCAGTCTGTTCGGGCCGTTTTGTTTGAATGTCCAAGTTGCTGCGATTAGTTAAAAAGAAATAAAAGAGAGATAATTGTTTTCTTTTTTTTAATTTTGTTTCCTTAATGATCTGTTACTTATGTAAATGCACACCTACCTACTCAAGGTCCGTCATTCACACAATATTTCTGACAATCAATATCAATTCAATCCACATCACTGAATGGTGGCATACTACAAAGCTCTTAATGGAGTGGGACAAAGTGTTTTCCTTAAACATTTGCCAGATAAAGTGCATCAAAACCTGGCACCTAGCCTTAAGGCAACGTAAAGATTTGTATAAACAGGCGAATTAAAAATTAGCGACTATAATTGGCAATTGTAGGCGCCGTGGCACAACAGGGAAAAGAACAAATCTCCATACGTAAGTGTTGATCTAAAGAGAAAAATAAAAGAGTATTTCCCCTAATTAAGGCTTAGGCCCACTAATAGAAGAAATATGCCACCCAAATATGCAAACAAACGTGCCTGAGATGTGTCCTGTTACAAACAGATAAACATACATATCTACCTAAAACAATGCCTTCAATAAAAACCGAGATAAAATGCTTGTGTGAGCCTGAGGCATTCAGCTCAAACCTTTACAGCCTCAGTGATCAGCTGATTCCATCGAAGGTTTGGCATTCAGATTTCTCAATTTCAACTCCATTCAATAACTTATGAATTTTTTTCAAAATCCGATTGCGGACGGAAAACTAAACCCTGTGGTACACTAAATACGATTAAAATACTTGTTTCCTATCCGCTCAAAGTAACTTTTGGTAAATGCAAAAATTGTGTCATTAACCAAGGATTTTCTGATGACGCGTTTAGGAAAAATTCGAATGAAATACTAATAATTGGTGAGACCCTTGGCCTTTTTTTACATCAATTTAGCATAAACAGTGCGACCTACAGATTGGAAACATGATTACCCCTCAACCGTTTGCCTGTTGTGTCCTCCAGACGTATCTAACAGCAGCGTTAAGTGCCTGTTAATTTTCCTACGTTTTCTAATCAGGTGTAATAGCTAAGCGAAGAAAATTCCATAAAAAAAATGCTTTTGCCACATTTACTGAAATGTGAGAAGGTAAACAAGAATCATAATCTAATGAGTCACGGACACATTCGCTTTCAATCAGTACACACTATTTTTCCTATTCAATTTCGCACACGTACTACGATCTGACTATAGATAAAGAAATTACTTACAATTTTTCCAAGTTGTCCAGATCGACAGGCTCCAATTTAACGGCACCATTCTCTCCGGTTAGCAATGCATCACGAATCTCATCACTGGCCAGATTGGTCAGTATGTTCTGTATGACCAGAACCTCGCGAATCTTACTCGTCTCCGTTTGAGCCTTCACGATTGCTTCCTAGTACACATGAAAACAATCTACTCTAGGTCTGTCCAAACATATCGCAATCCAACACACATACCTTCCTCGCTTGCTTCTTCTGCTCCTTCTCGGCATCCTTCGAGAACTGAACCATTTGCTTCGAGAGATCTCTAGCGAATTCCAAAGTTTGCGTCACAGCATCGTATTTAGCAACTGCGGCCTTTTGGTCAGCACTCAATTCCTTACCGGAGGCCTGTATCGTTCGGTAGGACTCCAATTTGGTCTACGAAAAAAAAAAGAAGTCCAGCCTCATTTCTATGCGAGTATAGTACATAGCCCTATCCCATGTATGTCAACCAATTCGCAAACCAAAGCACATGTAAATATGGCGTCCCCTGAAAATCGAGCTCACACACACCCACAGTGCGCGAACTACTCTCCAGGAAATACGCATTTTAGGCACACTTCGTCGGCTTTAATTGTTTCTTTTTTTCTTTCGTTATAACACCAATCGAGTGGGTTATTTTTAGAGGGTTTATTTACCACATTTTAGTAGAAAAATTCGTAAAAATGTTTTTTGTGAAGAGGAATTCAGTGGTAGGTGGAACGTACATTCGGGGGAAGCCATTGTTGTTGCAGTTGTGCTGTGAAGTTCCCATGCCCGTACCCATCAACCAGCGAACAATAGCAGGGAGGAGGTACATTTGGTTGGGAAGAATAAATCAACTTCTTTTCTTACTTACCTTGCGCTTCTCCAAATTACGAATTTTATGTTCGATTGTTACCAATGATTGTTTCATCGGATTGTTGGCATTATTATTGTCACTAGTAGACTCCGCTGGGGTGCCGGAGACCTGTTTTTCTAACTTGGTGTTGTTTGAGGCAGACGGCATGATTTACAGACAAAAGCTAAAGCAGGAATGCTCGAATTTGAATCGAATCCAATATTCTCTGTTCTTTTCCTTTTTCGATTTCTACTTCCACTCGTACTCGACTCGAGCGAGAACTAAATTTTCACATTTCGTTTCTGCTGTGAAGTTGGCTGGTGTTTCATCTTGAAAGTGGAACACGGTGGAAGTGTTCAGAAAGTGAATGGAACAGAATCTCATTTAATGGTTTTCTTTTCGACTCTGTGATACATGTTTTATATTACCTCTTTATTATAGTCGATTTACATTGTCACGCCTTACAGCACGCACAGAAGACTGGAAGAGACAAGACCTTCGTTCGTCGAGCGTATAGCTACAGGTAAAGTAGAAACACTAACATTGTCCAACATTGTTACTCTCCTTCCAACTATAGAAACATTAATGTGTTGATAAATATTTTATTGTATTAATGATTCTCATAGTATTATTCTTAATCTATTAACATTTATTGGCACGGATTTTTCGCTACGTTTTATCCCGCAGTTAATGCCAGACTTTAACTACCTTTGCATACCAATAACCTAAAATGACCAAGTCGCTGTAGAGCCTTTAAAAGCTAGGCAAACGTTTTTTTTTTTAGATTATGCTAGTTTTCACAGATTATCTATGAACCACTCATAATTTTATGAAGTTAATAACGTTAAGTCGATTTGTGTTAATGACCAAGAAATAAAATTGGAAAGTTATCCTATTTCATCTCTTTTATCTTCTCTTTTTCGAAGTCTTCTTCGAAGCAAGTATTAAATATCATTTTCATGAACCAGTCTTAACTTTGTGAAGTTCATAGTATTACACCCTTTGGTACTAATTCCTTCGCAACAAGTTTGAGAAATTATACTATGTATTTCACTTTTCTAATTCAAAGTCTCCTTCTAAGCAATTCTCAATACAAGTATATTTCACTGAATGATATATGTACTGACTGTTTTATTTTCTCTTTCTTTATTCATTTGCGAGTTTTCATACCACTTCGATTATTTTTCCTTGGGTTGACACTCTAGTAATGTTTTCTAACATCATCAAGTAAGTAGAATGAGAAAAAATACATTTTTAGCTGATCGTTATTTTCATTGAATTACCGCTTATAATTTCAAATTTTATAGAAATAAATCAGTAGGGCTCTCAAACTTTGCAGCAAAATATTTCATCTTCATTGCTGGACTCACTCACTGAACTAGCTGGACCAAGTGGTGATGAAACTATTCGGCTTTGGTGCGATACGTTAAATTTCATTTTAAACCTGGCGCTAGAATTAAATGAATAATTTATGTTAAATACTTAAGTTTTCATGCCTAATTTTGTTTGAATTAAATAGGAAAAAGTGTAGTTGTGTTGTTTCTTGATTTATACACTGAATTTGTGCAGTGATTTTTCGTAAAACCGTGAACATCTACTTTGCCCAACAAGTGACTCAAGAACAAATAAAACGGTAAGTGCGTTCAATTTACATACATACATACATTACATACATTTGTTATTTATAAGTTTATTTTATTTGAATGGAGTTTCAAAACTAGCTAACTCTAGATGAATTTGAAGGTCTGTTTATCAATAATTTGATACGTACTAGTACTAAGCAAATTTGATGGAAAATTCACTTTTCTTCCATCACGTTCATATGAATGTGTGTTTGTTTAGAACACAAGGCGTGTATTACCTGTCAGTTCTTCTCAGCTTGATCGTAGTTCTGAATGAAAAATACTCCGGTTGATAGAACTCGCGCGAGTCCATTTGGGTCGATTTTATTTCTGGAAGTATCTGATTCCTTCCTTCGGCTGGCACTATTATTCTGCGTGGTTCTAGGTCTAAACCAACAGTCCTTTCCAGCCAGCACTATGTCTTCTTTCACTTTAGCTCCTCTTTGATAGGTTTGAAGACTTACTGGATCGGAGTCTGGTTTTAATTTAGTCTACAAGACATTACCCAGCAATTTAGTTTAGTCCTGTTGTTGTACACAGGTGGTGAGTAGCAAAAATTAGTTCGTGAGACTTCTCGAGGATCTATAGTAATCCGAAGATTTGGTCGGTTAATAAGCGGGTCTGAGTCGGTCAGCAAATTTCGTGCCGGTACAAGACCGCTGTTTTCAAGCTTCATCAAGGAAAGGCGCTTAAAATATCGTGGTGTGGTTGCTGCAGGCGTCATTGTTTTGTTTAAGGGATGGTCTCCAATTGTGTGCGGTTTATAACTATCAACTAGAGCTCTTTAATTCTTTCTCAGTTACATCCACGGCTGTTCTGCGTCATGCAGAAACGTATGACAGTTTCACTGCCATTTATCGTACAATTGGGAATGGTTCCTGATCCGTGCTTTCTTAAAAATATTATGTCTGTTAGCGTACTTTCTGCACCAAAATTCGCAGTTTGTAAAATTTCCACGAGTGGGGGTAAAATTCTCTCAGAGAGGTAAAATTACGAAAAAGTTATCGAACCCGTTGAACCACAAAAGTTGCCCACTTTTTAAACGTCACATATACAGCGATTTGACAGTTTTTACAAACTAACCCACAGAAATTTCTTGCACTAAAATTCGTAGCATGGGGAAATTTCTTACTTTCTCGAGAGCGCTCTCTTCTGTCAAAAACTACGAAAATTCTCAGACCTCCAACAGGTTTTCGTAAAAAGTCGTAACTTTTCGTAAAAATTCGCTGTTTTGGGAGGGTACGTGAACATTCTAGATACGGTTGATTCAGAAAATCCAACTTTTGCAGGTTTTTTTTTTTTATATAATCGGTCGCTTTTCCACATAACAGCACGGAAGTAGCCTTCGTTTTGCAAATTCGATTATTAATATCCTGTTAGTTTACACCCTCATCTGAGACAATACTTCCAAGATAATGGGAATCGTCGCCCCTTTCTGTTGCTTGTCCAGCAATAGCACATCTACATACATACGTTATTGACTGTATGAAAGTTAACGGTTAGGTAGCCCGTTAGAGTTCGTAAATCGTCTTGCTCTATTTTTGTTGGGGTTTATGAACTATGAACGTGGGCGCCGTGGCGTAAGTGGTTAGTGTGTCGGATCACTACGCATGAGGTTCCAAGTTCGAATCCCAGAAAACACCAAAAAGTTTTTTCACGGTCCCACCTCTCGCGAGCGCCTGACAAACATCCGAGAGTATTGTTGTCTCGAAAAAGCTTCTCAAATCGCCGTTCGGATACGGCACTAAACTGTAGGTCCCTTCCATTCGTGTGAAAAATATAACGCACACAACATGAGTGGTTGCGAGAAGCTAGGGCCTGGCACTTTTAAAGAGCTGTTGCGCCAAATAATTATTTTTTTTTTTTTATGAACTTTTTCGCTTGTCTTAGGCCCTTTTGATTGGCCCAGTGTTCGGTGAGTCATTTTGCTTCCCATTTTGCAATTGTGGAGTGGATCCAACTGGATGGAACCCCGAAGTAGGGATCAGGGTCGATGAGGGCGCGCCCATCGCCTCTCCTCGCCAGACAATCTATTCGTTCGTTCCCATCAAAGTCTTTGTGTCCAGGAATCAATGCTATGGTAACCTGATTTGTGGATGCGAGGCCCCACACGAGCTTTGAACCTACCGTATATGAATTAAGGACCCTTAGTGCTGCCTGACTGTCTGAATATACATATGTATACATAAATGCGGGTTCCAGTAGTGTTTCTTCGTAGGCATTCCCGAATGCATCATTTTATTGCATGAACCTCTGCTTGGAAGATGGTAGGTGATTTCCCAAGCGCTGCCGCACCATAGACTCCGCATAGGTACTGCCATTTTCCAATTTGGAGCCCTCAGTGTACCAGATTTGTGCATTGGGTGGTGTGTTGAGACCTTTGTTTCTCCATTCTTGACGGCCACTAATGACTACTTCGAATCGAATTGTTTGTTCCCATTAAAAAACAGTAGCTATGATTATAGTACATATACTCATGTTTTTGATTTTTTTATTTATAATTGTGTAATCAGATTTTAGATTAGAGAAAAGATAAGATTATAAAAATATAAATTACATTTTCCTATTCAACAACACATTGGACTACACTCTGCGTATTTTATACGTTTAAAGGTATTTCATATCGAAAACTATTTTTGTTTTTTCGAGAACAAAAAAAGGAATTCGTCCATTGTAAAGATAAATATTAATTTTTCAACATATAGTGTAAAGCTGTTAATCATATTATAATAAGTCTTAACAGAAAAATAATAATAATAAAAAAAAAACAATCCACTGGTTACATAATATAATACACTCGTTATTTGAAATGTAATACTATACTTTTTAAGGACATAAGGCAGTTTGTATCCAAATAAGTTATTTAAATTTAAATTAATAATGCTTCTAACTAACCTAACAGATAAACTTATTTACTGAGTAACTCTATAAAATACAAATATTTAACAAACGTTATTGTAGTGATTTAGAATATACACATATACTGTATGGAGAGTTAGTGATGCATTAAGTGATACTGATTGAATAAAAAGTTGAGTTTCCGTTCAAAATAAAGTAGATTCTTCAAAATCAATACTGATGCTATTGCAAATTTGTTTGTTCTTATAATCTTGCAAGTATAGAGGGAAAAAAAGACACTCACTCTTTACTTACTCGTTACTCGTGTACTTTGGTTTTTTTTTTTAAATTTTTAATTTAAACACTGATATGCAAAATGACGATAAATGGTGTAACAAATCACCTACATAAGGGTACAACATTTTCTTCTGGTGTGTGTACTATCACCGACAACGTCTCCAGTGATGCCACTAAACTTCGTCATTGATAATGCTCGAGGATCCATAGTTGGTGATGATGCCACTGATATTGTTGATGCAGCATCTGTGCTATTGTTGGTTCCTATAACAGAACCGTTTTCGGTTAGTGCATTTGAACGCGACTGTGAGCGTTGCTTTTTCAAATTGGCTAGTGTTGCTCCCGCGTATGCATTATCTACATGATGAGTGTCTTATTTAGGATGTTAAATTGTTTTTTTTTTGAAGAACATCAGGAACAGGAAATTTTTTTTACAAAACACAGTCACAATATTGGGGAAAGCGTTAACCAGCAAGCGGTGGCAAAAAAAGAACGAAAACAAAACACAAAACAAATTAATTAGCAATCAATTAAGATGTAAAATAATCTCTTATGCAAGCGAACAAAAAAGGGTAGGATAGGATAGGACTCAAATGAGCGTTACTACAAATATTACGTGAATCATAAAAATGAAAAAAGCTTTTAGCATTAGTAATAAGGATATAAATAATGTATGTACTATGAATCTTTGGGAAATAATGATAGTACAGCGTTAAAATGTACGTGTTGGGTCTAAATAAACATTTTCGGATTATTTTGTTGGAAGCGTCTCTTGACTTTGTTTCGTTGTCTAGCTGTTATTGGAGTTCCTGTTTGTCACATCAGACGATTCTCATGCACCAAAGAAAACGAAAACGAAAGGATGATGCACTAAAAGAAAGCGCAACACATCATCAAGTCTCTTTCTTCAGGTGAATGATACAGATACTGCTGTCTAATGCTCATCAACCGCTCCATGTGTCGAGAATCTCGCAAAAATATAAATCTTTCTCTCGTTACCCATACTATCATCACTTTCCCGATCTCACTGACTATTAAACAACAGTTAATTATGCCTTGTTGCATCTTGTACTCACCTACAAGCACAGTAACTTGCACATTTATTTTTCCATTTTCTTTACTCGTTTGAAAAATACCTGTCGTCGCTCGATTGCCGGACATCTTTTCCAAACTGTTATTGCCATTTGAGTAATTTGTAAAAGCAGTCTTTGTTGCCTTATCCAAGCCGGATATATCTTCGTGCTCCTTACCATCGGGTGGGTATCGTGAGTTCGATAAGTACGCAGTAGAATCCACATTGTCCACACACAGTTCGTTTACTTCAATGCTACTTCCACCATGCCCATTAATCAGGATGACATTGTTATTGGACCCGTTGTGCACATTTTCTTTGTTACTATCTAATGTCTTTGAAATTTTATCGTCTTCGCTAGTAGATCGAAATTCAATTTTAAGCGGTGGAATTGTCGGAGTTGTACTCGTTGGAATATGATCGTGACTTTTCGTTGTAATATTTGGATCGCCGGTATGTTTAGTTTCTGAGGTACTTTTAAGATATGTTGGAAGTATTTCCGTTGTGCTGTCTGGTGTAGCATACACCTGGAAATAAATATTATGTATTTACTCAAGAAACAGTTCAAGGGTATCGCAAACCTCTTGTGCTTGTAATCGCAGTCTTGTTTCTTCTACAGCATCTTTTTTTGTTGTCAAGGTTTTATCCCGCAGTGATGTTCGCCGTACTGATTGTGCTCTGTTGAAATTGGAATAGAATAGCGTTATATGCATGATATAAAATGTGTGTATGGGGCCAACCTTGTATTGCTACTTTGTGATCGACGTACTCGTCTTATCTGTGCTTCTGCCAAGCGTTTGGTTTCTTGCTCAGATTTTAATTGCTCTATTCGTTCTCGTATTTCTTGATCCTCGCATATGTCTAGTAGGACAAAAATTAATATATTTTCTGCTTATATCGAAAGATGACCATACCTGAGGGTGTTTCGTCGTCCTTGTTTTTTGCATTCAAATCGGCGCCATATTGTGCCAACATCTCTAACACCTCGAGCTGAAAACGACGGTTTGAATATAAAATTTCTAGGAACGGTAATTCAAGTTATTTACTTACATGTCCCCAACACGCCGCTGCATGCACCGGTGTCCACATATCTTTGTCAACTGCGTCCACGTTAACATGATGCTCCAACAGAAATTCTACTACTCGATTATAACCGTTTGCAGATGCAATATGGAGCTGAAATGTTGATAGTTTTTGAAAACTGCATAAAAATAGGATACCAAAAAAATATGTTGTGCATAAAACGTCGTCCCAATTGTTTCCATCTTATACTAATACCAAGCGACACCCTTCTCCGCGACTCAATCTCTCTACCTTCAGCAAGTAGTGTACACTACATTAAGCTTGGGATATTTTATTTGGGGTAATATTTACTCCAGGATCATATGACGCGACCAAATTTGTCATCAGAATATTTTGAAATCTTATTTACTTACAGGCGTAGCACCTTGGTGGTCGGGGTCTTCCAGATCCCCTTCATTACTTGCCAACTCCAGCAAATCACTTAGCATTTGTTTTTCAGTCATTGATCGCGTTTCATCGATAAGCTCCTGTGTGACTCCCCTTTTGGACATTTCTGCTTCGATGAAATCTAAGGTGTCCTCATCGTCGCAAAGATCATAGGGCATATTGCCGTCAGTATTTACTGCCAGGAGATTAGCACCTCTTTCAATTAGGATTTTCACCAAATACAAATGACCACAAGTCGCCGCTGCATGCAGCGGGGTCCACTTGTCACTATCTTGAGCGTCGACGTTAGCACCATAGTCAAGGAGTAGTTTAAGCATTTCAATATTGTTATCAATACAACACTGATGCAAGGCAGTAAGACCATCTTCATTTGCGGCATCCGGTGTAATACCCCGTTGTAGTAAATTTGCTACTTCCTGGATATCGTTACGGCTTGCTGCCTCTAGGAGGATGACACTGTTTTCAAAGAAAATATGTTTTGAATTTTGTCTGCTTATGGAATGCCGATCGCTTTGATTGTTGTTCTTTTGACTGCGCTGCAATTTAAGCCACTCCTTTTCCTTCTGGCGAGCGATCTTCAGTTGCTGTGCTCTCCTCCTATTAACAAATAAAACAAAAAAATGACTTCTCAACTTGCGATAAATGTGTATAACTTACATTCGGGCCAGTTGAAGCCTTTCATGTGTGGGAAGATTTTCTACCGTTTGCATTTCGGCCACTAAATCCGAGTGATCCATCTTCAGTGCACCCAACTTCTCCGCATCTTCTGTCTGGGACCGGTGAACGAGAATTCCCTTAACCATTTTTACAAACTATCAATTGACATTCAAAGATTTGTTGTACACTTCCTTGAAGCCAAGTTATACGTATGGCTTCTAACTAAGAGCAGAAATATTATATTATTTTTCTAAATTTCTTGATAGATGCGAATATTTTTCTTTGTCAAAAGGCTTGAGTGCAGAAAAGTACAAAGCGTATAGGGGCTGACAACTGCTGTTTACCTAGTTAACAGCACGTTTGAAATTGAGATAAGATAATGAATTGGAAATTCTTCACTGCCTGCTGGCTATACATAAGTAAGGAGATATCTCTAATTGCCACAATATACTCGTACTATACTGCTCATATTTTGATATATGGCAGGAGCGACAAACGTTTACTTTTCAAAAAATAGAGAGCTTAAACAAATGTGTAACGATTCGGAATTTCTTTCACCCTTTTTCCTTAAAAAAAAACACGATAAACTAAGAAACCAGTACAGCTTTGGTTTTCATATGACTGGGGCTGTCGCTGATAATTACAGAATGTCGCACTTATTTCTAATATCAGTTACGTGATGTGAGTGATAACAGCCATTTGTTGGACAGTGTGTGTGACCAACCAAGCAAAAAAGGGAAGTCGTGCGTTGGACCTCAATATACAGACACTTAACATCAATGTGAAGCTGAATCAATACTAAAGCATGTGATAACTAAAAGAGAAAAACAAACAAAAAGTAAACATTAAAGGTGGATAATTATTAAAAATTAGGTAGCTCTTCTTGGACTTTGACACTATTATTTACTATATTGTATAAAAGAAATAAACTTAATCAAAAAGACATTGATTTAGCAATAAATGTCGCAAGTAGTAGATTACTAATGTGGCTCTATTTCGTACGCAAACTATTTAATGCTGTTCGGTGTTTTATCCACCCAAAATAAGTGTCGTCTACAACAGTGAGAACTAGGTGAGGAGTTCCATCGCCCACTAAATGGTCTTGTCTCTTAATACGGTAACGCTCACATTATTGAAAAGTGCACGTTTGATAAGCATACTTAGTGAAAACTATATTTGAAAAGTCGGAATTGCTATCATTTGTTTTTGAATGTCCCAAGACCGTTTAACATGTTAAATTAATGGTCTCAATGTGAATGGGGCATCGACTATTTATCGTCCAATCAATTGGATAACTATTGGCATTGTAGGTTTATGAAATTCATTGCATACAAGATTCATATACACTGCTATTGGTCATACTCAGTGAATTCTGGTAAATTTGAACTTAGAGTTTATTTTGTAATGGTTGTCTACCGGTCTAACTGTTTGCTGGTCAAATCTCGTATATCACGTGCTGTACTGACCATATGTATACTCTGGAAACGAGTTTATATTGAATGATAACTTTAAGCCGAAACGAATTCAGGTCAAATTTTTCAGACCGCATCAGAGTATAACGAGAAGGGATCCACACATTTTACAAGTTCAAAGATAAATGGGGTTTATTTTTCGAGAGGTGCATATAAAGCTGGTAACTGAATCTTGGTTAAAAACCTTCTGCAGACTGAAAACTCTTAATGAGGTATAAATATACTTGCGTACATTCTAAAACCATCGTGTGGGTCAGTGCACTCGTACGTTACTTGACCGCCTTTATAACACAACACACATTACCCTTTAATTTGCATATCTCGCTAATTATGCCCTACACACCCTATAAAAATAGGTCAAATATTACATAAACAATGCAAACTATTTGTTTAACAGCATACCGCATAGCACATAGCACGAGTGCAAATATTTCTCCTATTACAGAAACCGCAGGCAGCATGTAAACCATCAATTAAGCTTAAAAATAGGGCAGCGATAAAAAAAAATCAATAGTGTATGCATTCAAGTAACTCTTCTCATATTCACCACAATGAACAGGTAATCTCGGTCCAATTAGTAAATCCTGAGAATTATTCTTGTTCATACATATGTATATGTATGTATGTACATGTAAATGTAGCTCAAGTGCCACCCTTAAAAATATCCTACCCGGATAACATTACCTTGCCCTGAATTGCAAATAATATCCGGGTGATTTCTCCCATCCCAATGCATTCACCATTAGGTGGTTGTCACTTACCCACCCCCAAGGAACAAATTAAGGTTCATTCCTTAGCGGAGGTTGTCACAACATCCACCTAATCTGTGTCCCATACTTTGCAATTGATAGATTTGATTACCCTTAAGCCATTACGTTATGCATGAGTATTTTTTTTTTTTTTTAGCAACTCAGGCTAATTTTAAGGCTTACACATATTCCTAGCAATTCCAATTCAACCGGTATTTCCAGATCAAAACAAGTCTGTCTGAATCCATTCCGTATTCTCGTATGGGTGTTGCGTTGGTATCAGCTTTGCTGTTTCGAACTTTTCCTCTCGATTGTATTTTTTTTTTTTCTGGGGGATTTTTTAAGCAATGTTTTCTCCCTCAAAAACACATTGGGCTTTCATTTTTTTGTTTCACTTCGGTTATTAACTTATGACTTTATTGGTGTACATGAGGGAAAGGTGCACTTTCCGTAATTGTCGTTTGCATTGAGCAACAAAAAATAAAAACTAGAGTTAGGTATTATATTTGTGCTACTGGGAATAAACATACTACACACAGAAAGTAATGACACGTCCAAGGATTTAAAGAAAACCGAGTACCACCTTGCAGCTGGATAAAGTGGAAGTAACTGCCGCTCAGTTGGAAAATGTTTATCGTACTACCTGTACGTGTACGCAAACAAAATGTATAACTAGTACTCTAAGAGTTGGGAAATTTACCAATAACAAGAGGGTTTTTTTTTCCATTGGACAAACGTATTATTATTTTCGGTTTTTAAAATCTAGAAAGTGAATTCTTTAAGCATTTAATGATTTCTATCATATCAGAGCAAATTTAGGGTACGCAATTTCTCGGTTACTTAGTAAATCTAAGTAAAAAGTCAAAACAACGCGCAAATCGTTACTTGATCTGTAATTTTTGACTTCCCTAACAAACGCATACGAGTATAATTCGCCGAATATAATGTTGATCAGATTTTCAAAGTTTAAGGGTTTAGAAATAATCTGAGAAATGTATCATCTCAATACAATCAGAACGCAATTATGTACTTCTAACTTCAGAGCAACTTAGACTATTTAAAGCTTTAGACAATTTTTGTACATTATTTTGACAGATAAAGATTACCGATAAACCAGTCATTGATCAGGGGTGGGCTAACTTATGTTGTCCTCTCCAGCAATCTGAGAACCCCCAGATGTGTCAAAAAAAACCAGGGTTCTCCAGTCTCCGAAAACGCATTAGAGCGGTCATGCAAACATTTTGCCGATATGAACTTATTTTTCGCTCTGAACTTAATTTCCATATTTGCATTGTTAGATTAGTGGATAACAAATAATTTGTTATTAATTTATGCATAATTTAAGACAATAAACTGTTATATTATTTCCGCTATATGCAAAATAGATGATAACGATAAATGAAGCATACGTTTTTGACAGCTCCACTTTTCTTACCCAACAGGAAATAACTTAATAATAAGATTTTTTTAAGAGTTCTATCTTAATAGACGCTCATGCGTTTGTAGGTTAGTTTAATATCTTCTGCGACTTTGGCGAAAAAAAGGAAACCTCTAATAACATTAGGTCCGTTCGCGTACTTTCTGAGCCAAAAACTAATAAATTGTCAAATATGACATGATGCGAGTAAGAACTCTCAGAGAGCTGAAAATCTAAGCAAAAGTACTCGAATGAAAAGCGAGCCATTTCGACCCATGTCGAGCCAACTGTCATTAAATAATATATAATGAACAAATTAAACTCGTGTGAAAACTAACAGATTTAAATTAAGTTAAAAAGAAATGTTTTGGGAGAACATTCACACATCACTGCATTTTCTTCAAGATACTTTGCATCTATTTTGTATGTCTATTGACTTTTTGAAATGGAATTAAAATTCTTTGACTCATTTGACAATCATTTGGCAGTTTTAACATTCGTGTCGGTAGAAATTCTTCGAGCACATCCAAGCACAGACAAAATACTCGCTACTCGTTACTTATCTGTTATGTCGCTCAGTACGCGAACACACTTCGAGCATTTTAGAGCACCTTTTTCTGGGGTATAATCTATCAACAGATGTTTTGTTCATTTGTTGGTACCTTATGTATGCAGGAACATGGATAACTTATATCGCCTAATGCTCTCTGGGATAATTATCGTGGCTTAAGACTAGCTGTGATAATAACCGGTGGATTTCTGCTTTATGTTATTTCACAAATAATTACGTCTTTCATCTTTGAAAACGTCATAAAACATAAAGAATAGGACCAACATAATGATAGAAAGCGAAAAAACATGATTCCATTGAAATGAAACTACATATGTATATTGCGATTATTTAGGCCGCGTATCCATTGCGTTAAAAGTTAACCCTGTAGCGTTTCCATAAATGTTGAATATATGTATGTTAATGAAGATTTGGAGAAAGTATAGCTCTTATTCATTTCCTCTCGCCATTATGAATGTTGTATTATCGATTATTACCAACGAAACCCCTCGCCAATCTACAAAATTTAGCCAGCATTTAAACCCAATCAACATGGCCTTCTTTTTCTATTTTATCATAACCATATCTTATTGCTTAAGTGACATTAAGAAGTTAATTCTGCCAAGTTTTTTGCGACGATCTTCTTTAACGGGAATAGGCTTCTTTTTTACTTTCTTGCTGTTGGAACATAATGGTGTCGCTGTCAAAAGTTCAAATACACATACATGAATAGAAGTGAATACAATGAGTCGCTGTCGTTGTCGTCGTCGCGTGAGTTGGTCAACTTTTAATATTTGTCGCACGACAAGGCTGACAAGTAGTTGGCAATGAAGGAGCAGCAAACAGAAAAATTGATTGAATTAGTGAAATTATATAAAATATTGTGGAATCTGTCACATCCGCTTAAAAAAACCCTTCTGGGATATTTAAATTAACACAGCCATGGACACTTGTTTGGCTTACCACCAATACCATTAATCTCCAACTAACACCAGTCACCACTCGACAAGTGCTTCCAAGCAATTGACACTTGTGAGGTGGATGCTATTCACACAGCTGTGAAATTTACCACAACGAAGTGTTGTTAAGGCAAATTGTGTGACTGAAATGCGTGCTTTCTAGTCCATAAGAAGCATGGCGCTTCGAAATGCGTACTATGGTACTAAATACTACTAAAGGTACTTAGTAAGATGTTTTCTTTAAAAAATGTATGGCCATGAAGCATGAATGGAATAAGCTACTGCTCATCACTTCTAGCTGTTCCAGTATTTGTTTCTATGTATTTCATTTATGTGAATGCCTAGAGTTGTATTTCGTGACGAAATTCTTCATTTTATGACGAAAATTAAATAATAAAAATCGCAAAAAACTGCTCAAATGCCTAAATAGTAACAGAAGGTACAAGGAGTGAATTCCCAGCAAAGGCAGCTCTTTATCCTTCTTCAGTTTATTTTCACCACACCACACCAGTAATCCATTAGAACATAATATGCGCTAGGAAATAAATCTAACTTGTAACTTAAAAGAAATATATCTGGACAGCCCTACACATTTTACATTGTAAAATCAAAAAAAAAAATAATATATTCACCTAAGTCTTTAATTATTATTATTTTTGTTTGCCAAGCCGACAGCTGAGAGATCCTATGTACATTCTGTGCTTATCTATTTACGTCCGGCGGTTCGTGCAAACTGCTCTTGCTACACCACTTCCACATATTCACACACAATTAGGTTATAAAAACGTAAAGTTCTGTAATACATAAAGCAATTATTTTTCAATTGCGGATTTTCCGTTTATTTTCTAAAAAAAAAAATTCTGCACACCGTTTCACATATCTGATAGTTAAACACACGCAAGCAAACTAAATCATTTCACTTAACACGCTAGAAAAAAACGACAAACAGGGAGGAAAGAAAAAAATCATATCGACCATCCATCCAATACGATATATAAAACAACACTAAGAAAAGGAGAGAAAAATAGCTGTGCCGTGATCAGTGATCTTGCCGACAGACAAATGAGCACATACAGCACCAACAACAATGAATGCAAAAGCGAAAGTACGCTGTCCTCTTCGATGATTGTAAAGGTGCTACTGCAGATTAGCTGGCTAGACAAGCCAGATTGACCATGGTAGTCGAGCTAGAGAGTAGACATTTTTTTTTTTTATAAAACTCACATTTCATGAATCCCTCATTCCTTTGTCTTTTGCAATGCATGAACAAGTGATTAAAAAAATCATTTCCTGTGGTATCAGACACTTGCTATCTGAATAGTGGCTGTTATTTATTTTCTTTTTGTATACAGCATATTTATTCCCTTATTGTGTAAACAACTCGTTAGAGATTCTAAACAAACTCAAGCCAAAAAGTATTGTTTGTGGTATAGCGAAATGTTTTGTATTAATTGTTATGGAAATAAAGTATACACCTGGTTTGTTTATAGCAGATGGATTTGGTATTATTTTTTTTAACAATATTATCCAATCGCATGCAGCTCTCTGACGTACACAAGTTTATAATGTTAATGTTTGTTGCGTATTTGTTCCAATATAAATTCTAATTTAATCAGTTCCTTGGCATTAGGGCTCCATTATCATTACGGAGTGTAACTTAAATTTTAGCGGGCAATTACAAATTGTGGCTGTTTGGGCGAAGAAAAAGCAACAGAAAAACAATTTCACGCGATTCGTTACTTTTATGTCATTTTCTCGTTCGTGAACGATAATACCCAGCGATGAATAATTCCTGAATACACCAATTCACTCGCGAAACATTGCCTTAAGTCAGGCGAATTCTGCGACTGATTACGGATGAATTGTAAAAAAAGAATTTCATATAACTCGTCACTTTGACGTCTTTTTTTATTCGTCAATTGCAATACCAAGCGGCTAATTCGCTGAACATAGTAGTCGTTCATTAAGTTCACATTCGCTTACCCAATTGTATACTTTTCGTTTAGTCCATACAAATTCGTTGCACAATTAGAAACTATAATTTTCTTTTTAAACTGTAAAAGTGATTCATTGATACTAACGCACTAACGCTATACTACCTAGTTTGCCGTCGATATATACCTTCAGATCAGCTCACCAGTCCAACCAGTTTCGTCTTAACTCATTTCCTCGAACATTATAACAAATCCCATTTATTAAATCCGTATAATATCAGCTGGTTCACCAGTTTTCCAGTTAGAACTGAAACCATACTAACAACTCATAGCTGTATTTAATATAGTATACGCTAAAAAGAAATTTTAACAACTAATAAATAATTTATCGCGGGTAAACAATTTATTGATCCACAATAGCTGAAATGTACGCCATGAGAATGTTCTAACACAATTCAATAATTAAAACGTTTAAACAAATGCAAATTTATTTTTGTATATAAAGTATTAGTTCATTTTTCATAGTTACTACTATTTTATCAGACTTAAATAGTAATAACTTAACGTTATGTTTGGTTATTTGATTACATTTTCTTTTTCTTTTTTTTTTACTTAACAAAACAGCATTTGTATCCCTGTGTTTTGTGTCTTACATACATTTTGTTTGTTTCTCTATTATTAATAATACAAAATTGTAATCGAAACATAATCTAGGGTTTAATATTACATACATATTGATAAATTTAAAAATCTGATGGTCTACGAAGGATATTCTTTCGCCTATACAAATGGGATGCATACTTTGTTTGGCGTGTTTTGTAAATACTTTTAGTAAAATCTACATACCTATTTACATATATATATGTATGCAATGTATATATATGCACATATATGCATATAGAAATATGTATACGCTTCTCTCAAGTTGTTATTTTATTTATATCGCGGATAAAAAAATAATAAGAATATTATTGTTACACAATGTTGTTTTTGTATTTTTTTTTTCTTTTTTCATTTTTACTTTTTTATAATTAGGAAGATTTCAATGACTGCCACAGATGATCAGCGGTGATTTATTCCCAGTCTTTCTTTATTTCAAATGTCCAATCCCATTTAAGATGAACATTTTTGTCATCATCCGTAAACAGTGACGATACTGAGTATGTACCTCTTGCCATTAACCCCGATGGTGCTTCCTCGAATGGCGTTAGGTAGAATTGGATGTCCTTTTTTGGTGGGTACGAGCCAACCATATGTGTCATTTTATCCACTGGGAATTTTAATAATATAATTAATTTAGAGTGTGTCTGTGTGTTGGTACGCCTAAAGTATATGCTATTAATGATTGAACAAAAAAACAAAGTGTAGACTTTGGTACTGTGATAATGTTAAGTTAGAAGGCAAAAATCTTACCAATAACTTTAATTTCCGACACGAAACGAAGTAAGCAAACAAAACAAATAATAAGATTTATTTGTGTGAAGTTGTCTAAAGAATGAAATTGTTTCTATGCTACAAAATTAGCTCCTCCTCCTTATCGAAATCCGTGGAGCCAACCATTTTAAATGTACATGGCTACATTTTCCAAAGTTTATATTACTTATAGATATTGTATACTTATTACTTTGAAAATAGTTAATATAATTTTACCCGATTAATGTAGACAACAAATAACTGATTAATGGCTGCCAAAGAAACGAGTTGTTTTTACTCTTGAACTAGAATTGTTTATTGTCTTGTATGCAATCAGTTTTTCTAAGCTGATCGTCCAATACAGCTGGTATTTTTTTTATAGTAAAGTCTAGTTTCTCTACACGTTGTTCACAATTGTTTTATTATTTGAGCAATTAGATTTAAACGCAAGCATGATAAATTACTTGATCATGTTAAAAAATGATGATTTTCGACAATTTAGCGACATAACAAATCGAAAGCATGCGATAATAAAAATGCAACCGTTAGACCAATTGGTTTGAGTCCTATAACCATTTGATTTTCGACAATTTAGCGACATAACAAATCGAAAGCATGTGATAATAGAAATGCAATCGTTAGACCAATTAGTTTAAGTCCTATTACCATTCGCAAATGGAACACAAGTTTTTGCAAACCTGTTATTATGATCATCGAACAGTCCAAACTTAAGAATCTTTTTTACGTAACTCGATACTTTCAAGTTTACAAATCATAATTTAATTTGCGCAACACTTTTGACTCACGGTGGGAACTAGAATGTGTATACCAGCTGAACTTAAGGGCCCTATAACCTTTTGCAAATTAAACAACATCCCTTCGCCTAAATCAGACATAGAATTTTTCAGTAACTGATTTGACAATCCGCTTACCGACCATCAGCAGCGAATAATTCCGAAACTAGAGTAATTCGCGGTATACGCTAGACCCGCGAATGGTAATATGGCTCTACAACAAGTTAGGCTTAATTCAATCAATAATTTTAAGATCATACATGACAGTAATAAAAAAATAAAAAAAAAAAACCTACAAATACTATCGCTTGGTACCCAATGGGGTAATACATTATATTTGTAACAACTTTTACCTGGCACTCCCAATCTGTAAGTCTTTTGTACATATTTAAGGCCATGGACAATTTCTCTTTGAACTATAAAATCGATTCGCACCTTGTAGTGAACACCTTCCTTGATTACAAAAACCTAGACCACCACAACGACAAAGAATAGCCAAGTGAAGACAGAGGCATAAAAAGAAATAAAGAAAAATACAAAGCACATCTTTATTAACAGAACTAAAAAGGCAATTATAACTAATTCTGTTGCATAATTACCTGTTTCTTTAATTGCGTTAAGTCACCAGTTAAGTCCAATTCCATATCATCTCGACCGTCCACGCAAAGGGACAGTTTTTTCACAATCACTTTCCTTGGATCTCTTGTATCTGGAATTTGTATTACAGTCGTAGTTAAATGAAGGGCGCCAAAAATAAGTTTGATAATAAAAAATTAATCCTTATCACTACCACCGGTATGGCATACTTTTATAATCTTTTTGCAAAATTTCTGTCTTACCTACGACAATTTTTTCGCTCTGCGCTGCACCCAAAAGCGCCTCTTTGTATCTCCGAAGACTTTCGTCCTCTTGATCAGCGGCCATTATTTCCTCGATAGTCTTTTGCGGTGGTGGCTGGTAGTTTCCATCGTGTTCAACATCATCGTGAACATCTCCAGCAGCAGAAGGATCAATTTCATTATGTGCTGACATGCTTCTGGCTATAGTACTCGTATGTATATCAATTCACTGTGCGTACATAAATTAAACATGGATTATTCCTCGTCGTCTACAAAGAGGGCAGTAGTAAGCAATAAATACATTTAGTGAATGCACAGAATCACACTATAGCAACCACACCCAATCAATTCGTTTGTCGTCCAGCAGGAGGCGGCCTACCGAAAGCTTTTGCACATAATTATAATTCAATTTTTTTGGTTTTTTTTCTTTTGGACAAGAAAGCGTAATTCATAAAATAAAAAACAAGATAAACGCTTAAGAACTTTCTTATCATGAGTGTATGCAGTGGGTGAGAGGCATAAAGGGGCGAGAGTGTAAAACACCTTGCTGTCGCTGTCCATGTAGTAACAGCCTTCGCTAATTTTCTAGACTCACGACACAGACAATACACTGGCGTAGTTAGCCACTATCTGCAAACTAAGAAAAACATGTTTTTCGCTTGCGCTTAGCATGTAAATCATGTAATGATTGGAATAAATCTCATCCTTTCTAATTAGAGCAGATTAGCAGAAGGTGAATCTAAGGAGCGTATCCAAAACAGCCAATGGCGTATCTGTCGCCGTTGTGAAGCCTACATGCACTATGCAGCAGCTCATAAAAAATGATTCACCGGTTTCGAGGGAATTTTATCCGATGAGTTTTTATTACTGGAAGTTTCGGCTTTTGATGAAAAAAAGTTTGAAGACTTACCTAGGTTTTTGTTAGATTTCTCGATGGAATAGAAATATTTAAAACTGAAAATTTTGCGTGAAGAAAGAGAGGAAAACGTAACAAATAAATTGATTATAGTACTGCAAAGGAAAAGAATCACATTCAACTTATACACAAGAATCAACGAAAAATAATAAACGCAAATAGCACCACAGTACACGGTACAATTACACACACGCAGAACAGAAAGAGAGAACAAGTGTATGAGGCAAAACGTTTCGTGAACGATCGGAACCGGACTCGGAACGGGGAACGACACAGAAAGACAAATTGTAGAACAGTAGGTGCTGTAAAAAAAAAAAATTGGAAAAAAAGTTAAAATGTAATGCTAGTCCCTCGTCATAATTGAGTTAAACTTAGTATACTATTAAAGCAAATGCTAGTTATATAGAGAAATTATTTATAAGTCAAGCATAACATATACAATTTTCATTTAGTAAAGTGGTTAAAAAACCTGAAGAACTCATTTTCTGCAAAAGAATTTAAAAAATAGTACTAAATTTACGATTACACTGTTTAACCACTATCAAATGTTTCACCATTTTCGTTCGAAATTGGGCCCAAATAGTCATATTTTCCATGCAAATTTTTGGCAGTGTTTAACATTGTTGTGATCTAAAGAAAAGTTCAGACTTGGCTGAACGGTTTGACCCAGTCTCGTTAGCCAGCGAGAATGGTAAAACGTTCAAACCATTTTCGAACTTTGTAGTTGCAGCTTAACAAACACCAACTGCAGCTGTAGTAAATCTAAATAAAAATTCTGACAATTTTGCCGGCACGAAACTCTCAACAAATATACCAACAAAATTAAGGTAACATTTTATTTTGGGAGGTCTGCAGCTTTAAAGACTGGACAGATTGACTTCAAACTTCATATATGAGTCTGTGAGTTTTTATTCTAATCAAAAAATTAACGCTACTACTACGGAAGAATTGCGATTTTCTTAAAAACGATTGGTATGACATCAGATGATCGGGAAAAAAATACTCTAAATCAGAATCAAAAACAAAATAAAGCAAATCCCTCCATTTATCTGGACACCACCGTCGAAGTTTCTCCGAATCCTAATATCTGTCTATCCCTTCCAAGGCCCGCACTGTGTAAAACATGTTAAGGGTGTTCAAACCCCTTGAGTGCACGCAAATTATAAAAAAATGAAGTCAAATGAGCATACATTTTGATTTTACGTCCCCACAAGCGCCACTGTGAAGGGGTATTGCACTGACTAAAGCCAATGTTGTATGGACCCAACACGTTGTTTTACTGCAACAGTGCACTAGACATAAGTTCCTACACAAAGTCTCCATAATTTTTATTTTTATTTTTATTTTGCTTGGTAGTTAGAGACAAGCGAAAATGCTGGTTATTTAAACATTTTGAAATGAGAGAATACCATATTCAACGTACGAGTAATTCCCATTTATTTCCGAACACAGTATTTCCAAATAGTATGTGTTCCATCCCATTCTGCTGACTGGAGGATTGGAATGAAATTATAAAGTAATTTTCCAAGAGATAGCAGCAGCGGTCCTAATCGCAAAGATATTTCCTTTCCTTTCGAGTTCTAGTTCTCGTGTCCGTGGCTGCTGCTGTCAATCAAAAGTGGGTAAAATTGCTTATATCTTTAATAATTTTTATCACAAACTAATCAACTGTACTTCAAATTATTCATTGAAAACGCTGTGATTGATTTCCCTGATCAAAATTCATAGTCATTTGATTATTTTTTGGGCTTTTCGTCTCGGAAAGTTATGTAACCTATTGATTTTAACCTTGGACCAGGGAAAGACCACATTATAATTGCAATTGCATTTAGTACTATATGAAATAATTTTTAATCCATTAGCCGTTCGCCTTAGTATCTGCCGAAAATGTTTTCATCACTTATTGAAGCTGCCAAAAACTCGCCCTTCAAGAGCCCCTTGTCCAGGGCTCAGTGTGAACCAGTCCATGGACGCGAAATTCAAGCAGCAGCTGCAGCCGTAGGCAAGGAATCATGTGAATTTGGCAGTGCCAAGTATTTCGCACTTTGCGGTCTCGGTGGTATCTTGTCATGTGGTACTACGCATACTTTCGTGGTGCCATTGGATTTAGTCAAATGCCGTCTGCAAGTAGATTCTGCCAAATACAAAAACTTGTTCCATGGCTTTAAAGTTTCTATCGCCGAGGAAGGATCTCGTGGTCTGGTCAAGGGTTGGGCACCAACCTTCTTTGGATATTCTGCTCAGGTAAGATAACAAAAGCACCAAGCGCTGGAAGGGTTATGCAATAGTGCACATATACGAGTATACTGTGTGTGCCAAAATGCCAACCCCCTTTGAAGGGATTGAATTATGCAATAGTTTGTAGAAAAGGGTGAACCTAACTTTATTTTGAATGGGACTGGGAAATGCGTGTAATCTCGTTTGAAGTTCCATTCAATTGCATAATGCAGTTAATTAATTAATTAAGCCCTCTGGTCTGGCATTCGAGCCAATCTAGAATGCGTTCTAAAACTCGGTTTTTGCAACAATTTAAAAAGTATTTTGGTTATATTTTAATATTTTGATTTATTTTATGTAATTGATGCATTTAACTGTATTCAGAAAAATCCGATGATTAATCCACTCGTGTTGGAAGTTCACGAGTAGTTGTTTAGCGAATAACTCAATAATACAAAAATGCATTCACTGAAGTAATTTTCATACATTAGTAGTCATTTTGGAAATCCTTTGAAGCCATTTGGAGCAATTAAGTGCACATCAATTCAATGGGCATTTTCAGACTTCATTAAAACAAATTCGATTATTATTGTTTTTTTGTAAATAAATTCGTATAAATCTTCCTTTTTCTATGACTTCCAATGAGTTCAAAATACTTTAAAAAACACCAAATGACTCAATGAATGTAATGAATTCGAAAATGGACGCATTGTACAACTATACTATTGGAAATTCAGTTTTCTAATCCAATGATTAGACAGGTGCATTAAGTATTTTTCTACTCTATTTATGATTAGGGCCTGTGCAAGTTCGGACTGTATGAGGTCTTCAAAGTCTACTATTCCAATCTCTTGGGTGAGGAGAACTCCTACTTATACCGTACATCACTCTACTTGGCTGCATCTGCTTCGGCTGAGTTCTTTGCCGATATTGCGCTGTCGCCAATGGAAGCTGCCAAGGTTAAGATTCAAACTATGCCCGGCTTTGCTTCTACCCTACGTCAAGCTATACCGAAAATGGTAAAGGAGGAAGGTATCACTGCATTCTACAAGGGCCTGGTGCCTCTGTGGTGCCGTCAAATCCCATACACCATGATGAAATTCGCCTGCTTCGAAAGGACCGTGGAATTGCTCTATAAGTAAGGAAGCATGAAAACAGCTTAAACAAAATTTATTTTATATTTTATTTTTTTCACTACTCACAGACATGTGGTACCAAAACCACGTGCGGAATGCACCAAGGGTGAACAATTGGTGGTAACATTCGCAGCCGGTTATATTGCTGGTGTCTTCTGCGCTATAGTTTCTCATCCAGCTGATGTCGTCGTATCCAAACTCAATCAAGCTAAGGGTTCATCTGCCTTCGAAGTCGCCAAGGGTCTTGGATTCATGGGAATGTGGCACGGTTTGACACCTCGTATTATTATGATTGGTACATTGACTGCATTGCAATGGTTCATCTATGACGGTGTTAAAGTAGCATTGGCTCTACCACGTCCACCACCACCAGAGATGCCCCAGTCCCTTAAGGATAAATTGGCCAAAAAGCAATAAATTTAAGGAATTCAGTGCATAGTTAAATTATATATCATAATAATGAAAAAAAAAAAATCAGAAGCGAAATCTAACCAAATACAAAAACAAAACCTTAGGTATACACAGCCATTGGGAAACTTTCAGAACGCAGAATTAAGCTCATTTACCCCTAAAAAGCACAAGCAGGTTTCGGTGGATCTTTTGAGACACACTTGATCCACCGGATTCCGTTCGTGTTATTTAGGTTTGAAACTAAATTTAAAATATGCATTTAAACGAAAAAAAAAAAAAATAAAAAAATTATGAAACGTGTCATTCCAAATATGAAAAATCGCATTTGAAAAGGAAACGGTCATTCTTTAAAAGTTATAGTAATTTATTTTTCTCTGTAAACGTCAGGAAGAAAGTCTAATAAAATTTATGTTTCCCTATGTGAATACCCTTAAAATTGACTTTTCATTCCTTCATTTGCCACAGATTTGTGCTTTGTTTATCTGTCTATCACTTAATATGAACGTGATGTGTAGTAAAGAAAGCTAACCGATTGCGTCACGAGACGCGATGATAAAGAAACACAGGCTGACTTAATGTATGATAATCAGCAGCAGCCTGTGTATAGTAACATGGGTGTTGCTATTGAATAGAAAGAGTCAAAGCGGCGCCTTGAGATAAACTGGTATCATACATCACGTGCTGATTATTTTACGTGAATTGTTAAGGTAGCTACTACAACGAGTAAAAAAATTGAAAGTAATTTCGGTCTAAAATCACACATGGAACATGATATAATTAAAAATATCACGCTGTGCTCGCTATTGCAGAAAAATATTTTTCGACAAAAAAACACATCAGCTAGACCGGCATTCATAACCTTGTTTGGGCTCTATAAAAATATTCATGGTTTAAGAAAATGAGTCATACAATTTCTGATATTAAATGCTTGTTAACCGGGGTTTTTTTTAAAGTAAGTTCATTTTAAATCATTAGAATTAATCTTTGCAAACATTTTTTAATGGAAATTGTAATATCAGTGTATTGCAGCAAAGTCCAAAAAACAGCAAGAGCAATTGTCCACATTTATTGCCGAAGTCATCTGTAGAAAGCGACAAGTGAATTGGCACTTTTTCATTATTCCACAATTTTTGTGGAGTGTTTGCGATGGCTTAGTCAGTTCGAATGTTGTGAAAGAATATATTAGATAAGCGTCTTACATTTCAGAGAAGTCGATTTATCGTTGAATGTGTGTGCAAATAGAATTGATTTGCCTCTCGTTTTCGGCAGACGATAAGGGTGATTGTTAAAGCTATGTTTGTAGGAAGCTACAGTGAAATCAAAATCGCATCACTGCAAATGTGACGCAGCATCAGTTCAAAATGTAAAATTACAGCATCACTTTCAACATTCAAATTTCAATATCGCTCAATTTATGCATCTAATGTGAACATATCAAATACAAAGCATCTTTAAACACTCCCTGATCCTAATGCCTAAGAACTTTTTATGAAGCGCCTGCGTAGAGATTTCGTAAATATTCTAACTGTTGTTGTATAAGAAATACTGAGTCGTATGTACCTTCACCTTAATGTCCTATCAGTTGCAATTTATCTTGATTTTCAATTCTAGAAAAGTTTTTTGTCAAAAGCACTCATATAATATAATATATCGTATCTAGCTTAGATAATAATTTTAAACCAAATCTCTGAAAAGCTTGCGAATAGCTGATTTTCAGAAATCGATCAATAATTAAGATATGAATGTGTGCATTTTCTAGCGAAAACCTAGTATGCTATCTTATAGCCCATGCCAGGCTACAGTAAGTTTTATACATACAGGCGTACAGATAAATTGAAGTGGCGGACACATTTTTTTTTAAGCCTTTACCATTCTTATAGCAACGTCAAAATTAATTAATATATCGAGATCGAGAAATTTTCATGAAAGCAGTACGTACTTTTACTTACGTGCATATGTAAATGCAGTAAAATCAATTTTTCACAGATTGAGTGGCACACATTTTTAATTCGAAGATGTTTTTACATCTTCTTTTCGAGCTTTATCCTACAATCGTCTCAAAACCAATTTTTCGGGCTATCTTTTCTATTCTTCCCACTTAATGTTGTTCAATTACTTTCATATATTTTTCTATGTTGTGAGCGGACCCATCCATCAATCTTATTATGTACTAATAATATGTTTCTCATCATATGGTCTTCTCTTGCTTCGGGTTGATTCTATATTGGTGATCACAAAAATTACGCCACTTGTTTTGGTTCTGTCGTTTGCGGATGAACACTGATAAGTTTTGTTCCAGTTGCGGTTTTGTAGGATACCAAGTTTCGTTCCGCATTTTTTCACCTCGTTCACTCATTAACTTTAACACTCCGTGCTGATCTCAACGTAATTTTCGTGAGTAAGTTACCCTGATTGTTGTTGGCGTTTGTCGCTTTTCGACGATTGTCATTTTTTTCATAGCTACGACCTGCTGACCGTTAAACGTTGCTAAGCAATTTGTTTGTCGTGTAGAACACTACAATATTACAACTCATTCACAGTGAAAAAGTTATGAAAACGGATTTAGGATACATCTGAAGAATAAAACGACAATCGTCGAAAAGCGACAAACACCAACGACAATCAGGATGAATAGCTTTTAAAATCGAAGTAGCTTTTAGTAAAAAAAAAAATTTATCTAAAAACATGATTGTATATTTCCAGGCGAAATTATAATTGCAACAATCTGCACTTTGTATGGATACTTTGAAGGGTTATATCTTCGAAACTAGACAAGTCCGACCTTAAATATATACGTACTCGTGCATCAAAATTCTCAGAAAAATGCCTTCTATCAAATATTAAAATTTCATCAAAATCGGAGGTTAATGCCATTTTCTAAATATGTATGTAATTACCGAAAAAATTACTGATAAAATGATGCCTTTTTTTCTTTAAACTTGCGAATTCGTATTTGTCAATTTTATTAAAGGATCAAGTCAGAAATTCCCCTTCGATAGGTTCTAGAAAGTTTTAAGATTTTCTTTATTGCCTTCCGATAAAATATGATTACGGTTGTGTTAAATAAGTCATCCTTATTCTCCAAAAGATGTCCCCCAACTCAAATCGAACTATGATTTTTTGCTGACCATTTATGACAAATTTCCAAAAATTTTTTTTTGTTCTGAAACTGCCGCTATTTTTATTTGAAATTTCATTATCTCCCTGGATTTACACAAAATAGATCCTCACCCAGCTCGACATAGTCAAAGAATAAGAGCAATTGAAGCCTTTAGATGAAGAAGGGGTTAAGTGACATTTTTGCAAATTTGGGTTTTTTTCACAAATGAAAAGTTACGTCTCTCTACAATCTCTAGTTTCCGATTTAGCTGCCTTCAAATGTGGTATAAAGGTGGTAAATGTAATACAAAAGTGAAACTTTGTAGGAATGTCACTAACCCCTTCTTCAACTGAACGCTTCAATTGTAACCATAAAATGGAAAAAAATATTTTTGGATTCTATTCAAAAAGATCTTTTCCACGATTTATTACATGTATGAGAAACAAAATGTTGTAATTGATTCTGCTTGTCCTGGTGTCATATCCAAAATAACGATTCTCTCTATGGCTAGACGTCAACATTTTACGTATTCTGTGCAAAAATCATCCACGTAGTATGGGAACTATTGTAGAAGGTTGTGTGCAAACAAACAGATGCACGGACAACAGAGTGAGAGAAATAGGTTTTCCGTAGTATATGTATGTACGGAACCTTTGAAAAGAATATAGGTACATTATATATGTTTTTTTTTTTCAAAAATTAATTGTTTATTACTATCATAAAAAAGGTAACATCTTAAGCAGTGAAATATGCATTATAAAATTAAATCCTTCGTTTTGTCATTGATTCTCTTAACACAACTAATTAAATATCATAGAAATAGTTTTCACTTTTACATCTATATAGTGTACTTACAATAATAATAAAAAAAAAGTTAGCTCCTTAAGTTTAACACTCTACATAATCTCTAGCAAAAAATAAAAATAATTGGGATAAAAGTACATAATAATTACAGACTATCATCCACATAATATAATATATTAAAATATAGCATAATATTAAAATTTTGCTGCGTTTAGTACAAAATTCTCCAGTATCTCAGTCTTTTGGTTTCAATATTATATTTTTTTACATTAATTTTAATTATTGTTCTGTACGCATTATGTAGTTTAAATTTCCAAATAAATCCTTCAAAACAAAGGTACATAGTTTCCTGAATTTATAATATTTTTCCTAATAATTTGATTGTTGTACAAAATTTATTACCTAGTCTCACATAACACAAAAAACACGCATATATTCTCAATGGGTTAACAAACGTGCGTGATTTTTCACAACTATGGCACAGCAACAGAATAAATTCTATTTTTAAAATCTTTAACTAGGACAGTCGATCAGAGTTAAAATTAAAGGTACTGTGTTATATACACAAATTAAAATAATAGTAATTTCGTTTTGAGTAGATATAGTAAAAGTGTTAAAGTCGTATAATTTTGCCTCAAGGTCATATGTAGCAATTAGTTGCAACAGTTTAGAAAGCGGATATACGTTTCCGCTGTTGCTACATAATCTGACTGTTGACTATAACTTTAAGTTGTGGGTTGAAGCCTACATAATTGAAGTGCGTATTGATTGACAGCTTATATACACGCAAACAATTAGTTCACCATACCACAATAAGCTTAATTTCCGGTTTCTCCTAGTCTGCAACACAAATTGAAAATGGATTAACACGGCAGATTAAAAAGGCATATTAGTTAAATTTACCTTTAACTGAGTCTTTGGATCTCAGATAAATAATTTAATGCATTTACATCAATACGATCAGTAGTACGGACTAGGGTCCTTGGTGTCGCTTTGAATTGTAGTATTGGACAGTGCACTTGTTAATTTTGATATGGGACACACTTGACTATTTTGTTTGTGCGGTTCATAGGGGGCAAGGGCATGGTAATAGAAGGGCGATCTCTTCGAAATGGTGTAGTTCTTGTTCTATTTATAGATTAACTAATTAGAAAATAAACAAATGGGTAAAAGATATTTAAATACCTCATTATTATCCCAGTATTCCTTTCCTGCAGTTCGGTAGCATATGCAGAATTCCAATCGTTTTGATGACGGCGGCAGGGTGATTTTAAATGAAAATGTATCGAAGATGACATGAGATATCGTTGGTCCGTATGCCTGTAAGAATAAATTATTTTTGTATATACAGATCTGGATACACATTGATAAAATTGAGAGAACTTACCCTTGCGTATGAACAGAACATATCCTGTTGACTCTTCCAATCGTCCCAGGTTACGCGGACAACGACTTCTTTTTCAAAACTAGCATTTTTAACCTTGACGGTTCCCACTATAATCGATTCATCGTCTTTAACAATCACATTTTCTAAGCAAACGTAATTCTTTTCGATTTTTTGCCTGAAAGGTAATGAAATAATTACAAAGCCTTTTTCAATTTTATGCAATTTTTGTTAATATGTACCTAAATGATAAATAATCAGATGCCGGCTGTTTGAAATCTACTGTCCATTGATCAGCTGGATGTGGAGTGACAAGGCCTTGAGTGATTTGTTCTAAGAATTTCACACTCCAGTATGGGGGAACATTTGAAGGTTCTGACATTACCCTCACTTCGGTTAATGACAGTCCTTCATCATCCGCAAAGATTACCTTTTTACGGGCTTTGCTGCTGCAAATAAATTAAAAAAAAAATTATTTTAACTTGGATTGTTTCCAAAAGATTTCAATGAAATTTGACTAAATGCGCGCTAGACACTTCTTGACCTTATTTCTTTCGAATATTCTATAGCAATGACTTTGAAAGAACGTATATATCTGTATATATTAACCTATTTAGACAAGCTTGGTATAATTTATTTTTGAACGGACACTACTTTTGACCGGAAATTGTTTTCATAAATTTCACCGAAGCTTATGCAATAAATGCAAGAAATTTCTCAACCACCTACTTATTTCACAGTGAAATTTGTGTATGTATTCACATGTAGCTTTAAGTTTGAATTTGCGTCGTTACACGGCTGTGTTGAAGCAAAATGGGGCGTTATATCTTTCGCGTGACTGTGTCTTTTTAACGTTTGTACAATACATCACTTTATTTTCTACCTTTTAGATAGCTTAAAAAGCTACCTAGCTACCTAGGACCTATAAGTGTCCGCGAATGATAGTTGCCGTATAGTAATTCCTGATGAATTTTACGGCAATCAAAAATTTAACTAATCAGTCAATTGTTTGTAACTTATTCAACACTCAGATTGGTTATAGAATTCTTCGCAACAAAAAGGACTATAATCACTGGTAATTGGCAGCTTGACAGGACATGAAAATCTGAGAAATATGCTGGCGAAAAAAATGGCGCCATTCGGAGATTTTTGAAAAGTATTCTTTGAAGCAAAAAACTATTGCAAATAATTATTGCTGATTAATGCATCTAGCAGTCAATTGAGACTCTCTTCATCAGCTGATGTGCTATTCCGCAATATTGCCAATTTCTGTTTGTTTAATCAATCAAATCCTACTCCACTATTTCAGTTTACTTTCCTTTCATCTAAAAATTAGCCCAGCCGACACAATATTTCAAATTTTGTAACATGTTTTTCTTAAACAAAAAAATACACAAAGTTTCTTTTCCCATTTTGCGCAATCAAAAATAATATGAATCGAACTTAAATTGTTTTTAGTCAATATGTGTTGTACAGTACTTTGTTTACAGCAAGACAAAACCGTTTATAAAAGTTATAAATATAGTCACTCCAAACGCAATATAGAAAAATATCTAGACAACATGAGAGCACCAGACAAACCCCAATTCCACTCAATTGGCCCTCAAAAGTAAACATTTGTCAAAAGCACGATGCACGTTTTTCTTGCCAATGCATTCAGCTTACATATATACATACATAAATACATCGGGGCTTATCAAAATAAAGTCGCTTGGGTAAATCTATTTTGGGCAATGAAATTACCAGAGGTCATAGAAAGGATTGGCTGTCTGATTCGCTGCGCCATCTAAATTGTTCAAATACAGAAATATCCATAGGACTTCTGAGCGACAAATTCATTCAAATTAAAAATAAAACTTTCACATATGCGGAGGCACACGGGGGCGTTTTTATATATACATCCTAGCCCCAAACAAGAATCCGATTCACTAGAAAAGCGCGAAATATCTTTAATACATACGTAGCTAATCAAATACACATATTTTGAGATATTTTCTCCACAAGAAAAAAATTTATAAGCGTTATTCACCGTTGGATAGAATATACGTACATACACACACATGCAACGAAGATACAATAAAAATAAAATATTTAATTTTTTGACATTGATTTGCGTAAAATTTTAGTAAAACAGAAATGTTGAAAAAACATGAAAAAAAGTTCGTGAGAAAAATCAAATATAATAAATGCTCAGGGTATGAGAAATTTCTTTTGGACTTGGGCATTTACAAATGGTCCCACAATTGGCCTCGTAACAGATAGTTGATCTTACTTGCATTGTAGCGTAAATCAACTCTTTGATAGAAATGAACAGACAAGGTACGCCTAACCAGAGGCGTACTGATTTCAGAATGTTTTTTATTGATGATGCCCTCTGCATTTTACATAATTTACAACACGTGGGTGGCATCATCAATCGGGCCGCTAGGTCAGTTATTATTACAATGTATCAATTTAGCTCGCAGTACACTTGCACCCGTTCAACCTATCTATCTATTGATTTAGGTAGGTGCATTACTTACTTACTTAGATGGCGCTACAGTCCGTGGTGGACCTGGGCCTCAACCAACAAACTTCTCCAGCCAGCTGCCTCCAGTTGCGCACGCCAAGTTGGTTGAGGTCCACCTCCACTTGTTTGCGTCACCTACCGCGAGGTCGTCCTCTACTGCGTCGTCCATCCCGGGTGGATTCGAAGATTTAGTGGGAACGTTGGGCTCCATCCGCTCTAAATGACCCAGCCATCTTAGTCGCTGTATGTGAACTCTTCTGGCTAAGTCGATGTCCTTGTACAGGCCGTATAGTTCGGCATTGTACCTTCTCCTCCACTCACCGTCTGTGCAGACGGGACCAAAGATCGCTCGAAGAACTTTTCTCTCGAAATAACCAAGGGCATCCTCATCCGGTTTTGTCAAAGCCTCTTCGCCATACAGCAGGACTGGGATGATTAGTGTCTTATAAAGAGTTACCTTAGTGGTTTGAGATAGGGCTTTGCTACTCCATTGCCGTTTTAGCCCATAGAAACAACGATTGGCAAGAGTAATTCTTCGTGTGATCTCCCTACTGATGTCATTTGCGGAGTACACCATAGAGCCTAGGTACACGAAATCCTTTACTACCTCAAAATTATATTTGTCTATTGTGGAATTCTGTCCAAGACGCCGATGTTGGGTGCCCTTTTTTGAAGACAGCATACCATATAATTTGTTTTGCTTTCATTGACCGCTAAATGCCCCATTGACTGCCATCTGATTTCTTCCGATTATGTCAATGTCATCGGCATAAGCGAGTAGTTGTACAGACTTGTGAAAGATTGTACCTCCGGTGTTGGCTTGTGAGTTTCGTACAATTCTCTCAAGTACTATGTTAAAGAGATCGCATGATAGCGCGTCACCTTGTCTAAGACCTTTCCTGACATCGAACGTTTCGGTGATGTTCTTACCGACTTTGATAGAGCAGCGAGAGTTCTCCATCGTAGGTAGGTGCATTACAAAGGATTAAAAATAGCGCGGCGTTGATTTCTTATCGCGAAATAATTTTGCAAACACCTGATGCAAGAGCTGCAAATGGACCTTCCCAAATTAAATACGAGTACACATAAAGTTTATTTTGGTAAGATAAGAGCCCAATCTAAAATGTACGACTAATTTCAGTATAAAAATATCAAATTCTGAAAATAGAATGTTTTTAGTTTGTGAGGATTTACGAGTACGAGTACGATATGTCAATTATAGCAAAAAATTCTATGAACAAAATCTAGACGAAACTGGAAATTCCATATTCAAAATTTTCCACTCTACTCACTTCTGGGTCTTTTAAGTTGAAGGAGATGATTGATTCTCTTTTTTTATAAGTAATTATCAGAACATTAAGTGAAATGATAGCAAATGAATGATTCAGTTGCGTGATCAATGCGTGTTGTTGCTCGAGGAATCTTAAGAAGATGGTATAAACTAATTTATGCCATTGCCAGGGGATTTTGATGGCCTAATCCAACTACCGGATATCTAAAGCTATTACTTTGGAATATAATGTTTAGTGGATATCGAATTGGGTTCCCAAAAATACTATTTTTCTTTTGTCTGATTTTGCAAACGTACGTTTTAAGTTTCCCTTTTTAGAAGATCGGATCTCTTAGCCTGTCTGAGCCCTTGTACATACTCGTACATATTTATTTCAAGTATGGTTCTGGAATGCATCAAAAGAGTTTTTGCCCTATCAGCCTTATCAGCTAGTTTATCGTTACCTTAAATGGCCTTGGGCCCTCTTGTTTACTAGTTAGGATTTATTTTGTACGAACAGATTGCAAGGCATTATAACAACACTCGACCACATTTTATGCTAATGCCTTAGCGCTGTTTAGCTGTTAGGCGCGCCCTGATCGTAATAATTAGTTATTCACAAGAAAGTTGTTAATACATCTGCTTTTGCATAGTCTTCTTCTGTATGGCAGTCTTGTTGCCTAAGAAGGCGTTAGTTAAACTGCTTCGATGTTAAACCATAAAAAGAAAGAACAATCAGTAAGGCCATACGTAAATGCAATTATTTCGATTATTTAAATATACATAGATGAAGTATAGCATCAGATGGAAGGAAGATAAGAAAAAAAACACAAATATTAAATATTCCATAAAAAGACAAACATGAACATGTGATCACGCTTTTATTGAGTGATTACCACGCTCTCAAGTGATTCCTTTCCTTCAACTGCATCAGGTTTATTTGCTAAAGCGGCGCTCCTCACTATCACTGACTGAGCTGCCTTTCACTGAATGGGTCAATCACATTTTTGTGTGTGTACTTGAGTGGATGTTAAAATGAAGTTGAATACTTACGCATAGATAAGCGGACTTTTGTTGCGTTGTCAGCTGTTTCAAGTGATCCGAAATGCATTGAATGCACAACGCATCGAAATTGATTCGCATCCAAGGATTTACCTGAGACATGTTTCAATTGTGTTGAGTTGATTTAATTTTGTATATACATAGGTATAATTTAAAAATACAAAACCTACTTGACGGGTGTCGGGTTAAATCGTTCACAAATGGAACGAGAAGAAAACAATCTCCAACGTAGCTGTGTGTTTGTATAAATTGAGTAATCGAAACGACCGACAGAATCTAAATCTAAATACGGCACTCGACCCACCGATAGTAAGTTTTGGGTGAGATATTTTTTTTTTTTTTTTTTTTACGTTTCGATTTATTTTTGTTCAGCGGCGCGCACGCCCGGGTATGCGTCGGTCCGCATTTGATTGACGACGTGGTGACGTTTCCTCGTCTCAATCATTCCTCGAATGCATGATGCAAAAGTACTAGTATTTTGAGCTGAATTTCAAAAGTTCATAGTTCTTAAATTAAAACAAGCGCCATCCAAATGTCTATCTACTCTCGGGGCGATAGATACTACCTATTTACGTAGAGCCGCGTCATAATTTATGTGACCTACGTAACTTTTTTAGTTGTTTGCTTTTTTTATTTTTTTATTTTGTTTGACTATCAAGTGATGAAATTTCTCCCAAACGTATCTTCACACGGCTTGTATAGTTATGCTACGAGTAGTGTGGTGATCTTGCTCAGAATCACTATGGCATCACGTGAAAATTTTGATTTTAATTAATTTTTGTATACTGGTCCATAGTATATGATAATTTAGCTTCATGTGAAATACATTTATTAGACTTTCAGGTGGTACATTGGGGTTCTTTAAAGAATTTGTAGCATTAGTAGTCAAGATGTTGGCATGCTGCCAATGTTATTGTGCCCTATGCACTTACATTTGTCGCTCGTATATTTAGTTTTAGAAGGACATACTCGTCGTTTGAGTGTACATATGTATGTATGTTTAAAAGTGTACAGCTGGCTAAATTATATTTCAAATTCAGATGTTTCAAGGGAAGTGGTCGAGAATAAATACACGAAATTGCGCTTCTATAACCGGGTAAAAATCACTATCAGAAGGTTATCTTCGCTACGTTTCATAATGAGTTCATTGATAGCAATGCGTATGTTATTTTTACCTTTGATAATAAAATATATTTATGAATTTGAAAGGTAAAAAATCAACATTCACTCGCACTTATCACGCTGGTGAGTGAAAGGATTTAAAAAAAAACAAAGTAAGTAAACCACCACGCACAACACTCAGCAAGCGTTGTGCTTATAAAGGTTCCCTACATTCCTTTTTTAACTTTCTATTGATTAGAAAGTCAAGTGCACTGTGGGAAACGCATTTCTCCTTTTTAATTCTAACTAAAATATTGGTGACATATTCTTTCATTCTGACATTCTAATCGGATTATTGGGAAGGAATGTATTTATCTATATACATATCTGGTTGATTAATTGTTATCTATTCTCTTTTCTTATCATATCCGTGTCCATATAAACACGTTATCTAAATTATGGTTACTTATCTTCTTATTTTCAATGCGTTGCACTTCTAAAATAAAAAAAGACACGCCCAAGAAGATTATAAATTGAAATATGTTTTGAAGATAGGGGCCAAAGTCATACAAGAACATTACATTGGAAATGGTGATTTGGAGAGGGGTAGTTATACTTCAAACAACTACTCGTTGTGTGTTCGAGGGCTCTCTAGGGAAGCAGTGAATGATTGTTAGTGCACATGTTCGTATTCACTTAAATTATAATTTGTTCGCCGCTTACTTTTCACCTTGCAATGCTTTTTAATACGTGCTATGCATATCCGTACATACGAGTGTATGAATTGTTCATTTGTGAATCACAATTTCATCAAATTCTTTATCGCAGTTGACATTTTTGAACTATTTTGTGTTTTGGGAATTCCTTGGCACAAGACAGTCAAACGTAATCCCAATCTACAATAGTGTTTGGTCACCTACGAGTATGGTTTCACAAGCATACTTGCTGATAGCACATTATCTAATACAGCAACCAGAACAGCTTTTTATTTGTACGAGTATAATAGAGCTTTATGATTTTAATTCACGCATAATCATTTTCCCAGAATTTAGAAATTCATATTCTCAACTTGGATTCGTAGTAAGTACTTTGGAAACTTCCATAAAAATAAAAGAAAAAAATAGTTACTCAATCGATGCTTAGAATTTCCTTTCATAACTGAAAAAACTGCATTTGATTGAATACTTGAAGGCTGAAAATTTCTATGTTTTCGAATTCCTCATCTGAGTACATGTACATATGTATGTTGATAAATAATCATCTACTTGTATTCTCCCTGATTTATAAAACAAAAAATTGTCACTCAGCTTTGAAAACAGAGGTTGGGCTTGAGCGGAGATGTTCAGAACATATCTACTTACAAGCTTTTTGAGCAGACTTTGATTGGTGTTGTTTAATCACGAGTTCTAAAGAATTTTTAGCCATAAGGTCTTAAGAAATAGATAACGTTTCATTTTTAGTATCGAGCATAGATGCAGTAAATTGTTTTTCTTTACTTTTCTCTTTTTTTTTCTACAAGCATTTATATTTCAGGGAAGTAATCGACGACATTATCAATCAGTTATACCCACCCGACTTCGTGAGGTTAAGAAAGTTGTAGACTGGGGGGATTGATTCTTGTAGATGTAGACCTACACATTTATTTGGAAGCATAATAAGTTTTAGTACGATGAGTACGGGGAAGACCGCGTTAATATTGAATTTTTAGGGGAGATTCATAACTACGGAATATATAGATAAATGTCAATCAAGCTGTATTTATGAAGGCAGATTTTTTAAACGACCGAAAACAAGTTTTAAAGTACATATGTATATGTACATGTACATATGTACATAGGTACTTGTATAATGTTTGAAAGTAGTTTACTATGAGTAGAAGGCGCTGTTGGATATTTCTAGTTAAGTATTTCATGAGAGCTTATATTCTCCTCATTAGTATATCACACCGCGTCCAGTTAAAAGAATTGATGGAATTGAATTGGAACTCGCATTTAAATTCCAGAACAGTGGTCAAAACAGGCCTAAAACTTCCTCATCAAAAAGAAAGATGATATAATTAATTGTTGTGAAAACCGTAATTAAGTCGCTGGAATCGTTTTCGAAACAGACCAACAGTGTATGCATATTATTATGTATAAATGTGTATATTACATATATATTTCTTTTCTTTTTTCTTCTGAATGTACCCGCACACTGCTGTATAAAACCACAAAATTGCACAATTCATAATCCTGCTTACATTGTAGGTACTAAGAGTAATAAATTTGACTTAAAATATTTTAAGGAAATATGTAAAGCATCGTAATTTGTTCGTGCAGCAAATCACTTAAACACAGAAATGCTTTCATAACCATAGGAGCTTTTATCTTACAGCCTGGTCATAGCGAGACTAATTCCAGCTTCCTCGGCAGGTCACGATTAGGTCTTATATTAGGTATAACCATCTAAAGTTTCAATATAAGAGTAGAAATCACCCGCAGATTTCTCTCTCAATCGCATTCCATAGTTTATGGGCAAAACCACTAGTCTCCTATGTATAACTAAAACTTACTCAATGGCGTTGCATTGACTCACTCCAATACTGTGCATACACACGATATAAATTTGTATTATATTGTATTACTTTGGTGTGACTCGATTCCATAACGTATATTGATCTACCGCAAGTAATGCTTGAATATGTAAATTACAACATCACAGTATCTATTTATATCCCGACGAAGCATGCCCAGATTGACGACGACGGTTGTGGCCTTTCAAAGGTGAAAATGTTATTCACCTACATAAAGCCTACATACAGTAGATACGATTACTCTTATATTCGGCGTGTATGGATGAAAATGAAAGTTTTCGCGGTTTCAAGTAGTACATACTTGTTTGCAAATTGTGCCCGGAAGATAACATTCTTCATTTGTCAATGGTCACGATCGACCTAGTCAACAAACTTACTCTTCAGATTGAACTGAAAAGCGTCTTAAAGAGAGTTCGACAACAAGTTAGTAGGCAGCTGTATACGCTAAGCAAGGGATGAACCTTTAAAAAATTGACTTAAGTGGACTTGTTTTGCTTTCAAAGTAGTGCACCGGATTAAGCTCGTTAAGACTGGTTTTAATCACTGTAGGTCTACGATCAAGTTACTACAATGTGAGTTTTGTGGTTTTCAAATCTGACAGGCTTCCACATAGTAAATCTGAAACCAAGCTGAGATTTTGTAATTTGATTCCAGTAAGGTTATAAGGTTGTATTAAGTTTTAAAATCCCTACCCTTATCTGATAAAATAATGAATATAAGAACATTCTTATGGACATTCTTAGTAATTTTAAGATTTTTTTGTCAGAGGATTTAACAGTGCCTTAGAAAAAATATTAAGGTTATTTCCATTTGAAAGCAGTGTACCATTCTATATCTATACCTAAGGGCGGACATTCTTGAAGGATATACAGCTTGTTTTCTCAGCTGGTAGAAGAGTAGCTAAAAGATTTTTCATCCTACCTGTCATTAACACTCCTTGCAACGCATGTATTCTCCTCGGCATGACAATCCAAATGGGAACGTCGACTTAAACATGATTTCGGCCGCAGCATCATCTCTGGAGCGGATATCTTGCGTTCAGCTGATCGCCCACGGTACACTTGTGAAATAGCATTCATGGCAATGGCTCTAGACGCCACCGTCATTGCCTGCGGTCGACATAGTCGGCTTCTATCATCAGGAAAACTACATAAAAATAGACGAAACAGTGAAATTACATTATTACATCGATTCCAAACGAATTCCCAAAATAAATCAGAAATGCTGAAGAAACAAAAGATAATTAAAATTGAATAAAATGTGTCGTGAGATTACGAATGATTACCTATCAAGCATGCAGGATTACTTACGGTGAATGCTGGGTATTCCTGAACTCAGCCAGGAAGCTGATAGGAGGACTGTGGCTAAATATAGGAGGACTGTGCGAAATCATCATCGGATTTTTATTTTTTTTTTTTCAATAAATAGGCAAACTGCAATTAAACAATCACAAGCGGTTACAGATGTTTCGTACAGATGACACTTGATTGTAATGCATACTTTTTAGAGACGCTTTCGGTTGATTTTCTTGACAATTAACATCAAGCGCATAGGTTTCACTTAAAATTGTACTAACTTAGTGTTATTTAGATAAAAGTCGGCGGATTGTGTACTTGAATGCCGCCGTATTAAGTTTAGATGACGAAATGAAAATAAAAAATAAAACCGGAAAAAAATAGTATGCCGTTCACGCGTCTGTGGCGTGCAGTGCGCCAAAGTTGACTGCTGCCGCACGATGTACTGGATTGAATCGACGACGAATTTTGTTCGATAAATATACACAGTGCCAGATTTCTTGCTTTTCCTGGCATCTATCCCGACGAGACACCGACAACGAGCGAGCAACACATGCGATCGCGAGCGAGGTTTGCTTTACTGGCTGAACACAATGCATGCCGCGGCCGCGCCGCGGTAGCGTAGTACGTAGAGCTGTCAAATGGTGTGGCGCTGCACTCACAAAATTCGCCCACAATGGTGTAGCGCGTAGTAATGTCAAATAATGCCAGCTGATTAAAATTGTGTTTTTCTTTTTGAGTGTTATTAAGATTTGATTATTTTTGTGAGATTATTATGCTATAATAATACAATAAAAATAATAAGAAATGGATAATTTTATTTTCCTTTCACTAGCAAAATAATTTTTTCCACGGCGTGCTCTTCCATTTTGACTGTAACGAATATTTCAAATTTATTGCGCCACTGCTGAACTCAGTTCAAGAATCCACCACGAAAACATCGTATAGAAAACCAAAACAGTCTTCAACAGTCGCCAATTTCTCTATCTGTCACTTGTGGCGCTGCACAAGTTAAAAGTAAACCAATTTCGTACTACACCACTGCTACCGCCACGCCGCAGCTACCTCATTGTGGGCGCTCTAGTGAGTTCCCATATATTTTAACTCTGTGACAGATCGTACTACGCTACCGCGGCGCGGCCGCGGCATGCATTGTGTTCAGCCAGTTAAAGTGTGCTTTGCAGTCTGAGCACCGCGCAGCGCAGGTCACCATTGGCAATTAGGTAAACAGTGTACGATTCGTACAAGTCTCTACAACAATCAATGCTGGTCACTAAATTATTAGTTTTTCTTTCTGCTTCCTTATGTTCATTGTGGTAGTGTAGTGCGGGCGTTTATAGTTGTGTTCGTGCACTTTGGTGTGGACAAATTGCCTCCGTGTACAAGATGCACTTATGAAATCTACCTGCAAGTCAAAAGGTTTCGTGTGTTCGTTTCACCTCAATTGTTTTCGAGTAATCGAAGTGTTATCAATACAATAACCCAGTTTATTTCTATAAGAACGTTAGGGCTATAAATAGAATGTCATCTAACCGTACAAGTGACTCATCTGTAAATTAGAGTTGGTAGATAAGCTAAAGTAAATGAAGAGAGTAAAGGAAAATTTTTGCGATATTTCTGTTTTATCAAATTGTTATGGTTTATTGATTATGTGTTAATGAGGTAGATTTGATCGAAGGAAGTGGACTCGCGAGTTTGTTTACATCAGCTGTGTACAAGCTGCAGACCGCGGGCCAACTCCGACCTCCATTGATCTGCAAGCTGACCGACATAAGAAGTCAGCATAAATCAACTGTTTGATAATTTGTTCTTAATATAATAGATTGTATTTTGGGCCACCAAGGGCGAAAGTGTTTCAGGTGTAATAAATCTTTTTAAAAGAGTGATTTCAATGAGTTTTCGACACACGGTAAATTGTTTTTTTTTTTTTGGTAATCTCGATGGTCTTCGAGAAAGAAAGTAGATGTAAGGATAATTTTCAGCGAACTTCGAGGGGGTTTATTATTCATATATGTACAAACTGCAAAAAGTATCAGCCAGTGTATAAGGACTATCGAGGCATATCCTTGCTAAATTTCGCATATATGTACCTAAGATCCTATCCAACGTATTGTGTGAACGTGTAAAACCTTTCTGCAACACACTAATCGGCGCGTACCAGTGTGGCTTCCCGCCCAGATCGACAATAGACCAAATTTTCACACTAAGGCAAATTCTGGTAAAGACCAACGAATATCAAGTCAAAACTCACCACCTCTTCATCGACTTTAAAACCGCTTATGATAGCATTCATCGTCTTGAACTCTACCAAGAGATGGTTTAGTTCGTCTTTGTGATGCCAGAAAACTTGGTCTTCGCAACTGGAAGCAGCATGCTCGGGACCGCAGAGGATGGAAGGCAATCGTGTCTTAGGCAGAGTCTTTTCAAGGGTCCCTTTAAGTAAGTAGGGGAGGACGGGGTTAAAAGTAACACGGGTAAGTTGTAACAATTCTAAAACAAGGAGTTAGGATGTAAATTAAGAGTCGCGTCATAGAGAAAAATACTTGTCTACTCCAAGTAAACGCCCTGACAGCTTCACGTGTCCTTTGGACGTCGGTGAAGGAAGTTTTGGCACTGGTTCGTGAAATCGACAGGTTAATTACTTTTTTTATATATACTTTTTTTTTGTTATTAGTATTCTCACTCACATGCGACAGATACTAGTTTGGGTTTTTCTGTATGCATATATTTAAGATTTGGCTGCCTTTGTATGTTAGTTTGAGTTTTGGGGAATTCCTCTTTTCGTTTTATTGTATCATTTGCGTGCAATTTCTATAGAGGGGTAGTTGTAATAAAATCGGGGGGTAAGTTGTAACATGTTACTTTCAACCTCGAACATATATTTTTGCATTTATAATGATATTTTTACATATTTAATAACATACAAGGACAGCAAAATCACATTAGGTACACAAAGGGGGCCACTCATCTCTATATTTGCATAAATTATGATACAGATGAGTCGAGCTCTTAAATAATTAATTGTATTATTCTTTTCTTGTGTTTAATAAAAAGTATTTATTTTTGTAAAAAAAATATAAAAATAATTTATGTTACAATTTACCCTGACCTATGTTACAACTAACCCCGTAGCCGAGATATTTTGTAAACACTGCCATATTTTACAAAACAAATATTTGGCGCAACAGCTCTTTAAATTGCCAGGGCCTAGCTTCTCGCAACCACTCATGTTGTGAGCGTTATATTTTTCACACGAATGGAAGGGACCTACATGCCGAATCCGAACGGCGATTTGAGAAGCTTTTTCATGACAACAATACTCTCGGATGTTTGTCAGACGCTCGCGAGAGGTGGGACCGTGAAAAAGCTTTTTGGTATTTTCTGGGATTCGAACTTGGAACCTCATGCGTAGTGATCCGACACACTAACCACTTACGCCACGGCGCCCACTGCCATATTTTGCTAAATGTACAATTTTTACATTTTCCTAACAGAATTTTTAAAACGTTTCTTTTGGACTTTGTAGCTGAAATACAATATCATTTTCTAAGTTAAAACTTATTTGACTGACTTATTTAAAAAAACATTAAGAGATGCATCACATTTAGTATAAAATGTTACTTTTGACCCCGTCCTCCAGTAAGTATAAGGACAATCTAACCTATGGAGTCTATTGAAATGAACGTTTCATTAAGCCAACAAAACAAATCTTTCAAATCATTATAGTTCATTCCTTTATCGAGGTGTCCCAAGAACCGTCCATGCAAATATTTTGGTAAAGAGCTATTCTCATTTATGTAGATACCACAGACATGATAAAATCCATAACAGTGATGAAGTCTAAAATAAGTAAACTGTGACTTAAAAGATCCCCAGGTTAAAAATGCATCCAAAACAAAAACCAGAAGCAACTTTTCATTGTCTTGTTCTCACTTGCATCAAGGTTTTTGTTTAAGCGAACCTCAAGTACAAGAATTCAGACAATTATTAAATACCCATAAATTACCAAATTGGTTTTACTAAAAAAACGACACAGCTTTTGCTATGTATCGTGGAACGAAACTCTTTATCTTTAAAAGTTTTGGTTGGCCCGTTTCTAAAAGTTTTCCCATTGCTGGCTATTTCCGAACTGAGACTAGTGTAAAATGAACAGTTCCACAAGTTCATTAAATAAAATAGTAAACTACATATAGACTCTAAAGATCCAATGACAAACTATTGTATTTTTCCTTTTTTTTTATTAAGAAGAAAACCTTATCTATGATCGAGTTAATAACCCTCATAAATAACACGCTGATACTCGTATGATATTAAAGAAACCATGCACCGTATATGTCCAATGCACATGGAGAATGTTCAAAGCAAAATCAAATTGATCTGATAGATGTTGTAAAAGCATATTTTCCAAATTTCCTGTTCAATAGGCAAACCCGCATAGTCAAACTTGTTGCTTGAGGATGTGTTTTTTTTTTTTTTTTACTTTTGTTAGATAGAATATGCGTAGAACTATGTGTAGGCCTCAAAATGAGTGGGATACAACCGCATTCAAACATTCATAATCATAATAGAGCCGGTTTTCCACACGCACATCCATTTTCGAGTGCATGCACTGAATTGCTGCTCTGTTTTGATTAGGGTGACCAACCGTACTCAAAAGAAAGGGGTACTTTACCTACTACTTGAATTGTTCGTCGTGAGCAATTCGAGTGGCACTTTACTAAGAAGAAAAAAATTACATTTTTTTATGTGTGTCAATCATCATTGCTTGTAACAAATATTTGTTGAATACCGAGAAAAGAAGAGTACGCCGAATTTGTTTTGATAATGCTTCTAGGTGATTTTGGAAATTTCGAGGGTTTTTCTCATTAAAAGATTAGAATTGAGAAGCACGATCGATGAGCTTGAATATTGGAAAGGAAAATACACACATACAAAAATTTCATCTGTAGATTTCCGGAGTTTAAATAAACATTTTTTTTTATGTTTCATAAGTGCAAACGTTAAATTTGAAATGCAAATGGCTTCAAGGGGAGTTGGGCTATTAAATTTAAATTTTATTAGAACTCACAATCTCTACTCCTCATTGGGGGTCAACGAAGAAAAGCAAAAAAAATGCTTTTGTCTTTTGTATTTTTGTATTTTTTATTTTTGGTGTATACGCAGATTTTTTGTTAACGATAATGAGTGCTTTTCTAACAACGTTAAAAATCGAATCGTTTAGAATCCCCTCCTCCTTTTCATCTCAGTGATTGCCTTATCTATAAATACATAGTGGGAGTAGTATGGAAAAGTATGGTTAATTATTTAGAGTCAATAACAAAAAAATAACTAGAACATTCCACGTAACTTAGAGAGAAACATTTGATTATAAGCGCGTTTGAAATGAACGATGATGTTTCAATTCTATTCGAACGATATTGGCATTTTGAATACACATACATGCGGACATGCATATGTGTCTATGAATATAAGCAGTATTTGTACAACACAACATAGAAAAAGAATGCGAAAACTTAAATGTCAAATCAGTTACCCATTCACAAATGCATTTTATTCACAATAGAAGAAAAATTTATCAATTGACAATCGTAATACCAAACTTTCTAACGATTGATAAATTTTATCGTTTACCAATTATTAATCTTTGACAACCGTAATAAGGGTTTAAGTCTATGACCTTTTGAGTACATGTTGTTCAATATTCGGAGCAATAATTGCTTGAATAAAGTTAAGTGCTTCAAAGATTTGAACCCCCCAAAAAACATAGTATAAAATAAATCCACATATAGATTACTTCAACAAAAATCTTCTCCATTTAGCTCGGTCCTTAGCTAATTGCCTCCAGTTGTGCACGCCAAGTTGGTCGAGGTCCCCTTGAACGTGTGCTCACCAACTACGGCGAGGAGGCCCTCTACTGCATCGTCCTTCCAGGTTCGATTCGAAGACTCTGCGGGCCGAAGCGTTTGTGTCCATCTGCTCTACATGTCCTAGCCATCTCAAACGTCCAATACGCAGTTTTTTGACTAGGTCGATGTCGCTGTACGCCTCGTATAGTTCGTTATTTAATCTTCTCCTACAAAAACCGTCAACGCAAACGGGACCGCATATCTTACGAAGAATTTTTTTCTTGAAGCGACCAAGAATATCTTTCTCCGCTTTCAATAAAGTCCATGTTTCGGCGCCGTAAAGCAGGACTGGGATAATCAGGGTCAACAGAGATTAGCAAGAGTTATTCTTCGCTTGATTTCTGCGCTGGTATCCCTGTCAGAGTTAATAACAGAGCCGAGATAGACAAAGTCCCTTGCTACGTCGAAGTTGTAGCTGCCCCCTGTGACTTTCTGTCCAATTCGTCGATGTTGATAGTCCCTTCTTCTTGACAGCATATACTTGATTTTGCTCTCGTTTATCGCTAAACCGATTTTGAATGCTTCTGCTTCAAAACGCAACGGTGACAGCCCGCTGAGTTCTTCCAATAATGTCAATATCGTCGGCGTATGCAAGCGGTTGTATGGACTTTTGATAGATTGTGCCTCTGGTGTTGACTTGTTAGTTCCGCACAATCTGTTCAAGTACAATATTAAAGAAGTCGCGCGTCACCTTGTCTAAAACATTTTTTTGACATCTCGGTCTCAGTGAGATCATTACCGACCTTGATGGAGCAGCGAGCGTTCTCCCTCGTCATCCTGCACAGACGGACAAGTTTGGCCGGGATGTAAAAACTAGACATGGCTCTATATAGCTCTTCTCTATAGAAGCTGTCATGGGCGGCCTTGAAAGCGATAAAGAGATGATGAGTATCGACTTGGACTTCTTAGGTTTTCTTCAGGATCTGTCGAAGTGCGTAGATTTGATCGATGGTAAAGAAAAATAATATAAGGGGGGCATTAGCTCAAATGCAGTATAACTAATAGTAACTAATAGTAAGTGAAGTGGGAGGGTTGTGATCCCTTGTTTTCGGATCATAGCCTCGCTGATAAAAAGGAAGAAGAAGAAGCAGTATAACTAATAGTGGTTGTGTAGCTAGGAAGTGCCATCGAGCTGGGTATGCCGTTTCTATTACATCATATAAAGTTACAGAATGTCACCTTTATATCGAATGTCATTTTTATATCGAATTATCTACGAGTAATTCTGACTGGAAATGTCCTTTGCGGATTTTTTCGCAATTCATCTGGCCACTCCTGGTTTAATGTATCTGGTTGAAAACCATAAACATGCAATTGTACAATGAAATGAAAACATTGAGCGACCGCAGACAAAATGCAATTAGCTCCCATTCTACACAGTGCCGGTTGGCTGCATTATTGAGTTGCAAATTAAGTATGTATGCATTTAATATTTGTTTCTTCTTTTTCTGCATCTTGGTGTGTACGTTGTACTATCTGCATATTAAAACATTGCCTCTTAAACTTAATGTATTGATGAGCAATTTACTCAGTCATTTATGAAGACACTGACTACGCACGCCGCCGCAAGCTGATCAGAGTGGAAGATTTTTCAAGTTAATCGGCGATTTTTCTAATCGTTCTTATTATTGTTTTGTATATATTTATAAAGAATTTGAGTGCAATAGTTGTACGAGTATTATGTCAATATTATTGTCACACAGAAAATGGTTGGATTCGACGGGGGAAATCGGTTGTCTAATCTCACCATTCCGACGAGAGCGAATAAAAAAGAAGAAAACCGATCATTTGCTTGTTATCTTCAGTTTATTTTAAAATTAAACTTTCATCGTGAAATACCTTTTGCAAAAAATAAGAAATAAATAATAAAAAAAAAATTCTTTATTCGTGCGTCGATCGTTTACTTCGGATCACATAGATCATGGAAGCCGGGCGGCATTCGCATGTCCTTGACGCTAAGTGCTTATATTAATGATAAGTGCGAGTTATCACTTAAATTGTTCATTGACATAGATTTAATTGTATACCGTAGCTACGGAAAAGTTTTTTTAATAGCTGCAAAGAAAATACGCGCGAAATTTTCGAAGTTTCCAAACACAAAACTCGAAGGTTGACTTAAGTTGTATTTAGTGCACAACGCTTGTAAACCTTTTGTGAGCTTCTCGCAATGTCATTACGAGTATCTAAAATTGTAGACGAGCGATAAAATCAGGAAAACAATTTGTCACATAAATGTACAATAAACTTGTGAATGCAACGAGTCGCTAACCTTCCTTGAAATAATCTCACATCGTCGAATTGAATCGTTCATTCAAAATGCGTTATAAATAGTATTTCTTCTGCCACTACAGTATAAATTATGCCATTTGGGCTTAACCCATTAGTTCTTTCCATAGCCCTTATACATTGGTTGATAAGAGCGAGTCTATGTTCTCAAAATAATCTATAATCTATTCGTGTTACAATAACACCCAAGATTAGTACTGCAACTACTAAGATATTTTTTTTTTTTTTAATTAGGGTAAAAATTGTTTTAAGGCGAACTCCACTGGCGGATCAGGTTATGATGTTTTGAATGAAGAACAGTAAAAATAGTTTAACGTAATTTTTTTTAAGGATTGCTGCTCTTAATTATTATTTATTTATTATTTATTAATATTTATTTATTATTTATTAATATTTATTTATTTATTTATTTATTTAAGCTTAGTACAAGCTATATTTAAAGCTAAATTAACCTAACTTAACCTAATTTAAGACTAACTTAAAACAAAGGAAGGACTAATGAGGAGTGGAAGAGGAGGTGGACATTAGAGAGTTTCGCAGAGTGAATTTGCTGCACTGAAAATCGAAAAAGCTTTGCATGCCGTTAGCCATACAAAGCATTCTGGTCATTTAATCCTTACAGGCATAGTTAGTGCAGTGAAAGTAAAGGCGAAAGAGAGGTACAGATATTAGATTACTAGGGTTGGTGTTGGGGGATATCATTTGTAGCAGAGCAGGACTGTCGATGTTTCCTGCTAATAGTTTGTGTAGAAGGAGGATATCGGCAATTTCACTGCGTTTTTCGAGTGATTGTACGTTTATTAGTTTTAAATGATCCTCATAGGGGGTAGGTTATATCGTCCCCCATATGTCAGAAGCATGAATGTGCAAATTTTAAACTTTTGAGGAATGACCACAATTGTGCTTCTGCCTCTACTAAATAAGAATGAATTCAACATTCATCTAATTGACATAGTAAGAAATTGTTGTTTCCATGCTTTCTGCACTTTTAAATGATCCTCATAGGGGGTAGGTTATATCGTCCCCCATATGCCAGAAGCATGAATGTGCAAATTTGAAACTTTTGAGGAATGACCACAATTGTACTTCTGGCTCTACTAAATAAGAATGAATTCAACATTCATCCAATTGACATAGTAAGAAATTGTTGTTTCCATGCTTTCTGCACATTTACAGTTCTAAAACAACATAGAATACAGAAAGACTTATCAAACAAACTAAGAAAGTCGAAAAAATAAAATTTGCATATTCATGCTTCTGGCATATGGGGGACGAATCTGTCGACCCAGGGAAGACCACGTAGAGCAAGGCGGATGAATCTGCGTTGAACAGTCTCAATTTGAAAGGCGTGGGTATCTTGATAGGGCGACCATACTTGGCTAGCATATTCAAGGAGTGGTCTAACAAATGTGAAATGTGGTTGGAGAATTCTTTAGATCATAGTTTCACAAAACTAATAATAATGTTATCAATATGACAGCAAAATGTTGTTATCTGTCACAGATTACACCCAGATCACGGACAGAAGGACGGGCTCGTCACAGATAAGATATGATCTAGGGACTGGTAGAAGACGTTTACGGAAATATGTTATGGCTTAGCATTTGTTGAAATTTGGCTCAAGGAAATTTTATTGGCACCAGGTTGAGAAGTTATTCAAATCAGCTTGAAGTGGCAAGAGTCAGCGGGCGAGGAAACATTTGCTCAACTTCGTTCATTTAGTGATCTCTAGTTCAGATTTTTTTTTAACATTTTTGATCTTTTTGTACGGCTTATAGATAAAATCACTGCAGGCTAAATTTGTACAACATAAATTACATTGCAATGGTTTCAAGGGTCTGTAGTAGGCTGCTAATTTGTATTACTAAATTGTTTGTTTGCTACATACTTATGGACATTAACGAACTGTTTAACGTCATCTATGCCCGCCCTTATTTTTATTAAATTATTCTGTAAAACTGTTAAAAAACTGAAAATATATGTAAAGTTCGATGTTGGTACGGTCTCCGACTTGGTATGCCCAATCTATATATCTAGTGTGGAGGTATTTTTTGAAAGTCTACAGTTTTTCATTTACCACATTGCCTGAAAAAGGGCGAAAATCAATAATGCTTTTTTTTTTTTTTTTTCTTAAATTGGCCATTTGTTTTCTGATATACTCCTAGGTATAAGTAAATCTTTAAAAAGGAACGTACTTAATATTATTAATATCGACAATATTTTAGAATGATCGACAAAGGTGTAACTAAAAATATTTAAACATTGGAAGTCGTGCTATTAAATTTAGTTTTAAAGGTGATATTCTCAATTGCTCGAGAATGGATTACGAAATTTTATTTGAACGTTGCCTGTTTACCGCTTCGAAAATCGATGTTTTCATTAGTGTATTTGCGTGGTAAAAGAAATGCACCTCCAATACATCGAAATCATTTATTTCTAGAACAGTGCCAAGTCCGACCAGGCCATAGTCAACAATGGGCTCAAAATAAATTCATATCGGGGCACGTGGTGTATATCTTAAAGAAATTGGACAAACCTCCGTCTCTGGTGAACGAACGCCCACTAAACCTCAATCACATGGCAAACAACTCTATAATTAGCCGTTCATCTGACAAATAAATTGAGATGTGTACCCAAAAAATCAAAGCACTTAGCAATTAAAATTTATACCTCTAATTAGATTTTGATAAGGAAACGATGTTATTTGTAAATAGCCAGAAAGTGAGGGAGGAAAGTCAACTGATGCACTATCATTTAAAATAAGTTGATTTTAATTACACGATGGATTACAAAACTGGAGGCTAAATCGAATAGCTATAGGAAGGTAATCAAATGTTTGCGATAACATTTGCTCGTTAGTTCACCATCTATTTCAGTTTCCTGCATTTTATGTATTACGTATATTTTTCAATCAGATAGTAAATATAATATTTGTCTAAAGTTATTGCGTCCTACGAGCAAGTGCTTACATTAATAGGTACCTAGTAGTCCTTTAAAAATATTTCTGTACAAGGTAGGCCGTAGACCTTGCAACCAATTTAAATTCCTTCCATTATCTAGCCACTAAAAAAGCAAAAATTAAAAAATAAACAAGAACTTATTATCAACCCAATTTTTATGCAACAAAGCATGCAATTTAATCATAACATCTCTCAGATACTTAGTAATTGCTTCACCATATACTGTTTTCTTTGAACAATTAAGTGCAACCATCAATAAGAGTAAAGGAACACGTTTGGGCAGTCAAACAAGATATAAAGGTGAACTCGCATTGCTCGTAGTGGAACACATATGTATCTATGTAGATACAGAGGATTTCTCTTGTATGTAGAACGTGTGGATACGTGCGCTAGAGGTGGAAGATTATGAATATATTTCAGTGCTTTAAATTCCGAAGGGTTCATGAATATTTATTAATTCATGCTTGCATATGTGTACGCGACATTGTCCACAAGAAGATCATTTGATGTTTTCTGTATGTTCACATAAGACTGATATGCATTTAGTCAAATAGCTTCTTTAACGATGCCACGTAAAGGGCATGAAACATGAGTTGAAAACCAGGTCCAACCAAAACAAATACTCCCATTTTAATTATTCACTTTCTAGTCTTGAGATATGTCGCCTTTTTATGTTATTTTCTCACACACTTAACAGCCCACAAGAGAGTGGATATTTAAAGCTTCTGAGAGAGTAACTCAGTTGTTGCGTTGGTGGTTACATGCAATCATACGAATACATTGTCTATTTACATTTACTTTGCTTGTCTTGTTAAATAACCAGTCAAATAAGTTTTAATAGAAATTTGTCGAAAGATTTTATGTGTTTGAGTAGGACGTGCAATTTTTCTTAGTTTTAACACCCCTCAAGATAAATCTCCTATGCACCGTTTATTTTCAGTTTATGCTCTTATCGAGCAGTTCTCGATAGGCTTTTTATATTGCACACCTTGCGAGCTCTAATTCCATCTTTTATTACATTATTGACGGAAATGTGATTTCGGCAATCTCCTATGCGAGTATGATTTTGGTGTGCGAAGTAGAGCACTTGCTCTCGGCCCTCAACTGCTCGCCCATGTGTTCACTGACATCCGAGGCTTAGGGCACCTCGTCTGATTTGAAAGATAATTTACTTAGTATAGAAGTATATTATTAGAATTATTTATTATTCAATTTCAAATGTTTACGCTGATACGCTAGCGCCACGTTTTTACCTCAATACTAGATGATAAGATTTGTCGAAGATTGCTGTTTTAGTGCTATTACAACATTTTCTTTGTATAGTAAACTTACTATTATTCAAAATACGGGTTGTTTACTGCAATTCCACCTCAAAAGGTGTTTTGGGTCAAATTTTATATATAAAATAATAAAACTGGATTTGTTATTTGGAGCAGCCGCCAGCGTTATCAACATTTGTCTGAAGCGTGCTAAACATGTCCCCATATGTTATCTGTTATTCTTACAACATAGGTTAGACAACCTTCAGACGCTGTTAACTTCACTTCAATAGCTAATATGAAGTTAATTGTTTTTATTTGTTTATTGAAGTGTATTACGCATCATTTCTGCTGACTTAGGTTTTATCAATTCAACTTTAACTTAATCTATGTATTTAAGTGCACAAAAAAGTATAGACAGCTGCTTGATGACATAACAATTCACTTTCATTTCAGATTAAGCTGTACTTATCATTGGAAATAACTTGATAAAGCAAACTCGTGTGATAATTGCTTATTGCGTACAACACCTAAAATATACACATACATTTTTTATTAAATTCAAAGTCTTCAGAACTTTCTAGCTTTGAATGATTTTTAAATTGTGTTTAATGGTAACTCCAATGTCAAATGAACTAAATTTAGCATGGAATACTAATTTTTGTATATGGGGCACTCTATGTTGAGCGAACTGAGATAAGCATGGGCAATGAACTCAACACTTGAGAGCCAACTCATTAGTAATAATACCAAAACGTTGATACGAAATTTATGTATGATAGATACAAATAGTAACACAGTAGTCACCAGGGGGTATAGAGCTTCTAATCAACAGATATAATTTGTTTATAATAGGATGTTGCCAATAACGCAGTTCTACAATACATTTAATATTAAAACTATCAAAGTCAGAACAAATTTCTTTTTAGTCTTAGGTCCGAAGCCAGTATTCAATCAAATCTAACAAAAGTATCTATTCTAATACTCACATCGCTACACCTTGCAGCACAAATGGAAGCTATGCTGAGCTCTTAGGCTGCTCAAGATTTCGGACCTTTAAGTCGGCAACTTTACGGACCATCTGAAGATTCTACAGTACATTCAAAACGACCTATTCTCAAAGTCCCAGATACCATGTTCAAGAAATATCGGTTCTCCAAAAAATTCAAGGTGTTCATAGGTGACCGTCACATATGGAGAAATGAGGGGCTTGTAGTCTTACCAAACACTCAAACTTGGTACACAGATGGTTCCAAATTGGAAAATGGTAGCACTGGCGCAGAGGTTTATGGACCCAGGTTCCAACGTGCAGCAGCGCTTGGAAAATCACCAACAGTATTTCAAGCGGAAGTCCATGCAATCGAAGGGTCGAGGGCATCCGTATTTATATCCTCTTGAACAGGCAGCACTTATTGCTCTGAAATCCTACGCGGTAGGATCTAAACTTGTATGGAACTATCTGAATCTACTCGAAGATCTCGCATCAAAATACACCGTCACTGTGCCCTGGAGACCAGGACACGAAGACTTCGAGGGAATGAACGGGCGGGCTACTTAGCGAGAATAGGCACCAGCCGCCCACTAGTCGGTCCTGAACTCTATTTTGGAGTTACGCGGAGTAACACGAATCTCAAAATAAAACAATGGGAAGTTGATTGCCATGCAGAGTACTCGACCAAATGCCTAAAAGGGGCCTAAAACAAGCAAAAAAGTTAATCAACCTCAACTTATTGCAATGTTTAGTAGCTACTTGAGCTTAGCAAAGCAGACTTAAGAATCTTACCAGGCTACTTGACTGGTCATTGCCCACTCAGGTACCATCTGCACAAAATAGGAGAAGCAGATACAGACGTATGTCGTCTTTGTGGAGAGCAAAAAGAGACGGCAGAACATATTCTTTGTGAGGAAGGCTGTACTGATCCACTCAGACTTTTGGAACATAGAGCCTGGAGCTTTGTTGAGGTTTATCAAGAGCCTTAACCCAGATCTCGACTAAACACGGGCTGTCACAATAAATCTTTGAGGTCGCAGTGCGTACAAGGCGCTAGCCCCTAGTATAGTATAGTATAGTATAGTGTAGTACAGTATCTATTCTAATAATAGTAATTACAATAGTTGCTCATGAATACTTCTTCTACGGAAGGCAGACCACAAGAAATACGCAAATTCCATTTATCAAAATCCTAAATTACTAATATAAAAACGCTGCAGAAAAGCTTATCAGTTTAAATAGTGCTGTTGAACTTCATCTGAGATCATGTTAAATTCGTCATTATTTGGTGACATTTGCCATTTGTTATTTTCACCGTAAAATTTGCTGGGGTGATTTATAAATTATAAATGATGCCTTAAATGGGACCGTAAAAGGTTACAAAAGTTATCATTTTATTATTATTTAGATAGAAGGAACCAACGTAAAACGTACCCAAAATGAAAAGAAATTAAAATCAGACATTCGTGCAAAAGTTCTTAATTACGGAATATTTTTGCAAACCATATATTCATATAAATATAATTTGTTGTTGATAGCAATTGTTTGTTTTCATCGATGATATTTTCGTCCCCTGATTACTATTTAAAATCATCGAAAATGTTTTTTTTTTTTTCATTTTGCTGTTTTTAAAGCCGTGGGCGATTGTGTTTCCTTGGAATTTATACTATCTACAAAAAAAAAATGCATACTCAAGCATTATACTCGTAAGTAGATAAATTATCAAAGTGTGTTCTAAATTGTTTTATATATTTATTACCACACTTCTTCGTGCATTGATCAATATCAACATACTTGCTGTCGAATGTTGTTTGTGGATTGGGTTAACGAAAAATGTAGAGTAATGGATCGAAGTGGCATCGAAATAGATAGATTTTGCTCATATTCACAGGAAATTCGGGACATTATAAATGCGGAATTTCAGGGAGTCCATAAAATTTGAAATTGGTTTGAACAATTTTATGAATTGACTTTTAAGTCACTTGGCGCACGGTACAGAACATAAACTCTTTGATTCTCTTAGATTTTATAGCTAAATTTACCACTTAAAAATAAGCATAACAATGCAAAAAATATGTATAAATCAAGAATATTAAAATGTTGTTATACATATAATAATGTTATTATGTGTTTGTTCAATCCGCAGTGCGTGCCTTGAATAAGTGTGGCTTTTGACATCGCCATGATTACCGACAGCGTAGGCGGGTTGACTAGTACGTCAATCTTAAGACGGTAAATATGGGTCCGAATCTCCGCGATTGATATTTTTTTTATTATCATCTAAAATTAATCATTATTCACGTACTAATTAGAGAAAACGAGAGGACTCTTCTTTTGTTACAAAAAGCAATTAAAAACCTCAATTTCAGGTGACGGCGTGTTAAATGTCGGTGAAACACATCTAATTTCTACCTTTTTTTTTTAAGAGATGTGGTGACATGCAAACAGTGACTCCTGAGGCACTACGACCTAAATGATCTTTTATGCTATCCCCTGGTTGGTTGTTCGAGAAGTAGTTGTCAGTTAGCTGAAATCTAGTTCATTGATGAAGCTAAGGATAGTTCGAGCTGAGCAAGAGGTGACATCAGAAGGTGATGTGAAACCTTCTGTAAAGTCATTTAGCCTAAGCCGGGCAATCACATAGTATGTGATGGACTGTTTCTGGGTCTACAAGACAGAGACGACACGTATCCGATTAAACACGGCCCATTTTCTTGAGATGGTAATTGATATAGCGATGTCCAGTTAGGAAGTCTGTTAAGATGTTAGTCTTGTATTTGCCTATTGTTAGAATGTCTCTAGTTCTTTTTTTTGAAAAATTAATAAATTTCTTGGAATGGCTGAAGCGCGCTCCCCGTGATATAGCTCTATGTTTTTCTGGCTGGTAGGTAAACCGCAGAAAGCTTCAGGTCCAATGAGTGGAGATTGGACGCCTAATCTAGCAGGCTCATCAGCCGCTTCGTTATCAGGAATGCGTTTGTGCCCGGGGACCCACATACGCGTGATTTTATTGTATGCAGCACTGCAAGAGAGTGTGGAGACAGTTCCAGATCAGCCTTGACTCAAAGTCGAAGGACGCGAGAGCCTAAATGCCCCGTTTGGCATTTTTGAACCGTCAGTGTACCAGTTGGTTTGACGTGTTATTTGAGGTACTTGAGGATAATTCCAATAACTGCGGTTCGGGATGGTAACTGTGAAGGTGTGATTGAGATGGATTATTTTTAGCATGAAGTCTGAAATGCATACTGCTGGAGAAGATAGTAGCGGAATTTTCACGATTATCTTCATACGACCAACTAAATGGGAGTTTGCACTGTTGCATAATAGGTAAAGCTTTAGAGCACTGGCAGCCGCAGTCTTGGTAATATTTATGTGGAAGGTTTAAGATAACTTCCAGTGCAGCTGTTGAGCAGGTGCGCTTTGCGCCCGTTATACCTAAACAGACTAGTCTTTGCATCTTCTCGAGTGTGCAGGGAGTAAAGGTTTGATTTACTTTTTACCACCATATTAGCGAAGAATAGGGACCAGAAGGCTTTTGTTCTCAGTGGTTCTGTCTACATGAGATTTCCAATTTAATTTGTGGTCTAGAGTAAACCCAAGATAATTTTTTTCTTTTGAGAAATCAATTTGTACGTTGTGTAGTGATAGTCTTAAAGACTTAAATTTCTCCTTCTATTAAAAGGTATGATTCGGGTTTTAGTTGGGTTAACTGTTAGTCCTTCGGACTGGCATCAATTATTTACCTTTTTAAGCACGTGTTGCATTTGTTCAGAAATGCTGGATTCATCTTTGCCCCTGGCTATTATGACATCATCTGCGTAGCCTTGGGTAAGAAATCCGGAACTATTGAGGTCGTTTAGGATTCTGTCCACTACAATGGACCATAAAAGAGGAGATAGGGCAACATTTGGGACAACTCTTAGTAGTTCTAACGGAGATCGCGATTTCTCCAAGCTTCACAGTAATTAATCTGCTACTGAGCATATCGAGCATATCTATTCAAAAGTTTGCGGCTCAACACATTTGGCATCAGCAGCAGACTTAGTTGATTGAAACGATGTGTTTTTGAAGGCGCCAGAGATGTCCAGGAAGGAGCATAAAGCGATTTCCTTCTTTAATAAAGTCTCTTGAATAGTGCTGACTAGATGGTGTAGGGCTATGACCGTAGATTTACCAGATTGATACGCAAATTGAAGATCATTTAGGGGGTGGAATTTCTTATGTTAGGATCAATAATTTTTTTCCATTACCTTAAGAAACACAGAGGTGAGTCTGTTTGTGATCTGGTGCCGGTTTTAGAAATGAACACTATATTAACTTTTCCCCTCCCCGTTCACGGACGGGTTAAGAATATCACTGCAGCGCCCCCCAACAACTAGCGCTTGTCGTAAAAGGCGACTAAGGGGACAAATCAGATCTAGGCAATATAACACCCAAGTGAGCCTAGCGACACATATACTACCTTAAAAACCCTCCCACAAGTGTGGATGCGAGTCCGTGGGTTGACACGACTGGAGATCACCGGTGTCATAGAAGAAAGATCAAACAATACTAAAACAGGAGCATGCACGTGTCAAACAATAAACACCATCGCAATATGGTAATATTGCAAAACTGTATCATTATGGTAATACTTGCTTAAAGGAAAGGCACTACCCCGCCAGGCACTACCACTGCTGTGCATGGTACTGATCCTGGACCGAGCAGAAATATTCGGGTCAGAGCTATACGGATTCCGGGGGCTAGCAAAATATTGAAACAGTTTGGATGAATTTTGAGGGTCGCGAGTTGGAACGTTGGAAGCATGACCGGTCGAAGTTACGAGCTAGAAGAGATGATGAATAGAAGGCGGGTGGATATCTTGTGTGTCCAAGGCACGAAATGGAAAAACACCGGAAATCGGGCGCGTTTATTGGACGTTAGGACAAAAGATTACAAGATGTTCTACTACGGAACGGAAATGGCTAAGAACGGAATCGGTATCATCCTTGCGGCAGAGCTACTTGGTAACGTCTTGAGCATTTCGAAGTCCAGCGACCGTTTGATGTCTCTCAAACTAGTAATACAAGGAGACGTGTGGAATTTTGTCAGTGCATCTGCTCCCCAAAATGGGTGCAATCAGAGAGATAAAGATGTATTTTGGGTAGATTTCCACAATTTCCTTAAGAACATCCCAAAGGAAGAGTTTCTGTTTGTTGGAGGAGATTTGAATGGACATGTCGGGAAGTCAAACGAAGACTATGAAGGCTGCCATGGAGGACTAGGATATGGCACCAGGAACCTTCCTGGTGAAGACATCCTAAGCATGTGCAAATCACACGGTCTTATCGTGTTAAATACCATGTTCATCAAACAAAGCCGACACCTGATCACTTACAGCAGTGGTGGAGATGAAACTCAGATTGACTACCATTTGGTAGGCAGTTTCATGAAGCCTCGGGTAAAAGATTGCAACGTGATCCTGGGAGAGGCAATCGCTCGGCAACACCGTCTCCTGCTAACAGAAATTTTTACGAAAACACCAAAGAAAAGCATACAAACAAGGGTCTCTGAGAAAATCAAGTGGTACAATCTGGACAAAGAAAAAGGCGAGGCTTTTGTTTTCGTAATGAAAAATGACCTCTCTCACACCATCAACGGAGCTGAGGATGAAGAGTGCAGAGCACAAAATATGTGGGATTCCCTACATCGAACTTCCTTAAAGAAGGCCAAATCACTGCTAGGAGCTTCAAAAGGCCACCACCAACACGCCAAAGAAACATGGTGGTTGAGTGATAAAGCTAAGAATGTGATAAATGAGAAGAAAGCGTCTTTCTGGAGAAAATATCTTCCCCGGTTGGTGATGCAGACTAGGCTATCTAGGAGCTGCGAAGACACAATATGAACAAGAGCGCAACCATCTTCAAAATAGCCGCCCAAAGAAGGAAGAATGCTCAGGAGATTCGTTCGCCAAAGTTCATTAACAATGCTCATGGCCAGCTTCTTGTGGATAACGACAAAATTCTGCAGAGGTGGCGGCAGTATTGTGAAGAACTTTTAAATGAACAGTTTCGCCGGCTATACTTTCCAAGAGCCACACCTAACTGTGAAGAAATACCCGACATTACAGTCGAAGAAGTTAGTGAGGCGGTCAAATACTCCAAAAAACGAAAAGCGGCTGGGCCAGACGAGATGCCCTCTGAGTTCTGGAAAAATATGGGAGACATCGGGTTCAGATGGCTCAGAATTTTCATCTCAAAATTTGTGAGAGGTGACCCAATGTCGAATCAATGGAGGGAAAGTTACCTACTCCCTGTATACAAAGGGAAGGGTGATACGCGAAACTGTGATAAGTACCGTTCGATCAAGCTGATGTCACACACCATGAAGATCGTTGAGCGGGTATTAGGTGGCCGACTGCAAAAATAATACGGCTATCTGATGATCAGTGCGGGTTTGTCTCGGGTAAATCAACCACAAGTATAAGGATCATAATGGAAAAACATCGTGATTCCTTAAGGGATTTGCATATTGTATTGGTTGACTTTGAAAAGGCATTCGACAGACAACCACGAGATCTGATATGGGTGGCGCTAAGACATCGAGGGGTTCCAGAAACCTGTGTACAGATGATCATGGACATGTACGAAGGCGCAAAAACAAGAGTAAGATGCCCCGCTGGAGTAACCGAAGAGTTCCCAATCAAAGTCGGGGTGCACCAGGGAAGCGTTTTAAGTCATTTGCTCTTTATTACAGTCCTTGATTATCTGCTTGAAGGTAAGTGATGGACCCCAAGGTGCATCAATTATTCTTTGCTGACGATGGACCCATCATAAGTGAGGATCCTACATCCCTGCAACGAGCACTTGATGTGTGGGTGGACGCTCTGGAGGGAAATGGGTATCGCATTAGTTCAAAAAAGACAGAGTACTTGTGCTGCCCGTTCTCTGATCCACTCGGGCCTATTCCAGACATTTATTTGAATGGAACAGTGTTTCCCAAGTGCGAAAAGTTCAAATATTTGGGATCTATGATCAATAGCAAAGCAACTTGTGATGACGTCATCAATCATCGCGTAAGCGTAGGGTGGATGAAGTGGCGAGAAAATTCCGCTATCTTCTGTGACAGAAAAATGTCACCTAAGTTGAAGGGAAGGCTTTACTCCGCAGTTGTGCGTCCAGCGCTCACATACGGTTCACAATGTTGGACGATGTACAAAACGTATGAGAATAAATTAACGGCAGCTGAGATGAAGATGCTTCGCATGACAGCAGGAGTGACAAAGCTTGATCGAATAAGAAGTTCGAAGATCCGTGGAAGCTTTCACATCAAAGAAACCATTGTACAAAAGATAGAGCACGACCGGCTCAGCTGGTATTGCTACGTAGAAAGAAGAGAAAAAGGCAATATCAATGCACGTTCCAAAGACATCGCGATGTAGGAAAGGCAGGCCTATAAACGCCTGGATCAAGCAAATGCGACGACATCGGCATTTCATTGGCCTCAGTAACCGAGTGATCCAAAATCGGCAGGCCTGCCGATATTTTCTGAGGTCAAATAGGCGAACCCCACAGGCGGATCAGTAGAAATGCGGTGAAGTGGGAGGGTTGTGATCCCTTATTTTCGGATCATAACCTCGCTGATAAAAGGAAGAAGAAGAAGATTAACTTTTCCCCATATTAATGGGATGTAACTGAGTTAATAGCTGGATCTGAAGATGGGCACTAAGGATTAAATGAGAGTGTCGATTCCATGATGTAAGAGGGTCATCTCCACCGGGTGCTTTGTAAAGTTTTTACGTGAAGATGGCCCATCTTATGGAGTTGATGGAGATGATTTTATTGGCCATAATTCTAGTGCGTCGCGTCGGTTGGGTGGGTGTTACATGACTTCATGCAAAAGAGATGTGTGAGGGTTAGTGATTTGGATGTCAGGGAAGTGGATTTGCAGAAGCAGATTTAATGTTCCGTTGTATCCCTGTGTTAAACTGCCGTCAGTTTTTTGAAGGAGACCAGTTCCGTAGCGGTGGTTCTTGGATAGGATTTTTTGGGCCCTGACAGCTGATGGGAGATCTTTGATGCTTTCGCAGAATGGCTCCCATGTGCGAATTTTTAATCTTCTGATAGCAGAGCTGTAGGTTGTTAGAGCTATCTTGTACTCGCTCCATGAGATAGTGGACTTGGCTTTATTAAATACCCTTCTACCGTCCTTTTTAGGGTAAAGCGCTCATTGTTCCACCATGGAACATCGTGGAAGTTTGTTCTGCTTTTAGTATTGCAGCTGGCTTCATATGCGGAGGTGATATGAAAGCTAAGTTTTGAGGCTTCTTCTTCAAGAGAATACGAAAAGTCTATGATTGAACAGGATGGAATGAATTCGCCCCTAAGGATTTCTTTATATAAATTCCGATTGGTGCGTTTAGGAGATCTGTTGAGAGTAGTTTTGAAGTCAAACCTAATGTGCATATGGTCAGACAACGAGAGCTCCTTGGAAACATGCCAATCGGTAATTTGATCGGACAGAGAGGAGGTAGATAAGGTAAGATCTAGTGCCTCTTGTCTGATGTAGTTGACAAAATTAGGCTTATTTTATCTGTTTAATATATCAATATTTAAGTGATACGGAAATTTTAAAGGCATTCACTTCTTTTGTTGATATTGGAACTGTCCCAGATCGAATGATGGGCGTTCGCATCGCAGCCTAACACGATCTGCTGTCCAGTCTTCTTACCGTATTTGAACAGTTTAGCGACTTCGTCTGGTGGGGCAGGAGTTCTGTCGCCAGCAAAGAATCCTGAGGCGATGAGGATGGATATCAGTTAATACCGCCTTAATAGTTTTAATTATTTTGTATGCAGAAAACTAAAGATAGATGAACGAAAGAGATTTCGTTCTCTCTCACTTCGCTTTTCTTATGGTTTCAGATATAATATTATATTTACAAAATTTTCCATATGAGTACGCGAACGGATGCTCATTTAAAAGGATTATCACAGCAGAGATATCTGAGAAAAGGCTTCCGTTTCAATACCGGATGAGTTCCTATTAAATTAATCACGCTTTTCGTGAATACATTTTTTATTTTGAAAAAAAAAAAAATAATAATAAAAACAAACATGAATCCAATTCAATGAAAAAAAAAAACTTAAAACTGCAGTAATTTTCAGATTAATCTAGCAGTATGGCAACGCTGTTCATGATACCTATTTCCTATCCGCGGAATTATTTCCCCTTTTTTAAATATGAAGATGGACTTCGATGGAAAATTTATTCGCGATAAGCCCATTTCCTTGAATATTTCGGTCTCCGCTGTAATTATCTTGTTCTGTGCAATTACTTCGTAATTTTTTCAATAACAAGCAAGAATTATCGTACGCTAAAGAAAAATCTCTCAGCTTTTTTTGAGCTTATATATTTTTACAGCATTCGTAGCCGTGGTTGACTGTAACTCACGGCTTGCCCGTGTCTATACATATTTCCAAAGAGTACCAACTGTTTTTAGTATGTCCTCCATTTCCTCCGCATTTCGAACAAGCCTAATATGCGAGAAAAATAACACCAGTTCCCATCCCACCTAACTGCTCGAACACAATGGAGTCGCTGTCGTCACGTTCACATGTAAATCGCGTCGCATGTCGTATTCTTCTCAAAAAATGTGTCTACATCGAAGTCGTATACTTAAGTATCAACTTAAGTAGTATTAAGTATCAACTGAAATGAAAATGTGTTTATTGAATTCAAATAAAATTAAGGGAAGGGTTTTTTTTTAAGGCGGATGTGATAGATTCCACAATATTTTATATGATTTCACTAATCTAATCAACTTTTTTGTTTGCTGCACCTCCATTGCCTACTACTTGTCAGCCTTGTCGCGCGACAAATATTTAAAGTTGACCAACTTTCGCGACGACGACAGCGACTCATTGTATTCACTTCTATTCCATTGTGTGTGTTTCAACTTTTGACGAGGCGTACGACCGTGACTACGACAGTAACAGCGACACCATTATGTTCCAGCAAGTGCCATTTCAGAGGTTCATGTTCATAATTCGATCTAATTTTTTGCGTCTTCGAATTTGGGTACTTTTTCAGTACTTTCCACTATCTTTTCAGATATTAATAGTGGCTCATGCAACACTTCTTTACTATCGGCAACCCTATTTCGAATTCGAACAAATCAGCTGTCGCAGAGAAATGTCGGGAATGACATCTCTTATTCAGCGCACTTGCAAAACAAATGCAAGGCGCAAGTACTTTTTTCCATTGTATGTAATTGAATCAATATTAGAAAAAGAAACTTGTTTAAAATGCCGGTAAATTAAATAAAAATAGTTTTCAAAAGTCATTCTCTATCTGCCTGATGTTCTCCTTTCAGTACGAACCTTCAATGGAACAAGAAGAAATTGAAAATGTCCGAGTGGTGGTCCGTTCCCGTCCCATGGACAAATCTGAGATCCAGAACACTGCTCTTAACGTCTTAAAAGTGGACAAAATAAATCGATCGATTACCGTCATCAAGCCCAATGCTACGCTGAACGAGCCCCCGAAGACTTACTTCTTCGATAACGTCTTTGGCGATGACTCCAGCCAGGTAAGTGGCCATTGGTCAGTAGTAATGTGAAAATGAGTCATTGATGCGAACTGAACGTGTATTTGCCTGTGATTGTGCAGCTCGAATAGGTGTAGAAGTGAATTTTGGCGTGTGGGAGTCGTTAAATGTGCGAGTCCTTCCAGAAGAGTTCATTTAAAAGGCCGTAGATTCTGATTCTATTGTCTGAGAGCAGGTCCAATATTGTGACACCAGAATTACGTATAAATTGCTGGAGGCACAAGACATCCATGTTTTATCCATATCACTTTGTTGTCAAGGAGATTAGCTCTTCAGCACAGTTTTCTTTTAGTGGAGTGTGCCCGGCAACTCCAAAGTAAATGCATGGCTCTTCCTCCTCGCTCACGTAATTCCTACACAAATCATTCGAAAAGGGGCCAAGCTTTTTGGCAAGCCTACCAATGAGACAATGGTCCATAATTACACCTCAGTTTTGCTGATGTGTGACTTATTTGGCTGAAATAAGCGGTTCTGATCGAGTTCAATTCTACGTAGTAATGTGAAAGTGACATTTGTTATTGAATATCATTCTGTACGTAGTAAGAGACATGCATTGCTCCTCGCTTTTCTAATAGAATCGATACAGCTGTGCTTTGCTATGCTTGCCGATTCGTTTGTAAACTCGTTAAGAGGCAAGCGTCAATTCAAAGTGTACGTATTCTTTTTCTGAAATCTAGAGTCGAATCTGTGAATAAATATGACTGGTCATGTAATTCGTAGCAACAACATACATGCAAATTACGTGACGAGTCATCCGCATACGGCGATTCGGCCCCAGGTCTGATCTGAAGATCATCTTAAGACCACACCTGCATCTTGATGTATTGGCTCTCTAAGAGTATGGGAACTACAGTTTGTGTACTCCTGTTAATCAAGATGTGACTGTAAGATTAGCATCTGTTCAGTACAGTAAACACAGTTGATCTTATCAAAATCGAACTTTTGTAATTTTCTTACTTAGGTGGCGCTACAGTCCGGGGTGAACCTGGGTCTAAACCAACAAACCTCTCCAGCTAACCCGGTTATGAGCCACCTGCCTCCAGTTGCGCACGCCAAGTTGGTTGAGGTCGCCCTCCACTCGTTTTCACCACCTACCGTGTGGTCAGCCTGTACTGCGCCGCCCATCCTTTCCGGGCTGGAACGTTGGGCGCCATCCGCTCTACATGACCCAGCCATCTTAGTCGCTATATGTGAACTCTTCTGGCTAAGTTGATGTCCTTGTATAAGCCGTATAGTTCCGCATTGCACCTTCTCCTCCACTCGCCGTCCATGTAGACGGGACCAAAGATCACTCGAAGAACTTCTGTCAAAGTAATCATCCGATTTTGACAAAGTCCATGCCTCTGCGTCATATATTAAGACTGGGATGATTAGTGTATTATAAAGAGTTACCTTAGTAGTTCGAGATAGGGCTTTGTTACTTAATTGTCTTCTTAGCTCATAAAAACACCGATTGGCAAGAGTAATTCTTCGTTTGATCTCCCCACTGGTGTCATTTGCGGAGCTCAGCATAGAGCATAGGTAGGCAAAATCGTTTACTACTTCAAATTTGATCTGTCTATTGCGGCGTTCTGTCCAAGACGCCGATGTTGGGTTTCCTTTTCTGGTAGACAGCATATATTTTGTTTTGCTTTCATTGGCCGCTAAATCCATCTTTGCTTCCTCAATCTCAATACTCGCAAATGCCCCACTGAGTTCTTGCGACTATGTCAATGTCATTGGCGTAAGCGAGTAGTTGTGCAGACTTGTAAAAGATTGTACCTCCGGTGTTGGCTTGTGAGCTCCAGTTCTTCAAGCCGCGTATACTTACAACACTTAAATTTCAATTAAGCATTTCTTTGCACTTCCAATTTTTGCAGCGGGCCTGATGCCGCTGTTGCTATATATTCATCATAATGAACAATTTTAAACCCATTTTTTTCATAAAATTAATATTATTTCGTAACAAGTGTTATACAAGTGGTTGATGGCAATATGACACATTTTCAGTGATTTGTAATTGTAATTATGGTTTTATTTTGTCCTATTCGAATGATTTTGCAATGAGTGCAAAATCATATAACTATGACGTCCTCTCAAAAAAAATTTACAAATAAATTTAATAATTAAACGTAACATAACAATGAAATAAATATGAATACGCACGGAAGATAAGTGCTAAAATAAAATCTATGTTAAAAAAAATGTAACTGAAAGCTTGAACGTGGTCAATCAAAATCCCCTCGAGATCCGAAAAGTATCGTCACAAGCAAATCGATTAAAAATAGAACTGTCGCTATCAGCGATACTGATGCTGCCCCTAAAACCAAATCCAAACGTTGCATATTCGGCTGCCAGTAGTTACGATCCTTCGTATTCGCCCAGTCTCTGAACAAGAGAGATGTACAAGCGAGAAATAGACAGAAACCCACAAAAGACCACACTGTTGCCGTTTTCCATGGTGTTCTTTTTGACAAAACAAAAACGTTGAAAATTATTCAATTGAATTCCAATTGTATAACAAATGAACTTCCAACTTACGCATCCCCAAACATGGACATAATTAAATAAATTGACGTATAAATTAATAGACCGCCAAAGGTCACATAACAGAGGGCAGCAATGCGTGGTGTAACGAAGATCCGAATATGTGAATGTGTGGCGGGCTCATCTATCAGTCCGATACAGCAGATTATTAGACACTGGAAATTTTAAATTAAAATTAATTGCATTTAATCCAATTGAGAATTATAGTAGGCTCACCAGCTCTAAAAACTTGAGTACAACCAGTGAATAGGTGGCTTTTTTTGATCTGCCACTGGGGTAAGCGGTGTCATCGGCTGGCGACATTTCAACCGTGGATATTTCTAAAATAAATCATAGCTTAAAAAAAAGCAGAGTTCAATCTAACTTTACGTAAATATGAACAAAATAAAAATACGGGCATTTTATTATTATGATGGCGGCAACAGCCGTTTTGAAATTGTTCGTCAATAATCTGGCAGGGTTTTTTTGGACTTAAGCTAAAAGCTTCCAGCTGCTCTTCATATTCCAAATCAAATTAGTAACTTTTGTAGAATAAACAAAACTTCAGGAGATTTATTCTTGAAAATAAATTACGAGTGGCAAATAGTACAAAAAGTCCACCAAGTAGACAAATTAAAATTCGCATATAACTATGACGTGCTTATTTGACATCCATGCTTTGCATACAGATTGTATCATTATAGTAAAGCAAACCATACAAAATTAACTGAAACAAACTATACTCATTAGTCATTGAATTTAACTACTTAATGGCAAAAACTAAACAAATTAAGATGCTCAGCACTTCCGCTTTCATCTGTAGACTTCCAAATAAATCTCCATACTGAAGCTAATGCGAAAATCGTCTATGGAAACATTACACTTTTCTTTTTTTTTTAACATCTAATATTAGATAAAACTTCAAATTAATTTACCTTTGGACATACATATACATATGTATATGTGTGTATGTCGAAAAAAGAAAAGTGTTTAACGTACGTATGAACAGAAGTGATATTTTAAGGTAGTCCAAAATGAACAAACAAAACAAGCAATTTAATAAATATTCGTCGACTGATTGCCAGAAGCTCAATTCGCTTAGTTATGATGTTAATTTGTCTCAGTTGACTAGTATTGTACAACTTGTATCGAGGCAAATCTGACGAATATGTATTCTCGTAAGTACAAAGTTATCGTCAGCATATACAAAAACTCGTAAGTACATAATTATCAGGATATACGAAAAAAGGACTAGTTCCTCCAAAGAAACAAAAAAAAAAAAAACAGTTTTTTTAAATGGTAACTACTTATGTACTCTTTATTTTTGTTGAAAAATTTACGAACATTTTGTAAAAATTCAAATTTTGAAATAAACCTGTATTATGGTTTCAATTAATAATACTTAAACTTCAAAAAATTAAATCACGCTTCATTTCGCAATTATTTCACGCCCCTTCAAAATTTTAGACACTACCGAAAAATGTGCTCAAAGAAAAACTGAAATAGTGCAACCTTTATCAATTTTGAAGCTTTAATAATGGGTGTAAGTAGGCGCCGTGGCGTAAGTGGTTAGTGTGTCGGATCACTGCGTGTGAGGTTCCAAGTTCGAATCCCAGAAAACACCAACAAGTTTTTTCACGGTCCCACCTCCCGCGAATGTCTGACAAACATCCGAGAGTATTGTTGTCTCGAAAAAGCTTCTTAAAACAAATTGCCCTTCGGATACGGTACTAAACTGTAGGTCCCTTCTATTCGTGTGAAGAATATAACGCACACAACATGAGTGGTTGCGAGAAGCTAGGCCCTGGCACTTAAAGAGCTGTTGTGCCAAATATTTATTTATTTTTATAATAAGTACCTATTCTCTTAATACTTTTAACTCATTTTCTTAACAGAAATATGTAAATTTCTGTACTTTTCGTAGAACCTATATAACTTTCGAAGACAAAACCCTTAACACTTATAGAAAGACATACGTCCGTTCGGCTTTGTTTGCGCATCCGTCTACATATGTACGTACTATATGTCACCTTTTTTGTGCCTAAGATATTGAAGATGCAATTGTTTATATCAGATCGGCCCAGTTTTCCATTTTAGTTTTCTTAACTTTCATAAACGTTGAAAATACGTTAGTTTTTAACTGCTCGCTCCAAAGTAAAAGCAAAGCATTTATACAGCTATTTTACATTTTCATTGATTTCTGACAAATTTTCTGTGTTTTATGTGTTACACAAACTATCCATCCAGCTACTTATGTATATCACTCAATTCAGTGTTTTTCCGTTAGTTTTTCGTATTGTTTTTAAAAGTCCATATACAAAATAAGATTAATTATGTATGTATATATGTATGTATGTTTGTATGTATGTATGTATGTATGTATGTATGTATGTATGTATGTATGTACAATATACATATATAAAAATAATATTTCTATATTTGCAAAAATATACTGCATTGTTACTTTTGGGCGAGAGTGTATTAGATAAACCGATTTTTCGTTACTAAAAGTAAACAACAGCAAAACCGCAATTTCCACTCTTCTAGAATTTATAATATATATAATTATAAATAACAAAGCCATTATTGGAAACAATTTCTACCTGTTGCCAACCGCATAAACTATACACTACTCGTTCACTCAAATACCTATACTTCGTAGATAATTCATGATTTTCTAATTATTTTCTTTCCCAAAATGACACCAAAATGAAAGACCAATGACACCTCTCTAAAAAAAAAAATTAATAATTATAAGCACCCATTTCAGTAAGCCATTCTATTGTTAATATGTTATAGACAACGCTGTTAGGCCATTATGTTCAATTGAAGGGGAGAAAACATTAAAATGACTACTCTTAATTTTATTAGTATGTTAAAGGGTGGTGTTGCCTTGTTACATTGCATCATCTATCATGCAGCGAAGCATAAACAATTTGTACAAAATTATCGTCGTCAAGTACACAATCGATTCGTTTTTAGTAGACACTAGTCGGATTTCTTGTGAAGATGATAGTTGGTGTATCTATTTTTAATGTGCAAATTGTTGTTAATGGATTGTTTGTTAGCGAATCTGAACAGAAACCCGATTGTATAATCGACTGATAGAATGAAATTTATTGTTAAAGCTGAACGAATAATCGTGTAAATTTTTTTTAAATAACTAATATCAATGCAGTTGACTGTTTGCTTATAAGTATCTATTGTAAATGGGCGAATTTAACGCGTAAACAATAATAAAAACAAATCACGCAACCCAAACGGTTTTAGTACTATCTGCACTCGTCATGCCTTAAATGCTGGCCCAATAACGCATGGGTAGGGCAGAAACAATGTACATGGTTAGGTTGCGTTATCACGTACATCAAGTTCTTAAGAACCAGTGATGTAGTATAGAAAAGGTACTTTCCCCTCCTCATAGTAGAAAACGGTCTGGTTGAGTGTATTGATTTAACCAGTTGGCTGGCTCGTCTGGTCGTGCCTTACAAGACCACGATGTGACGAGTATAACGACGTAATGTGGAAAAATGTAAACAAACAAATAGAAAACTTAAGCATGCAAGCCAGAGCAGCAGTCATACTTTACAATAGAGAGAACGATAGAACTGGATTTTTTACTTTTCTCTGCGTTAGAGTCGGAATAGACCAGAGGCATGCCACACCTGTGTTTTGCTTTGTAATTATTGCTGTTTAGGCGAAACAGAGAAGAATTGGATTTACTAGCAATTTAGCTAAATTAAGTTTTTTTCCTTATTTGCCAGTAAAGAGATTTATCGAAACTATCAGGTGCCGGAGTTCCCAAAGATTAAACGAACATGAATAAATCAATTAACACTTTTATGGCAGAGCGATTGGCACTAGCTTTTGAATAATAAATTCAACATTCCATCCAACACACTAGATAGGTATGTACGTGCGTACGCCACCTGACACATTAATTACTACGGTCTATTGCAGTTGTGTGACTATTAGTCAACTGCAGTTGCATTCGATTGATAGCCTTAAGTTATCAACTCAAGTTCTGTGTATACGTTCTCACCATTTTAGTAAATTTTCATCGAAAGTTAGTTTTTTTTATTAAAAACAAAAGTGATGATCTACATATTTATCTAGATACTGGTACAAGTAGAAAATTTAAACAAACGTATTACTTCACTCCTCTTCGTGCTAGTGAGAATTAGTGAGAATTAAGGCGTTTCCAACATAAAATCACTCAAAACACCGTGCTCTTGGTCTTCTTGTTAAACAACAATTAAATACCGCGCGAAACTTGAATTAACTACTCGTATAAAAACTAATTTAATAATAACTTCCAAAAGGCGCAAATTATAAAAACCCAGAAAAAAAAACAAACGTCGAAGTAGAAACTCGATATATTCGTTGTAATCCCACCACGTTTCAACTACAAATGGTTCCGTCGATCTCGTAGCAACTCTACAACTCCGCACAATATTCTGGCTTAGCTTTGGTTCGAGCAGCTAGAGCTAAGAGAAATTCTCCTTCACGCCGCAATAGACCTTAGATGAGCATTAGCCACAGTTGTATCGTTTGTTATTCCCAGGCCAGAATTTTAATGCTATGCTTTATGTATAGCGCTAACCTAGTGCGAGGTATACATGTTTGATGATACGCACACACATCGGCCAACGTCAGAGGTTTGATTACAGGGTGCTACTGTATAGTTAATAATGATGTTTGTTGTTGTTTCTGACTAATTAGATTCGAATGAACAATTAACGAACCCAGGGAGAGGGGAGAATGTGCATTGCTGGCTGTGGAACAATGAATGGGTTTGATGATACATGAAATAGTTTCCATTTTATGTCACGGTGTATATTTTATTAGTCAAAGTTTTGTTTTTTTATTTTGTACGGTTTAGATGTACAGTGTGGTAGAAAAAATAAAACTTGTGACTGGAAAAAATTTGATGATACTTCATTAGAACATAAATATACATACATATTCCTCTGACAAGGCTTAGAGTGTATCAACCTGTGGAAAATTAAATTAAACTGACTATAAATAAAATCAACAAAAACTGCAGAGCTTGAGGCCCTTTGGAACTAAATATTTCTTGTCATAGTAAAAAGAGTTATAATAGGAAGAAGAATTTAAATATTTTCTTTTCCAGTCGAAGTCAATCCTTTAGATAGATGCTTCACATTTTATGAACCCATCATCAAAAATATCAGATTTAAAGATACTTTTTTTTTATGTTTTTTTAAATCAATTTACTGACGAACATCACTTATGTATGTACATATGTATGACCAAAACACATGACACAATCCTACTTTTTGTTTATTATGTTAGTAACTGAGTATTTATCATTTTAGTAATAAACTACGATTGTTTACTTTTATTATGCAGTGTGTTTTTTTTTCTTTTTTTTCACCTACAGTAGGCAGACTACTGAACTTTATAGTTGAATAGTTTGCACACACGTGCCGTGTTTTTAGAAAATCGATATTACTTAGTAGTATAGTCATTGGCTGTGCTGAAGTAAATTTTAGTAATCGCTAATGCGAATGCTAGCGACGAACAGGAAAGGACACTGGACACAATTTGTGCAAATCGATTGTTAATTGGAGTAAATGAAAGTATAAGACACTTGCTAATTTCTGAAAGTATGTACCTGGTTGTGAAATGAGTCACTAACATTGTCTAACAATTTTTAATACTACTCGTATTTTTTTGGAGTTTGTTTTGTTTACGTGTTCGACCGAAAATAGTTTGAATGCGGTATAGTTATGTGAAGTATTTACGTGATATGACCTTGAAATTGTTTTCTCATTCGTTGTCAATGAGTGGTTATGAGGAGAGTCAATTGTTTTTGAAGTTTCATCTGGGTGGGGCATGGCATGATGAATTTTCCAGTCCAATGACACTGGTGTGTTCAGTGTATTTTCGAACGTTAACAAATCATGTATGGTATGTTCCTTTCATATATATATTAGAAAATCATGTGAAATAACTATATCAAAAGTATAAAATATGAATTGAGTGAATACTCTTATTTGTAGATCGATCTTTATGTAGACACAGCTCGGCCAATAGTCGAAAAAGTACTTGAGGGCTACAATGGGACCATTCTTGCGTATGGCCAAACTGGAACTGGCAAGACATACACAATGTCTGGCAATCCAGACTCTCCACAGACAAAAGGCATCATTCCGAATGCATTTGCACATATTTTCGGTCATATAGCCAAGGCCAAGGACAATCAGAAGTAAGTCGATAGTCACAGCAGCTTCTCCTATACTTTACTACTTTATGTGCCAGGTTCTTAGTCCGTGTCAGTTATATGGAAATCTACAATGAGGAAGTGCGAGACCTACTAGGAAAAGATGTTAACAAGAGTCTTGAGGTGAAAGAGCGCGCAGACATTGGTGTTTTTGTCAAAGATCTTAGCGGCTATGTCGTACATAATGCCGATGATCTGGAAAATATAATGAAACTGGGCAATAAGAATCGTGTAGTGGGAGCCACAAAAATGAATCTTGAGTCATCGCGATCGCATGCGATCTTCTCGATTACGGTTGAATCCAGTGAGTTGGCCGATGGAACACAACATGTAAAAATGGGAAAACTGCAGCTGGTTGATTTGGCGGGCTCTGAGAGGCAAAGTAAGACCCAGGCGACGGGCATACGTTTAAAAGAGGCTACCAAAATCAATCTATCACTTTCTGTTCTGGGAAATGTCATAAGTGCTTTGGTCGATGGAAAGAGTACACACATACCGTACAGAAATTCAAAATTGACACGCTTGCTGCAAGATTCCTTGGGTGGTAATTCCAAAACGGTTATGGTAAATCAAAGGTATTCCGATTTTTTACATTGTATAACTTACTTGTTTTTTTAGTGCGCAACAATAAGTCCGGCTCATAGTAATTATGTGGAAACAATTTCCACTCTAAGATACGCCAGTCGGGCAAAGAGCATTCAGAACAAGATGCATATCAATGAAGAACCCAAGGATGCGCTTCTACGACACTTCCAAGAGGAAATTGCACGTTTACGCAAGCAATTGGAAGAGGGTTGTTTCGAACAAGAATCTGAGGAGGAAGAGGAAGAAGATGACGAAGACGAAGAGGAGGAAGAGATAGAAATTGAAGCAGAAGCCGAGATAACTAATGGCTTGCCGAAGAAGCTAAAGAAAAAGAAGAAGTGTGAAAAGACCGATGCCGAGAAGGAAGCTTTGGAAAAGAAAGCAAAGGAACGTGAACGTGAATTGGATCGAGCAAAGTAAGATCGTTAACACTAATCATTTGATGAGTTATAGATTTGTTTTTTTTTTTTTTATAGATCTGAGCAAGAGCAATTGAAAACGAAATTGATGTCTTTGGAGACAAAGATTTTGGTTGGTGGCGAAAATCTTCTTGAAAAGGCTCAAACTCAAGAAAAACTTCTAGAAAACTCTCTGGCAGAGTTGGAGGTGCGGGAAAAAACGGAAGAGGAGCTGCGAAAGTCTCTTCAAAAGAAAGAGGTAAGTGTAGATTTTAAGTTTAAAGTGAAATTCACCAAAAATATGTTTTGTAGACTGAACGCATAGACATAGAGGAACGGTATTCGAGTTTGCAAGATGCCAGTACGGGAATAACTAAGAAGATCCACCGTGTTATGCAAATGCTGATGAGTGTAAAAGCAGAGTTAGCTGATCAGCAGCAGGAGCACCAACGTGAAAAGGAAGGAATCTACGAAAACATTCGTAGTTTGTCCAGAGAGTTAGCTTTATGTGAGCTTGTCTTGAATTCATATATACCTCAAGAATATCAGGTTAGTATTCTGATGGGTCCTATTACTAGCTGGTCGATCTGATTCTTGATCTGGTTCACCAATCATAATATCAAGCGAATGATTCGTGAAATACTACGTTCGACTCGCAAATAATTTTTGGACCCTAGAACATATTTTTAAGTTCGATACTAAAAGCTGATCTAATTAAAGATGATGGTTGGTCAATATACCCATTGGAACGAGGACATCGGTGAATGGCAATTGAAATGTGTCGCTTACACGGGAAATAATATGCGTAAACATATTGCCGAAAATGAACAAAATACAAAGGAGGTACGTTATTAAGCATGTCACCATGAAGAATAATTAACTAGTTTTTTTTTATCAGTTGGATTTTGTTGACCTATCGCATGTATACTTGAGTTACAACACGGAGGCCGTAACAAATCCCGTGCGGGCCAAGTCAGCTAGACCAAGAACTTCCGGTGTACCTAGACCTACTACTGCGAGACGTTACTAGTCATATTTACTCCTCACGGTAGGAAAAATAACAATAAAATGTTCGCAATTTTAATATATAGCGCAATCCAGTTAATTGTAAATTTATTTATTATTTTGTAAACAGCTGGCAGAAAACATTTATTTATAGTCCTGTTTTCGTGTGAAGTGTCTAGCCACTTTTGTCAATTTTTCCACACAAAGCAACAGCAAAACAGAAGTTGAGATAGAACTTGAGATAATTTAGTCAGTAATCAAAAGTGAACATACATGTTTACGAAACATGAATCTAAGATGTTGCTTTAAAAAATACGAGAACTTTGCGAACGAATTCAATCAAATTATATTCTGCTCACACAGATAATCAAACAAAATTTGACGGCGAACTTGTAGAATAATTGTTTTATCATTTGTGTCGTCGACAGCTGACATCGAATGTCATTAAATGTATCTTGGTAGTAAAGTGATTATAAAAGTGAGCATAGGCGTTTTGTTGAGAAGTGGCTATACACTTCTCACGAAAACAGGGCTTATATTGTGATAAGTTTATATAGCAAAACGTTCAATTTGTCGCTTTAGGTAGTCATCACAAATTCGATCAAAAGTTGTCGCTTAAAAATTAGACTTATTTGGTGATATCAGTGAAGCACTCTTATGCCTTTTTGTGAAATAGTAAGATTTGCAAATAGTATTTTTTATACAAGTTCAAAAGAAAACTCACTAAGGTCGCTAAATAATTTAAATTGAATAAACGTCGACAGCAATACATTTTTTACAATAGCAGGAAATATATGGATTAAGGCTCGATATTTTATTAGAGCCGGTATATACTTACTTGAGGTGATTTCACAGTTTTCATTGACTACCTTACATAAGTTACCACTCCACAAGTTTGAAATTAAATTGTTTGTCATGATCTTTGAAAGACAAATAACTTGCTCCCCATACCGTTTGTACATTAATACTTGCTTAATACTTTACCCGATAAATTCCTTCCAAAAGATTAGAATATTTTATCTACAGGATGGGGTTCAAAATTAAAACAAAGTCTATTTTAACTCTATTTCCTGGTCGCTTTATTCCCGCCACAGGCTTCAGTCCAATCTCGTATGTATTACCCAAATATTATTCGGAATATAAAAAAATAGCTAAACTTCTTGATCAAATTTGTGAAATTACCTTTGGTTATATTTTTAGGCTCTTATAACACTAAAAGTGAAAATATTTATATGCAAAACGTCTTGTCTAAGCAAATGGCGGAGTTTTTTCCGATTTTAGTGGCCGTAGATAAATTATGTATTTTTTCACTAATACAAATTCCAAAGTCTTGCCTTAGAATTATATTTGGAATATGGAGTTACTTGTAATGTTTGTTCTTTTATCATTCAAAATCGCTACCAGCTCAATGAAGAAATTCTGTAAAAATCCTGTTTGGTTTTTTGATTTGAAAATCCATGGCAAAATAAACCATCCAGTTTTCCGATGGCCTTTTACGTTTTGGACAATCGCCGTTTTATTCCTCAGCCGTGAAAGAGTTGTGATAGACTTGCTTAGTCGCATTTAGCAGGAAGCAAATTAACGTTATGAATAAAACAGTAATCGTTAAAAAGCGGTAATAGTTAACTCTAATCGCAGTGAATATTTCTATAGCTACAAAAATCGCCTCGCAGATTTGGCTTATTTTGCATTTAACCAAGGTTGTGCTAACCGTAACTCAATTCATAGGATTAGTCGGGAGTCCATTCTGTTTAGATTTTAGAATCATCTATACTGTCTATGTCGTCTTTCAAAAGCTACAAAAAGCATTTGTCGAGTTGACTCGTTTTTCAAACACATTGCACCGTGCGCGATTAAATAGATCGAAACGAGCGCCTAAAATATTCTAATCCAATCCGAAAGCATCAGTTTAGAGTGCAATGTAGGTGAGAAATGAGTCGACTGAACAAGACAGTCACTTTTGAAAGTCGGCAGAAGCAACTGGGGTGAATAGCTTTCTTTTTTAGTGGCCTTCAATTTAGGACATCTCAAATAACGCAGCTTTCAAAATTATCATAAATTTTATGATGAGAATGGCAACTTAAATTAAGCAACCACCAATAAATTCGGTATTCTTACGGTAGACCAGGAATCTTAAATTATGCTTTGTACTCATTATCAAGTTTATTTGAGCTGTCTTAAAATTGATGGCACGTCAAAAAGTGAGTGAATCGTGAATAATAAGAATAGCTCGAGTTCTATACTGATCTGGACAATGATATACGGATACGCTTTACCTTTTTATTAACCTTGGATAATGCAAATAAGGTTTTAAAGAGCACATGGGCTTGCAGAAGCATGTTTTTGTTCGTTTCGTAAGAAATACATCGTGATCTCCCCTGGTATTTTGTTAGGCCAGAAAAAGTCAACATTTGATGGCCTACAGCTGCTGAACTAACAAAAAAAAAAAAGAAACAGACATTGTAGGAAGAATTTAATTTCGAAAATATAAAACTTCAAAAATATCGTGAAACAAATGTCTCGTTTTCTTTAGTCTCTGCAACATTTTTATGACGATATACCATATGGCAGACATGAACATTTTATTTTCATTCACAAATTGGTTAATAAAAGCTCATAAAAATATCATCACTAAGTCGTGTCACCCAACTAAACTCAACACCGCGATTTGATTTAGTATTATGCCGTTTCTTTAAAAAAGGTTTTTGAATTTTATTAAGCTTCAAGATGCTTTATTAAGCTTCTCCCCTAACAAAGAATCTGTTGTAACGAAAATTGCATTGCGAATTTTTAAATTGCTATCACAGATTTATGGCGCAATTTCCACTAATATCGATTCTGTGATTAATTCTGGGATTAATTCACCTCGTTCTTGGTATTGAGTCGAGCACGGTTTAAAGAAAAGGAGTATTCGAAGTAGCCATGAAAAGAGACTCACCCCAATTCTTCAAGTCGAATGCCTAGTCGTATTTTCTTTCGCATTTAAAGTCGTATTAAAATTAAATTCCTATTCCTCGATTCGTATGCGATGCATACGACAACTCAAAAAAACCAACGCGTGTCATCGCAGTTATGCAAATGTCAATCCATTAAAGCGAATCAAACGAAAATGTAAACATATAAGTTTGGCGGTGTTTTTTAAAGCAAAGTAAAGTTTTTGGTGAACAAAATAAATCAAAAATATCAATTTGATAGACCTCATTTTCGATTAAGAAGAGTACGAAGTAGTACCGGTTGAGAATTCGGCAGCAATTCGGAGACATTTTTTGTGTACCCACGCCAACGACCATAACATGCTGAGTATCAGTTCTCGTCCGATCACCGAAATTAAGCAGCGTCGCGCGCGGTTAATACTTAGATGGGGGACTGCTTGGAAACAGTGCGTGTTGTTGGCATAGCAGAAACCACCCTTTCAAATTGACTACGATTCGTGACTTTCATACAATGAAAGCACACAAAAGTACAAATTTAGATATTTCTAGTGAAAATACATGTACTTACATATGTTTATTTTTCATTTTCCTTCACGTTGAAGCCGAGTCGTAGCCAACTTTATAGACAAGTAAAATACGAAACAAATACGACCATCAAACGACCAATTCAATGCACCGAAATAGCGGGAAAAATTCGTGACTCGTATTCATCGCGATGCATACGACTCCTGTCAAAAATTACGTACGAGTGTGTTCGTAAAATACGACTTTGTAATAACTAAATGCGACCATGGTCGGATTCGACTGTCGTATACGAGTTGAAGAATTGGGGTGACTGAATAGCAATGTCCCGCACATAATCATTGGTCGCACATTATTTCTAAAGTCTTATGTTTGTATCTATTTTCTACAATTTTCCTGTTGTGTTTTTTGCCATAAGTCCAGAAGTTCTAAGCCAATGAAATGTCGTGGCTCATATTTGGCCATCTTCACCATTAGTTTTGCTGTGATAACGTTTTTCTGCAAAATTTAATGCTTACTTGATTAAAACTTAATTACACATGTCTTCTATGGTGAATTTCAAAATTTCGTACTGATAATCGTTATCACAGAAAAATCAATGGGTTATATTACATCAAAACAAAAAAAATTGTATGTTAAGTCTACCTAGCAGTAGTAAAAAGCCTTAAACTTTCACTAAAGCTAAATTTACAAATTCGATCGATTATAGCATCGTAATTAATTGTTGTTAATTTATTTATCAAATGATAATCTTAAATCCTTTACACGTACACTATGTACAGTTTTGATCGAATTTGTGTGACATTACTTAATATTTCATGACATTATAGCTTAAATGCATTTTTTTTTTGTTAGTTTAAGTTAAATTAATCACTCATAAAGAATTGAATATAATCAATTTCGTTACATCAATAGTTGTTTTTTTTTGTTTTTATATTATAATTGGTTCGTCCTTAGACTGAAAATGTTTGTAAAAGATCAACAACGATCTAATTATTGCACTATACATTCATATTTCTCTACTTAAATATTTCTCTAAAAATATGTTACATTTATGTAAGTGTTAATCAAAATAAATAATATGATTTTCTTTCTAGACAGTCTTTCATTTTAAATATGTAGAATTGTGGAAACTTAACAAAAAAAAAAAAATAAACAATAATTAAACGTTTCGATCTCTTAGAATTAACGCCACTGGAGTTTTCGGCACAAGCAAGAATTCAAATTCGGTTTCTAATGGCTTGGGAAAGCTAATATCGAAAGCCAAGACCATCTGCAAATAGTTTAGAAAAATATATATAAATATATATGCAGTCGAACATCCTTAAGTCGAATTTTCTATAACTCGAACGAATGTTTCAGAACTGAGCATGCGTAATCTGATTTTTGGATCCTCCATAACTCGAACATTCCATAAATTGAACACATTGTTTGATCCCGTGACAATTCGTCTTACAGATGTTCGACTGTAACTTCAAAAATTCCACCCATACCTTAGCTAACAGCAAAACGACTTCCATTTCGACAAAGCGTTTTCCTGGGCAAGTGCGTTTTCCAATTCCAAATGGGACCACTATCGATGAGCTTTCAATGTTCACATTCAGCGTTTCATTTTCAATCCATCGCTCTGGTATGAAACTCTTTGCATTCTTAAAATTTCCACTCTTATGGCAGGCAATCATATTTTGGCAGAGTACTACTGTCTATAAGGTCGAATAATCAAACAAAAATTTACATAATTCCAATTTGACAATTTAAACTATTTTAGCATTCGCAAATCGAACTTAAATTAAACCGAATCCGACAAGCGAATAATAATTCGCCACGTAATACGTTCAACGTGCGAACAATGATGGGGCCCTTCAACTTACCCCTGTCTTCAGCTCATACCCTGACAACTTTGTATCTTCTTCGAGTATCCGGGCCAAGCAAAATGCTGTGGGTTGTAGGCGATAAGTTTCTTGTAGACAAGCCTTTGTAAATATCGCATTTGTAATAGCATCTTGTAAGATTGCAGAATTTCCATGCCCTTGAAATTCGGATAAGATTTTTTCTGCTGCATCCCTGTGACTAGTTACGAAATTAAGAACAAAAACGAGAGTGTTGGCTAACTGGAATTAGCAAAAAATAAGTAAATCTAATAAAGCCACAGTTTTCCATGTAAGCATACCGTTTCTATTCCAGCAGCAACAAAATCAATTATGGCAGATTTCTTATCACGAATATCGAGATCTTTAAGTTGCAGGATACTCAGGAATATACTTTTTACATCCTCGTCGTCTGAATCGGCACCTCCTTCCTCGTCCTGCAGAGCCAGCTCCACCATCTCCGAGATCATACTAACAAAAATTACACGTCATATAATTAATTTATTTCAAAGCAACTCACTCGTAGACAATTTCTTCACTTTTAGAGAAACGTGAGTATGTTTGTGTCGGGAAATACTTCCACAGCCCAAAACCATAGTACGAATCCCGTTGAGATACAAATAGCTGCTTCACGGCCTTTGCTAGCAACTTTATTCGTTCCGGTTGATCTGAATCCGCCGAGAGGAAGCCCATTCTACGACCCAGCATTAGTGTGCATACCGCTTCTAATCCCATTAAATTGGCAATGTCTTCGAAATGCTCGACTTCTAAGGTTACAGAGTTCCTTCTGTGACGAAGCAACTCTATAAAGTCATCGCATACAGAGTTCAAAGTGGGTAGGAAACTCTGCAGGATTTTTGGAGAGGTTATGTGCGAGGTAAGCGAAGAACGCAATTTATGCCAAGTTGGTCCTTGCCTATGAAAACACGAATATTAAATTCCATATGTCGATATGAAAAGTTCACCTCACTCATTTGTGATCCCAACGCTTGAATAGCGATCTGGCCTGGACTTTCTGTAGTAGACGACAATTTCGGTTGGTGGTCTAAATGGGTATTTGCTGGGATATTTTAGAACTTTTTCGATGTCATTCTTCTCGAATAAATGCACAATTGGCACGCCTCCAGGAGTTACTTCGAGCACTATGGGACCAAATTTTTCGTTCATTTCTAGAAATAGTGAAATCACTTAACTCTCTTCATGTGTACTAAATTTTAAAGGACTCACCTCTATAAGCTTCATGTAGCTGAGATATCTTATACTGCCCCAGTAAAAATGTCCATTTTGTCCCAAGAAATGGCAATGGATATGGTCCTGGAATGTCCCAAATTGATTTTTTCGTCGGCGATAACTTGTTGCTTTCTTTGCCCAGCGAAAAATGCTTAACTAAACTCGATTGCAATTTTTGGAAATTGTAGTTCAAGTACACTGCCAGGAGGATGGTCAGTGAAATTAGCAGTATAAAGGCCATCTTCGAACTTTAAATAAACTGGTCACATTCTCAATACAAGTTACTGGGTATAAGATAACTAACAGTTGGTCCACTGCCAAACTAGCTTATCAGTGTTGAAAAGCTGGCTTTTTATCCGCACACTAGCTTTTGCGATAGTAGGCTTTTCGCAGGTGCCTCAATCTTCAACTGTCTGCTATACTAGCGACAGATTGTTATAACGGAAAAAGTGCTCCTCTGTGTATCTATCGGGATATGCAAATGTATATGTAGGTTTCAAATTAAAACAAAAAAATATTAACGAGCATATACTCGTACATATCGTCTAACCGGTATTTTGATAATATTCACTATTGAACTGAACAAACCTATAAGTATATCTGTGTCTACATGTGCGATGTTGGCAGTTTATTTGAATATTTTCAGACAGGATTTGTCCCAATTAATAATACACATGAGCTTTGCTGAAATGCGACGCAACTGGTAGTCGATACCACCGCGACCCAGTTCAAAATGTACAGACAAGAATTACTTACAATGTATGTACATATGTACCAATGAGATACCAATTGGTTTAATGTAATTTGAGCTGAACTTGAAAAAATGGGGTTCTCTTGACTCATTAAATGAAATATGAATATGTATACTAAACTGATTTTGTCTAGACAAGTATTTGGTTATATTCTAAGTTGTTCTAAGTAGAAGTAGTACAAGTTTTCATTGAAAAAGACGGAAATGGTTTACATATACTTTGGAAAATAGTTGAAAATAAGATTACACACACAGTCACATGAGTATAGCTCAGACTCTGGAAGGGTGTCATGCCTCGTAAATTAAAGAAAAACAAAAAAACTGATATCAGAACCATGACGTCAAATGTTGGCTGACATTGTTACTTACAGAAAAAACTACGATTAAGAATGATAAGCAACGTTATGTATTACCATGTTCATGAAAAATTTCAATGACAAGGTCACCAATGTCAACGCTTTGATAAGAGGGAGCATTCTTCGTCTGCAAGGTTAACTGCTTTGATTGGAGCGAAGAGTGATAAAAGGGTTTTTTTTTTGCTTTACTTTGGGGTAGGCCCGTATTCCCCGTATGTAAGTCGTGCTAGAATATTGATATAACCCCTATTGTGATTATTGATCAGCAATCGACTCGTTGATTGTCGATTGATTTTAAGTTTGGACGTTCATTTCATTATGAATAACGAATGATTACTGATTACTGTGAACAGAACATACTTTGACAGTTTTTGACATTCAGTTGAGATCATTTTCCCAATAGCATTGACGATCGATTGTTTAAAAATGTTGCTTTTTAAGCAATATGGAAAATTAGAAGAAAGAAGAAATTTCATCTCCGCTATTAAGATTCGTTTAATATCGCAGAACCAATATTTACAGAGCAAAATATCTTTCCATAAGATAACTTCCCACAAACATCTTGATAACTCTTATTTTCATTATTAAATCAGATAACAGCTACGTCTCAACGCTAATGTGTGACACACTGTATACAGATTAAACAAAACGATCTGCAAAATTATCTCTCCGATATAAACGTCTGATCTAATACATTCAAAGTATGGTTTCTTTCAACCCAACTGGACCGAATTCAGAGGAGAAAGCAAATTCATTAAAATGTAGGCATTTCACTGACCTTTGCGCAAATGTGTTTTACAAAAAATTCTCGTTGAAGTCAATGAATCAGGGTCGGTGTACTCACGATGATGATGATGATGATTATGATGGCGCTGACGATGTGGGTTGTGTGTGCCAAATAAATATATATTGAATTTGATATGAAGCATGAACTAGTCGAAAATTACTGCCACAAGAAATTGTTTATAAGCGAATTAAGTGTAATAACAATATGAACTTATAGAAAATGTTACTTTCGAATTTATATCTGTGTGTTTGCACATTAGGTATGTAAGTACCTACATACATCGTCAACTAGAATATAAATTCAGCAGAAAATTAGGAAGTCCCCGTATAAGTTGCAAAAGTATCCAATTCACCCTTAGGTAGGATATTTTTATTTGATTTGGCCGACATAGTACGTAACCTATACATATATATGTACATATTTATTTATAAAAAAAAAGCATTTACTGGCATAAAAAAAAAAAACTTTGGCCAACAGCCTTTAAGTGCCAGGGCCTAGCTTCTCAATTGAAGCAATTGTTTTGAGAATCTTTTTCAAAACAGCAATACTCTCGGATGTTTGTCAGACGCTCGCGAGAGGTGGGACCGTGAAAAAAAAACGTTTGGTGTTTTCTGGAATTCGAACTTGGAACCTCACATGCAGTGATTCGACACACTAACCACTTACGCCACGGTGTCCACAACTGGCATATTTGAACTTAAACCGCTGTAAGCCTATGATAATAGAGGTTACAGGTGAATTTTAAGAAAAAACTTACCTACCTATGGATCGATAATTTAAAAATTCTTACAGCTTAAAACTTCTAACCTTTCTTCAGTCTAAAACATTATCCTAATGATATCCTAATGATATGAAATGATATTCATACATGCGTAATACAAACAAGCAAATTGGGGGAGAATGTTGACAAACTACCTAACACCGGAAATTACGTTTTAGTTTGAATGATCGCAGCACTATAAACTTAAATAGAGGATCGGCCATGAGTTTTAAGCTAATGTGTAGCTAACCTTTTGCAAACTTTACTTTTTCCAGTTATAAATACAGTTACCTACCTGATCAAAAACGAACTATACAGGACGAATTACGAATTACTTATTATTATAAATTATATATTTTCTCTTTATTGTTGCTTTTGTTTATCACCACATTTAAATTAATTTACTCTTGCCTCGAAAACAAGATGAAGGAAAAAAGACACACTACACAAACGGATCAAATCCAACAAAATCTAATTAAAACTAACCACAGAAATAATTATTCTACTTGTCTCTCGATCGTTCTTCTTAAAGTTCTTCCCCGTAGGAACGCGCAAAGCCTTCTGGACAAACCTGCTTGCTCTTCAAACAACTATCCGTTTCTATGTACCTAACTAACGATTCTATTAAGTGCAATGAACCTTCCCCATTCAAATGACATAACTCCATTAGCCCCGAGATCAAAGAAATCGAAAAGAAAAAAAAAAACAATAACTTAATATTATTAGAAAATATTGTTAATACATATGAGTATGATACATATGATAAACGAGAAGCTGTATACATTCTCGATTTAATTTACGTGTGAATTTTTAAATAGCCACCCAAGCAACAACATATTTCACGTCTCATGGGTGAGGTACCACTAGAACAAGAACAAAACCATCCGAACATTACGCAATGCGGTAGTCACCTGTTTCGCTTCGATTCCAAGTCCTTAAAATGGTAAGGTGTAAACAAACAGTGGACACATAACAAGCACTTAAATGTTGCACTCTGCACCTTTTTTGTTTTTTATTTTATTCTATATTTATTTTTTTTTTCGCCCCGCCACAACACCGGAGTAACAAATGATCTACAAACCAAATGCAACCAAACTGCGATCACTTTTCAAGTTGAATGTCAATAACGCAGCGCCGCAGCACACAAACAGTATCTGCGCTCTCATACAGACGACACCACCACCGATAAAATACCAGAGGAGACTTGGCCGGGGAGTGAGTGAAAGAAACAATAATAATAGTAATCGTACACTTTTCCGCCCTGATTGGAGAGTCGAACGAACACCACCGCTTAATTATTGTACTTAGTTGACGAACGACAACCCAAGTTGACTATTTATGATTGAGCAGAACCACCAGGCGCCTTCGCCAGCACCATCAACATCAACACCAGCTTCAACCAAATCCCCGATAACATAGCCACAGTTGCCTTCGCCTTTGCATGACATCCAGCAGTATAGCCATGCTCAGCTGCTGAACTGCTGAAACAAAACGCAAATTCACGATCGCGTCACTAGAGATTACGCCAGTCAGCCACCACTAACACCAAATACAAAGCACAGCACACAATCGACTACCACAACACAACAACAATGTATCGACAAGATATAAAAAAAAAACACGGGCCGCGATAGAAGTGTGAGAGAAACTCTCGGTATCGGTGTAGGAAATGGGAAAACAGCAACGCCAGCGACAGACGAACGAATGGACGAACTATGATCACGACGAGGACTTTCCTCCAAGTGCGGAAGACAAATGAACGATAACTACTGAGATATGCGGACGAGGATGAATGAAGATAAATCTGGTTGGTGCATCCGATCTAATGGGTGAAGGGACTACCTCAATTAAACAGAAAAGTTCAAAGTCTTTGAAATTCACAAGATCTTAGCATCACCGATGCGATGTGGAAAAAACAAGTCACATAGCCTGGGGGAGGGCGGGATTCGAATTAATTTTTTTCAAGGTGAATTCTATATCCGCATATATTCGCTTGTGATCGTAATTTCTGTCCGATCTGTAGATATTGATGTCGTTGTCGTTTTATTATATATTTTTTTTCTTTTGCACACGATCATCGCCCTTCGCGATCAATTTGATTTGATTGAATTACGTTGATTAAAAAAGTTGTTACTTGATGTATGTATTTTTTTTTTTTTTGCATGCTCCTACACTTTATTGCAATTCATCATATGAAATGATTACAAATTCACACTTCAGAACACTGTAGTGGAGTTGATAATGACGGAAAGGAGATCGAGAGTGGGGACTCCTGCAACTGGATTGCGTGCGTAAATTGGCTTTATCATTGCATGCACTTGTGGAGAAAGAGATTCAGCTTCCTTTTCTGATACTGTGTTTTATAATATTTGGTAAAATTATTGTGAGAATGCATCTCTTTTTTATTTTTTTTTTTTTTTTTAATTCGTGATGTAATTTTTGATACGTATCTTACATAACCTTCTGATTGTACTAAATAATATGTTGAAATATTTGCGTGCCTGTATATGAATCTTTTACATAAACCCCGTTCACATAAACGATTAAAGAATCGAATTTGAATGGGATCAAAACTTGAACCTAGTCAAGTTTCAGTCGTTTTCACTGCATTGGGAGATTGCAATGAATACGAATCGAAATGAGATTGACTCTACGGACCTTATACATTATCAGCAAAAATTATGTATATGAAAATGTCACAAATTACTTTATAGATCATTTGATAGAATCTAATTATATCTATGCTGCTTTTTTCGTAAGCAAGAATATGGTTTTGTTTAATATCTTTTTTTAAGCTTAGACACTACGACCCACACATAACACCGAGAGTTGTAGTTTACATCAGTAATTCTAAGTAAACAATTAACCTTATATAGGATACAAAAAACAACAAATTTATTGGTCCATCACAGATGAAAATACAAAAGGACACGCATTCTTAATTTCCATGGAAGACTAAGGTGATCACTTTGTTTGGCTGGAAGGTAAGGTTAGGTTAGGTTGAGAAGGGTTATGAGGGTTTCATAAAACCACTAGACACCAAGGTGGGTCCATCGCGATCTCTAGGGAACCTTCACGGCAAAAAGACCTAAATCAATTCCCTAAATCAAGAGCCTTCCTTTCAACTTAGGGGGCATTTTTCTGTCACAGAAGATAGCGGAATTTTCTCGCCACTTCATCCACCCTACGCTTACGCGATGATTGATGTCGTCATCACAAGTTGCTTTGCTATTGATCATAGATCCCAGATATTTGAACTTTTCGCACTTGGGAAGCACTGTTCCATTCAAATAAATGTCTGGAATAGGTCTGAGTGGATCAGAGAACGGGCAGCACAAGTACTCTGTCTTTTTTAACTAATGCGATACTCATTTCCCACACATCAAGTGATCGTTGCAGGGGTGTAGGATCCTCACTTATGATGGCTCCATCGTCAGCAAAGTATAACTGATGTACCTTGGGGTCCATCACTTTACCTTCAAGCAGATAATCAAGGACTGTAATAAAGAGCAAAGGACTTATAACGCTTCCCTGGTGCACCCCGATTTTGTTTGGGAACTCTTCGGTTACTCCAGTCCATGATCATCTGTACTCAGGTTTCTGCAACTTCTCGATGTCTTAGCGCCACCCATATCAGATCTCGTGGTTGTCTGTCGAATGCCTTTTCAAAGCCAACCAATACAATATGCAAATCCCTTAAGCAATCACGATGTTTTTCCATTATGATCCTTATACTTTGGATTGCATCTGTGGTTGATTTACCCGAGACAAACCCGCACTGATCATCAGATAGCCGTATTTTTTTTCGCAGTCGGCCACCTAATACCTGCAATATTCCACACCTCTCCTTGTATTACCAGTTTGAGAGATATCAAACGGTCGCTGGACTTCGAAATGCTCAAGACGTTACCAAGTAGCTCTGCCGCAAGTATGACACCGATTCCGTTCCTAGCCTTTTCCGTTCCGTAGTAGAACATCTTGTAATCTTTTGTCCTAACGTCCAAGAAACGCGCCCGGTTTCCGGTGTTTTTCCATTTCGTGCCTTGGACACACAAGATATCCACCCGCCTTCTATTCATCATCTCTTCCAGCTCGTAACTTCGACCGGTCATGCTTCCAACGTTCCAACTCGCGACCCTCAAATTGCGTCCAAACTGTTTCAATATTTTGCTAGCCCCCGGAATCCGTATAGCTCTGACCCGAATATTTCTGCTCGGTCCAGGATCAGTACCATGCACAGCAGTGGTAGTGCCTGGCGGGGTAGTGCCTTTCCTTTAAGCAAGTATTACCATAATGATACAGTTTTGCAATATTACCATATTGCGATGGTGTTTGTTGTTTGACACGTGCATGCTCCTGTTTTATTGTTTGTTTGATCTTTCTTCTATGACACCGGTGATCTCCAGTCGTGTCAACCCCCTGTGGGAGGGTTTTTAAGGTAGTATATGTGTCGCTAGGCTCACTTGGGTGTTATATTGCCTAGATCTGATTTGTCCCCTTAGTCGCCTTTTACGACAAGCGCTGGTTGTTCGGGGGGCGCTGCAGTGATATTCTTAACCCGTCCCTGCACGGATTGAGCAGTACATACTATGTATGTATGTATTTTTAAACTTGCAAAATATTATATGATGTTCAACAAATAATGAAACCATAGCGATTTATTTCGCAGACCTGGATAAATAAGTCTATAAGAGGGGCATAACGAAGGTGAAACATGGATGCATTGTGCTTGGAGAAGATTATATAAATTGTATAAAAGTAATTTTAAACCTATTGAATTATTTTTCCAATGCCAGGTCGCGAACTTCTTAAACGCCCTACGTATGCATCTCATATATTTGATAACGCAAAAAATGCAAATAAGCAATCACGAATAAAAACAAACTTCGAAGTGACCCATGTAGTTACGTAGCTAAGAATTGAAAGGTCGGAGTATTTCCATCGGCACAGGTGTTTTGCCATAATGATATTCCGACTCAGTGTATCGGTATTTTGCCGAGTCGTGAGATTTAGAACGGAGAACGGATATAATGTTACAAGATTTAAAAAATGATACTCTGTTTTGTATAGTGTAATATTTCAAAGTCAAATTTAAACCACAAACGCAGTTATACTCGTAATGTGTGCACCTATCACTGAATCACGAATAGGTCATAGGCTGTCTTTATTCTAGTTCTGAAGTCAATTATTAGTGTTATTTTTGTAAACATTTTTCAGTACGATGATCTAATTTTTACCCCGAGTGTGAACGTGTTTTTCATTACTGTTCTAATTAGCAGTCTAAAGCCATTGACATTTGTTATCAGCTGGGTTAAGGTTTAGGTTGAATCACTGGGCTATAAAGAAAAAATACTCTATAAATACTGCAAAAAATTTAAAATCTTTGTTTTTTATACATATTTGAATTGATTATAACTTCATAACTACAAATTGCGACTCAATTTAAATTAATCATTAAAATATGTGCTTTACAGGCTTTGACAATAAAATGCTGATCGGGTCTATTGGCCTTATCAACAAATATAATTATGGATATTCTATTTTATTATAAACAGTATCCATAAATACAAGAAAAGCGTTATTGTTCAAAAGATATGAATTTGTGTCATTCAGAATATGTATTATCATCAACACAAAATTCTTTAAAACACAAATCAGAGCAGTTAGCATACACAATTTTAGCACATCTCCTGAAATTCAGAACGATTATATAATAGACAATTAAGTGATTAAAAGAATACATATATTCTTATTGTACTCTGCCAAGGTCAGTCAAATTATCAGTTTGCAAATGTGTTTATGAATATTATTACCAAATAACAATATGGAGGCAAATCGGTATGGTTTTTCTGTTTGTGATTTGAAAGTAATTAATGTAAATAATAATATAATTTATTACTGAAACGCAATATAATATATATTCTGTTTCTTTATTGTCCAAACCCACAAAGTGGAAATCTTTTACCTATACGCAACCGAGGCATAATACCCTACTATTGCGCTCATAAAACACACCAATCATCTGAATTAGGAGTTATCTAAAGGATTAACATCAAGCTACATATAAAGTTGGAATTCATACTTTCAGTCAATCTGTTAAATATAAATTGTACTTGAATGCTAGCATTATAATAACATAACGCAGCGTAGCGTAATTTCATACGAATTTAACGCCTAATTTTATGCAATGAAATGAGGATAAAAATATCAATGAAAGTGTTTGATTATGTTGAGATCAGTTGCTATTACGTTCTTTCTTAGAATTGTTTCAGGAAGTGTTAAATATACATAGGTACTAGTATCACAGATAATAAGTATGCTTATTGTCTGTGCTAGTATGTTTGCACCGAATTCTGGTATGCAAAGGAACTATCTGCTGTGGAATGATGCCAGATTGTTCAAACTGGATGATAAATTCATGAAAAAGTGGACATCTTGCAATATTGACAAAAAAACACTCTTAGATATATGTAATGTACGTTGTAGGACAGCACGGGGGTGGGTTCGAATCGCGGAAAACAGCAAAAAGATTCTCCACTGTACTACCTCTCGCGAACTTCTGATAAACATCCAAGAATATTACTGTGATCAGAAAGCTTCGTAAATTTGCGTTCAGGAAAAGGCATCAAACTGTTGATCCCCTTCGATTGGTGTACGAGTAGCAAATACAACACGCAAAACTCGATTAGTTGCGAGAAACTAAGCCCTTTAACAGGCGTTGCGAAACTGCTAAATAAATTATATCTTTGTGACTCTAACCGAGCTATCAAGACCTCATAATTTTCAAAAATCTCTCCGTCTTAACAAGGTAGGAAAAATTCCAAAATTACTTATAATACATAAAAAATAACGTTTCGAATAGGTGTAGTGACTAACGTGCACTTTTGAAATTTCACTCAACACTGCTATATCCTTCAGCAACCACAAAAATATCCAACATTATGGTTCAGCAATAAAAAAAAACATTCCTGGCGCAACACAGAAAGAAAGGAATGTCATAAAAATATGCGACATTTCTTCTTTATGGTACATTTTAAAAGTTTGCTTATTGCATTGCCTTTGGGAAACAATGATTTCGATTTCTCTCGATAAAAATGCAGCCACCAAACGGCGACTAGTGTATTTCCTTTAAACAAAGGACATTAGAAGGGGATTTTTTCCACTTTCTCAAACCCCAATAGACCGAGAATGTATTTTGAATTATATACGATTAGTGTTCTTCAGGATTTAACCTCGCAGCTCTCTAGATCGCGATTGCTCAATTCGAAAAAGAAAATTCCAACGTAAAGAAGAAAAAAACATTCGCACTAATAATTCCCTCCTGCCGCTGCCAGCCAGCCCGTGTGAAATGCTATTGAAAATGCCAATTTCGCCAATATGCTGAGGGCACAAAATATTTACGGGCATTCCTCCACCCAATCCACTGATATCGGCACGGGCACGTCTTGGCAAGTGAAGGGTCGCAGGTTTTTTTTTTATAATTTTTATTTTATTCTTCGTTTTCTTTTCTATTTTTTTTTTTAATTTTACTTTGGCATTTTCATTGAGAGCTCCTTAAACGTCGCAAGGTGGAAGTTCTTTTAAATCGATTTATTAACGTCATCAATAAAATTTATGACTATGACTATGAGGACTTTTTTTTTGAATTGGATTTCATTTTTTCTACGCTTTCAATTCGATTTTATTTTCGTTTAATTAAATTGAAATTCGTGAAATATTGCTCTGCAATAAACATTACCTAATTTCTTTGAATTTCTTTGAATTTCTTTTAATTTGAAAGTTGTCCTGGAAGTTTGTCGCATTTGGAAATGTTAAGTTTATAGCAGTTCGAAAATGTTATTAATTTTGCTTGCCAGCCTTTCTACTTATACATTTGTACAAATCATCGTTACAATTTGAATAACGTTTAGATTTATAGGAATTGTCATTAGTGCAAATTGAACGAATGGCTTGGTAACTTTAAAAGTGAGGGTTTATTTTGAGATGATGTCTGCACAATAAAATGGATTGAACATCAATCGTAAAACAGGCAAAAAGCATATAGCTACTTTAATTCAAAACTGCAGTTCGGGGTGGAATTGAACAAACGAACAGACCGCTACACCTACAGTAGTTCGATCTGTGGGCAGGTACCAGCTGTTGACGTTTCGCACACCAAAGGAAGTTGAGTTACCTTTCGAACTACAGTGTTGTCCCTTTGGGTTGGACTTAAAGACTCTTTACCCTGGTGCACTAGGGTTCATATGGTCCACGTGTTTTCACCACCTTAGATGCAAATATTTCTACATATGTCATTATCGTAGTGTAGCCGGTGTAGTTGGTCGCAGGATTTTACTCTGTTCACAAACGGGGCCGAAAACTACTCGAAAAATATGTCTTTCAAAACTGGAGAAATTTTCATTTTTATCTACCACTAATAAAACTCATGCTTCCGCGCCGTAAAAGCAGGGCTGGGATAACAAGGGTATACAAGTTGTTCCTGTGAAGTCTTTGTTACTCAATTGGCTCTTAACACAAAGAAACAGCGAATGGAAAGAGTTATTCTTCGCCTCGCATCTGCTCTACAGTCATTTGAGAGAATACAGCGGAACCTAGGCAGACAAATTACTTCAGTACAAAATTGTAGCTATTGTGACGCTTTGTCTAAGTAGCTGATGTTTAGTGACGTTTCTTAATAGCAGAATATAGGCTGCTTTAGCCTCATTCTTTCATGCTTTCGTCTACATACTAACAAACGCTCAGTCAGTATCGCCATTATCGCCGATAGTCAGATTCGCTGGGATTTTGGTTACGACTCGCAAATGGTAACACAGGCGTTATTCATATTGACTGTTAGGTTAGGTTGGCTGCCACACACAGACCAGTAAAAGCCTTTTGTGATGCCATGGATCTACCATTAGACCACTCAGGGACTTATAAAACCAACCGGAGCTTTTAATAAAGCGATGGATGCTCATGAGGCTTAAGAACGCCAAATCGCCAAGGTCAATAAGGAAGGGAGCTCCTAGATGGAGCATTCTTTTACACAGTAGTGCTGGACATGCGCATAGGAGGTGAAAAATGGTTTCCTACTCCTCCTCGTCCCTACAGCTTCTGCAGAAGACGTTGCAGAAGAAGCAAAGTCTTTTGGCATGTTGGCTTATACGACAGTGTCTAGTGAGGACACCTATAACGCAGGTGATCTGTGATCGCTTTAGCTTAACCAACTCGGCGTTACGTTTCTGATCCAACTTAGGCCAAATATATCACGTTGAGCCGTTCTCCCATCTGTGGTTAGTCTTGCTAATATCGTTCAGCCTTAGTAGATGCTTACATGTAGCGAGGGTCATACCCAGGGCTTGCCTATCAGGCAGAATCCGTGTACCGCGTTGTACCGTGTCTGGCGAGCTCGTCCGCCCTGTAGTTTCCTGGAATGTCTCTGTGGCCTGGCACCCAGCATAGGTGAATGTTGAACTGCTTTGTCATCTCCGTAAGAGACAAACGACAATTTAATGCGGCCTTTGAAGTGAAGAAGCACGATTCCAGAGACTTGATTGCCGCTTGACTGTCAGTGAAAAACATTGACTGTTTAAAGTACAGTGGAAGTCGTTTATAACGACGGTGAAGGGGCCGATCAAATGTGGTCGTTATAACCGACGGTCGTTATATCCGACCGCACTCCACAAGTGCATATAACATAAAGAAACCAACCAAATGAAAGGAAAGTCGTCGTTATAATGGACGTCGTTATAAGTTACTTCCACTGTAACTGATTTCTCTTCCAAAGGGTCATTAGTTAATCCCTGTGGTACGTGAACTATATTCTACAGGCTAAAATGTTGACTTCATTTTATTAAATTTAAAAAGAATAAAATTAAATCGGAATCGTCCAGTTTTAGTCATATTTATGTTAACTCTCTTCCCTACACCACAAACAGATGAGATCTAACGGTTGCTACTCGTATATCAGATTACAAACTTTTACTCACTGCTTTACTGGCGGTGAAAAATGATTTAAATTTGAATTCTATAAAACTTTCCCGAAGGGGTTCAGGAAGGAGAAATACTTGTGGGTACAACAAGTGAATTCACTTCTAAATTTAGTGTCCTTCTTGGCTTTGGTTGTTTCTATTTTATTCATAACGACGTGTCAGCCATAATAACAAATTCCATTAATTCGGCAATATTCATCATGAAGTTTTATGTGGGAGAAAGGGCTGGAAGTATCCTAGCACAAGCACCAAGATGATGATTATGGTGGGAGGCACGGAAAATTAATTATTATTTATACAAAACGCTAGGCCATTAATAATATGGAAAAAGCACGACTAACCGCTCGACGGAAGGGTTGCTACAGCGCTCGTTTGTTCTACACATTTCATGCACTTCAAATCACCACCCCTGTGAGCTTGTTGATACAACTGCGCTATGTTGTGTATAGCTGTGTAGCGGAAGCGTATCTTTTGCTCGGTTTACGAATTGGCGCCAAGCGCTCTCCCTATCACTCGCCATTAAGCTGTTTTAACGAAAATAAATGCTCTTAATTAATAAACACGCATTTTGAGGTGGCAGATATGTTGTTTCTGACGCGCGAAATACATACTTCAACTATACACAATACAGGGGGAGCAAACGATAATAATTTTGTTTAAGCAGGGATTTTTATAAGCCAGGAAAATGGAGTGTTACGGTATGCGGTATAAATTATTGAAGCAATAAAATTAATGAAAATTGTTTGCCAGTTTTTTTTTAATTATATTGATTTGTAGTGGAGGGTGAGCTGCATGTTAACATACATATGTACATACATATATGGTTACTCAGTTTTATGAAATTTAAAGAACATAGCCTCAGTACGATCTCCAGCACTTATGCCATTCACTTATTTTTGGCAATATCATTGAAACGTCAGGGAATTAGGCAAACCTAGAGGTTATGCTAGAGCTTACTATTTTGAAACTTCATAGGTCATATCAAAATAAATGACTATGCCATGCTGAACCTATAAGGAATGAGTTCTTTAAAGTGTATTTCGACTTTGTTATAAATTGGGGAGTTCTGATATGTGGGCAAAACAGTACCTACACGATGCTATGGGCACTAATTTGACAGCTCTCGACTCATTGCGAGTCGGACTGCTGGTGAACAAAATTTGTGTGTGCGAATAGTAAGTTTTTCTCATAAGACAGGAGACGTCTACTCACCCCTATCGTGGATACATTTTTGTTTCTAATTTTCCCCCTGAGCAGAAAGTAGATATGTACATGTCTTGTATAAAAAATCTATAAAATATCTTAAAAAAAAAAAACCGGAACTGAAAATCTCTGAAAAAGAGGACGAAATGCGGGTGAGAATGGCATTCGCCTCGATTTAAAGTTGACTCACGTTCGCTTTTTCGGTCACGTGATGATTTTATTTCAAAATTTTGAATTGTGCCTACTCAGACTGTTTGCCTTAATGAACTTTCGTGATTAAATATGAGACCGCGGGTAGAGATGGTGTAAAGTAGCGACTGTACTCAAACCGAACCTTTTAAACAAACATTTGCTTTACAGTGCTGCAAAGCGAAAGGCAAAGCGAACTGTCTGAACAGGTACTATATTTCCGTGAAGTGGACTCTTGTCAGTCAGTTGTCAAGTCTAATAGCAAAGTGAAGTACCTAACATTCTTGGCATGTTCATATCTCATTCGTCCTTAGAAAAACACAAAGATGGCTCCGCAATGCATAGCGACATCGAGTAATATGACATGCTCTTTGAATGGGAGAAGTTTACAGCACACTTGTCATGTCATCAAATTAATATGAGTGACAAGCTTCTGTAGTTTCTGTCAGCGTACCATGGATATCCGGCGTCCAGTTCTTGATTTTAGGTCATTTTTGCTAAGCCAACAAAAATTTAAAAGCTAGGACATGTAGAGCGAACGAACACCAACGCTCCGGCCCGCAGTCTTCGAATCTAACCCGGAGGGACAACGCAGTAGAAGACGTCCTCGCCGTTGGTGGCGCGCACAAATTCAAGGGGACCTCGACCAACTTGCAGTGCGCAACTGGAGGCAATTAGCTAAAAACCGAGCTAAAGGGAGAGGCTTGTTGGGTGAGGACCAGGTTCACCCCGAACTGCAGCGCCACCTAAGTAAGTAAGTAAGTAAGAAGATATCCTTGGCCGCTTCGAAAGAAAAATTCTTTGTAAGATATTCGGTCCCGTTTGCGTTGACGTATTTTGGAGGAGAAGATTCAATGCCGAACTATACAAGCTGTACAGCGACATCGACCTGGTCAAAAAACTGCGTATTGGACATTTGAGATGACTAGGATATGCAGAGCAAACACCAACGCTTCGGCCCACAGAGTCTTCGAATGTAACACGGAGGGACGGCGCAGTAGAGGTCTAACACATCGCTTTGATAATGCATGGATAAACAGTGTTAGCATTACGCATAAGCAGTACGGGCGGTGAGGATATGAAGTTCAAGGAAGAAGGAGGTAACGATACACTGTAGGTTGTAGTGAGGACGAAAAATTAAACTTACCAAAGAATTCCACACTCGTGAGGTATGGATTAAGAAATAATCTCTATATTTGACTGTATGTACATATCGCTCATTTACTTAAAGACTGTCATAACTCAAAAAACGCTGTTTCTGAGTTAATAATGCAGAATTGTTCGTTTTATCATGCTTCATAATGTGTAAAAATTTCATATTAATATCTTGTATACTCTCCGCGTTAGAATTAAAAGATGTCTTCTTTTTTCCTGCAAGGAGGTAATCAATTGAAAACTTTAAACGCATTTCTGCAAAATGGTTTTTTTTTTTTTTTGAGTTATGACAGTCTTCAAGTAAATGAGCGATATGTCCGAAGATGGGCTTAGTGGTAAAATTATAAGAATTTAAGGCATCACGAATATTGCGGCTGAATTGATGACGACGCAGAATGCGATTGGCTATTTCGATTGAGCACTGTTTGTGAAAATATGATTGAAAACATTTCTAAACCTCATGAAAATCTAGCTGTGAAATGAAGGCCCTTAAAGGTTATTTCTTAATCTCAGAAATAAAGAAATCCATAATCTTTTCTAAGTTGAATTATTAAAATTCTCATCCATATATGTAACCGTAATATAATTCAACTTCAATCAATGCACTCGACAACAACAACAAAAAAAGGAATTTATTAACTTGGGTCGAACATAAAAAGGAAAATGTTTCTAAATCTATTTCCTTTTAATTTTTTTAATAGCTCTTAAATATCCCAATACACATAACGTTTCAATACACAGTAATGTTATAAACAAAACAACAATAATCTAAGATGTAACATATAACCAACCGGTTATACCTAATGCCTATCGCCATATTTAAACGCACCCAACAAAATTCACCTTCATTGGCTGACCGGCAGCGTTATATTGTAATATATGCAGCTCGATTAAAAGGGGGAAAATACATTTCGGTTACTTCCAATCTATTGGTTAACATTAGGTAGTCATATAAATGACTCCAAAGATTTGTCGTTTGTGCATGGTAGTTTTTTATCGGTTCAGAGCAGGAACTTTTATTGCATCCCACTTTCGGTGTCCACAAGAACACCGGTCGAACGTGTATTCCAAATATCCGAGTGATGAGTATGCAGATAAGATAGCTGATCAAAGGTTGACTTCAGCAATAAAATTTTCAAAAGGAGAGGACAGAACATGAATGCCATCTTATAGAATCGGTCCCGACCCGACCGAAGCCTATAAACATTTAATATCCAAGTATAACCTCTTGATTGGTTTAGTTTGTATTTCCCAAATGATTTATTAATTTATGGCGAGGGCTTACGAATGGATTAAAAGGCTGCCCAAGGATATATTTAAAATTAAAAAAAAGGAAGTGGAAAATAGTTCTGGAAGCATGTGCGAGCAACGTTTAAAATATAATACATACATATGTATTTACAATATGATGATACATTACTGGCTCAATACTGTCGAATTTTCGCCTCGCAGCTAACCTTAATGCACCAGTACCATCACTTTAAATCAACGTGACAAATGAGTGCATACATATGCACAAGTTTTTTTAAGCGCCAAAAGCACTCCATACTTCAGCAGCATCACCATCGAATGGGTCAACTAGTGAATTTATGAACCTTTAGTAGAATACATTTTTACTGAACATTAAAAGTTCCTACAGCCCACCACCGCCTAGGGTATGGCCTAAGTTGCAATCCAATAGTTCTATCTGTGCCTCTCTTTTGAATGTTGGCAAGTTGGAAACACTTCTATATCTACTATTTCAGATGAATAAGAAGACGATGAATCCCTTTTTAGAATACATATTCCCTTAGCTTCGGTAACCCTTCGTGCCGCCAGCACGCAGAATACATTTCTCAAGCAATTTTAATTACTCCCATGTTGAAGATATTATTAAAAGAGTATATGGGTATTAAATACAGTTATTGTTATATCCTTTCCTATATATGAGCATAATTTCTCGCCCGCCCCAGGGAGGTGATATATACGTATTTGTAAGGGAATGGGCGATGAGAATGATGTTAAAAGAGTTTTATTGTTTGATTTATTGCAGAATGGTTTTATGGCAGGAACATTTAACTGGTGCTTAGGACATCGCTTTCTACATATTATTTTTGAATTTATTTCGATTATGAATACTTCGGCAAGTATAGATAAACATCGAAGTTGTTGGAAATTTAAATATTTATGTTTTAAAATAGTAAAATGTATAAATAACACATTTCACTCATAAACATATAAAAGTAAAGGACAGTGGTTTGAAGAAAGAAAGAAGAAAAAAAGAATAACATAATGAACCCTTAAAAAGTACTCTCAGGGCTAAGACAACCAAGTAAGCTACTCTTCTTGCTATTTCGGCGAGGTTATGATCTGAAAACAAGCGATCACAACCTTCCCACTTTACTGCATTTTTACTAATTCGCCTGTGGGGTTCCCGTGCAGGCACGGGCTACAAATATCACTGTAGCGCCCCCCAACAAATAGCGCTTGTCGTAAAAGTCGACTAAGGGGACAAATCAGATCTAGGCAATTTAACACTCAAGTGAGCCCAGCGACACATACTTCTTCTTACTATTTCGGCGAGGTTATGAACCGAAAACAAGGGTATGATCCCTCCCACTTCACCACATTTCTACTGATCCCCCTGTAGGGTTCGCCTATTTAACCTCAGAAAATGTACCCAGCGACACAATCAATACCTTAAAAACTCTGCCACAAGTGTGCATGCGAGTCCATGGGTTGACACGCTTGGAGATCACCGGTGTTATAGGAGAAAGATCAAGCAAGCTACTCTTCGGGCACTTTAATTGAAAAAGTCAAAGCTGGGTGTGGAAGCTTTTAGAAATAGCACCGTCGTGTCCATATGCTAAACATGTCCAAGCTACCCTGACGTCAATGCTTATGTGCCATGCAACAAGATAAGGGCGATGATGGTCTTGTACCAACCATCCTTGTATGTTCTGCAGTTTTACTGCGCTTACAGTGTAAAAAGTGTCGTACGAGTAAAGTGCGATATCTTTTACGATAAAATAATGTTATAGATATCGATCGAAAACTGTATGCGACAAACTTAACAGTGCGCTACCAACAGATGAAATTGAGTTAATGATACTAGAAGGGCTGGGTGTCAAATCGCCCAAATCAGAAAAATGTCACATCGCCCAAAAATTTTGGGCGATATGACACTACGACACATCGCCCAAAAATTAAAAAATGACAAAACGCCCAAGAAACTGGGCGTTTTGTCAGAATTCATTAACAGCCCTGCTTCCGATCGCCCAAAACCAAATCCCCCAAAATGCGAAAAAATGCGGAATAATGTCAAACCTCCCTCCCCCCGAGCGATTTTGTTTTCCCGTTACTGTAAGTGTGAGCCTGACAAAACAACCAGCGCGATTGACGTCGTAAGTAAGGCACAATGCAAGTTACTTTTTTTTGTAATATATCCATTTCTTCAATCCTTCATTTCCGATTATTAATGAAAATATAATATGAGCGCAGGGACATATCGCTCATTTACTTGAAGACTGTCATTACTCAAAAAAACGCTATTTTTGAGTTAATGATGCAGAATTATTCGTTTTATCATGCTTCATATTGTGTAAAAATTTCATATTAATATCTTGTATACTCTCCGCGTTAGAACTATAAGGTGTCTCATTTTTTCCTGCAAGGTGGTAGGCAATTGAAAACTTTAAACGCGTTTTCTGCAAAACCGCTTTTTTTGAGTTATGACAGTCTTCAATTAAATGAGCGATATGTATGTATGTCAAGATTTTTTTTTTTGTCGAAGATGGCGCATGCATAAGTCCACAATGCATAAACAGTGCAATGTGTATGGGGGGCATCCGATACAATAGATCTTTCAGGTCGCAGTGTCGTGGCCATGTGGGCATGGGTTGTACAAGAGGAAAAAAAAGGGGGGCACGCTGCCCCCCTGCAACCCTCCTGCTTGGAGTCACTGTTGGATTTGAGACGGGTGCGAGGTTGAGTGCGAAACATGGATATAAAGAAACTTTGCATACACTCATCCTCGCACCCACCTCCAATCCAACAGTGACCCCAAGCAGGGGGTTACAGGGGGGCAGTATGCCCCCCCATACACTCACTATTTATGCATTCTGGACTTATGTATACCCCATCTTATTTGACCGTTGTTTTCCTTAAAAGGTTTCCATTATTTTATAGGTGGGACATAACACCCAACATTTTATGTCGGATCCTCCAACCCCATCAATAAACGTCAGAAATCCATCAATTGATGCACCCTATATTTTATTTTGTAAAGGAAACTAGGCTGTGCCTATAGACTCGCGAACTTCCACCAGAAGCACCATGAGGAGCCATAATAATAATAAAACGAGAATACAAATCTCGAAGTTCTACAAGCGACCCCACTGTACAGTAAAAGTAAGAGCACTCGAAAAAAAAACATATGTAAATATTTATAATACGCGTTCCATCAGGTAAGCGAGTCCTTAGTAGGTCTAGAAACAGATGGTTGGATCAAGTCCGACATCTCTCCTAGAGCTGTCTAGGATTCCTCTTGATGAGTTGGAGTCAATGGTAGAGGATCGAAAAGAATGGAGAGTCCACCTGAGCATCCTACCCCCGCAACCAATGAAGGATAAGCGGGTCATTGAAAAGACATGTATGTATGAGGACACAACCGGAGCAGGTCTCGGAGCAGACAGTCATTAACACTTCATTGGCTTTGGAATGTGTACAAAAACTCAGAAATAGGCCACTGATCCAGAAATGGGCCACTACTGAACAACATAAATGATGGTCAACTGTGGACGGATGTACGAGCAGATAAGCCAAAATGTCAGAAATATCTACCATACAGAATGTTGCAAATATGGAGCGAGCAGTACTCAAATCGTAACGTAACTTCAGATATGGTAATTTCAGACATAATTTTAAGAAGATGGGTCTTTTGAAAGATTATACCTGCAGCCTGAGCCTAAGTGGAGACAGCCGGAAATATTATTATGCCGATGTCCAGCACTAGCTAGCAGGAAAAGAGGGATATTGGGCTATCACTAGGTAGAAAACGAGGGGATTAGCCAGGTGGTCTTTAAGAAACTGTTAGCGTTGACGCAGGGATTGAGGCCAGGAAGGAAATTTGGAGAAATCCAGAGTATCTCAGGTTGACACCACAGTGATCTGTTGCAACATATGTCAAAAATAATATGCATTCTATTAGTGGCGAAGAGAAATGAGATGTAGTACAACGAGTATAAATCTCAATCTGCCATCTTAAAAATGCTGACAGAAAAATCTGCCGAAATTCGCCTTCCTCCCGGGACAGAATAAAACCGTTTCCAAAATAAATTTATATATTCTATACACATTCAAACTGTACAGCTGAGTTCAAGTTCACACCTCCTTGGAAAAAATTCCAATCCCAGATATTATGACAATGATGACGCCACATAAAATGCCATCAATATGTCGATATAGTATGCACACCGCATCTATGCCATGAGCCCTCTGTCCATCAATACTGTACCCCTTTTACGCCTAATCTGCCAATAACTTTGCATTTATTCAATTTAAATTTTCAGCATTCCCATTTGAAACAATCCACCACCCTAAAAGGGGCGGATAGGTAATATAAAACTTCCATAATGATAGTGAAATTCGGACAACATAGCCCTGGGACAGGTTAAGTAGCAATCGATTTGATGTGTCTTCTTCGGTAGGGCAAAACATTTTTAAGACAATCTAAAGCCACGTAGAATGCTGTGATAACCAACCCTCCCGGTGGAAAATCCGTAATTTAATATCTATAAATGGACCAGAGAAAATCCTCGCTGAAACCCTTTGTTTACCCATTTGTTTTTTATTCCGATGGTTCGTCCTGTCAGGAACAAATGTTGTCATTGAGTGCCGTATACCGCTGGTGTATTGGGTGGGTTTTGGTGAGGAAAGGGATTTAAAGTTAGAAAAAAGGGTACAAACCAATAAATCGAATCGTTTTGTGGTCAAGTTAAGGGTGCAGGCATGGTAGTTGCTGAGCGGGTAAATATGTCCACCCTTTTTCTTTTAATATGTGCGGTGGGTGGTATACTTCTTGGACGATTTTTTTTTTTTTTTTTTTTTAACAATTTATTGAAAATGCGTGAGAGACATGTTGTATTGTTTAGTCTCAGGCGTGCCCTATACGTATTTGTAAATATGTTTGTATGTACAATGTAGATACATATATTGCAGTAAGTTCAATTCGATGCAGTTGATTCTGTTCTAGTTCAATAGAACAGAATAAGTTAGTGAGGCGGTAAAATACTTCAAAAAAACAAAAAGCAACTGGGCCAGGCGATATACGCTCTGAGCTCTGGAAAAAGATGAGAGACATCGGGTTCAAATGGCTCATTTCCAAACTTATGAGAAGTGATCCTAAAGGGAAATTTATCTTTACCTTGTGTACAAAGGGAAGGGTGATATGCGAAACTGTGATAATTATCGTGCGATCAAGCTGATGTCAGAAATCATAAAGATCGTTTAGCGGATACTAGGTGGCCGACTGCGAAATATAATACGACTAACTGATTATAATCAGTGTGGGTATGTTACGGGTAAATCAACAATAGATGCAAAGTACATATAAGGATCATAATGGAAAAACATCGTAATTCCTTAAGGGTTTTGCATAATGTATTGGCTTATTTTGAAAAAGCATTCGAAAGACAACCACAAGATCCGATATGGGTAGCGCTAAGACATCGAGGAGTTCCAGAAACCTATGTACAGATGATCATGTATATGGGCGAGGGAGCAAAGAGTAAGATGCCCCGCTGGAGTAACCGAAGAGTTCCCAATCAAATTCGCGGTACATCAGGATGCTTGATGGTAAAGTGACGGACCCCAAAGTGCACCAATTATTCTTTGCTGACGATGGAGCCATCGTATGTGAGGATCCTACGTCCCCACAACGAGCACTTGACGTATGGGTGGACGTTTTGAAGGGAAATGGGTATCGCATTAGTTCAAAAAAGACAGAGTACTTGTACTGCCCGTTCTCTGATCCACTTAGGCCTATTCCAGATATTTATTTGAATTGAACATGATCAATAGCGAAGCAATCTGTGATAACGACATCAATCATCGCGTAAGCGTAGGCTGAATGAAGTGCCGGGAAAACTTCGTTATCTTTTGTGACCGAAAAAAAAGTTGCTCTACACCGCAGTTGTGCGTCCAGCGCTCACATACGGTTAATCATTTGTGATTAGGTCATATTATAATAATCACTTTATAAAACTGTTTTAACATGTTATTTTTAAATGAATTTTTTGATCCATGTAATAGTAGTGCAAGTAATAATATTTTTATTGGCTCAGATTTCAGCACATCTTCTAATTATCTTACAATTATCCATATGAATATAAGAAGTATGACAAAAAACATTGATAGCCTCTGTTCGTATTTATACAATTGTTTATCAGTTATGCCACAAATCATAGTTTTATCTGAAATCTGGATATTCGCAGAAGTTTCTACACCTGACCTGAGTAGTGCGGATTGTGTTGTCTTGAAATTAGGAAACAAAAGTGCAAACTCAGGATGATTAATCGACGGATGACAGACTATATTTGCTAAAAAATTAGGGAGAAGAATATTTTTTACGCCAGAAATAAAAATGGACTTAATATGCCAGCAATAAAAAATGTATATAAAAAAATGAAGAATGATGTTTTTTCCGTAATAAAGGCGCAAAAGGAAACATACTTCTTCTTCTTCTTCCTTTTTATCAGCGAGGTTATGATCCGAAAACAAGGGATCACAACCCTCCCACTTCACCGCATTTCTATTGATCCGCCTGTGGGGTTCGCAAAAGGAATCATACTATCGACGGAAATTCAACGAAAATAAATTTAATTCAAGAAGGCAATGGAGAATTATAAATAAATTATTGGGCGATAATAATAGGGATGATGTTATCAAATATTTGAAGCTCTCTGATACTGTCATTACTTCAGATGAACTTGGAATCAACAATGGTTTCAATTTGTTTTTTTTTTTTTTAAATATATCTGGGAATTTGACAAAAATGTCCACAGAGCAGGTAAAAGTATTGCCTCATGGATTGTTGCTAAACAATGAATCATTTTCTTTCTTTTTCTTCAGTACTGTACTGGAATCTGAAGTCTCGTACATTATATCTAAATTGAAAGTTAAACACTCCTGCGGCTTAGATGGTATAAGTAGCGTAGTAGTTAAAAAAGTTAGTGATCTTATCACCAAGCCTCTAAGTTATCTAATAAATAAAAGTTTGAAAGTGGAATATTTTCAGAGCGCTTGAAAACTGCTATAATAGTCCCAATCTACAAAAAGGGTGACAAATCCGATCCTAACAATTATAGACCTATATCTTTGCTATCACTTCTTCTTCTTCTTCTTCCTTTTATCAGCGAGGCTATGATCCGAAAACAAGGGATCACAACCCTCCCACTTCACCGCATTTCTACTGATCCGCCTGTGGGGTTCGCCTATTTGACCTCAGAAAATATCGGCAGGCCTGCCGATTTTGGATCACTCGGTTACTGAGGCCAATGAAATGCCGATGTCGTCGCATTTGTCTGATCCAGGCGTTTATAGGCCTGCCTTTCCTACATCGCGATGTCTTTGGAACGTGCATAGATATTGCCTTTTTAACAGGGTTCAAATGATCTCTTCTTTGAACGTGGCAATACCAGCTGAGCCGGTCGCGCTCTAATTTTTGTACGATGGTTTCCTTGATGTGAAAGCTTCCACGGATCTTCGAACTTCTTATTCGATCAAGCTTGGTCACTCCTGCTGTCATGCGAAGCATCTTCATCTCAGCTGCCGTTAATTTACTCTCATACTTTTTGTACATCGTCCAACATTGTGAACCGTATGTGAGCGCTGGACGTACAACTGCGGTGTAGAGCCTTCCTTTCAACTTAGGGGGTATTTTTCTGTCACAGAAGATAGCGGAATTTTCTCGCCACTTCATCCACCCTACGCTTACGCGATGATTGATGTCGTCATCACAAGTTGCTTTGCTATTGATCATAGATCCCAGATATTTGAACTTTTCGCACTTGGGAAGCACTGTTCCATTCAAATAAATGTCTGGAATAGGCCTGGGTGGATCAGAGAACGGGCAGCACAAGTACTCTGTCTTTTTTGAACTAATGCGATACCCATTTCCCTCCAAAACGTCCACCCACACATCAAGTGCTCGTTGCAGGGATGTAGGATCCTCACTTATGATGGATGTACCTTGGGGTCCATCACTTTACCTTCAAGCAGATAATCAAGGACTGTAATAAAGAACAAAGGACTTAAAACGCTTCCCTGGTGCACCCCGACTTTGATTGGGAACTCTTCGGTTACTCCTTCGTACATGTCCATGATCATCTGTACATAGGTTTCTGGAACCCCTCGATGTCTTAGCGCCATATCAGATCTCGTGGTTGTCTGTCGAATGCCTTTTCAAAGTCAACCAATACAATATGCAAATCCCTTAAGGAATCACGATGTTTTTCCATTATGATCCTTATACTTTGGATTGCATCTGTGGTTGATTTACCCGAGACAAACCCGCACTGATCATCAGATAGCCGTATTATTTTTCGCAGTCGGCCACCTAATACCCGCTCAACGATCTTCATGGTGTGTGACATCAGCTTGATCGAGCGGTAGTTATCACAGTTTCGCGTATCACCCTTCCCTTTGTATACAGGGAGGAGGTAACTTTCCCTCCATTGATTCGGCATTGGATCACCTCTCACGAATTTGGAGATGAGAATTCTGAGCCATCTGAACCCGATGTCTCCCATCTTTTTCCAGAACTCAGAGGGTATCTCGTCTGGCCCAGCCGCTTTTCGTTTTTTGGAGTATTTGACCGCCTCACTAACTTCTTCGACTGTAATGTCGGGTATTTCTTCACAGTTAGGGGTGGCTCTTAGAAAGTATAGCCGGGGAAACTGTTCATTCAAAAGCTCTTCACAATACTGCCGCCACCTCTGCAGAATTTTGTCGTCATCCACAAGAAGCTGGCCATGAGCATTGCTAATGAACTTTGGCGAACGAATCTCCTGAGCATTCTTCCTTCTTTGGGCGGCTATTTTGAAGATAGTGGCACTCTGGTTCATATTGTGTCTTCGCAGCTCCTGGATAGCCTGGTTTGCATCAGCAACCGGGGAAAATATTTTCTCAAGCTCCCGATACAGGCCCTCCGTACTCCCTGCTTGAAGCTGAGCGCACTTCTTCTTCGCAGTTTTCTTGCAGCATCTGTATTCCATTTCGAGGCGAGCTTTTTCGTCACTATTATTAGATGGGCACTTTGGCCAAGCTTTGAAAGCCGCTTTCTTCTCATTTATCACTTTCTTAGCTTCATCACTCCACCACCATGTTTCTTTGGCGTGTTGATGGTGGCCTTTTGAAGCTCCTAGCAGTGATTTGGCCTTCTTTAAGCAAGTTCGCTGTAGGGAATCCCACATATTTTGTGCTCTGCACTCTTCATCCTCAGCTCCGTTGATGGTGTGAGAGAGGTAATTTTTCATTACGAAAACAAAAGCCTCGCATTTTTCTTTGTCCAGATTGTACCACTTGATTTTCTCAGAGACCCTTGTTTGTTTGCTTTTCTTTCGTGTTTTCATAAAAATTTCTGTTAGCAGGAGACGGTGTTGTCGAGCGATTGCCTCTCCCAGGATCACTTTGCAATCTTTTACCCGAGGCTTCATGAAACTGCCTACCAAATGGTAGTCAATCTGAGTTTCATCTCCACCACTGCTGTAAGTGATCAGGTGTCGGCTTTGTTTGATGAACATGGTATTTAACACGATAAGACCGTGTGATTTGCACATGCTTAGGATGTCTTCACCAGGAAGGTTCCTGGTGCCATATCCTAGTCCTCCATGGCAGTCTTCATAGTCTTCGTTTGATTTCCCGACATGTCCATTCAAATCTCCTCCAACAAACATATCTTTGCTATCACTGTTCTCCAAAATTGTTCAAAAAATAATTACCAGGAGAATGTTTAGATTCATAGACAAATACAAGCTTCTCAATACATGTCAGTACGGTTTTATGAAAGAAAAGTCTACTGAAAAAAAAGTCTTCTAGAAGAAATTCACCGCGGATTAGATAACAGCAATAAATGTGCAGCTCTATTTCTTGATCTCACCAAGGCATTTGACTTAGTCAATCACAAATTATTATTGAAGATTCTTTACAGATTTGGTTTCAGAGATAATATTCTTATGTGGTTCTCTTCCTATCTAGAACAAAGAAAACAGCTTGTACGTGTGAATGCGACCTTGAGTGAACCATTGCTCAGTTCAGGTGCCGGAGTTCCACAAGGATCTGTCGTCGGTCCCTTGCTCTTCCTCATTTACCTGAATTCTATCTTCCACCTTCTTCTAAAAGGAAAAGTCTTTGCTTTTGGATAACTTGGCTCTATCTTATGCTGCTACTTGTGTAGATAATATAAAAGGCAATATAAACTCAGATTTATCGTTGTTACAAAATTGGTTTAATTACCATAAAATGGCTTTAAGCAGCAAATCAAAGGTTATGTCATTCTCCCTGTCAAGCCAAAATTGAATCGATGGAGTCTGTTATCATTCCTCCAACTGCGACTATGTCAACTGCAATGACTCCTGTATGCAGCTAGAATCTGTTACACAATTTAAATATGTAGGTTTAACATTGGACTCCAATTTGAAATGGAAACCACATATGTATAAATAATATTAAGAAGGTTGTGTACATAACAATGAATAAAATCTATCACCTACGAAAATTGGTACCCTCAAATCTACTAATTGCAATTTACTATGCGCTAGTGAATTCTCGCCTAGAATATGGTATTTCTTGTTGGGGGTCTGCGTTACCTAGCAACATTGAAGGTCTTACTACGAGTATAGCTCAAAAGAAGATAATAAGAGTAATGATGTTTAAACCACGGTGGGAGCCTTCGCTACCCTCATTTAGATCTATTAATATCTTACCACTCAGATATCTAGGTATACGTTTTTAAGGTATTGCGACCGTTCTATTTGCGGGGTGGTTATGCTAACTTTAGCAGGAATGCAATCTATTCGCTAACGTCTACAACCAGAGTTACTGCTCAAAGAGTTAGAACAGAACACTATTTATAGCAAACTGCCTCGAGATATATGCAATCAGATAGAGTGCAGATCCAGATTCCTTAGGAGTCTGAGAAACTTGTTACTCTCCAGATCAGATGTGGAAACACTTATGCAAGTAATAATCTAGCCGAAATTTTCTTGCTTTATACTCAAAGTACAATGACTCTTCAATTACTATTTATTTATTTATTTATTTTCCCTTTTTATCTTTCATTCCATCAATCTTCATTAAAAAAAATACAAATATTTGGCGCAACAGCTCTTTAAAGTGCCAGGGCCTAGCTTCTCGCAATCACTCATGTTGTGTGCGTTATATTTTTCACACGAATGGAAGGGACTACAGTTTAATGCCGAATCCGAACGGCGATTTGAGAAGCTTTTTCGTGACAACAATACTCTCGGATGTTTGTCAGACGCTCGCGAGAGGTGGGACCGTGAAAAAACTTTTTAGTATCTTCATTATTGAACATATTATTCTATATTCAGAAAATAAAATTTCTTCTTTCTTTACGCGGCTTCTCATAACATTTAAAAGCATATCTTTTGGTAACAATATACTCAAAACTGAAATCTTTTCCACAGGGTATATACTAGATACCATTTCAACACAAATATAATAAACAGAACAGATCCTCGGAAGCTTTCACGTCAAAGAAACCATCATACGAAAAATAGAGAAATAGAAAATAGGATGTCATTTGCATAGCAAGTGTCAAGCCTTTGACAAGGTCTGGCACGAAGGCTTCAAGTTTAAATTACGACAAGTTCTGCCAGAGCACCTATATAATATTTTGAAGAACTAACTTACGAATAGACTATTCCGTGTCAAATGTGGAAATGAATATTCAGACTTCAAGGAAATAATGGCTGGGGCATGGCAGTCTTGTATCTATTATACACCCGTGATATACCGCAAGTAGAAGGCACTGAGCTAGCTACATTTGCCGACGACACTGCTATCTTGGCAGTAGGTAAAACGGTCGAAGATACTAGAGAAAAACTGCAAGAAGCTTTGGATAGAGTAAATAAATGGACAAAGGTTTGGCGAATCGCACTTAACGAGACCAAATCTGTTCATGTAAATTTTACTTATAAGAAAATAAATAATTTGCCGATCTTTTCAAACTCGGTTCAAATTCCGTTTGCAAACGAGGCTAAGTATCTTGGGATGACACTTGATACAAAGCTGAAATGGAAAACGCAAAGAACTAGATAATAAATATAGAGAAATGTATTGGTTACTTGGAAAATATTCCAAGCTTAATATAGAGAACAAACTGCTTTTATATAAGCAAGTGCTAAAGCCCGTATGGACATATGGTATACAACTCTGGGGTTATACCAAAGTAACTAATATTAAAATTTTACAAACTTTTGAAAACAAAGTGCTAAGAGGTATTGTTAATGCGCCGTGGTATATCAGAAATAGCGATATCCATAGAGATCTTGGCATTAAAACTATAGAAGACGAAATTCTAACCTACGCGAGAAAGCTCCTGGAAAGTCACGTAAATATTACAGTCCTCCAAATTTTGGAAGAAATAAATTTACTGCGCCGTCTACAAAGAACCAAACCTTTAGACTTAGCGCGATAAGTAACCGCGTCTAAACTGCGGAGCTGGCAGGAACTTCTAATGGGAAGGTCCCTGCAAAACGTCCTTATTACGTGAAATGAAAACTACTTGTTAAGTCGAATACTTAGTTGTAGTAAAAATGAAAACAAGTCTGTTTTGAAGGGAGGTTTTTTAGTGGGTAAGTATCCCACACTACTATGAGCACGCGCTGTCGATCCTCATAGTGTCTTGTAGAAGATTTTCAAATACCCTCGGAAAAAAAAATAAAAATTTAGTATGGGCGTACTTATTTTTATTCCACCTAGCCCTAAGCTACGATAGGTATCCCGTATCCCGTATGTAGTAAGCCAAAGTATGCAGATTATAATTGCTGTATTTATTAATTATATGCATTTATTAATTATAAAATGCTAAGCAGAGGTAGGTAGGCTTATAAGATACAAAAAAACAATATTCGCCATTTGCATATGCCTCAGAAAAACAACACAGATTGCCACTTCAATCTGCCAACTCCAGTCAAAAATAAAATCAGCTTAATTTCGTTTGGGTGGTCAGAGTAATTGCCTAAAACCAATTTCATGCCCGCAATTCCCATACGAACCCACACTAAGCCAAGAAAAATAAAAAAAAGCAATATCTACCCAACATCAATCTATCATAATTAACAATAAACGCATATTCAAAGGTTAAAATACCAAATTCACTTCTCCACAATAATACTCTTATTAAGTAATTTGGGAGGTTCCAGCACATCTTCCTCCGACCAGACGTACAATAGAATCGTAAATAGAACACCTCTCTTCAATAGGGCTACTTCGAAAGAGATCATTAAGCCAACAGGCAACAACCAACAACAGAAACAACAACATAACACAGCACTAGTACCACCAGTGGCAGCAAGACGTTGAGGGGGCAACAATATTAACTGCTTCTTTATTTACCTACATCGTTTTTCCATCTCATTTTCAGTTCATTCCCACCCAACGGCAGCAGCAGACGCAGCATCAAATTCAAGCCTCCACACTTGGACAACGCATTGCACGCCAGCAAACGACGACGACACTTCTCTTTAATGAGCCACTCTATCCGATGACAATAGAATGCGGTAACTCCGCCTGTAAAATTCCGGAATTAATTGGAGTCCGAATACAAACTATGAACTTCATAACCGTTCCGCGAAACAACGCATGTTCCGAATGGCTGCTGACGGTTTATAATGGCGATGAGCACGTTTTTACTACCTAACCCCAGGAAGGCGTGGCCTCAACAGAGATGGTGTGAGTGAATGAACCATGTACCATTTCCATACTGAACCAGTGGAACAGAACGACGACGTGTGTAATCAACTCCATTCGAATGTTTATCCTTTTTTTGTCGGTGCGACTGTATTTGTGTGTTAATAACTTTCCACTCAACCAACCCTGCTGCTGTTCCCTTCGAATCGATAACCACCGAGGAAGTTACTGCATCACAGCACCAGACCCCTGCTGTTATACACCACTGGAATGCTCTCCTCGGTTCGGTTAATGAAATCTAATTTCGTTTCAATTCTCATTTTTACTTGGTGGCTGCGTACGCACACACGTAGAGAAGAAACTCGTTGTCGTCGGTGGCTCACACGGAAAGTGTCAAAGAATTTATGTTTGCCTTGTTAGCTCATTGAAAAAACGTCGGCAGTCAATTTCGAAATCATTCTTTGATTTCGGGCCTAATCATTCGGACACGGCCAACGGTAGCTCGCGTGCTGCACTCTGGTGTGAACTCTTCGTAAATGCTCGTGTAGTGAACCTTGTTACAGGTGCACAAGAGTGCCATTTAAATGGAATAGCAGTGACAGTGAATTATACTTTTGTTATTATACTTTGAATTGAAAATTCATTGATTTAGTGATCGAATTTGGAATCGGATTTTTGTGCCGACTCAAGCAGATTTATGTGTTAGTGGTAATAGAACGTCTTGCAACGCATTAATTTAACGGTGTTAACTCGATATCATCAATCTGGGTAGCCCATATTTGACGACATCAGCTTCGGGCTCCGAAAGCCCCAAGTTGTTAAGAACGGAACACCATTTGACAGGTAGTGATCCCAACAAGTTTCACCTCTCGCCAAGTTCGTCCTTCAATTTCGGACCATTTCGAGCCCCTGTGGGCTTTCCATTCGGAGCCCATCAATTCTTCAACGGGAACATCTATCAGAATTTTCGGGAAGATAATCCCGAGTCCAACAATCTGGATCTAGTCAATCCGTATATGCGTCACAGTAGTGGCGGTTTCAACAGTGCTAACAATCACAGCCCGCCGCTACATTCGGTGGCATCAAACGGTTACGGTAATTCGCACAATTCACCCCAGCCCTCGAGTGATTATCATCACCCGTACGGCAAGCGAGACACTATTTTGGACTACCACACTGCATACAGCAATAATAACAACAACAATAATAATTTGCCAAATTCTTTGTTAAAAAAATCCACCGAGGGGTCGTTAAAGTCGCGCCCCGAAGAGGATAACGCTTCAACACCGCCGCCGCCTTTGTGTTCTGTTGACAGTGCATTTCGAGGTGATTCTCTTGTATCGTCTCGATTGCATTCGGAAAGTCCCACCGATTGTAACCCCTATAACAATAACAATCGTAACACTCGCAGCTACGAGAACTCCAGCCCCGTTGATAGTACCAAATCATTCTCGGTGGTCAGTCATCGGAGTAGCGAGGAGGCTGGCAACAATAGTGAATCGAGAAGTCCCCCGCGCAGTGATTATAGTCCGGAGAATCTATCAAACAAGAAGTACGGTAGTGGGAGTGCAATGTTGGATCATAAACTGCCCTTGAGCTTTTTGGGACCGCCCCTAGCGGCTCTACATTCTATGACTGAAATGAAGTCAGCCGTCGGCGGCAATGGCAATGCTGGAGGTGGCGGCGGCACGATTAGTGGTTCAATTGGAAATTCAAATGCGTCCAACAGTGGATTCGGCATGAACAATAATCATCATCACACCTCGACCACACACACGCAAGCGAATCCGCATGGAATAGACACAATACTGTCGAAACCGCCACCACCAGTAACGTCGGCGGGATTAAGTGCTTTAGCTGGAGGTAAGTGTGAAAGTACGAGTAGTTTGCCTTTTAACTATGAACATAGGCATTGCAGAATTCAATAAATGCGATCATTAAGTGGGAGAAAGTGTTATTTAAACCCGGGTGGACACGTTTGTTGTTATTTTTTGTTACCATTTTGTAAGATAATTGACACACTTTTAGTTTGGATTTAGAATATGAGGAAGTAAATCTACCTTGAATGGACAATTTACCAAGTCAACTATATGGTTGATAAAATTTTCAGTTTTTGTAACATGAACAGTATTTACGGTATTAAAAATCATTTTTAAATTGAATATTGATTTTGTATTTCAATTTTTGCCTGACAAATTTTTGAAAATTTATCCATTGAACATTTTGATTTACATAATTTAGGTGAATCAGAGCGGTTCGATTGCCAAACAATAAAAGCTTACTATTTGTTGGAATTCTAATGCGCCTCCCGAACGGTAATGTGGCCCTCAAATTGTCACAAACGATTTTTGTATCTAAAGTTACTTTGGCAACATTCAATCCATACTTATTAAGAGTTTTTGAGAACTTACCAGTCTCTATTTCATGGACTGAATCAATTTGAAATATCTGTGAATCTGATATGATTTGTGAGCTGAACGCGCCTAAATCTGCAGAATAAACATTTTTAGTGACAGATTTGGCGAATGAATAGCAAAAATAATTTTATGCAAATCGTTAGTTTGACCCATCATGATCTACCTATAGTTCGCTTGTCATGATATAAGGTAGCAAATAATACTTCGCAGACATCTAATAGGTTTTTTTTCTTCATTTTGTTTTAATGTGCTAAAAGTAAAGATTCTATAGCCGCGCTAATTGCAACGAAAACCTTTAGTAATAAAATGCCGAAAAATGTCAATGAAAAGCAAACCGCTTCCAAAAGAAGGTCTAATCGAGAATTTGCTTCTTAGACGGAAAACTTTTAACAGTAAATAAAGTAGTTAGGTCTTCTACCAAAAGTAAATTTGGTAGAAGACCTAACCACCAGTCTAAAAAAAGTATAAATTCCGCAATAGAAATGGTTTAATGATGTTCGTAATTTACATCCGACATGCGGTATCCTCATTTTGTTACGAGTATCGTTTCTTATTGCCAAACCTTATACGATTGCTTTACTGATTCAATAACACTATCAAAAGTCGAATAGTCGATTTGATCGGCAATCCCTACCACGTTCGAATTCAAATAATCTAAGGGTGGCAGTGGTGTAGTGGTAACGTTGTCAATTGCTACGCTAATGGTTCAAGTTCAAAACCTGACGTCAGCAAGCATTTATTTATTTCTCATGAAATATATAAAAAGTTAGTTCGTTTAGATACGAAAACAATCTGTGATCTAGAGGTGGGTCGTTTTCGTTTTTTGTGTTAACGAAACGAAACAGTTATTAAAAAAAATATAATAAAAAAATAACTACTTTCACACGAACGAAAAGCGTTTTCATATCATTTAGTGCAAACGAACAAAAAACGATAACGAGCGGGTGAAGTAGTTGAACGAAAAACGGAGAAAACGTTAAAAAACGAAAAAAATGACAACGAGATGGTGAAGCAGTTAAACGAAAAACGCAGAAAACGTTAAAAAACGAAAAAAACGATAACGAGAGGGTGAAGTAGTTAAACGTAAAACGGAGAAAACGTAAAAAACAAAAAAACGATAACGAGATGGTGAAGTAGTTATTTTTTATAACTAGTTAGTGTATGTATCAGGGCCGGGATCATGTTATTCGTTTTATCCTTTATGCGTTTTTCTTGTGTGCGCAACAGAATGATCCGTTCGCATACCTGTGTTGAATTTGGTGTATTCTTTGTTTGGTTATTTGTTCAGTTTGCTGGGCTCGTTTGCTTTTTGTTTTTTTTTTTTATTGAATTTTAAATGCGCATAAATGAGGCATTAGGCGTTTTTTTTTCTAGTTCAGAGCAGGGCCTGAGTTGTCAAAAAAAAGTTGTGTTTCTTTTTTAGCTCAGACACATCAGAGCTCTGAATTTGTTTTTCTTTTTTCGTTCAGAGTATGCTCAGAGCGCACTCTATGAGCTCTGAATAATTTGACCGAGCGTTCAGAGCAAAATCCTGAGCACAGCCATTTTTCATATTTGACAGAGAGGACAAATAAAAAAAAATGCAAAACAATTGAAATGGCGGACGAAATTTGTTGTTCTGGTGCAAAAAGTAAATCTTCTTCTTCCTTTTATCAGCGAGGTTATGATCCGAAAATAATGGATCACAACCCTCCCACTTCACCGCATTTCTACTGATCCGCCTGTGAGGTTCGCCTATTTGACCTCAGAAAATATCGGCAGGCCCGCTTGGCCCGATTTTGGATCACTCGGTTACTGAGGCCAATGAAATGCCGATGTCGTCGCATTTGTCCGATCCAGGCGTTTATAGGCCTGCCTTTCCTACATCGCGATGTCTTTGGAACGTGCATTGATATTGCCTTTTTAACGGGGTTCAAATGATCTCTTATTTGAACGTGGCAATACCAGCTGAGGCGGTCGCGCTCTATTTTTTGTACGATGGTTTCCTTGATGTGAAAGCTTCCATGGATCTTCGAACTTCTTATTCGATCAAGCTTTGTCACTCCTGCTGTCATGCGAAGCATCTTCATCTCAGCTGCCGTTAATTTACTCTCATACGTTTTGTACATCGTCCAACATTGTGAACCGTATATGAGAGCTGGACGCACAACTGCGGTGTAGAGCCTTCCTTTCAACTTAGGTGGCATTTTTCTGTCATAGAAGATAGCGGAATTTTCTCGCCACTTCATCCACCCTACGCTTACGCGATGATTGATGTCATCATCACAAGTTGCTTTGCTATTGATCATAGATCCCAGATATTTGAACTTTTCGCACTTGGGAAGCACTGTTCCATTCAAATAAATGTCTGGAATAGGTCTGATTGGATCAGAGAATGGGCAGCGCAAGTACTCTGTCTTTTTTAACTAATGCGATACCCATTTCCCTCCAGAACGTCCACCCACACATCAAGTGTTCGTTGCAGGGGTGTAGGATCCTCACTTATGATGGCTCCATCGTCAGCAAAGAATAACTGATGCACCTTGGGGTCCATCACTTTACCTTCAAGCAGATAATCAAGGACTGTAATAAAGAGCAAAGGACTTTAAACGCTTCCCTGGTGCACCCCGACTTTGATTGGGAACTCTTCGGTTACTCCAACGGGGCATCTTACTCTTGTCTTTTCTCCTTCGTACATGTCCATGATCATCTGTACATAGGTTTCTGGGACCCCTCGATGTCTTAGCGCCACCCATATCAGATCTCGTGGTTGTCTGTCGAATGCCTTTTCAAAGTCAGCCAATTCAATATGCAAATCCCTTAAGGAATCACGATGTTTTTCCATTATGATCCTTATACTTTGGATTGCATCTGTGGTTGATTTACCCGAGACAAACCCGCACTGATCATCAGATAGCCGTATTTTTTTTCGCAGTCGGCCACCTAATACCTGCAATATTCCACACCTCTCCTTGTATTACTAGTTTGAGAGACATCAAACGGTCGCTGGACTTCGAAATGCTCAAGACGTTACCAAGTAGCTCTGCCGCAAGTATGACACCGATTCCGTTCCTAGCCTTTTCCGTTCCGTAGTAGAACATCTTGTAATCTTTTGTCCTAACGTCCAGGAAACGCGCCCGGTTTCCGGTGTTTTTCCATTTCGTGTCTTGGACACACAAGATATTCACCCGCCTTCTATTCATCATCTCTTCCAGCTCGTAACTTCGACCGGTCATGCTTCCAACGTTCCAACTCGCGACCCTCAAATTTCTTCCAAACTGTTTCATTATTTTGCTAGCCCCCGGAATCCGTATAGCTCTGACCCGAATATTTCTGCTCAGTCCAGGATCAGTACCATGCACAGCAATGGTAGTGCCTGGCGGGGTAGTGCCTTTTTCCTTTTAGCAAGTATTACCATAATGATACAGTTTTGCAATATTACCATATTGCGATGGTGTTTGTGTTTTGACACGTGCAAGCTCTTGGTTTATTGTTTGTTTGATCTTTCTTCTATGACACCGGTGATCTCCAGTCGTGTCAACCCACGGACTCGCATGCACACTTGTGGGAGGGTTTTTAAGGTAGTATATGTGTCGCTAGGCTCACTTGGGTGTTATATTGCCTAGATCTGATTTGTCCCCTTAGTCACCTTTTACGACAAGCGCTGGTTGTTGGGGGGGGGGGGGGGGGGCGCTGCAGTGATATTCTTAACTCGTCCCTGCACGGGGGTGGTGCAGAAAGTAAATATAACCTAAAAAATAACTATCAATAGATATTCTATTCATATTTTGACAGCTCAACCTATAATTGCTTATCAAATGACATCAGAGTGCTCAAGTGTGTTTCATAAACAAATCAGAGTCCTCTGAGCACGCTCGGTTCAGAGCACGTTCAGAGCACGCTCGATGTGCTCGAGTTCTGTTCAGAGCTCTGCTCTAAACAAAAAAAGAAAAAAATGCCTATTGAGAGCAGTAGTGGCGTAACCCCAAATTGCAACAATTGAGATAATCGCGACTAAAGAAGTTAAAGAAAAATAAGTCTTTATTATTTGTTTCCTTTTTCAAATAATAGTTAATAAACCTCAATTATGACATAACTGGTGGCATATCTTTTACCTTAGATGGCAATCTTGTCTGTAAATGTATGAATTACTGGATTTTATGTGGCTTACACCACTACTGCTTTCTGGAAACTGGAATAATTTAAAGAAAATATGTTGGTTACACCAATAATTCAAAATACAGGTTATTAAACAAATATTTTTGCTATCGCTTTTGAAATACAAAATAGATAAGACGTATGTGTATAAGTTAAGACTACTAATCATCCTCATCTACGTACTCAACTAACCCAACGTCTCTGTCTGTAGAAATAGTTTTCAAATTTTTATAAAAGTCGTGGTAAATTGGGGGGATAAAATTTAATAAGTCCAGTAAATCTTTCTTTTTTACTTCACTAATGGCATTCCCTTTTGGAAAACAACAAATTTTTAAATCACAGTGTCAAAAAGTACGTCTTCGTTATTACTGTACTTGTAAAAAATATTGAATGGCGTCTCTCTTAAAAATTATAGCCATTGAATTTTAAGCCATTCCACTTCACCTTTATTTGTATTCACTTTCCGATTGGTTATATTCTTTTCCAACTTTTTCGTCGAAAACATCATAGTTCCATCCATAACAATAATTTGAAATGGCTCTTTCTTTCTTGCCGCTACTATAACCCTATACCAATCCGTAGGGCCGAAAATGTTTTTAAAATACTTCTTTTGCTTTTCGTCTTGGTCACAAGGTAAGTAAGAGAAGCCACTCATTAGAAATTTACGGTTAATTTGGTTAACAAGGCAGTCCTATGTAAAACAATATATTGGCGGAAAACGGCCAATTTCTTGGGGACCTCAACCTCTTGATTCAACCGACTCATCCCAAATGTACATGTAAGCCTTGTTCCTTACCATGTCATGGACACCTAGACAGTATGTCCAAAGTTGCCTCTTATAACTATATACCTATATATATATATAAATAATTATATACCTATATATATAAAAAAAAAAACTGCACCAACTGTTTTGTTCTGTATGGTCTGGTCAGCTTTAACCTATTCAAATTTCTGTAGCAATAAGTTAAGGTAGCTTAAGTCGACCTAAGTCAAAGTTGAGTTAAATATAGCAAAATATTCCCAATTACATAAAGTATTTTTTCTCAATTATTCAATTGTATATCTGTAAAGACTGCTGAGTTTTATGGCTATCAGAGTAAAATTGCAATTCAACATTTTCATACGATTTTGACGTGAGCGACAACTTTAAACGCCTCTCCTGAATAATCGTACAAATTGACTTAAGCCTATTGCCACAGATTTATGTATCGTATCTACGTGCGAGCCAAATAACAATATGAACGAAAACCTTTTTACAAACTTGGAAAGAGTTTTTATCCAAAATGTTATTGAAAATGGTGAACTCAATTCCGATCAAAGTCATTTCATATGTCGCTAGGAAACGCCAAAATGCTTGCAAATTTTATAAACCTGACATACCTACACTGCGAAAATAGAAAATTCCAGAAGAATACTTCATTTACCTAACTATTTAGATAAAAATTGCAATGCTGGGTTTGCGAAAGTTTTTAAAAAATAAAATTTTACATTCCTACTATAATAGATTTAATTTGTTACTTCTTTCTTTGGAAGAAATTCCGCAAAAGATGACGAAAAGACCTAAATAAGGCTGGCTTGCAAATCTAGCATAAGCTCCATTTCTGTAATTGATCGATTACAAACAATAATAAGCGAGCTGTTGAGTTATCCACGCCAAAGCCAAATTGGTCATTTATTAATATCATTCTTCGCTTTTTTTTTAAACTTTTTTCCTCACTTAAACCCTTATTGCATTACGACAGTAGACGACTGGGCAGTATAACTACTCGACGAAAGTGAAACGATGCTTTTAACGCGAGATTGTAATAAATGGTATTAATTGGATTGAGCACAACAATATGAAATAAATATTTATTTGTCCACCAGCAATTGATGATATAAGACGCCCCAAAAAGCGGGAGCAAAAGTAGCAACAGCGACCTTGCGTGTAATCTCCATCACACAATAGCCCATTATAGACTTCAACTTTAAAAGTGATACACTGCCTGTAATTCGATAATTGTATAGTTTAATTGGGTAGCTGTTAAATGATCACAAAAAAGTACTATGATTTCTGCCTGATTATGTAATTAAATCAATTTTGCTGTCCACTTAAATGGTACTAATTGACAAATTGTGTGTAGGTACTGATCGTAATAAAAAATTATGCAACCAACTATGAGTGAATAGAATTAATCGTGTTACAATATATTTTTGCAGGCGGAATTCCTCGTTTCTCAATAGCAGCTGCAGCTGCCGGTATGGCTCAATACCTGTCACAGAGTCAAGGAGCACCCCTTAAGGCCCATGCTGGACACATTGTGGATCGAACGCATCTCTACTGGCCGGGACTTCAAGGTCTCGTGGCGAACCCGATGGCATGGCGAGAAAGACTTTCAAATACAAGTGAGTGCTGGATCGATTATTAGTATTAGTGTGTGTTTACTTTTTAAATTATCATGACTTGTACATGTATACTTTTGCAAAACGGCAATCGGAATCAGAAGTACTCGTATGAAGTGATAATGACAGTCGGAAATGTAATATTATTTACTCACTACCTTCCTCGAATAAAATCGACTCGTCATCGCCTATAGAAGCTCCATCAATATTATGAAATAACGTAATTAACTCCGGTAAGCGATCCCGACCGTCGTCTTCTCGTGGTTTTACGTCGAGGATCATTTCTAATCAATCGATTGGAATCGCACAGTGTACTTCGAAAGAAAGGCCTCGATTCTGAAAATAAAAAAAATAAAAAGATCATTAATATTAAAAAAAACTGGTGTGTAATACACGTACTCATAAGTCTTGCATGCAAAATTGAATAAAAGCAGTTGTTTTTTGGTGCCTTATATACGCTTTTGAAAGAATATATGCATACATAGGTACATATATTGCGCAACAGCACATGAAGGGCTTAGGCCTAGCTTCTCGCAACCACTCGTGTTGTGTGCGTTATATTTTTCGCACAAATGGAAGGGACCTACAGTTTTGTGTCGTTACCGAAGGGCAATTTTTATCTTGTTTTTGAGAAGATTTCTCATGACAACAGTACTCTCGGATGTTTGTCAAACGTTCGCGAGAGGTCGGACTGTGAAAAAATGTTTAACATTTTCTGTAATTCGAACATTAAACCGCATGCGTGGTGGTCCGACATACTTACCACTGCGCCACGGCGCCCACCTTAGGAAAGAATATAAGTGTTAAAAACAACAACAACGATACGTATGTATATCGGCTAAAGTTATGCGGGATAGTTATCGCAGCTTAAGAATATCTGTAATAAAAAAGTGGGTCCATATCGATTTTTCCCAGTTGCTATCGATAACTTGTAAGTCAGAAATACAAGTGTTTGTTCGCCAGATTTGTATGACGCGCAAGTGTGGCTTAAAAAACGTATATCATAAAAAAACATCTAATAAGAACTTATAATAGGTTATATGTACATATATTGAAATGGAAAACAAACCTAACCTTGTAATTTAAGTACATATGTACGTATAACAAAACTCGAAAAAACATAAGCTTATATGTAAATTAATGTACCAATTGACAAAAACCATTGACAAACCCGGATGAGGATGCCCTTGGTTATTTCGAGAGAAAAGTTCTTCGAGCGATCTTTGGTTCCGTCTGCATAGACGGTGAGTGGAGGAGAAGGTACAATGCCGAGCTATACGGCATGTACAAGGACATCGACTTAGCCAGAAGAGTTCACATACAGCGACTAAGATGGCTGGGTCATTTAGAGCGGATGGAGCCCAATGTTCCCGCTAAGAAAGTTTTCGAATCCACCCCTGATGGACGACGCAGTAGAGGACGACCTCGCGGTAGGTGGCGCAAACAAGTGGAGGGGGACCTCAACCAACTTGGCGTGCGCAACTGGAGGCAGCTGGCTCGTAATCGTGCTAGCTGGAGAAGTTTGTTGGTTGAGGCCCAGGTCCACCCCGGACCGTAGCGCCATCTAAGGAAGGAAGAAATGTACCAATACGAGTTATCATCTTTCATTGCGTACTTTCACAAAGCTTAGAAATATGTGTGATATATCCGTACCATTAAACTGAAGTAACATCTATGTACATAGTATTGTGTGAGTCCAAACATTTATGCAAGACTGTATTTAAACGAATTTCATATTCCCTCATTGAATTGTGGTCCAAACGAGAGAATACAAATTCGAGACTTCATCTCTCTATGTGTACGTACAACAACAGTTCACAGTACTTGGGTACCAACGATTGGTATGTTCTTCGAAGATTGAAGATTGTTTATTTATTTATCGGTGTTGTTGGGGTTATTCGGGAAAAGGGAGCTGGTGCTTTAACACACTCGATAACTTTGTCATCTCATCGTGTATGTTATGATAATTCGTTATTCTTTTTGAAAATTATTGGGTGCATGTTTCTGTATTTCACATCATTGGGCGCGCAAAGTGAACAATATTATCTCCAGCACGTTCATCCACACGAACAAAAGGCAGAAGAACTCTTGGGAGTTCCGACTTTCCATAGGGAACGATGGTGGAACATAATATAAAGTAATTGTACGACCATAATTACGTCCAATGATTGATCGTGTTTTGATATGTCATCGAGAATCGTAAGAACGTGATTAAGTTAAATTAATTTAACGTATTTCCCAGAGTAGCACAGTAATAAAATCAATTTCTAAAAATAACACACAATGGTGAGGCAACCTTTACGAATACTTTATACATGTACATATGTATTTACGAGTATACACTAGCATCAGCACGTTCTTTTGACAGACATGTGCACAGCGCTAAAGGAAGCATCCACACAATGGAAAAAGTCATTGTATTCTGATATCCTGTTTGGCTTTATTGTCATTGAAAGATATTGGATTGCCATTTGGCTGGCATTTTCTTCTACACAGACCACATGGTGGCGATATTTTTTTTTTCTTTACACCTTTGTTTACCTGCTGGAAGGAAGAAGAGAAGATTGTATTATTTCCGATTTTCGGAAGGATTTAATTTTCATGTGCACACCTTCAAAATGCAAATTTAATTCAAATTTATAAAAAAAAAAAAATATTTCATGTTTTGTGTCGATATTTGAAAATCAATTTAAAGCATCATATTTTGGATATTTACTCGCAGGAGCTTAATATTTACTTTCCAATCCAGGAAATTCGATTTAGTTTAAGCTAGATACGAAAGTATAACATAATTCTCACGTTTTCATTTAATGAACTTAAAATAATCACGTTTGCATCCATAAAAGACAAAGGTCCTTAGAAATAAAATAATTTAATTGCAAATTCGGAAAATGTGTGCATACACAGTACCCAGAACGATCCTTTAAAAATGCTTTTTCAACACACATTTTTTAGCCACTGGAAGCTTTTTCCTTGTAAGGTGAAACACAAGAGGATCTATTTGAATTTGATTTAGGCACAGCTAAACTGTATCCAAATGTGAAGGAGCAAAAAAATCCACATCACTCCGTGCGATTAACATGTGAATGGGTCATGCGAATAACGTTTCTTGATTGTAATGGAAAAATGTTCTACATTCAACTCTTTTTATTTTGGTATAATATTGTACCATTTTCCGGATCAGAAATAGTAACATTTTGACTCTCAATGTCTCAGTTGGCGGAACGTTCACAATCGTTTTTTTGTTTTTGCTCTCCTGAAAAGTTACAATTTTGCTGCTTACAGCGTTATTCGCGTGACCCATTCATATGTAGATCGTTTATGTATGTACATCATTGGAATTCATACACGCAGTTAATAAATGAAAACATCAACAGATGCTCCAATATCATCAATGGACGCAACTTTCGCGAATTGGACGAACTATAGCCAGAGTAGTATCAACTGTTTCGTGAACTACCTCAACAGTTGCCGGAATCCCTGCAATACGACTCGCGACTTGCGGCAATTGTTGAGAAAGGTTCCGAATCTGTTCGGAAAATCCGAAATAATTTTGAGGAAATATGATTTTTTCCCACAGATTAGCTTGCAAGCCGGTTTGCTCTAAGAATCCGATGCCTTTCAAAATACATTTTCTTTTTTGATTGTACCACAACGTTTATAATCGTCAATGTCCTTAAAGTTGGGTTTTTTTCTAAGTCGCGTTCATTAACTTTTAGACCTGTCATAAATCCATCAGAAGATGTTCACAGCCGAATTATAAAATTAGGCGACTTTAAGAATGATGGACTGTACAGTGTACACTCAACACTGTCACTTTTTCCCAGAAGTTTGAGATTATTTTTGTCTAAAATTCCAATGCTTGGGGTTAAAGCTTCTTCAATGGAATTAAAAAAAAAAGATTATTTGAATTGCCCTGAATATCTATCTGTTCAAAGCTTGAAATTAGTTGCAAAACATTGGTCCAATCCCTTTTTGGAACAAACAAATTCACATACAATGGTGTGGTGGGTAATGTATTTGCTTGTGACCCGATGTGCGCATGTTCGAGTCCCAACGGAGAACAAGAAACGAATAGGACCAAACTTTCTCGAATTACAATAAAGAAGGAATTTTCTGCCTGTGCAATGGACCGTATCGAGCCTAAGTGTTCAGGCATTTGAACTTCCACTTTGACATTTTGGAATTTAAGACTTATCAGGTTGTACTGCATGAAAATAAATGTTAGCAAATTCTTACACGGATTTCATAACAAGGATATCTCAAAGAGCGATGTATACATTCCTTTGTCTTAAAGAACGTATTGGGTTGGCCAATAAGTTCCCTCGGTTTTTTTAGGTGGAATGAAAGGTTAAATATTTATTGTTAGGAAAAACTTTAATCAGTTATATATGCACCATTATTTTCTACCACTTCATGCCATCTTTCGGGCAATTTCATAATCCCCCTTTCGTAGAACGTTTGATTTTTATTGGAGAAGAATTGCTCCAAGTGGATTTTACAAGCTTACAGCGAGACGAAATTTTTTCCATTAAGTGAGTTCTTTCAGGGACCGGAATAAATGGGAATCGGAAGGTGCAAGATAAAACCTTCCATCCAAAAACATCCCATCAAACTGCACCAACTTCTGCCGAGTCCGCAAAGAGACATGCGGCCTAGCGTTGTCTTGATGGAACACGACACCCTTTTCATTAGCCGGTTCCGGTCGTTTTTCGGTGATTGCATCCTTCAGTTTATCCAATTGAGAGCAGTATTTATAGGAATCAATGGTTTGGTTATGCGGAAGAAGCTCATAATACACAATTCCCTTCCAATCCCACCAAATACAGAGCATAACCTTCTTAATGTGAAGACCAGCTTTCGGAATGGCTAAAGGTGGCTCACCTCTTTTGCTCCATGATCTATTTCGTTCCACATTATTGTAAAGTATCCACTTTTCATCACCCGTTATCATCCGTAAAACGGTTCAGTTTCGTTGCGTATCTGCAGGGAATCGCTGATGGAGACACGATCCAATAAATTTGTTCACTCAAATTGTGCAGCAGGCAAATATCATATCGATTTACGTATTGCAGTTTACGCAAGTGATTTTCTACCCTTGATTTCGATATATCCAATATATCAGCTATGTGCCTGGTTGTGTAGCGTGCATTATTTTCAACTAGAGCTTTTATTTGGTCCCCAACATTCTCAACCGGTCGTCCAGAACGGGGAGAGTCAGAACATGTGAAATCACCATCACGAAAACAACGGAACCACTTGCGAACAGTCCAAGCGCTTACAGAGTTATCGCCGTGCACAGCTCAAATCTTCTTATGTGTTTGTGTAGCGTTTTTTTCCTTTCCGAAAATAAAAGAGCATAATACGAGTATACCGAAAATACTCCTTATTTGCCTCCATTTTCAAAAGTTTACTAAATGCGTAAAACACAACCGATCGCTATGAACTTTCTTTCACATATGCACTGCGATGTGTATTTAACCCTTAAATGTATGATTTTTTTTGTTTTGAAATAAAAAAAATTATTTTATTATAGGAATGTAGTCATAGGTGACGTAAAAATTAATAAAAAAAAAATGCAGGTAATAATATTGAGCATTTATTTTGAAAAAAAGTTGTATTTAGACTTTTGGCAACAATATGCGTTTATTACTAAAATTATTGTAGACGTAAATTCATTTGTAACTGGAATGTAGACAATTGGCAACAATATGCATTTAAGGGTTAAAGAAGAAAAAACTGCAAGCTCGAAGCAGGATTTACAAACGGCGTCATTCAAAGTTAACTGGAACACTAACGATAAACAGAGGGAATTTATTGGCCAATCCAATACCTTTAACCCCATAGTCAGTAATACTATTTAATAAATATTAATTAAATTATATTTAAATAGTACAGTGTTCCAAGTTTTATCGAGCACAGTGTATTTGTAAATAACTGTTTTCTCTAAAATAAAGCTCCCTCTTTGTGCGCCATTTCTGTTTTATTTTTTTGGGTGGCTGTTGTGTAAGTTCTCCATTTTGCTGGTCTTTGTATATTATTCCTGTCCATTTTCGGTACATAATGCCCTGACAGCGGGGGAACGGAGAGCCCGCATACACAAAACAACACTGAATCCTTGCTGCTGTGTATTATCCCTCGTTTCACTATGGGCAATGGAGTTCATGCAGCTTTTTATTATGTACCCGACGACAACAAATTCTCCCACTCTCCCCCAAAACATTTGTTTCAATGGGGGGATGTATATATTTATGTATATCCTGTTTTGGAGTACGCACACACCAATAAAAGACTTGTTAGTCGGTTTGTTCTTCACAGATTTACAAGATCCTTCCTTGTGTACTTCGTGTGTCGCTCCCCCGTCCAAACACAGCATCTCCAGTTGTTTGTGAAAATAATGCAATCATATATTATTATTATTATATGTATGTCAGTTCATCGTGCCCCCCGCCCAACTTCGTTGTCTATGGAAAACATTTGGACCATTTTCAAGAGGGTGGAAACACACATTTACATCGTGTAAGGAGCGATATCTCGTGTAGGTTCTGTCTGCTACAGGATGTGAGTGTTGCTGGCAAAATGGAGAATTTATTATATTTTAGGGGTGGAAGAGGGTGGGGGGGAGGATGAACATGTTTATTTTGCTGGCTCGTATATGTTTTTCTGGTTTCATGATACATAAATATGTGAAAATGATTTTCGTCGAATGAAATGAACATTATAGTGAATTATATATGCATATTGTGAAGAGGTTGAGGGGATTTTGATAAACATTGCAGAATTATTTTGTTATATGGAGATTTATTTTGAGAAGAATTTTTTTTTTTTTTGTATTGTATAGATTTTTTGAAAAAAATATTTTGAGTAATAGATGCTCTTTTGAAAGAGAAAGCAAAACTTGATCCTGCAATATGTAGGTACGTTCAAACAGTTCAAATTATCATTACTATCTTAGACAGTCGAACAAATAGACAGATAAAGTTACGAATAATTATGTTTATGCCCACAGATAGACAGACAGAATTGAGGGTGATTAAAAAAATAAAATATTTTGAAAGTTCAACTCTATTGCCGAAAGGTTAATAGAAAATATTCCACCTAAAAGAATGCAGCTTTTAAAGCCATAGCACATTACTATGTGGGCGCCGTGGTGCAGTGGTTAGTGTGTCGGGCTACTTCAATGTTCGAATCCCAGAAAACGCCGAAAGTATTTTCCACAGTCCCACCTCTCGCGAACGTTTCACAAACATCAGAGAGTATTATTGTCACGAGAAAGTTTTTCAAAAACAAAATAAAAATTGCACTTCGGATACGGCACAAAACTGTACGTCCCTTCATTCGTGCGAAAAATATAACGCACACAACACGAGTGGTTACGAGAAACTAGGCCTAGGTCCTTGATGAGCTATTGCGACAAATATGTATGTAACTCATTGCCATAATAAGAAGGAATCAGAAAGAATTTGTGTTCGGTTTATTGGTTGGAAACTCAGGTGGTGCCTATTAGGTTCGGGTTATTGTCTGAATTAATCGGGGTTGGCACTTGTTGCATTCGATTTTTGATTTCTGTTTATTTTTTGTGTCTGTATTTTTATTCACTCGTGAGAAAAATGTAATCGCTATATTTTGGAATTAAACCGACAACCTTTCACTCAGTTTTTTATTATTTAAAACCATATTTTGATGGTATCTGGCTTTCAAAGTATATTCATCAATCACTGAAGACATAGTGTATTTTTTTGCTATAATAATCACTTAAAGGCTCGAAGTATTAACCCTTAAATATTGTCCTGTTTTCGATTTATTTTCTTATCTCCAAAAATATGATTGACTTCAATACTTGCAGATATCAATCGAAGCTAACTAATGGACCAAAAAAACTGCGTGTCCCAGCTTTTGTGGTTAGTCAGATATTTGACTTTAAATTCAAACTTTGTTCGGTCTACTCAGAAAATTTTCGTCGTAATTAATTCTGAACAGGTTTTCGTCCGTCTATAGATATCTACATACATACATAATATACATCTATGACTGGTTGTACACACTTTTCGAAACCCAATTCAAATTCGAGAGCCGATTTGTGCAGCTGATAAACTTTTTGTTTTCATCAATTCGTAGCCAGAATATATGCCAGTTGGTGACTATTTCTTCAAGCTCTCGTCAGTTGTAACCAATAAAAACTTCTCTACTTCCATTACTGACATTCTGTACAGTAATCACCTTGAACACCCTTTGTGCAAACAGATCTTAACTGTTTAAATAAATGTTTCCTTATCAATTTTCATCCTCATTATTTGTAGACAGTAACCGCCCGCAAACTATCACCACAAGTGATACTTTATAATTACCATCAACCCACTATTAACCCAACGAAGCTTATCGTCAAATTATTTGTTTAGGATCGCAATTGAAATTTTATTAAACTATCATAACCGCTATGCAAATACAATTTTAGTATTCAAGCCATACTCGTATTAAAATGCATTTTAGCAATCGAGCCACAACCGGTAGGACAAACACAAATAAAATCTTATCAATTGAAACCTTTCCAATCTGATTACGAAGGAACACGGTGCAATTAAATTGCTCATCTGGCAGACTTACCCATACGCCAATTTCGATTAATAAAGTCGCACGTTCACGTTTGCTAATTAAGCCACTTAAATGCGCACACACATGACTGCGACAGACGTTATTTCCACGACTTATTAAAAAGTATTATGAACGCAATTATTGATTAAATAAGATTTAATTATGTTCGATTAACGGGCGCTTTTACACAGCCAGTGCCAGACCCAGTCCTGGTGCCGTGTTCGAATGGAATTTAATAACTCAATTTAACAGACAATCGTTTGTATTGTTAATTCAATTACAACATACGTACACGGAACGACCTGCAATCTGCACCCAGTAAAGCCCAGCTCGATTCGGTGCCTACCCTACTATGAAGTGGCGCGTCAAGTCCGCCCCCGCCAGACTATGTTAAACGCGACGCTGATTTTGCGGTCATGTTGTGGCATTTATTAATTATTCTCTAAGCGCAGCAGCTGTTAATGAATTCCAGAATGAGTGAGGGTGCCCTCCTCCGTTGTGTTTTCTGTGCGACACTTTGCTACAAATATGTAACGACTATGGGGTAATTCGAGAAGCTGGAAGCTGATGCCGCCACCGCCACCACCGACACCATCACCACCACCACCACTACCACCGCACCGATATGACATAATGCGCTAATGGCAGTTAGCATGCTCTTGATGGGGACGTTAGGAGATGGTTATTTCTTGCTGTAGTTGTTTAATACGATGTTTATGGAGATGTTTGTGCCGGCGGCAAACAGAGATAAAATTATTTTATCTCCCTGTTCAACTGGTAATGAATTCATTTATAATAAATCCGAATGATTGTTTAATTTCACTCTAAACACGAAACACTGCTGTTGGGCGCCACTTATAGCCAGTCAGCTCTTTTTGGAAAAATTCAAATTACAATAAAACAATCATTTCCTACAAAATGCCACCAATTAAGTTGGAAAAACGACTGTGGTAGTAAAATTAATGAGATCAGGTAGTCGAAAATGAGTTAAACAACGGCCACGGGATACGAGGGACCATAAAAAAAATTGATTGTTTTGCGTTGACAACGACAGTGGGTAGGCAAAGCACTTTCGCAGTGGTTACTGCAGACCGCCATCCCCAAGCTCCGATTCGTGGCCGCTTGCAGCCTCCGACAATGAGGCATCAAAACAATACAGCCTCCTCTCCCCAGACACTCATCGGAATTTAATTTAATTTTCAGATTCAGGGAGAGCGGACGTGCACCCTGGGCCAATTAATGTCACCCCATTACTAAGTGATCCCTAATTATGTGAAATGATTTAAAACCATAAAAACCAGGCCAGCATTCGAAAGTGAGAAAAGCAGGGACGTAGCGCAGTGCACGTATTTTGGGACGGGGCTAATCGTTCTCGTTCTCCCTTGTTTGCCTCTTTCAACAGTTGTGTGTGACTAATAAAATTATACATGAAATTTTTAAGGACACACTCACGAGTAGATAATTTCTTGCAGATAATTCTGCTGCAAGTGTGTAAGGGGGAAGTGTAATATATTTTAGCATTTTGCATACACTTTAATTATGGCAATAACCGCTTCCGGTTAATGGGGGTATCCATGTTGTGTCCTTGTATAAGTGATAAATTTATTAATTATCTCAAGCAATTGTTTTTTCTGCTTGTGTGGCGACGACCGAAGGATACGCACACATACCATATCTTACTCGGCATATGCGAGTATGATTCCCGCAAACGAAACAATTCGTATTCCAAGTAGGTACGGGGCGTAGATAAGAAACCGGATTGTCGTTCAAAAATAATCATCATATGCTTGATCATTAAACAAGGCTGTCTTTTAATGTATGCAAGGATCTATAAACATGAGTTTATATGAATGTGCGTGGAATCTATCTCCAAAAGGGTTCGCATGTTTACATGTACATATATGTTACATACATATGTGTGTACGCCTGGAGTTCGTGGTGCAAATGAAAGAGATACGATTCTCAAAATTACTACAATTATTCTATTGCTCCCAAGTGGGTTGTTCAGGTTCTAAGTATTTTCATTCGTTCATTATAGCCAATTATAGAGTTTGAGCACAACATTGGAGCAGCGCACTGTTCGTTAAAAAAGATTTCTGGAAGCATGAAGGCTGCTAGAACCAGAGTTCAAAATAATTACTCCTATTCGAGAGATTTTTTTTTATTCGAATGTTAAATACCCCACACATATGTACATAATGTAAGTAAATATTTTTCCACGAAAGGAATTTAAGAAATTCACTAATTTTAAAGACATCATCTCCTTTTTTTCACGCCTGTGAAGTGAAAATGAAAAAAGTGGGACATTTTTCAAATGGCGCACATTTACTCGCGATGCGAATTTCCTCATGAGGTTATGACACATTTATTTTATGAGGTTATTCACGACAACAGTATTATAATTTGCTCACAATCGATTTATCGAAACGTACAGGTTATCTATCGGTCTTCTTCTTCTTCCTATTTGGGCGAGGTTATGATCTGAAAACATGTGTCTCTATATACATACATATATAAAAATGTGTCTCCTTTTCACGAACAAGAAATTCATTTAATCAAATGCATCCGATGCAAATCCCCAATAATCTTCACAAATGGCAATTTGTTACATTCACACCATCATCGACAACAACACTCATCTAATATGATTCCGCCTTTCAATGAATCAATAAAAACGTAATTCATAAAAAACAGGAAAACAAGTGAAAATAAAATACAACGTTGTCCCTGCGGACACCATTTATACATTACAGAGAGGGTGGAACTCAGTCTTTATGAACCATAAATATTAAAAATTAAGCGCCACGAGAACCAGATGAGACACTGCCTACGCGCGCGGTAGTCAGACACATTTATACACCAACCGACCCTTATCCGTCCTGCTGGTAAATGGAAAAAATGCGAGAAAACAATCCGCGCTCACTTTATCCCAATTTGATGCTGTCTCCTTATAATTCACATGATCCAATATGCAACGCACATTCATTTTATATTGTTGTGAGCCCCGGAGGGTAGATATATATAAAAAAAAAAAAAAAACAAGAATGGACGAATAAATAGTGCTTCCATGCGACGACGCCAATGTTTAAGGATCCATCCCATGGAAGATGGAGTGTTGACATGGAAGATCTCCAAACCGGTGATGACATTAGGACAGACAAACAAATATGTAGGACAGCATAAAAAAAAAACAGAAAACAACGAACGGTAATAGAGCCAGATTAATGTGTTTTTATGTATGAGGGGCGTCTGTATCCTTATCCTTTTTTCTTTTTATTTTGTACAAAATTGGAAGAGTAGCATAATAAAAATGCGTAATTTACGAGCCCTTCTCTCTTTCTTTTTCAGTGTCAGCAAATCTATCACAATCACATAATCATCAGCACCATCATCATCACCAGAGCACGGATAAGGATGGAAAGAAAAAGCATACGCGGCCCACGTTTAGTGGACAACAAATTTTCGCTCTGGAAAAGACCTTCGAACAAACCAAATATCTGGCTGGACCAGAACGTGCCAAGTTAGCGTATGCCTTAGGAATGACTGAATCCCAAGTTAAGGTAAGACACACACATTAATTCTGTCTATTGTACCTCTTTCTATCTATGGGTTTGGACCTTGCAAATGGCAACCCATTTCAGCAAGACACACTACGATTTATCTTCAGATTTCATTCGCCTTCGCTGATAACATGAATATCCCTCTCCCTGTTAACTTTAAACCGAATGTCTATTATGTGATTGAGTCATGCTTTAAACAAACATTTTCAAAACTTACAATCCTCGAAACGTGTGTTTCTATGCTGCGTAAGCGGAGGGATAACGCTGGAAACATTAAGTTCTCGCTGATAAGCATAGCCGCCGCGCGGCAGATACATATACCATATATACTCTTCAGCTACTTCAGAGGTCCGGGTTTTCGAAAAGACATTTGCATATTTATTGAAACAAATCCAAGTGGATTTAAAAACTTGGTTGGCTTGCTGCTGTGCCACCACGCCACGCCGTGCCGCACTTTATACGTCCGCAAGGACTTACCGCAACTTCAAATTGCTAATGTCTCATGGTGGGGTATCCTTTTTAAAAGTTTTCTCCTTTTTTTGTTCATTCACTCCTTCGATGACGACTCCAGATTAATGTCTGCATAGGATTACTTTGGGATGTTGTAGGTAGTGGAAGGAGGTGGTTGGTTGGTTCACAGTTGTTAGCCTTGTCGCCGGGGATACACAATATTTTTTTACCATGAGTATGAGTGTATGTATATTTATAAGATTACAACAATCGCAGCGGAATCCATGGAAGCGAAACGTTTAGTTTTCTCATTTTATGGTAAATCCTTATGAAAGAGAGAGTTCTTGTACGGAGGTATCCTTGTTATTCAAATGAGATATAATCCATATTTTAATTGGGAGTTTTAGTGAGCATGAGGTCGTTTATCCTTTTCTTAGTTAAAATTGTAATTTTATGTCGCAAAAATTGTGTGTGGTAGTACTGTGGACTTGTTAAATTTGAAGGGATTTAATTTTACGAAGCAAGACTGAATTTTGAATGTAACTGTGTGTGGGGTTTGTCAGAGACACTACTTTTTTTTAATAAATAATAAAATATACTTTTGAAAGTACCAATATATCAGTCTCATTGATAAGACCGTTATAAGCCTTCTGTGTAGCTAATAAAAAAAAAATGTTTGATCTTCACATGAGAAATTCCGCCCTTATAGAACATCCCCTAAATAATGTTCAATTTGCATATCAGTCTGGTAAATCTACGATCACAGCCCTACGTCATCTAGTCAGTATTATTGAAGAAACATTGTCAAAGAAGGAAATAACCTTATGCTCCTTCCTAGACATCTCTGGCGCCTTTGATAATACATCTTTTCAATCAATTAAGTCTGCTACTGATGGAAAAGGCATTGACCCGCAAACTACCCAATGGATACGCTCCATGCTCAGTAGCAGATTAATTACTGCCAAGCTTAGACAAATCTCAATCGCCGTTAGAACTACTAAGCGTTGTCCCCAAGGGGGTGTCATATCCCCTCTTTTATGGTCCATTGTAGTGGACAGTATCATAAATGACCTCAATAGTTCTGGATTTCCCACCCAGAGCTACGCTGACGATATAGTCGTAACTGAGGGCAAGGATGAATCCACATCTCTGAACAAATGCAACATGCTTAAAATAAAGTAAATAATTCGTGCCAGTCAGAAGGTCTAACGGTTGACCCAGCAAAAACTGTAATCATACCTTTCACCAGGAGGAGAAATTTAAGCCTTCAAGCACTTTCACTAAACAATATACAAATTGACTTCTCAAAAGAAACAAAATATCTTGGAATTACTCTAGACCACAAATTAAACTGGAAACCTTATATAGACAGAACCACTGAGAAGACGACTAAAGCCTTCTGGGCCTGTTCTAGGTTTTTCGGCAAAAAATGGGGATACAATCCGAAAATGATCCACTGGACCTATACCACAATCATCGTTCCGATGATAACTTATGCTTCGCTAGTATGGTGGGATCAAGATAATCAAACCGTTACCCGCCCCGATCTCCAGAAGGTGCAAAGACTAGCCTGTGTAGGTATTACGGGCGCAATGCGCACCTGCCCAACAGCTGCGCTGGAAGTTAGGAGTCGTTCACAGACTTTTGCAGAGTATAAACGTGTTTCGGCTTCTATTAAAACAGCGTTGACTGTTTTTAAGTAGAAAATTATACAATGTGTAGAAAAGAGGCGACATAGCCCAGTGGTAGTGGCACTGGTACTGGTTCGAGTGCCGTCCAGCTAACCGAGTTGTTTTTTTTTTTTTTTTTTTTAATTAAAATAAAGACAAAGAATAAGTGAAAGTGAAGGTTGTAAACAACAACAGGCGATGGGCGCGGATGAGCGGTCCACTCTCCTAGTAGCGGGACCATCGGACTACACTACGTCTGCCGATGAGTCAATGAAATCAGGCCACCCAACAACCATGATGGTACGGCAAGAAGGAGAAGGAAGCTAAAGCCAACTCTTAACATAGTGAAGCGTCGTCCCTCTCTATCAGCTTCAGCTGAAAAGTTGCCAGGTGGAGGGAGAGTAGGAGCGCCAACGACAACAACAGCAGCAGCTGGAAAAAGATGTACACGAAGGGATAAGTTATCTTACGTCTCCGATGGTAGGGAAGGTCAGTTTAGACCAAACGGTAACAGTTTTGGAAATCTGGCGACCTCCGAGTCAGAAGATGAGGAGGAAGAAATGGAAACCCTCAACAATAGCATCAAACAACTCCATAAAAGGTTTAATGCCATCAGGGCCAAACAAGTGGCCAAAAAAGAGAAGGAGCAACACCTGGAGCTCCAGCGTGTGCAGCAACAACAACAACCAGCACAAAGCCAATTGCAAAAAGAAAAGCAGTCGCAACTACAGCAGCAGCAAGAACAACAGCCACAGCCAAAGCCCGAAAGGCAGGTAAAAGTAAAGCAGCAGCTGCAACAGCAGCAACAATAACAGCAGCAGGAACATCAACAGCAGCAACAACAGCAGCAGCAGAAGAAACAAAGGGTGTCTCCAATCAACACCTTTAAGATGCAGCTTAAGGACACCATCGAACTATGTAAGTCGGCCATAGGTAGTAATTTCTATATTAAACGACTAAGCGTAGATAAACATGCTATCCACTGCAATACAGAGGAGCAGCACAATAAAATTAATAAGTTATTGAGGGACTCGACGACTGAGTTCTTCTCCTTTATCCCGAAGTTGGAAAAGCTGCAAACAATGCTGCTGTAGGGGATGGGACGGTCCACTGAGCCGGAGGAGCTCTTAAAGATTCTTAAAGAGAAGGAGTGCGATGATCTCATTTTTGTAGTAGTCAAGCCGTTTACCACAGCTAAGGCCAAAAGGGAGAAGCGGAAATTACCGTTCTTCCTAGTTCAGCTGTCACTCAATACCAAACTGGATGGTCTAAGGAGCATTAAAGTCCTAGATTACCAGGTTGTCACCTGGGAAAGAGTTACAATGCCTTCGCTGCCAAAGGTTTGGGCACGCCGCGTCGAACTGCGATATGCAGCATCGATGCGTCAAATGTGGAAAAGACCACAAAGCAGAGGAATGCGCGCTAGATAGGGACGGGGCGACTGAAAAAAATCAGCTCACGTGCGCATTATGTAGGAACACTGGGCACACCGCAGATTTTTTTTTATTATAGCCGGCGATTTAAATGCCACACATAGAGATTGGGGAAATAACACACCAAACTCTAGGGAACCTGACATGGACCGACAAACAATAAACTGCTTACACACTTTTGGGTATGACAGTGACCATTGTGGACTCAGTGCCGAAATAACTATTCCCAACGAAATTGCGGAATTGGAGGAGTTCGTCCAATTGCACGCCTACTATTACAGTAGAACGCGTTGGACTCGCTTTTCCAGACAGTTGACGAGAGCACTCTCCTCGAACTTGCTCGACATACCGTCCAATAGGAATCTATCAAATGAGGAAATTGATAGATATTTAAAACAAATGGACGAGACAATAAAACGCTCGATGGACGGTACGATACCTCAGTATCAATACACGGACAACGTGGACATATACCGCAATGCAACGATTGACGCACCGCACGAACATAAAAGTAGACTGCTGTCGAGATTAAAAACCTTGTACAGATAGTTTACTGACAGCCAGAACTCGGAGGACGTTAGGATGCTGAAGTCGCTGATTAGAAACCTCTCAAAGTTAATTAAAGAAAATTACAGACTTTCTGTAAATTTGTACCGGGACAGAAAAATTCAGGCTGTAAAAACCAACAACAAAACCAACAAATAAACAAGATATTTCGGAGGAATAATCAAAGACAGTGACAGCAGGTATAGATCCAGATAACGCAGATGAGGATGACAATTTCTTTGTGATCGATGATCCGCAGGAGAAGGTAGAGGCTATAGGAGCGACTTTTCAGGACGTGTATAAGGGGAATGATAGTATTTGCCCGAACCATGACCTGGAAAATCAGGTCCTTGTGCACAACTTCTACCTTCGAAATGATATGGAGTACTGGCGATCTGAGAACACTGGTTTCACCGTGTTGAATGAAAGAAATATGGCAAACAATGCCGTCGCAATGAAAGGGTACGTTCCCCGTTCATTTCGAAGGCAGAGCTTCAAGCGATCTTCGAGTCACTGAGGAAAACGAAATCCGTGGGAATCGATGGTATACCCAACATTGTACTTAGACATCTTCCTCCAGAAGCGGTGAACATTTACACCATCCTGTTTAATAATGCAATGAATAATGCCCATTATCCAGTGCATTGGAAAACAGCGGTAGTGCCCATTCCAAAGAAAAATAAAGATAGCTCCAATCCGGGCAATCTCCGGTCGATAAGTCTCCTTCCGAACATCAGCAAGGTATTCGAAAAAGTGATCCATAGAGCCCTGGCCAAGTGGGTTGAGGACATGCACATAATTCCGGATAACCAATTCGGTTTCAAGTACGGGGCATGATACAATACATGCCGTGTCTAAACTGGTATCGGATATCTAATGGAACAAAAGCAAGAAACAATATACAGGTGCCTGTCTAGTTGACTTGGTGAAGGCATTCGATACCGTATGGTTAGAGGGACTTTTCTACAAGTTGAAGTTCACAGTAAGAAGTTCATTGTAAATAACGGCAATGTGACTTCTGCTGGAACTTTTGAAGTAAAAAATGGTCGCCGATCCTATTCAATATTTACACGAGCGATCTCATAGGTTCACTTCACCATGCCATAGCAGACGACTTGATCGCGTACAGATCAGGGCCTAAGATCGAGGTAATTGCAATACTCTTGCAGCGTGACTTCGATAAGATCAAGATATACTGCGACGACTGGAAGCTGTCGGAGGCCATTCTGTTCAGAACGCCGTTGTCTGGAGCCTCTTGGGACACCAGAAAGAATTGGCGAAAATTCTCTATCGTGGGACAGCACGGACAGCCACTTACGAGTCGAAGTGTAGTCAGATACCTTGGGGTCTGGCTAGAACAACATCTGTATTTTAACAAACATATACGAGTAGATGCTGCTCTGGCCAGAGCCAAAGTTGCTTTCGCCCTTACAAAGAGACTGTTTTATAGCAGCCAACTTGATGCGAGGGTGAAGGTAATCTGCTACATGGCCCTCATTCGGCCTATGCTCGCATATGGGTTTCCCGTGTGATTCAACGTGAGGCCAAGCTTGTTGGAAAAGATGCGGGTGTTTGAGAGGGCTTGCCTTCGTTTGTACAGAACACCAGAGTCTGAGTACATACAATTTTATCGTAATGAGGTCCTGTACAACAGGGCGAATCTGATCAGAAAGGATAATTTCTTGATCAAGATGATTCGCAATGACCTCCAGGAATAGCCTGACCTTTGGGGCTTATTACCCCAACAATCTCTATCACGAGAGTGTGCGTCTTAACGGCTTTATCCCTCCAGAAACGTTCCTGTATCTCGATCAAAGAGGTCTGATCCAGGATAAGTTAGCGGTGACGCTACTCTTCCACGTCGCCAGAACAGCTATGGATAGGCGACTTAACTACGACGGAGATGTCGCACAGAGTAGTGGAGAGCGTCTCCGGTACAGTAGGAGGTTTCATACCGCAACATTGAAGACGTGAGTATGCAGCAACACCAATTTTGGTGGTTTTTTGAAAAAGAGGGAACACCGTCGTCGTTTCACCCCAGTCCGGGGTAGCCTCTAAGGGGGCCAAGCGGTTCGTTTCTATTGTTTATAATAGCCATGGCCGGTTTACATAGTTTTAGGTAGTCGTAAGTTCAAAGGTAAAAAAAAATTAAAAAAAAACAGCACAACAAATAAATAAATAAAAAGTCACAGCACTTGACAAAAAAAAGAGATTTAATTACACACAGTAGCTAAGCATTACAGTTAAGTTAGCTTAAGACTATTTTTAAGGTAGTTTGTAAGTTTTATTTTATTAAATATACAAAAAAATAGTCCGGACACTAAGTTTTTTTCTACAAAAAACAATTTTCTTAGATTTTAATTAGTTAAGTTATAATAAATAAATTTATTTAGGTTGCGTCGAAAAACATAGATTAAGTGTTAGGATTAGCTTAGAGTGCCCACATGGGGCCAATAAGTTAGAATACGATAGTTAAGTTTTTTAAGCTAGTTTTAAGCGTTTTTGTTAGCATGTAAGGTATACTGAATTGAAGAAATAAAATGTATTAAAAATGAATGAAAATGCGCTGGAAGTTTTCCTAAACCTTCCACCCACACTCATAAATATTATGAAGACTGCGGCTGCCAGTGCTCTAAAGCTTCACCTTTTATGCAACAAAACAAATTCCGAATTAGTTGGCCACATGAAGATCCTACTTACTTCTCCAGCAGTATGCATCTCAGACTTCATGCCAAAAATAATCCACCTCAACCACCCCGTCACAGTTAACATCCCTGACCGAAGCTACTGAAATTATCGCCAAATCCCTCAATCAACATCTCAAATCAATTGGTACACTGACATTTCGAAAATGTCGGGCAGGAGCTGGTATCTTTGGACCCAACTACAAACTCTTTACACCATTAGGTCAATCCACTACTATCTTCCAAGCAGAGGTCTATGCTATTGAGCTCTGCGCCAGAGAATGCATTAGAAGAAACCTCCGAAGATCACATATTAATATAATGTCAGAGAGCCAAGCAGCACTCAAGGCTCTCACTTCCTTTGACTATAAGTCAAACCAAACTCTTTTGCAGGTTGCTGCACACAATAAAATCACACTAATGTGGGTCTCCGGTCACAAAGGCATCCCTGGTAATGAAGCGGCTGATGAGCTTGCAAGACTAGGAGCCCAATCTCCTTACATTGGACCTGAACCCTTCTGCGGTTTACCCACTAGCCAGATCAAAATATAGCTATCTCGTTGGGAACGCGAACAAATGCTCTCACATTGGAATGCCCAACCTGGCCTAAGGCATTCCAAGAAATTTATTAATTTCTCAAAAAATAGAACTAGACATTCTATCAATGAGCAAACAGAATACTAAGATCCTTACTGACTTCCTAACTGGACACTGCTCTCTCAACTACCATCTTAAGAAAATGGGCCGTGTTCAATCGTAAACGTGCCGTCTCTGTCTTGATGACACCGAAACAGTCCATCACATACTCTGTGATTGCCCGGCCATAGCCAGACTGAGGCTAAAGCACTTTAATAAAGGCGTCACATCACCTTCTGATGTCACCTCTTTCTCAGCTCGAATTATCCTTAGCTTCTTTAATGAACTTGATTTGAGCTAGTTGACAAACTCAAAACAATCAACCAGGGGATAGCACAAAAGATCTTTTAGGTTGCAGTGCTTCGGAGGTTATTCTGTGCCTTTTCTCCCCATTTACCTTAAAAAAAAGCCTCCTGTGTGATCGTATTTTAAGGGTCCTTACATCCCGTAATTTTAAAGACGATTATAGCCTGAGCAATATATTATGACGATATCGTTTTTACTATTCAATCATATCGTGTACCTATTGAATTATAGTTGAAGCGACTCAAAAAAAAAAATGGAAAGACTGACATTTTAAGGCAGATTTCAACAAAACTATACCATTTAAATCAGACCCATCCCAATATATGATAACTTGCATGCATTTCATATATGACCATAATTGTTATATTCAAAACGTGTACTACTAGAAGTAGAGACTGTACAATCATTTTAACTAATGCAAGGTGCATTAGTGCGGGACCAAGGGACTTCCCATCAACCCCGGAAAAACTATACACTTTTCCAGGAAAAGGCATCACATTCTTTCTCAACCAACAAGCCTCTCCATTTAGTTCGGTCTTTAGCTAATTGCCTCCAGTTGCGCACTCCAAGTTGGTCGAGGTCCCCTTGAACCTACGGCGATGATTCCCTCTACTGCGTCGTCCCTCGGGATTAGATTCGAAGACTCTGCGCGCCGGAGCGTTGGCGTCCATTCCCTCTACATGTCCTAGCCATCTCAGACGTCCAATACGCAGTTTTTTGACTAGGTCGATGTCGCTGTACAGCTCGTATAGTTCGTGATTGAATCTTCTCCTCCAAAACCCGTCAGCGCAAACGGGACCGAAAATCTTACGAAGAATTTTTCTCTCGAAGCGACCAAGGATATCTTCATCCTCTTTTAATAAAGTCCATGTTTCAGCGCCGTAAAGCTGGACTGGGATGATCAGGGTCTTATACAGAGTCGCCTTAGTTGTTTGAGATAGGGCTTTACTGTTGAATTGCCTTATAAGCCCAAAAAACAGCGATTGGCAAGAGTTATTCTTCGCTTGATTTCTGCGCTGATGTTGTTGGTAGAATTTATAGCAGAGTCAAGGTAGACAAAGTCCCTTACTACCTCGAAGTTATAACTGCCCACTGTGACGTTTTTGTCCAATGACCACCTTAGGAGGCTAAGAAATAGTACATTTTGAAGAATTTTTTTCTCAGGTCCTGTATTAGATATTACAATGTTTTTTTTTTTTAAGTTTTACTTGAAGCTTATAGAATACAAAATTAATTGAATTTTTTTAATTTCATTTTTTAACCACTATCCAGGAGGCGCCAAAGTCGAGGCCTCAAAAAAATGGTGTCCCATGGCGGACAGTTTATCTCAGGAAATCTGAAACAAAAAAAAAAAACGGCATCTTCAAAAGAAAGGTCCCTTACGTGACCATTAATCACAATTTACCAAAAATCAAAAAAAAAAAAAATTGCGGATGTTTGAAAAAAAAAGTTGAAAAAATACCCGTTTTTCACTATTCTTTGCTAAAAAAAATGTTATAATTATTTTTTTTTGCAAAATGTGATAAATTGGCATACAAAACATCTCAACGAACAAAACAAGACCAAATCGGCCGAGTAGTTTCGGAGATAGTCTGTCCGGCATTTGGAAAAAAGTAGTTTCAAGAAAAACGCATTTAAAGTTGTCTTCTATCAATGAACAAACAAGCACTGAGAATAGCACTTTCACTTATTTCACACTGTTAGAACTCGAATTTTGAATTTTAAAAGTATAAGGATTAAGAAAATGCAAAAAGAAAAAATCGTTTTTTTTTAAATTTATAAGGTTGTCAGGTACCTTAACAAATTACACAGGAAAACGTTCCAATCGACATATCCAGGGTAGCAAAATATTTAGGGGTTATTCTTGACAAAACGCTCACCTGGAATGCACACAATACAAGACAAGAGCAATATTTATGTGTTTTACACGGTAAAACTTGGGGGGCTAAAACCGACGATAATATACTGAACGTACAGCGCCATTATCAAACCGATGGTCACTTATGGCATCGTTGGCCAAAAACTTTACAGGTCAAGACTAAAGAACAGATGAATAAAATCTATCATCCAGCCTGTCTGGGTATCACAGGGACAATGAAAACGTGTCCCACGGCAGCAATGGGAGCAATGCTTAGCCTCACACCACTACACCTTGCAGTACAAAAAAAAGCTATGCTGAGTGATTAAGCTGCTCAAGATTTCAGACCTTAAAATCGGTAACTTTACAGACCATTTAAAGATTCTAGAGTACATTCAAAACGACCTTATTATTAAAATCCCAAATAACATGCTCAAGAAATACCGGTTCTCCAGAAAATTCAAGGTGATCATAGGTGACCGCCATGCATGGAGGAATGAAGGGCTTTTAGTCTTACCAAATTGGAAAATGGTTTCACTGGCGCAGGGGTTTATGCACCCAGGTTCCAACGTGCAGCAGCGCTTGGAAATTACCAATAGTATTTCAGGCGGAAGTTCATGCAATCGAACTCTGTGTACGCCAATGCCTGCGAAGAAGGATCGAGGGCACCCGTGTTTACATCTTCTCGGACAGACAGGCAGCACTTATGGCTCTGAAATCCTACACGGTAAGATCCAAACTGGTATGGGACTGTCTCTATCTACTCGAAAATCTCGCATCAAAAAACACCGTCACTGTGGCCTGGATACCAGGACACGAAGCCTTCGAAGGCAATCAACGGGGGACTGTTTAGCAAGAACCAGCCGCCTACTAGTGGGTCCTGAACCCTATTTTGCAGTTACACGGAGTAGCAGAAACCTGAAAATGACAATGGGAAGCTGATTGTCATGCAGAGTACTGAGCCAAATTCAAGGGCCTCAGACAAGCAAAAAGTTAATTAACCTTAACCGTTGTAAGGCTAAGAAGCTACTTGATCTCAGCAAAGCAGGCCTTAACAGGCTATTTGATTGGTCATTCTCCTCTCCGGTATCATCTGCACAAAATAGGAGTAACAGATATGTCAGCTATGTGGAGAGCAAAAAGAGACGGCAAAACAAAAAATATGTGTATGCCCCATGGCCGCAAGAAAATGACTTCACCACCTCAGGTGTGCTTTACTGATCCCCTCAGACATTCGGAACATTGAGCCTGGAGAGAGCCTTAACCCAAATCTCGGCTAAACACCGGGATGGCACAATAGATCTTATAGGTCGCAGTTCGTACACTGCCCTAGTATAGTATAGTAATTTATAGTATATAATAGTATAGTATAGTATACAATCATTTTTGAAAAATAAAAGTGTTAGTATTAAATTTAAAAAAAAATAAACTCAAAATCTCCCTAAATTATTGAAAAGTTCCTCTTAATTCTAGCATGCTACTAGCTAGATGCTAATATCTCAGTCGATTTGTTTCCTTTCGCTCCCATGCAAATTCACTTAACAAGAATAATTACACAAACAATCATAATTAAACCTTTCAAATCACTTTACTCGAGCATTCTGTAAATGTAAAACACAATTAAGAGCAAGCGACATATTTCCATTTGCCAGAGGACACACTCCATCTCCTCGAACACACACACACAAACAATGTCATTGCCAAACCCTTCTGCTAAAACTAAACAGTTTTACATAAACACAACACAGCATCTACAACCTATATAATTACATCTCTTGGGTTATTAATGGACGAATCAATTGTGTACGTTCCCAAGTTTATAGGTTCACATTTCGGAAGGGAAGTGCGATGGATGATGTCCTTTTACGGCACCGAGTGTATGGATGATTGTAAACTGTAACAAGTAAATCAAGACCGAGATTTGTCAGTTTAGATAATTTTGATAAATTACACCCCACCTCCCAGAATAGCGATCTCAACTAAAGGTTGTGATGGTCTCGGGGCCCTAAATGGTTTTTAATTACCATTACCCCGCGCCGTTCTCAAAAATGTTTCCAAAAATCGAGTTTGCGCCTGCTGCTATCCGGAGTTATGGAAATTAATTGTTTCCACTACCACAACCAGTGTAAGAGACGATACGATGAATCTATTATATCTCTGTGGTTGGTCTTGCACATTTTTTTTTTTGTGGAATTTCTCAGGACACGATACGAATAAATACCTTGTGCATGGCAAGCGAAATTAATTCATATTTCAGTTTTCCTCCGACCTTATTGAATCGGGCGGCAGCCAATCGTTACATAAAAACAAATCTAAAAAAAACCACGACGAGAACGATCGGTATATGGAACTAAGGTGTATTTGAATAAAGGATACAGGTGAAATGATATACCCATACCTACATACACACATACTAATATACGTATATGCAAAAGGAACAGGAATTGGTGGGTAGGTGGTTAGGATTGGCATTGCATGCAATTTCCATTCATTTAAAAATGAACGGGAGCTGGAACTGAAAAACATTTTTTTCACGGCAGATGGGTACCTGAATATGGATTGATAGGCTCAATTTCCTGATTCGAATGGGTGAAATAATGGCTTTTTGCTTTTTGAATTTTGAAAAATTTATGTTTTCCGAAGAAAATGTCACCAAGGACTGACGAAGGATTGCGTTAGTTTTCATAATCAAACAGAGTGTCCTATTGGAATGTGATCAAATCAAGTACTAACAATGACAACAGATTCGACTTTCTGGAATTCAAATCAATGACGTTTATTTATAATAATGCTACTCATAAAGACTTAATCAGCATTTTTACTTCTTTTAAATTGTTTTATATTAGCTTGTCGTGGTAGTTTTGTTTTTGTTTTTTTTTTTCTCCTTTGTTATTGTAAATTTCGTTTCTCAACAAAGTACATAATTAAATTTAAAAGAGTCTCAAATGGCCCATTCATATTATAAATTTTAAATGAAGATAAGTGACCTAACTTGTTTCATTCATAAATTACTCGTAAAAATAACACTAAAAGTTTATATATGATACATAATTATTTGAAATTAACAGAACCGGAGGTTTGGTTCTTAAGCCATAGTGACAAATAAAAAAATCAACCAATTACAATCCAATTTTAATCAGAATATCTATCTGACGCTTAAGGCTGGCGGAGTTTTATACAAAGGCAATGCTCGTACTACAATATCCGCTATTGGAGGCGGAACGCTCACAATTAGCAATTTGCAAAATACAACCATAAGTTGTCGATCCATGCTCGAGCAGACAAATAAATGGTCATGTTGGAGTATTAACCACGAATGACTGCATGAGGACTGAGTCACTCATAAGTGGTAGATATCAAATTACTAGAAGAGTCGAATGAGTATCGAATACTAATTACAAGTATTACACAGAAAAGGCTCCGAGAGATAATCAGAAACATAGATACATAAACAGAAAGCTTCAATTTCTTTGCCAATTTTCAGCACTACCCCAGCGTAGACGATAACCGGAAAACCACTCTTTTCAATCCTTACCTTTTCGGTACAGAGGCTTAGACAGAAGTAAATGAAAACGAATTTGGTTGTTCACAACAAAATCGTTTGAATGGTTTACGATCCTGAGATATGGACGAGTAGAAAAGATTGATAAGAATCAATCGCTCGGAAATGCAAGGCTGATTGATATCAGTTCCGAGACAGGGAGATGCTTATGGGTTAAGCCACAGATCAGCCCTGAAATGAATCATCATCCAAGCTTTATGTTAGAAACCTAATTCGACCCTACAGTAAAGTATACACTCCTTTTTGCCAAGAATGTGAAACAAACTACTATCTTCTGCCTTTTCATCATTTTACAATCGTAAGTGGTTCAAACGAAACATTAACTAACATGTAAGATACTGTTCTAGTTCTCCCTGATTATTCCTTTTCCTTATTTCTTTCTGTTAAAGCTGTGCTGTACGCATCATAGGGTATTCCCTTAGCCTTGATAAAAAATCATAAATTAAGCTCAGCTTCAGTAAAGCTAAACGCACGTTACATGTTTAACTTTTCCAGGATTACCTATATATACACACATCTTATACAAAGGTAATTGGTAAGTATTATGGATTTTCATGAAAAGCAGCTTGTAAAAACCGATGCCAACATTGATTTGATTGCTGGATATCTATCTGTCTGTCTCGTCCTCTGTCCCCACAACTGTCATAAAGGCATAAAATGCATTTTCCCCATTCAACCACCACCGCCATCGATATTCTGGCATAGTATAGTCATCGTGTCCGCATTTACCTTTTTATTCCTTCATTTTCTTTTCTTCTTTTTTTATAAATCACAGCAATAAAAATTCACTTAAACCATCACTCAAAATGAGATTTATTGCAGTTATTAAAATGTGCGCATACAGAGGACGTGTATACATGTGAGCTATTCAGCCAAAAAAAAAAAAAAAAAACCATTACTGATAGAGGTGGTACCAAGCCATCGCTTTGATGGCTCATACGTCCAAATTGACGGATAGTTGTAAAATCATGGCGTCCAACAGACAAATTTGGAAATGTTGTTTCACTATTTTTTGTTTTTAATATTTATTTGTTATTGCCGAGGCTATCTGTGTATACATAAATGTACATATACTTGGACACATAAAAATAAAGTTGGACTCCCCCTAGTTTGCCCTTGACAGATTGCACCTTCAAATTTACTGTTTTTTGTGAAAACTCAAAGAAGTTCTTGTCTTGTTTTTTTTTTTTCATTGATTTTTGATGTGGATGTGTCTGTGAGTTTTATTGCCCCAAAAACGCTTATTCATGCATATCTTATGGGGGTACCTACCCGAGATAATTGGCTATACAGTAGACGAAGACCTTTTTGATGAATAACTAACAAATTGTCAAAACCATAAATTCAAATTCTATTTGATGTTGTTTTGACATGGTCGACCAGCCCAGGGCTGATACTTTGTGGAAGCCGAACATAAAATTCGAAGCGAGACCACTAAAATTTGTTACGCTCTCCACAGAGTCAAATTTTTAAGCAGATAGTTTCTGAGAGATCCTTTTTAACATGTTGACCTGGGGAAATCCTTTGACTCTCAATAAAAATGCCGATGAGTTCTAATTTATGTTGTTTTTCGCAAGAATGCTTACTTATAAATCTGAAGCATTTACAATCGTCAGGTATCTATCACATTGGAATTGAGTGAATTCAAATGGGTAAGTGTAAGATTCACAAAGAAACTGGTCACCATAAATGAATGGAAGATTAAGAAAGCGGTTACATTTCAGTGTACAACCATTGAAATTTAACTGCGCTTGATTTGACAACAAACAAATTTCTGACAGCGAAAGTTGTACAATAAGGCAATTGTAGTCACAAATAATTATTGTCTTATGTCAGCCTTGGACGAATTAGCACTTAGTCCGCACGTGAGCATATTGATTCGTGTAATATGCTACGCATTTTGACACGCTGTCAAAACTTGTCAGAGAATGGGCATAGAAAATGACATTTGTTCGATTGCTGTTTAATTACAATTGATCGATATTTATTGTTGTTGATTCTTTCAATTATAACATGCTTACATTTTGACATGTTCGGCTGTCAAATATTTGACTGACAGTAATGAGCGAAACGTGAGAGAGACGTTTTGTTTAGAGATTAAACATCAGTTTTGTTTTTCAGAATTTTTCACTTTCAGAGGCTTTTTTTAGCTCTGTCTTAACTTTTGCAAACATTTTATTTTTATTAGTAATGAACTCCAATTGAAATAAAAAATGGGTCTTAGTTTCTGAAATTGACGTTTGTGGGTGCATCACAAAACAGGAATTTAATGCAACCCGTAAAATTCTGTCCGTGAAATTCTGTCCTAGATCCCCATCGGTAATTAGATTATTGTTGCTATATTTAGCGCAGATATTTTTTTGCGAATTGTATATAATCCGAAATCATCCTCTCTAGGATGAATGGAAGCGTTCAGACTCACAACTCTTAAGTTGCACAGCCTAATCAAGGAGAAATAATATATACACTCTAGTTAAATTATAATAACCTGCACTTTGAACCTGTTTAAAAATCGTTCAATGAGTAAGGCGCAGAGGGTATCTAGTCAAAAATTTGTCCGGTAACATTAGTAGACACTACAGTTGTTTAACCAATTTTTCAGGGTGAAATTATCTCCCCTCTACTATGGCTAATGGTTATGAACAAAATCTTGGTGAGTCTTGCTAAGAAGTAAGATCAAGGTAATCGAAAATTACACAGAAGGAACTTCAGCTTACAAGTATTGGAACTTAAATGTATGTACATATACCATATGCCTGAGTTTACTTTGTTACAATGTAGAATCGAAGAAACTTTTAATACAAAAATTGTTTTCCCTATTTTTTAAAAAAGGAGACATAAATCAACCTGGGGATTAGAGAGATACCTCCTTTATGACCTGCATTGCAAAGATTATGATGGAAATTCTTACAGAATTCTTCTTATCTCATCAGAATATCAAGCTGACCTTATGAAATAATATTCTATTATAGATAACATTTGCAGTTTTAAGCATCAATAGTTCTTCAAAGTAGCAGAAAAAAGAAAGTTTATTCGTCGATTTGAAAGCTACATTTCCCGAAAACTGCTTTTCCACAAGCTGCATTCAATTAGAGTGTGATTGCAGTTCGTAAATTTCATAGAATGCATATAGTATACTCAAAACATGCATGTCCGAGTATTTTCAGACACTTTTTGGAGTAAAACATGGTTGCCAACAGTCGCCGCTTCTTTTCGCACTTTACGAGTACATAAACGACATGTGTGCATTTTTGGGAGGAGGCCTCAATATCGATCGTATACCTAGTTGTATTGCTAACGCTGGAAATGTCATTTGTAACGCATGTGGTGCGAAGAGCAGCATAAATGCAACAAGGCAATACTTTCCGGCAAAAACAAAAATATAACCTTAAGAGCAAAGTGGAAACTTTTTCAGGCAGTCTGCAGACTGCGATTTAAACTTACAGCGCACAAGTCTGGGACTATGGAATGTTAGAACAAATGGATAAATTCCAAAGTTATTTCCTAAAACGAATTTTAAAACTACCAACATGTACTCCAAACTATGTATTGTCGATTGAAACAGGAACAGAGGATGGACGTTTCTATACCCTAGACTAGAATATCATGAAAGAAGGTTACCACGTCAACTCAGTAAAATATTACAGACGAGAATATTGTTTTGGGTAAATGAGTTAAACCATTTTGGATGCAGGTTTCGATTACATTGGGATGAGAGAGACATTCCCCAAAGAGAGAAAACGTAAAAACTTAAGTTAACTACAGCAGCTAAAATATTATAATCTTAAACAAAAACTACAAAGAGCAACCGATAGTAACACACGTTACTCACGTACTCACTATCGTATACGTAAGTTTAACTTTTTCAACACTCAACTACAAACATTTTAATTGAATACAGGTGCATGAATTTATATTTAGTAAAAAATAAAGAACAATTTACTACCATTACTACTTTTCTTCATGTCCGTATAACACAATATTAAATTGATAAATATTAAGCAGTTGCGTGTTTCGGTTTGTCAACGGCAACACTCTAGCATATAACGAATAATAAACTTCGCTATCAACCCTGAGAAGAATGAACGAGGAGTTGGTACTACGTATTCAAGAAGAGCGGTCGCCGTATTTTAGTTTGCTTATATTTCTATTATATTTTCCTGTATATCTATACTTCCTTCTAAATAAAGTTTTGTAAATAAACTCGGACATCTTTACAGGTTTGAGTACACCTTTTAACATTAGACCACAACCTTCAAAATGTTTAGTACATTCGAAAAATGTTTCATCGATAATTAAACGCTACTTTATTCTCGAACAAAATTGTATGATCAATCCATTATGAACTGACCATTAAGCATGCCAATTAATTTATTTACCATACGCGTCATGGTTCGTATTTTTACAGCTGGCTTTAAAGCTTTATAAAGAGTAATTCTCCATTCTTTTATGTCCGTCGCCTTTATGATCCAAACATACTTTGTACCTCCTTAGCTATAATACATCTAGTAATTAGGGTTTGGTTGGCTTCCATCATAAACGCGTATTGTTCTGTACACTTGGCTCGGAGCACAGCCAGTGGAAACAAGATACATTAAGTCATTGAAACAAAATTAAATTCTAGTGTTCATTTGTTGGCAACTGAATGGATCAAAAAAGGTACTTTTTTTTATTATTTTCTTGGAATTATTATTTCAGACCTCCTGATGTAGCATGCTTGATGGTTTGAAGAAGTGTGTAAGTGATCAGAGTGAATACTGTGGGCATTAGTGCATTACATTATTTCTATCATTAAGATTTTTTTCCCCATTAAAATGCAATCTATCATATTTATATGTATACGTATATTTTTTAATATATATATTTTCGTGTATATAAACTAAGAAGAAAGGAAGCATCAGGAAAATGTTATAACTACTCAAGGCTTTCTCTATTTTACTTGACGTTAGTTGTGGTGGCTATGAAATGTTTTATGAAGAGATTTTGGTATTAATGATAGTACGAGTATGTCCATTGTCCATACAATAATTTTCCTTACATCTTTGAGCTACACGAAGTAAAAGACGTATGACTAGAACTACAGTAGCATTTGTGTGAATTTAATAGCATCAAATGGAAGAAACCCCTTTTTAAAACCTTATCGTTTTCATTAATCACTTCTCTGATTTTTTTTTATTTTTGGCACTTTACGAAGCAATATATCAAAAAGTTTTCCCATAAATTATTTACCAATTAATTGACGCTTATGAAGTGGAAGAGAAACCTTTGTGGGTGCAATTATCCGAATTTATTTTCTTCTTTGAGTACGATTTAATCTGTAAAGATTGATTCAATCACACCTGAGAAGTCGCACAATTTCATGGACTTATACGTAGTCCAAACATCGGAAGCTGTTAACGATAATTTCCATAGTCATTCATTTTTTCAGCAGTCACACATATGGTCAACTGTTGCCAATTTCATGGGTTGGGTAGCTAAATTTAAAATAATTTACTTATATATATACATATATGTATATATATATGTTGTCTAGGACCTACAATGGATGGGATTTAGAAAAATGTGTGTTAATGACCCAATACCGCCGCCAAAGTTCAAATTACAAATTCAGATATTAAAAGGATAGCTGTCTCTTACTCAGTAGTACCATATGTTGCCCAGACTTTATCCTCAGTGCCAGTCGCTGAAACAATATTATTTCATTTTAATGTGCTTGCTGTTTTTAGTGCAAGGGTCTAATTAAATGTAATACAGCCCCATACATTCACTCTTAATCATGACAGTAATTTGTAATGTTTGATTCTGTATTTGCAGGTTTGGTTTCAAAACCGACGGACGAAATGGCGTAAACGGCATGCAGCCGAAATGGCAACCGCTAAACGAAAGCAAGATGACATTAATGATGGGGGTGATGCTGATGGTGATTGTAGTGAAACAATCGACAGTGATTCTGAAAGTTTAGACATGGGCGATCCGAATAGGAAGCGATGTCGAATGGAGGACGAATTTCATCATAATTAGTGAATAGCTTTTGAGGTCTTCAAAAGACCATCTAAAGCTATGAGATATAGACATACACTCTCACATAAAACACAACCATACAGAGGAATACAGAAGAAACAAAAAGCTTGTATATATTTTTATTTTTACTCTAACGTGTACTTACTTTTAATTATTGATTATGTATTTAAAAAACATGATACAAATTTATAGTTATTATAGATTTATTGTAGAATTATGGCGATAAAATGTTTTAATAATAAAAAAGAAACTAAAAAAAAAAAAAAAACTAATTTAAAAGATGATTAAATTACAATGGAAATTGCAAAGAAAACAGCAGAAAACAAAAAATAAATAAATTAATAAATAAAATAGTTATGCGTTTTCATTGGCGAAACGAGAAGTCGAAAACTCTTTTAATAGTATAGTCAAGGAATCAAAAATTAAAAAAAAAAACTGAAACTTCCGAGAAACGAGATATGTAACTGGCTATTCGATATTTTGATTTTCATTCCGATAAAAAAATATACTCCAAAGTAAAAACATCGCAGAGCATTTCCTATTATGCAGAAGATATATATATATATATGGGAAATGGCTATTGATTTGTAAAAATACACATCTATACCCTGAATAAAATCCATAAGAGGTTTTATAATCCGTGTGAGGACCAAAACTGGAGATCAATCAAAATATCGCTCCACTCGAACCGCCAGCGTACCAACTTAAGGGTGAAATCTTTGAAATTTTCAATCTGAAATGCTGTGAAGTGAATTATAGTCGAATAATAAGATGTTCACGATTTTTACTGTTTAGATAACTAACTTTATCAACATTTTTTCGATAAATTCAGACAGTATTTGTAGTTTTTTTTTTTTTTTTTCTCCAGTAAACTTCTATCGCTCTTGATTATGTTTAGTACCTTGGATCGCATTTGATTGCGGATTTGGTTTTTTTCTATTAAAAAATTCGATCTCAAGGTAAGATAAATACTCGAATACATTATTATGGATGATCAGTCGTACGAGTGCCGTGAATTCAATTGAACTATGTATACTACGAAATCAGTGTTAATCATTGCATTGATTAGGCTCAAAGGCAGGAACCTAAAGTAAAATTTATATTTCTTTAAATAACAAAGTTTTAACCGTGAGATATATTTTTCTGCAAAAAGTGTCTAATCTCGTGCATAAGCTGGAACATCAAAATCCAAATGCAAAAAAAAAAAAAAAAACATCGATAGTAATCAATAATTTGCCAGATGAGTTCACACAACAAAAACCCAATTTAAGCCAATCAACTTTGACAAAAACGACAAAATCGGATCAACAAAATAAAAAAATATAGGGCAAATCCTGGTAACAAACAAGTTTCTATGTACGCCAAACAAAACATTCTCCGGCCGGCGTACGCAAACACACACTAGGTAATATCCTTTTTTGCCTTACGTCGTATCAATGTGCAAAAACAAATTCAAAATCACATTTGTTGTCCCAGGGGAGACACAAGAGTAAACTGCTCTTTTTACCTTTTCCCAGGTACAAGGAAACGCTGATGCTACAAAGGGAAGCAGTCGAACCTCACACCTGGATATGAAGAAAGTAAGGAACGCATAATTCGAAAATTGCAGATTAATATTTAGCACAAAAAAAAAAATAGTTCCTGTCATCCTGTCTTTTGTGTGTGCAACAGCAAATCGATGGACAATCGATTTTACAGCTTTAAATGTAATCTTTCTGACTTTATGCCCTTTTAAGAGCGATGAGCTGCTGATCGGTTTCCACATTCATGGACGCACGATTTCTTATTTAAATCAAAGGAAGAGGATCGAAGGGCTGTACTTTGAGGTTGATTGTTTGTTTTTGTTTGTTGCAACTCATTCGTGATCGTTTTGGAATTTCCGGATTTCTCACCTTGTTTGATGCATGGATACGAATTGTTTGATTTTCCTCGTATTCTTTCGGAGTTTCTTTTTTCGGTTAGCAGGAGGTTTCTTTTGGAATCACCTGTTAGATTTAATGATTGGTTTTGATTCATGCGGAGCACTTTACACGGCTATTTCATTGAGAAAACATGACCCATTGATGGTGATTTCCATTACCACTCATTCGCTAATGGTCGGAAGACCTTACAAAAAGGATAAGTTTTGACCAATAAACTCATTTCGGCTACTGTTCACAGGCATCGCATGAATCACGACCCCTAATGGGTTAGGATGGATTAAATAATGAATTTTATTGCCTACATTGTAGACGTTATTAATTATTTCTTGTTTGACAGTATTAATCAATCTGCGTCCACCCTCGTTGCACCTGCTTCTTTTCACCCTCAACCTTATACTACTTCGTGCTCCTGGTTCGGATTGGATTGGTTTCTTTTATATTCTAGATTACTTGTCAGTTTACTGACACCTTTTGGAAGGCGTCCACACTAAAGGGAATTATTAAAAGATGACATTCTTCCTAATCTGCTTTTCATTGTTGCGTATGCAGCGCAAACGACCTGTCTCCGTCATGAATACAATTTTTTTTTTACTTTCCGTTCATTAAAGCAAGTAAAATGAAAAAAAAAAAAAAAGTTAAGTCAGAAACACTATTTTATGAATGAATTCTCAACTTGTCTAATGATCATCACTCACTGAGAAGTGAAAGGTGATTGAAGTAGAAGAAATGGTAGCGGGTGGTAGGTAGATAGCTAACAGGCATCTTGACATGACGTGCGGAACGCGGATTTAAATAATGTTTGCTTTTGACGTTAATGAAGGATGACTGATTTTTATTGACACTTATTAATAAATTTTACATATGATTGGATGCATTTACCTTGGATAGATTTTTGCTAGCGGTGTTTTTTTTGTCACTGTGATAAAATGCAAGGAGCACATTACAAACTCAGAACCGGAGCGCAAGGAGTTTTTAATTGTAATTCGCAGGCACTTAGTCTGTCACTCTTACATAGCTTGGCCTATTTAATTCATTTACACGGAATCAACACAAAATGCAAGTTCGACGCTGACAAGTTGCAGAACAAATTTTTAAGATTTATTTTTTATTCCCGATGGCCGTTGATGCCAATGGTGGCTGGTTTAATCTAATTTGCACTTTAACATTAATTTGGCGAAGCTGAATTTCTACTATAAAAAAATAATGACCTCGATTAGAAGGCCAGGTGTCATTGGTTAAGGTTGAGTCCTGTAGGAAAATAAGCTTGGGTTGATGTGACAAGACATAGTTTTCTTTACAAGACAATGATAAATCGAACAAACAGTCAACTGAACTTTCGAATAACATCTTTGGCTTCGCAAAGAGATACACATCGCAATTGACAGAATCCCGCTTTACGCAACCTATTTCATAGACTTTCTCCGAGTAAGGGACTGATAAAGAAAGTCAGTTTTAAACGCCCTCTTCTAAAAAAATTCAAATACCTTTCATTTTAAGTATAACCATGTTTAATCTCAAACTATAATACATACGTAGATAGAATCGAAGAGTTACTGAATGCAAACATTCATTTGAATCTCCTGCTCAGTAGTTCGAGAAAATGACGATGAAACTGTTTTTTGATGTTAGCATGAATAATACAAATTAATTTCTAATTATTTCCCATCATTTACGAATTTTCAATATGATAAGTTTCAAAGTACCTATCTGTAGGTATCTGGTTTTAATCTAAGGACGAGAGATTATATTGTCGATTATGTACATTGTAAGCGAAATAAAACAATTGTGTAAGTTGAATTAAATACTTTACAAAGCGCTCACATAGTCCAACGTAAGAGCTATTCTGGCATACATATGTATATGTATGCGTACTTGACCTCTTGGGAAGTTGCAAAGCAAGCTAGAAGGTTTAGTATACGTAATCTGAACAACATTGACTATACTCGAGAAATAGCTACGAAAAATGTCATACGTCGCCAACCATTCAATTTCTGGACTATGTGCCACATAGACCACCTCATCATTTTTAAATGGCCAAAAAATGGAAACAAAAAGTGACTGAGTAACGATTTACCCCAACTTTGGCCTAGGTTAGGTTAGGTTAGGTTAAAGGAGTTAGCTGCATCAAATGGGTGCAGCCTGCACTTGGATCTCAAAATACTCTACCGCGCTCCCCTGACGTGAAATTTCCTGGCTAAAATAGAAAAAAGAAACAAAGTGACTAGAGTTCTGTGCTGTTGAAGCGGCCTCCTCGAAACCATCCCGAAGAAGTTATGAATCTGATGGTGGTTGGTGGCTTTCCAGACAGGTCGCCCAAATGATTGAAGAAATACTCTCCGAGGTCCGTCTTTCTGGTGATGTAGATACTAAGGCATTTGCATAGGAAGTTGTCCATATCCTCTTCTGCGTCTGTGTTGCCGAAGCCTCTGCAAAGTTCATCTGTACTTAGCCGCATATTTTTTCGGTGGGCTGCCAATAGGTTGCCAAGTTTTGCCTCCAATGAGCTTGGTTTTTACCTTGTCGTGTTTTGTCCAAATATAATATTTCTGGAGACACGGCACGATGGAAGCGCTCTCCATCTTTCGTCTGCTTTTCGTTTGAAATCAAGTGCTTTGTTTGATTTAGCAAATTTTATGGGAGGAAGGACTGAGTTTTGGACCATTGACAGCTCTTGTTCTGATCCCTTCTTTGCCAGTTCATCTGTCACTTCATTCCCTGGAATTCCTTTGTGTCCTAGGACCCACCAGAGTCTTACATGGTAGCTATCGGTGAGCGTTTTAAGCTCATCGCAGCAGCGTTTTATTAGCTTCCATTTTACTACCGTAGATGAGATGGCTTTTATAGATGGCTTTTTCGGCCAAGGATGCAAGTAAAATCACATTCAAATGTGTTCCAAGTAAAAGGCTTAGAAATTGACTATCCTCACTGATACCAAAGAAAAAGATACACCCTGATTGTCGTTGGCGTTTGTCGCTTTTCTACGATTGTCGTTTTATTCTTCAGATGTAGCACGAATCCACTTTTAAACCGTTTTTACTGTAAAAGAGTTGCAATAGTATTCTACACGACAAACAAATTGCTTAGTAAATGTTTAACGGTCAGCAGGTCGTAGCTATGGTCGTAGCTACAATTGTCGAAAAGCGACAAACCCCAACGACAATCAGGCTGATAGACACATACCTATGTAAAAGTTGTTGTTATACCATACATTTTATACGGAAATGGTTACTTTCAGATCCTCTGACCTACTCTATACTAAGATCGCTCCGATTTGTTTATGAAACACTTTGAGTAGGTGCAACGAAATTTCACCTTCTGTCGAGGAGAGTTCGAAAACAGAACTATTTTCTCAACCGATTCATTCGGAGCAAGCAGTGCACGCTCTGATCAAATAATGAAACACGGTATTCAGAAACAAGAAATTTTGTTTGATCAGCCTAATACCAACCTATGTTGTGTACATATGTCTGGGCTCCGAATAATACTGTAATGCGTGAACTCTAGACTACAGAAGTAGTAAAAAACGCAAGAGAATTGACCAATAAAAAAGTATTCCTACTGTTATCATTATTAATTACAGAAGCTAGCTTGACTTCATAAAACTTCCCAAGCCCTATCAAACTCCATCCCCGACAACTTTCAATTGTCTTTCGAACTGTGATTATGTAAAATCCTGTCTGTGATGACTTCACCCCACAGACACATCCTTCTCCACTGCCCCCGGTGGGTACAACAAACCAATTTAACAGCACTAACAACACCAATGTCGATTACAAATTCAGTACGAACTTTAACAAATTCGAAATCGATAACAGATTAAACTCGTCGATAGCTCACTGGTTAAATACATAGCACAAGGATCTATTTAGAGAGGGGGGAGGAACAACATCGCCATTGTCGTCGTTCGTCGTCGTAGTCCTCGTTGTCGTTCGTCGTCGACGACGACGCAACACTCCAACTTAATGAAGTGGAGTATATCGTGCCATGTATTGTTCATTGTATACTCTCTCTCTCTCTCTCTGCCCTGTGCTTTCGCTTGTGGGATCTCTCTCCCGTTCCTTCTCTTCCTTCTGCCAGCTTGTATGTGTGTGGTGGATAAATCCGGATCCGACTGAATGATTTTTACTTCAAGATTTTTATTTAGGTATTCAGTGTGTTCTCCTAATGGATTTTTTTTAGAATCACAGCCAAAAGCAAATAATGAGGAGCAGCAAACAGAAAATTCATCGTTTCAACCCCATGTGGAATCGGAGCAGAGCAGAGAGATGGTGGTGAATGACACTGTCGCTTAGCCACGCCTCGAGGTGTGTCTATGTGTAAACGGGTTTTCTAAAATGGCTCCTGAGGGGGTGCGAGTCACCGTCATATTTGGGTTATTCCACCGTTTCAATTCGCTCGTTCCGCTTCAGTCAATGCAGGGGCTAAGAAGAACTCCTCTATGGCTGTGGTTGTAGATTGAAGCTGACCCGGAGTCCATTTCGAGTTTATTGTTTGATGATTTGAGCGCATTTGTATTTAGTTATTTTCTTTGTCCTTTTTTTGTAGTTCTCTAGTGGAAAGAGTTGTCTTGCGGAATTTTACCCAAGATTATTATGTATCCAAGCATATATATACATACTTACTTTATGTAAAGGAAAAAATGTATCTCTGACCGAATATTGTAGCATCGTCGAGCATACACATAACACAACATGAGTAAAAGCGAGTTAATGGAGACATGAAAACCCAGACAAAAGAATATTTTATATCAATAAATTAGGAGCCAATGACACATGGGATGAGGTATGGTTGAGAAAACATTCCCGGAGTCCGGATAAAATTAGGGGACAATCGATAATTGATTTCAATTAATAATGAAAAATTGTGTTGGTTAGATGCATGAAGCATGGAGTGTGTAGAAGCTATCCTTGATGTTGTTGATTTTCCGGATTTGCTAATTTATTACATTTACGGATAGGTACACCATGAATAATTGCATTGCAGAGTTATTCGACTTGTGTATGACCATTCGATTTGTTTTAGATCTTTTCGTCTTGATTACGAATTGGGTATTATTTTCTTTGCATGCTTGTTTGAATTATGAGCAAATGACAGTGGTGCAAAATATTACACAAACAGTGCCAATAAAAAAAAGTTGTGGGTTGCTATGTATTTTAAAAGAATTTGAATGTGAAAAACTTTAGAGGAAGTCACCAAAAGTTCTTTATGTGAGCCTTACTCACTTACTTACTTAGGTGGCGCTACAGTTTGGGGTGGACCTGAGTCTCAACCAACAAATTTCTCCAGCCAGCCCGGTTACGAGCGCACCCCAAGTTGGGTGAGGTAGCCCTCCACTTGTTTGTTCCACTTACCGCGAGACCGTCCTATACTGTGCCATCCATCTGGGGAGAATTCGAAGATTTTCCGGCCTGGAACGTTTGGCTATGTCCGCTCTACATGAACCAGCCATCTTAGTCGCTGTATGTGAACTCTTCTGGCTAAGTCGATGTCCTTGTATATGTCGTATAGTTCCGCACTGTACCTCCTCCTCCACTCGCTGTCTATGCAGACGGGACCAAAGATCACTCGAAGAACTTTTCTCTCAAGGTAACGAAGGGAATCCTCATCCGATTTTGACAAAGTCCATGCCTCTGCGCCATACAGCAGGACTGAGATGATTAGTGTTTTATAAAGAGTTACCTTAGTAGTTCGAGATATGGCTTTGCTACTTAATTGCCTCCTTAGCCCATAAAAAAGCCGATTAGCAAGAGTAATTCTTCTTTTGATCTCTGCACTGGTGTGATTCGCGGAGCTCAGCATAGAGCCTAGGTAGACAAAGTCCTTTACTACCTCAAAATTACATGTGTCTATTGTAGCGTTCTGTCCAAGACGCCAATGTTGGGTGCCCTTTTTTGTAGACAGGATATATTTCGTTTTACTTTCATTGACCGCTAAACCAATCTTTGCTGCCTCTTCCTCTTCTTCCGACTATGTCAATGTCATCGGCGTAAGCGAGTGGTTGTACAGACTTGTAAAAGATTGTACCTCCAATGTTGGCTTCTGACTTTCGTATAATTGCTTTCAAGTATTATGTTAAATAGATTGCATGATAGCACGTCACTTTGTCTAAGACATTTCCTGACATCGAACGGTTCGGTGGTTTTTTCCGACTTTGATGAAGATTTAAGTTTAGATATCACTTACTTACTTAGATGGCGCTACAGTCCGGGGTGGACCTGGGCCTCAATCAACAAACCTCTCCAGCCAGCACGGTTACGTGCCAGCTGCCTCCAGTTGCGCACGCCAAGGTGGTTAAGGTCCCCCTCCACTTGTTTGTGCCACCTACCGCGAGGTCGTCCTCTACTGCGCCGTCCGTCCGGGGTGGATTCGAAGACTTTCTTAGCAGGAAGGTTGGGCTCCATCCGCTCTAAATGACCCAGCCATCTTAGTCGCTGTATGTGAACTCTTCTGGCTAAGTCGATGTCCTTGTAAAGACCGTATAGTTCGGCATTGTACCTTCTCCTCCACTCAACGTCTATGCAGACGGGACTAAAGATCGCTCGAAGAACTTTTCTCTCAAAATAACCAAGGGCATCCTCATCCGGTTTTGTCAAAGCCCATGCCTCTGCGCCATACAGCAGGACTGGGATGATTAGTATCTTATAGAGAGTTACCTTAGTAGTTCGAGATAGGCCTTTGCTACTTAATTGCCGTTTTAGCCCATAGAAACAACAATTGGCCAGAGTAATTCTTCGTGTGATCTCCCTACTGATGTCATTTGCGGAGTTCACCATAGAGCCTAGGTAGACAAAATCCTTTACTACCTCAAAATTATATCTGTCTATTGTGGCGTTCTGTCCAAGAAGCCGATGTTGGGTGTCCTTTTTTGTAGACAACATATATTTTGTTTTGCTTTCATTGACCGCTAGACCCATCTTTGCTGCCTCGGTCTCAATACTTGTAAATGCCCCATTGACGGCGCGCTGAGTTCTTCCGATTATGTCAATGTCATCGGCATAAGCGAGTAGTTGTACAGACTTGTAAAAGATTGTACCTCCGGTGTTGGCTTGTGAGTTTCGTACAATTCTTTCAAGTACTATGTTAAAGAGATCGCATGATAGCGCGTCGGCTCGTCTAAGACCCTTCCTGACATCGAACGGTTCGGTTTAGATATCACTATCCTTACTTAATTCTGTTCGGGTTGATGGGAATCTTGACTATCATCGTCACTGTTGAATGGCTCATGCTGCCTGGCAGCGGAATATTGGTCATGGTCACCGTTTAGCAGTCTGCAGAAGTGTTTCTTCCATATCCTCAGCACCGACTGCGACTCTATTACTAAATTTCTGTTCTGGCTTTGAAACCCTGGCATTTTCTTTTTACCTTTTGGTAACATTTTCGAATATCAATCCTGCAATAAAGTCTCTCAATCTCCTCGATCGAGCGCTTCTCATGATGCGTTTTCTTCTTTTTGAGGAATCGATATTCCTCCGCTCGTAAAGCTCGCGAGCAGCTCTAGTCCTTTTATGCAGCGCCGCCTTGTACCTCTTGGTTTGCTGCATGTGCTTGCCGGCATTGCTCATCAAACCAGGGGTCGAATCGCGTCCTCCGTCAATGGATGACTTGTAACGTAATTTGTATTGTGTTGTTGGTAGATCTAGCAACAACATACATACAAATTACGTGACGAGTTATCAGTTCACAGAGGACGCGATTCCATCCCAGGGGTTTCGTTGTGGTGGCCGAGAGAAACCCAGTACATCAGAGGCGGCATCTCTGATGACTGTTTGCAACGCTCCCACTGGTCTTCCGCATTTGCTGCTGACGGTATAGGACTTAGATTGAGATTAAAGGAGACTCGATCGGCAAAGGCTCTGGCGGTCTCTTGCGATTGTAGCCGTCCGACGTAAAACTTCCTCACAGTATTTCGTTGATTTCGCTCCGTGCTGGATATTCGTATCCGTACCTTGGTTACAACTAGGTAGTGATCCGAGAGCACGTTGGTTTCAATGATATCAGAAGCTTTTAATAAAAAGTGTTCTATTTGTTGTAAACGTTATTACTGTTATAACTCTCAATTCTTCAGTTTTTAACATGGTGTTCGAAGAAATGGAGACGTGTAACTCGCCTACAAAGTTACAATATTAGGTTCTGTATCAATTGATTCTAGATGACGGAAACTCTATAGTCGTTGTTGACAACAGAAATTACACTGAATATAACGAGGTAAACATCGCATCGTCAGATTCAAGGAAATACTCATTAGAGAAAGGGACAGCATCTTGCTCGAGTCACTACATTGAAGAAAACATTGAACTGTAGCAATTATTTAAAAAAACATGTGCGTCAACTTGAACTGTAGCAATTATTTAAAAAAACATGTGCGTCAACTTTGACTCGGCTTGGAATCATGTTCTTACGAGCCTAACGTGCAAGTTATGCAAAAATATCTCAATTATTAGCACCCCTACACAGCACAGCATTTATCTTTTTAGATTCTTTTGAAATAAACTTTTCCCGTCAGACAACAAAGTGCAATTGCTACTACTTTCACATCCACTCAATTATACCGATTACTGCATTTCTCTCCGAAGAGTTGATAATGGATAATGATTCAAATAAATGGCATTAAGATCGGGCAATTTATTACCTTTTAATTTAATGGGTTGGGATGAAACGCAGTAGCCATGGAGGAAGTCATACAAACGTATCTATGATGCAGGGTCGATGTAAGATTTTCAAGGATGTTCATCCCCTATTTTGGTTATTATTATTAAGTCTTTTTTTCTTTGTGAATGACAACTGTTCAAATATACATATGTATGTGAAATGTAATGCAGAAAAGGAAGTAGTAATGAAAAAATCACACATTTTCGGAAATATTGAGAGGAGGTATTAATGGGCAGTAAATGTTCTTGAAAAATGAACGAAAAGTGTTAAACGGAAAAATTGACTAATGATTTAGACAAACTACTCGGTGGAAAGCAATGTGCAGATGTCATGATTTTTTAAGGAAATTGTATGAACCGGGAGATGTTTTAAGCTTTTATAGTTCAGTTCACAACAACATGGTATTAATATAGCTTTCAAAAAGGGTTTGCAATAAAATCAAATATACATACGAGAGTGGTTTCTTGACGAATGTTTTTAATAATACGTTGCGAAAGATTAATATTTCCACTTATGGTAAAAGAAATGATTATCTGGGTTTTTATGCGGTTATCTATGCTATGCACTATACTGTCCACAGAGCACCAGGCCAGCGATAGCTGAGGTATCTGTGTGAACAGCAAACAGTCTACCCACGGGCACAGATTACTACCAGTAGTAGTAGTCCTCGATCTGTATATATTCCCGTTAACATTTTTAGAAATAAGTCGAACATCATTAAACTTCACTATATCGGTAACCAATTGGTTTTTCCTGTTAAAAATTGTGAACAAATATCAAAATGTTTTTCAATGACATATGTACTTCGTACAGACATGGTAGCAGCTCGAAACTAAACTGAAGACGAGTAGGTCCAGACACATAACAGTGTTACGCGATCTGCCAATACAGAAGGGCTTAACAAAACTGAAGTCAACTACACATTAATCCCAAAAAATTAGGTTCTGGCAGAGCATACATAGGTCCATCAAGCAAATTAGCACCCAATTTCCAAAAATGAATATTTACTACCACATATATTGAATATCTGAATCGCAAGGCGCCAAAAAATCTCCCAGCTTAACCGCTCATTAGTCAGGATGGCAATAACAAGTCGTCAGACTCATCTTCATTCAAATGTCGGAATAATCAGTCCAAAGACCAAAGAATGAGAACAAAAAAATCGTTTAACGCAAGACTACATATCCTTTCATTATTATCGTTTTCCAATTTCAATTTACTTAGCAAGACCAACGCATGAGAAAGGAAACATCAGTTTCCTCCTGCCATCTAGGTGTATGGGTATGCGCAAGCATAAATTAAAATTATGAAACCACATAGCAAACAGCTTTCACATTAAGTGAAATTTTGTTATTATCTCTCGAATCCGGGTTTGCATTTCTACACACATACACGCACAAACGATATATCCTCTTAAGTGTAATTGATGTTTTATTATTTGCCATTTTCCCAAGACCAAGCTGTGCGAATGTGTCTCTGTGGAAAAACATATTGAGCCCGTGTTTTTAAAACATCGGCAGAGCCCTTTTCTGGAATCGCGTTACGAATAAGGGGGGCCGTAGAGTAGAAGGATGGTATGTCGAATTGGGTAGCTTTTACGACTTTATTTTGCTTGACAGTGCTTTTAGTGTTATTTAATTTTTTGCTCCTTGCTGACATGTGTGGATGAGCCTGCGCTTGTAGTTGTTAATTGAATTAGAATGAAATATATGGCAGAGTAAACTTTGGCCATTTAGTCTTAGTTTGTATATTCGGTATAAACTACTTTGCATATATCTTAATTATTTCCCAAGAATGGATGTATAGTTTTGGATATTCGCTTACGTATGCCATTTCCCTGCCACCCTGCCTGCCGCATGCATGGACTTTGTCGTTAAGTGGTTATTGCCAAAGTGGAAATCGCAAATTTTCCCTATGGGTGTGGTGGATGTTTCTTGGGAGCCGAATGGGACAAATGTGCTTGTGGGTAAAAGAAAGACGTAGTTTTCACATTGAAAGTATTGTTTTTCTCATTTATTAAGTTGTCGGACAAATGGATAAGTAAACGAGTAGAAATCACCATTGCCAAACCGCTAAGAGACAAATTTATTATTGGCCCCATGTTGGCTACTTTGTTCGGAAACATTGTGATAAGCAAAGTGGTTAACTTTTTTCTTGTAGATAAATTTATTTTTAAAGACGCTTCACCATAACATAAGGGTGTCAGAAAATAAGAAATACGGCAGTAAAAATTGAAACTTTCACAATGATCAAATAGAAAATGCAACCGCACTATTCACGTCGGAAAAAAGACTTTCAAATTTTACAATTTATAGCGTTCTATACTACATGCGTGGGGTATAGTGACGCAACCATGAACTTTATGAGCTGTGTTGGAAAAATGGACAGCAATGCTTCAACCAAGCGAGTCTTCGAAGGCCAACCCCAGATGTATTAAAGACAGGGACATGACTAAGTACACGCCACAGTCTTTTATGTGCTATAACTTGTCGAAATGAAAGCGCCCTAAACTGACATGAGGAGATCTATGGTCCTGTGTTCCATAATGGTACATGAGGTGGAAGAACCTAATCAGAGCCTTCTGCAACCGCAGCGAAATCGGAATACAACCATAAAGGAAATAAAATAAAGCAGGAAGGTAATATGCAAGACAGATGGGCTTTCTCTTCGAAGTCACAAGTGAAAGACTAGGTACATTAATCAACTTGATGTATTCAACTAAACCCAACTAGCTAGCTGCGCAAGTCGAAAATGAATCTTCGCAAAACGGTGACATGATTAATCTGATTTTAAGCGAAAAAAACAATTGAACTCATTCTTACTCTAGAACGCAACGCAAAAAAAAAATAAATATCCAAATCGAGTGCAGAGCAATTAATCCCATAATAATGCTATCAATTTCAAAATATCTAAACCGACACAATGTGATTAGGAAATTAATTTTCAAGAAAAAAATAGGATAAAGGATCACATAAAAAGAGCAGGCAGGCACACATTTTCCACGACCCTCATCATAGCATCACCACCGCCAAATAATTGGCAGATCGTTGTAATTGCTTACAAACTCATATGATTTCAGTTAAGGTAAGTAGGGTAATTTGTCTCCCTTATTAGTATGCCCAACAAAAGAAGAGCAGTTTGTCCTGTCTGTCATTTATTCAGAAGAGTTTATACACGTATGTACATATGTGCCGGGATATCCTTAACTGAATTATTATTTAACAATGAAAAGTCAGTCGCAAAGGGAGCGAATGTGAGTGCGAGAAGTCAACATTATTACCGAGGGTAGTATCTCACATTTAATAGGATAATAGGTGAATGGATATGGATAAGAACTGCAGATGTTGATGGATCACATGGACAAAATACAAAACTTTGAAAAAAGGAGGATGTCCGGTGGTATCTCTACCTGCCAGGGTAAAGATCCCTTTGTACTTCAATTTTCCAATTGACTTGGTTCAAAACATTTTTTTCAACAGATCGTTTGCTTTGATATTGCTCTGGAAAAAGTAGGATTTGCCATATAGTGAGCGTACACTACAAATAGGTTTATGATCCCATTGACGCGAATAATGTAAACGAAATTAGTGGAACACGATAAGGGCTAGAGACGTGATTTTTTGAATGGACTTAAGTTTTGCAATGTTTAATCTTATTAGGGAGATATGAAAGGAATGAACTAGATTGGAAATTATTTTTGTTTCCTATATTATATTTATTTATTTATTTATTTATTTAGCTTAATACAAGCAAGCTTAAATCTAAACTTAAGAACTAACAACGAGGGACCTTAACTCTAAGCTTAACTTAACTTAGCCCCAGGGGGCCCAACAAATTTTTTATTAAACTAGGTCTTAAAATCTATCTTAAAAACTAGAGAGGGAACTGGGACTGGTTAGTTCATGAAGAGGTGTACAGGGACTTTCTAAGGGCGGATAGACTCGAGTGAAAGTCTAGGGTGTTCTGTGAGTTATTTGCCAGGCGTAACATTCTGGAAATTGGTTCGAAATTTCCGTAGTTGGTGCGGTGGTGAGGGAGAAGAAAGAGCGGTACGGACCTGAGGTTTCGAGGGTTAGTGCGAAGGGAAATCATTTCCAGTAGTGCGGTGGAATCGATCATACCGGTTAATAATTGGTGCACGAAAAGTATGTCAGCGACATCGCGACGTTTTGTAAGGGTTTGCAGGTTAATCAATTTTAGCCGGTCTTCATAGGGAGGTAAGATATAGTTGTCGGCCCATGGGAGACCGCGTAAGGCAAACCGGATAAACCTACGCTGCACAGCTTCGATTCTAAGGGAGTGTATGTTGTGATAAGGTGACCAAACTTGGCTGGCGTATTCCAGGAGTGGTCGGACAAAGGTGATATAAAGGGATTTAGAAACGTAAGGGTTTGAAAATTCTTTAGACCAGCGTTTTATGAAACCGAGAGAAGAATTGGCCTTGTGTACAATATGATCAATGTGGGAACGGAAGTTTAGCTCCCTGTCACAAATAATACCCAAATCGCATATAGAGGAGACTGAGGGAACGGGCTCGCTAAGAAAGTAATAGGTTCTGAGGGATGGGGGGAGGCGTTTACGGGAGAATGTTATGGATTGACATTTGGCGACGTTAAGTTCTAGAAAGTTTTTGTCGCACCATGTGTGGAATGAATTTAGATCGATTTGAAGTAAGAGAGAATCGGTGGGGGTAGATATTACCTTAGTGATTTTCATATCATCCGCGTAAATAGACAGATCAGAGTCTTTTATGACGTGACCAACATCGTTTATAGTTAAGACAAAGATCAGCGGACCAAGATGACTGCCTTGAGGAACCCCTGAAGTGGCGTTAATGGGGTCAGAGACTGAAAATCTGAAGAGAACCCTGTACTGGCGTTTTTCTAGGTACGATCTCAGCCAAGAAATGAAAGAGGGTGGGAAACCGAGGGCTTTAAGTTTAAGGTAAATAGTTCGGTGACAGATTTTGTCAAAGGCCTTGCTGAAGTCGGTGGTAATGACATCCACTTCATTACCTTTCTCTAATGCTTGTAGTGTTTTGGAAACGAATTCGGTCAGGTTAGTCGTAGTGGACCTACTTTTTAAGAAACCATGCTGTTGTGGGGAAAAAATGGATTTGCAGTGGAAATACAGTGAGTCGTAGACAATGCTTTCGAAGAGCTTAGGGATAGAGGAAAGTTTGGCTATGGGTCTATAGTTAGAAATGTCGTTTTTACTGCCTTTTTTATGGATAGGGAAAATAAAAGAGTCCTTCCATAATTTTGGGAAAACGGCTTGAGAGAGTGAGAGACGAAATAGAGTTGTAAGGGGCTGACACAGGACATCTACACATTGCTTTAGTAAGATGGCGGGCAGACCATCGGGACCAGGGGAGAAGTCATCTTTGAGCCTATTAATTTTTTCTCGCACAATATCAGACCTAATTTCGACTGAAGCTAGAGAGGTTTGAGGACAGTTATTCAGGTAGGAGAAAAAATCTAGGTCCGGTTCGTGTACATGGTCACTATACGATTGGCTGAAAAAGGTTGCAAAGAGGTTGGAGATTACTTTAGGGTCAGCAGATGAAATATTAAGTAATTTTAGAGTGGAAGGAAAGCCGTCGGACTTTCTTTTGACGTTGATAAATTGGTAAAAGCGCCTAGGGTCAGTGATTATACTAAATTGCATTCTATCGAGGTATTCGAGATAGAGGGATTCGCAGAGGATGGAAAAGCGGGAGTAAGCTTGCTGGTAATATGCGTAATCTGAGGCAGATTTGGATACCAGGTAAGTTTTCCATAATTTGTTTCTGACGTTGCGAAGAGTACGCAGTTCCTTATTATACCAAGGAGGTGATGATGAGCAGTTTTTTCGAGGCAGATAAGGGACAGATTGGAGAAGACAGTCAAAGATTGCTGTGTAGAAGAATACGAGAGCGATATCAATGGGTGTGCTAATGTTTAGGAAGAGGCTGAAATTTATGCTATTGAGTAGGTTGTTAAGTTTAACGAAGTCAGCTTTGCGGAAGTTGAAAGAGAGAGAGTTCTCAGAATCAACGGTAATGTTGACGTTTTCATACGAAAAGGCAAGAGCTAGAGGAGGGTGATATTGGTCTAGGGTGCAGAGAAGATGGTTACTCGCGGTAACCAAGGAGTTATGGGGGTCGGATGAGAAAATCAGATCTAGCTGCCTACCTAAGTTGTTGGTAATGCCACTGATCTGAAAAAGGCCGGAGTCAAAAAGACGATCAGTAAGGAGGGTTTCCTTTTCTGAGGAGGAGTTAGTGGGAACAAATGATGATTCGTCCTCAGATGGAGACCATTGTAAAAGGGGAAGGTTGAAGTCGCCAACAATTATAAAATCGTCATCAGGATTAGCGATATCTAACAGAGAGTCAACTGTATCGACGGCCAGCTGGTATGCTTGGACGGGTTGAGAAGGGCGAATATAACAGCAAACAATATATACGCTCCGTTTGGATACAGATAATTTAGCTGATACGAATTCAAAAGAAGTGGAATTTGAGAATTTGACGAGGGTTGCATCAAGACGATTATGTATGGCTAAAAGAACACCGCGGCCGAAGGAGAGGTCTTCATGTTTCTGGCCGTCAGCGCGAAAGACTACGAAGTCAGAAGTGAATAATTCACAGTTAAGAACGTTGGGACAAAGGTTGGTTTCAGTTAGGGCAAAAATGTCGTAGGGAAGCGATTGTGATTTCAGGTGCACCATCGGGGTTTTGGTGCGAAGTCCTCTGACATTCTGATAGTAGAGGGAAAGGAGCTTTGGGGCAATTTCAATGGAGTGAGATGGATCGACTGTGATGGAGTTAGGGACGAAAATATTTATTATGATTGCTGCGAGTTTTTTGGAGATACGAGAGACGTTTGGAACCAATATGAGAGCCATAGGTTGATAGGTCTTTAGCCACAGTGGAAGAGGAGATATTAAAACTCTCATGAAAACGCGTGTAGATATTCTTAAGGGCTATAGGGTTAGTTGGGAGGCCTTCTTTTTGGATCAAGACCATGACATTAGTCTTTGTTTTTCCGTCGATGCAGACGGAGTCAGGCTTGTCATGTAAATAGGCTAGGTAAAGGCGCACATTTTCAAAAAGCCGGTTATCGCGCAATCTTGACATAATGTAGCGGCCATCGAGGTCATTGATTGTTGACGTTGGGTCTATTAATTTAGACGTGAGTTTGACGGTGGGAGGAAGCATTGGATCGAAAGTGGGGGGAGATGCAGTAGATGGCAAATTGGCCGAGATGGAATTGTTAAGAGAGACCGAGGACGAAGTATGGGCAGAGGTGCAACTGGGAGTGGTTAACGAGGAAGGATTGAGAGTGTGGGAGTGGGTGAAATTCGGGTAATTAACGGTGGGGGGAGTGTTATTAGAAGAAGTGCTATGGCTTGGAGGAAGACAGGAATCAGGTGACAGATTGAAAGAGACGCGATTACTTGAAATCCTATTGGGGTAGTTGACTGAGGGAGTGGCCTTGGTGTTTGGAGAGGGAGAGGGGACCGGCGGGACATCGAAAGAAACTCGCTTGATATTCGGCGATTTGGTAGCAGACTTAGACAGTACGGCTGCCGTTTTAAAGTTGAAGTTAGGGAAGATGCCCATTTTGAAAGACCAATTTGTGTCGGGTTTAGACTTGTTAAAGGACGGGAGATGAGTACTGCTGGATTTTTGGTGGGTGGTAGGTCCATTGTTTGAAATGGTGGATTTGTTATGCGAAGAGTGGACAGAGAGTGGGTTCAACTTATTATTAATTAACTTATCTCTATGGGTGAGGTTGTTACTAAGTCTATTATTAATTAACTTATCTATGTTAGTAGACTTGTCCGTCCATTTGCAGATACGCATCTTTCCGAGGTTGAAATTTAAACTAGCAGGGTTTTTGAATAGCCATTCGTATCTAGCCGGGAGGTCGAATTTAAAGTTGCGATGACTTCTGTGGTGAGAAGGCAGGATCAGTTCGCATCGGGAGATGGTGATACCGTATTTTTTTAAAAACAAATTCGTAATCCACGAGACATCAGCATTACGAGGGCTACCTTTGATGAGGAAGGTGGTAACCTGGAGGTTGTCAGGACTTAATTTATTCAGCCTACGCTGCCACTCAGAAGGTGTCCAGGTTGTTCCAAAATGCTTGATGAGTTTCCGGGGGGCAGCGACGGGTGGAGTTTCGGACTCTTGGACAGTAGGAGCAGCGAGAGATTTTGATGATTCGTCCGTCGGCAGTAAAAGGGAAGGTGGAGTTGAGTGTGAGTCGACATCTGCATCCAGTAACTCATCCAAAATTGATGTGTTGTAATGGATGTTTGGGTTATGTTGGGTATGGATAGGTAGGTCGTCGATTTTGTGGCATACCGATTCAATTCCATTCACAATGATTGAGCGCGTTGCAGTGACTTCGTCGCCGACACCATTGATTCGATCGTAAATTACGTCGAGCATTGGATCAGGTTGCCTAGGAGATGAATGCTTGCTTGACGATTGGAAGAGGATGTCAAAGTCTTCCCGTAGGGAGTTTACACATTCGCGCAATTTATCGAAAGAACTGATCTGCGAGGTATAATTAGCTTTGAGATCACAAAACACTTTGTTGAGATGGTGCAAGGTGGATTCTTCCTTCGTGGGACTGGCAAGAAATAACTCCGTCAGACCAGCAATTTTTTTTTCAATGTTACATAGTTTGGATTTGATATCCTCGGTTGAGTTCTGAACCGAGTTGCCTAAATCGTCAACACATCTAACACTGCTATCTAAGTTGGAGAGTTTACCCATAATCTTTTTAGAGAAATTTTTTTGGTGGGAGTCATTTGATTCACTAAGGCACTTTATCGCGAGGAGAACGTGCGAGAGTGAGATATTCTTGCACTCATCACAAAAGAAAAGGAGGTTGTCCGAAAGTGCTTTTACATATACCGTATTTCTTTTGTTAAGACCGACACATATGGCATGGAAAGATTTTCCGCAGATTCCTTTACAAGAAACCCAATCAGCATTATTGTCAGTGATTGGGCAGTTGATAATACCGCAAGACATGGCGAAATATAGGGTGAACAAGCGCGTCAGCGAAAATGGGGTGAATGGAATTGGTGGCACAGTGACACAGAGCACGATAATTACTGCAGATCTATGCAAAAATTTAATGGGAACACTTTTATCAAAGTCAGATGAAAGTGGGGCGAATGTCAGTACTTGAGGTAATGCACTTGAATACAGTTAGTAGGTCACTTAATTGAAATTGATTGCAAAACCGGGCGACACTTGGGGTAATGCACTGAATATTAAGTTGGCGAAAAAGCGGTTTAGAGTGATTTGGCGGAAATATTGACTCGCGAAGCAGGAGAAAATGAAAACACGTCTAAACGGTTGGACAGTTGGATATTGTTGCAAAACTGACTACGACGTTGGAATTATTTACATTTATCGCGATGTTTATAACATTAACCTACTGTTAAATAAATATAAATAAATATTTGGTGCAACCGCTCTTTAAGTGGCTGCGCCTAGCTTCTCGCAACCACTTGTGTTGTGTGCGTTATATTTTTCACACGAATGGAAGGGACCTTCAGTTTAGTGCCGTATCCGAAGGGCAATTTGTTTTGAGAAGCTTTCTCGTGACAAAAATACTCTCGGATGTTTGTCAGACGTTCGCGAGAGGTGGGACCGTGAAAAAAACGTTTGGTGTTTTCTGGGATTCGAACTTGGAACCTCACGCGCAGTAGTCTGACACACTAAGCACTTGCGCAACGGCGCAATGTTAGAAAACTATAAAAAACATTTTTTTTTTTAAATATCTGGTTTTAAGGTGCATTCTTCACAACTGAATTTCTCTGTGCCCTGCAGTATTGAAGAATTCGTACTCCCAATTGGGGGCAAACGCACCCGCGTTAAGCTCGATGACACGGTGCTGATCAGGGTACACATATGTATGAAGATAAAAAATTGCACACAAAGTCTCATTTGAATGGGAAAAATCTATTTAAACCTTATAAGGACAATGTCACCAATCGATAACGAGTACACGCATTTAAAACTACAAGCAGATGCGATTGAGTTAAATACAGAATAAAAAAAATAATAAACTGGGGAAGTGGGCTTCGAAGTCCTTACACGGAAGATATTACCATTCGCTAACCAACCAAAACGTTGAACAAAAATTGTCAAACAAATGGCTGACCTATAGAAATATCTACTCCGAAATTGAAGGTTTATTGCTCGCTATTCAGGATGAGGTACTACCTACCCCAAACTATATGAAATATATAGTTAAACAACCGGATGCTCACGAAGACGTCTGTAGAAGATGTGGAGCACGTATCGAGACAGTTGACCAGATCATATCAGGATGCTCCACTCTGGCTCAAAGCGACTATTTAAAACACCACAATATTGTCACCAAAATCATCCATATTGAGCTTCTGAAAACAAATAATATGACATCCAAGGTATCCAACCTCGATACTACCTTTATGAGCCCGAACCAGTCATCCAAACAAACAGTTTGAAACTATACTTTGAAGACAACCGACCTGATATAACCTTTGTCAACAAAACAAACGAGAAGGATTCTTGGTGGACATAGGTGTTCCACTAAGCAGAAACATAGAGAGGACCTACCTGGGGAAGATGAACAAATACGCTGAGCTTGCAACCGAAATGAAAACGCAATGGCAGCTGAAATCAGTAAAGTTCATACCGATTATCATATCCAGTGTTGGAATAATTAATAAAAACTTAATTGGCAGTGTTAAAACTTAAAATTTTAAAATTGTATTAAATTTTACCATTTAATGAGAAATAAAGGAATAATAATAACAATAAAGCGCTAGTCACTTTAACTGAATCCTAATTTTGCATTCTGGATAAAAACAGAGAGCTATGTGAATGCTCGTATGTATATGTGACCACTTCTGAACTCTTTTCAGAAAAAAATGGGACTCGACTTTTCTATTTCGGTTTAACGTAAAAAGACTTTTGCTGGGAACATATTGAAAGTGGATGAAGACGGGGTAAGATATTTTGAGGAAAATATGTATCACACATCTTCCACTTTAACAAAAGCATTAATGGGGCCACAACATTTTTTTAATCGGCTTTAGAATTCTTCAGAGAAGATAGAGGGTGGGGCATCAATTTCGCTACGGCTTTTAACATTTTTTGTCCGTAAGCTTTATCAGAAAAAATGATCACAAGTTCCTTGTAACCTCCCTATTTTTCACGATGAGAAAACATTATTTTCTGTACGAATTTCGCAGTTTTAATATTTCAAAAACTCCTGTTGATTCCGTAAACCAAAACCGGTGAGCATTAATTAATAAATTGATATTTGGCGCAACAGCTCTTTAAGTGCCAGGGCCCAGCACTCATGTCATATTGTGTGCGTTATATTTTTCACACGAATGGAAGGGACCTACAGTTTAGTGCCGTATCCGAAGGGCAATTTGGTTTGAGAAGCTTTTTCGAGACAACAATACTCTCGGATGTTTGTCAGACGTTCGCGAAAGGTGGACCGTGAAGAAACTTTTTGGTGTTTTCTGGGATTCGAGCTTGGAACCACACACGCAGTGGTCCGACACACTAAACACTTACGCCACGGCGCCCACGGTAAGCATTAATGTATTATATGTAAATTAAAAACACATTGCAGGTACCACAAGGCGAACCTCACAGGCGGATCAGTAGAAATGCGGTGAAGTGGGAGGGTTGTGATCCCTTATTTTCGGATCATAACCTCGCTGATAAAAGGAAGAAGAAGAAGAAGAAGATTGCAGGTACCGCAATTATACATAATAAGTTTTTGAATAATTTCAGATCAAATTTTAAACCAAATTAATTTGGCCATCTTAATATCACTGTTACGAGTATAATGATTTTTGCATAAGAAATTGTAGCAACACTCACCAAATCGAACACCAAATAACTTGCCGACTTCACTGTTGCACTGCATATTAGTTTGTTAAATTACATTACTATATAACATAAACAACTAAATATCAGAAAAGTATAAAGAAAATACCTCACTTCACTCCGCATTTGGCAAACAATTTGATCGTGGAGAACTTTTTCGTAAACAAGTTTGGCATTGCTAATAGAATCGAAGCAATTCGCCGTAAGCTCCCTAGATATGGTCTCTTTGCTTTGTATTTGAATCGAGAGATCACGGAATTTAATAGTTCCATAATAACTTTTCTAAATTGTACGCCTTGTTACGGTTTTGGTTCTCTGATTGATAGTGATGAGTTAGGTTAGGTTAGGTAAATGGGTTATTGTAGGGGATAGAAATCCTCTACACCCCACTCAGGCCGATATAGACCCATTGTGATACCTATGGGGGAAAAGAAGATAGAATGAATCCCTTCCTCGTGAAAAAAATGGCTATGTACGTAGCCTAGTACAAAGCATTTAATACTGTGCCCGAGGTACAAATCATCCAGAGGATTTTGTGAAGTTTGCGATGTCGTTTATCGGTCTGTTGGACAATTCTTCTAAATCCTTAAAGAAGTATTGTCCAAGGAACTTATTTCTTAGATGGTAGAGGCATGGGTAGTGGCAAAAAAGGTGGGTAGTGAAGTCCTGAACCTCTTCGTCCTCCTCACGTAACTTTTTCATGTGGTAGCGCATAGTGTTATGCCCCGTAATCAGTGTTAGCGTGAATAAATTTTCTTTCGAAATTTTCCCCCATACAAAAATTAGATATCTTCAAAAAAAGGGAAAAAATCATCGGGGAATAAATTGATATCGCGATTGCGTTGGAAATTCTCTTGAATTGTCATTCATGATACTTATTTCTTTTCCGGGGAATTATTTCCTCTTTTTTAAAGAAACATAATTTTTGTTCGAGGTAAAAATTCCGAGGGAAATTTATTCACGATAACCCTGAATGACTCCTAGACGAGTAGAGGGAGATTTTCCATCCCTCTGCATAACTATATGTATATTGGTTCTTGTTCTGTCAAATGTAGGCCATAGCTTTCTCGTGGTAATACAAGTATCTAGAGAGGTCCACCTATTGTTTGTCTCCGTTAGAGCTTTGTTTTCTGCTTCGCGTTTGAGTGTGCAAGGCGGGATATACACTGAGGGGTCGGATTAGTCCGAGTTTAGTGCTGAGCCTCCTCTAGCCAGTTCGTCGAATTTCTCATTCCGTGATATGTCTTCATGTCCAGGGACCTAGTAGAGTTTTTACCTTGTACTGTGTTCCAAGAACCTTTAGCTCTTGTCAACAACACTTCACAAGCTTCGATTTTATTTCTGTAGCAGATGTTCCTGAGGGGTTGGAGAATAGATAGATTTTTTGATGCATTTTCTTCCACTTTTCGGTGGTTCTACCTACTATGAAAATATGCTCAAAAAAAGTTAACTTATTTTTCAATTTCGTATTTTGGACGATTTGCTCAGGGCGATTATTCGCTGAGTGAAAGAAGTGAGAAAATTCGTAACCAAGCAATAAAAAGGATTTAAAAGACGCCTATTCCCCAGAGCGCTTATTTGCTTACTCTCTTTACAAGTTTCATATTAAAGAATGTTGTACTTAATTCACCTAAACAGTCTACAATATTATTTACCCACCCTTGGAATAAGAAATCATAATCATTAGCATGCAAAATTTCTTATCTTCTTATTTTTATTTTTATTTTTTAATTAATGTAACTCTGCACGTTTCTCTCACTTGATCTGTACGCTCGGTAGGCATTTTAAAGGTTGAATACTTTAAGGTTATCGTTTGGTTAGGGAGAAAAAAATGTTTTCCAAATTAAAAAAATTAAATTTTATGCTACTGGGTTTAATCCATAAAAGCAAAAGGGTTAAGTTCATAAGACTGCACCATCGTGGCATTTTACACAACGCTCTACAATGATGATCTGTGGTTGACATTATTATTCACGGGAATTATTTTCTTAATTTTACCTTTCTTCCCTCTTTTTATGGAATACTTCTGAATTTGTTTTCTTTTTTTTTCTGATATATTTTTTAACGATTCTGAAATATACATAGAAATTACCACAGCAGGATGGCAATCATAAACATTCATCTAATTAAAATAAAACCATAAAACATTTTTTCTTTTGTTTTTTCCTTCCACCGTTTTTACGAAATTGTCATTGGAATGGAAATTGCTGTTCAGTTGTATCGGGGAAGAAAAGTGTACTGTACATCATGTGCAAGTTCATATGTACTGTAGGTATCAGTGAAGTTTTAGTTTTTGAATGTTCGTAAAATTAATGCTTTAGATGGATATTCGAAAATTGTAAAGGAATTACTATGCAACGAAAGTACGATCAACTAAAAACGAAAGTACTAGCCGCGCACAGGAATGCAATTAATCGATTTAGAAGTGAGTATTGGGTATACTATACACGCACCTACACGTTTGGGCAAATGCTTATGCCCAGTGCGGATTGAACTGGAGACCTGAATTTTAGTGCATTTGAAAGTTTAAATAGCCATATAATGACCGTAAGTGAATAAATTTAAAGTATCATCCCACTCGCCTGTATAATTTTTTCCAATTAAATTTAAGAGATACGAACAGAACGAACAAGTAAAACAAAAAAAAAATATTACGAATGGAAAATTATTTTTTAATTAATACGTACCTAAGGGTGGTCAATACAAGTGAATCAAGCGCTCACGATATGCCTTTATCCAGCTGAGCCACTAACAACCTACCACCCAAACAATGAACGCGTCACGAGTTTAAATTAAAAGTTTAAGGTGACACTTGCCACTGACATCAAAAAAGAAAAATTTTATTTTTTTTTTCTCATAATTTTCTTCATTTTCTTTTTGTTTTCCTTTAGTAGTAAGTTCCAGATTTGATTTATGATTCGTTATTAAGATGTTGAAATCGGAAAGGAAAAAAAAATTCTTCTAAATTATTACCTCAAGGGTAATCTATCAAATGCAATTCCAATTAAGGCCAAAGTCAGTTTGAGGTCTTCCAAGTAGCCTTCTGTTTTATGAAATCTAAAACTCCTTTCATTACTGTTCGACTCCATAAACTAGTTCATAACTACATATCTTGTGTACTACTCGTACAGTAGTAAATGATAAACAACCATCATTGAGCGAGATAGATCATAAACTTAATGTCCTTTCTACTTGTGAAGCTGGCCGTCGTAACTTTAATTGGCTTACAAATTTTTAACGGTCCACTAATGACTGTGACAACAATTTTTCCACCACCCTCGCCACAACTTCATTTGGGTGCTCACTCCTTATGTTTGCTACAAGTACAACTTTTTTCTTCTTCTCCACCTTTAATAGCGCTTCACCCTTATGTCATTATTATCCCTCGTGAACGATTCAAATAGCTTTGTGCTTAAATTGAAAAGAAAAACCGCGCCACGCACACATAGACTTGCACATATACTGCCATTCGGCTTGAATGGAAAAGGCAGGATAATGCTCAACACCCCCAAATTGTATCCTTCTTTCGTTTGCAGGATGACACAAAGATACAAACAAGATAACTACTACACGTGTTCTGTATAATACGATTGTAGTTTTCTCTGTAAACAAGTGCTTCTTCCTCAGTTTTGTACTGGTTCCGTCATTCCAACCCTCAGGAAGCTGCTGCATTGCTTGGTGTATCCTTAAATAATAGCAACAACAAACGTTACAATGGCAGAAATAGCATAGTACATGTATTAAGAACGAAATCCCTCTATTATTATTATTGAAATCCTTTTTTTATTTGTGTCTGCATGACTTTATCGGAACACTGAAGTTGAAAAGTTTTCACGCATACTGTTGTTAATAAGTTCAAACTGAATTTAAACATAGAATGCAAGGTCGTACTGATTCTAGAGCAACACCAAAACACCAAAAGGCCTTGAAGCAATACTTATAAAAAGGAAGTGGTTGGGAAATGACGAAATTCAATTGACACAAAATCACCAACTATCGCGACATTAATTTTAACATATGTTGCTTTGTTTGATCCTGCGAAACCCTGGGAGAATATGACACGACTATTCAAAAATTGGTTCTATTTTACTTTCTTTTTTGGAGACTTTCGCGATGGATATCCGCTTCCCTGAATGCCTTATCAGATTTTCCCCATAAAGATAGGATCAGTATTATTAGTACTTTGACAGAGGCAGATAATACCATAACAACAGCAAAATAATTGATTTATGGAGTAGAGATGTTTATACTTCAAGCGCAAGTTAGTTGTTCTGAGAAGTTTGTTACTATGAACGAATGGGTAGATTACGGGCTAAGATACGCAGTGATATACAACTGGATCGCTTACTAAAGGTTCAAAAGTCATGATACAGGGCTCTAAGTCTTACATAACCAGAAACTTAGATAACTATAACTATAGATTAAGCCTATAGTGAAAGCAGCAGAAACTCATCCATAGTTATTTAATCAAACATATTCTTAGACTGCCTAGACTGGAATATACAGCCAGAAATGAAGTCCCTTAGTATTAACTTGAAATACCATATGTGAAGGAATGGGATATACAATTTATTTGAATTGCTATTGACGCACTCATTTTGTGATTTCGTACAATTGTAACCTGTGGCAATCCTTTTTTGTAACGTCTTCGGCGCAACCATGCCATAGCTGATGAAGCATGTAGTGAATTTGAAGAAACTTTGTTGGAATACAGCCACCCGAATATGTCAACAATAATTTTGGTAACAGGTTGAAAACCTTTTAGCAATAGTGTACAAGTCATATGCATTCACTTTAACAAATTTCACCCTCATTCTCATTATGGCCTGTGCGAGTATCAACGCTACGCCAGCAATTGAATTAATTTTCTATAAAACGACCGTACAGGGGTAGCAGTTCCTAATATGATTTGATAGTCCTTAAGCTACGTTGCAGGGAAGCATTCCGTTTAACTAGTAGAAATTACACTGAGCCTTGACTGGGTCGACTTTGAGGCGCGATGCCTTCATTCTGGTTGTACTGCGGTGATGATTTTTTTTATTTCGTTAAAGAATTCCGCTTAACGAACAAGTCAACCAAGTGTTTGACTTTGCTAAATTGAGCGCAACAAAAAGGATACAATACATTTGTTGTGTGATGATCTCAGTGGAAGTGGTGCACTTGTCCTGGTTGGTTAAATAGAAAAAATAGGAAATTTTGTCGGAAAATGTTTGGGGTGGATTGTTTATGGTCGCGCTAAGGACAATACTTAAAGGAGGGTGTTAAATGCTGAAACAGAATCAAGGGTTACTTAGTAAATTGCACTTTTGATGGGGAGGCTTTCCGATACGTATAATAGACATGATATAGTACACAATATAGAAGTGATATTTAGCAAATAAGAATGATATGTACTTATGTTGGTGTTGCATTACTTAATATGCTATTTTCCTTTAAGTAGGTAATAAATTAGGGACAGTGTGAAGGCATGTTAGTATGCCGTTGTAGGGTATCTTCTCAACTTTCAATCCGCGAATTCAAAAACTTATTGTGCAGCAATGTGCAACACTAGATACAAAAAATGTAATTCAGAAAAATGTTCATCAAGACTATAGTATCAACCACTATTATGTACGGTTAAGGATTCAACTTTCAGATAATGATGAATTGATTCATGTATACGTTTTTAAAATCAGAATTACCAATAGTATATTTGACTAAACTGAGACTGCATGTTTCTGTTAGTCCAAGGCAAATCATAGACGGTACCCTGTCATTCAAGGAGCGTAATGTACAAATTAAGGGATTTTCAAGGTGATAATGTGTGAATTTCGTTTCAGCGCGTATTGGCATTATTCACTGACGATTCAATAAAAGAAAAGCGTAAAGTCTACAATTCAATGAAAGGACTTACGACTAGGACACGTATCAATTCTGATATTAGAAATGTTATACATTTTTATGCACATCGCAATTTAAATAAAATTTTGATTTATTAAAAATATTATCTGAATTCCCACAGCAGATTCGCGGATCAATAAATATTCGTACATCAACCTACGGCTTATAACTAAACCCTTTGAATAAAAATTCAATCGAAACACAACATCATTTTGGCCCATAAAACCAGCTTGCAATATTTCCATACATATTTGTTATTCGAAACCAAAAGTATATCACCAATAAACCCATAAAAGCCGGGTTTGTTTAATCGTGAACTCACCGCCATCACCCCGGACTAAACCAAATGCCAGCATTTAAAACAACAAAACATAAGAACACAAAAATATCCTACTGTTGGCGACAAAGGTATATGTACATACATATGTAGGTTGCTAAGGTTAGCTAATACGACATACTCAGCGAATCAACTCAAAAATCGCTGCTGACTACAACACACAAATGAAGACGAAGAATATGAAATATTAACCAACGGTCGTATAAAGTTTACAACTCGCACATATGGTCACGTCCATATACTCCGATGCCTTGCGCTTGGCTAAAAATAATGTCATTAAGCGTCCTTTTTTGTCGTAAAAATTCGCACGCCAGGATGTCGAAAGAACACAAAAATGCAAAGTAATCCCAATGCAATACGCATAATGCGCCAATTTGCCATTTTGTTACACACCCACACATACGCTCAGTGGAATCCATAAGGCACCACTCATGTAATGACAATATTAAGGATAATAAAACGGTCGAATTCAAAATCATAGGCCTCCTTCGATACGTTTTTATAGCCCAGATAGAGGGTTTAGAATAGAAATCGACCGTTTTATGACCCCCAATTGGAAACACCTGAAAGGGAAATAAAAACTCGAATCAAATGGCATTCCTTTGGAGCCACATTGACTCCATGTCCTTCATAGATTTGCGGGGAAATTCTCTGCAGATTTTTTTCAGTTATGCACAAATGCTAATGTACGAGTATCTACGAATTAATGAGAATACAATGGCGAATGAGAATATCGGTATCTAATCCCAACATTATCATAAACAAATTGAACAACTTTCTGTTGTCAAGATCCCTTGGGACCTTTGAAAGGACCCGCAGAGGACGTTTTGTCTAACAAAAGTGATTGAAAGGGGTTGCCGCCGGCACAGACAGTTGTCCAACCGAATGTACCTACTGATCCATCGCATCTAATAAATATTTAATTTCGTATTCAGCTCAACTCAACCATGTTAACCGCCAATAAGGTTGTGATTATCCCGCAATTATTCACCCCCTGATTTACGTAGCTAGAACTTGATGCAGCTTTCACCGAGTTTGTTTGCGGTGGTGGTGCGATGTTGATGTTTTCGGTGTTGGCGGCACGTGATCGGTCACGTGTCTTTGGGGCGATGGGAATTTGTGCTTGGTAACTTCACACTCGGTTACGCATAATGAAATCACCATCTAATTCCTAATAGTTCCTTGTTTGTAGGTTGTCATTCATGTAATTCTATTCGAGCGGACGTCGTCGTTAAACTGAATTTGAAAATATTTACGAACGGTTCCCCTCATTCGGATGATGGCTTGAAGCCGTGCTGGATAAGTTTTAATCTTTCTTTGAAAGCAATTACAGATTTTAAAGTAGGATTTGTTGTGTATAAAAATTATAGAGAATATAGCATGATACAATGTCCTTTGGGAACCATATTTCATGCCATTTTAAGAAGATATGATTAAACTGTGACACGCTTTTATGAGTATTTATGGAAACAGCTATTGTATGTGCAGGCAGAGATGTAAGCATGAAAGTCCTGAGATTTCGCAATACATATATATGCTCATATATATGTCTCACCTTAGTTGAATGTTTCATTTCTTCGTATTGCATTGAAACCTTTCTAGGACAAACATATAGGTTGATCAGGCGCGTTATGCTCTCAACGCCAAAGTATTAATAACGAATGGGTCTAAGAGATTCAAGACGAGCAACAATCTATTTAAAGGAACCCGCTGAAGCGGGAACTAACCACAAAATAATCCAGCATACGGGAGACCATCAACCAGTTATTAAGATGGATCCGACATGAATGTCCAGAGACAAGACACTGATACCCAATCATGGGAGAGCACTGACCCCCGATTATGTTTAAGGATGGGGGACCATCCATATGAGATGAAAATCGCAAGTGCAATTTCCAATCAATGACTAGCAATAACAGAGTACCAACTAAAGTCACATATGAAGAAAGACCAGGCATGCCTGATGATCAGAGACGAATGACAATTTTTATTTTGTTTTTGAGAAGTTTTTCGTGACAACAATACTCTCGTATGTTTGTCAGACGTTCACGAGAGGTGGGACCGTGAAAAAACGTTTAGTATTTTCGATGATTCGAAGATTGAACTTCACGCGAAATGGTCCGACACACTAACCACTACTCCACGGCGCCCCACATGTTTGAATGTCTCTGAACTCTGGTGACCAGTCAAGTTTGAAACTCCATCGTGACGTGTTAATCAGACCGGATCATTCTTAGTTATGACTCTTAAGTGCTTGATAGTTTCTCGGCTTTGGCGGTCAGTTATATCTGACACTCAATCGTGAGTAGTTGATAGTCCATCGGCTCAGGTATTCATTTCTAGTTGGCCCCATGAGTAATTGATATTCTCAAGTACCGGATCATTCCTAGTTGGCACTCCGTCATGAGTGGTTGATAATCTCTCGTCTCCGGCGATCAGTCATATGTGGTACTCCGGCATGAATAGCCGACAGTGTCTCGACTCTGCTGGTCGTTCATATGAGTCGTTTATAGTATTCGAGTTCTGTTGTTTAGTCAAAGTAGATACCACGTCGCCATCAACCAGTTATTAAGATGAATCGGTCATGAATGATCAGAGACGAGATACTGATAACCAGTGATAAGAGAGTACTAACCCCGATTAAGTTTAAGAATGGAAGACTATCCACCAGCTGTGGAGGAGAACTTCCAATCAATGATTAACAATAGCAGAGCAGCAACTTAAAAGTCACTCATGAAGAAAAACCAGGCAAGCCTGATTATCGACACGGGAGAGATACAGATAACCAACCAGTAATCAGGGAGAAACAAGTTCGAATGTCTCTCATATCTCCCATGATTGGTCTCTTGACTCTGGTGGTCAGTCATATAACTCCGTGGTGAATCGTTTATAGCATTTTGAAAGATTTTTTTGTGCTTTCAAAATATTGAAAGTTGAAAAAAATCCTTAGGCGTATAATTTATTTCTAAGGCCAATAACGGTACTACCATCCAATCTCGGTGAGTACATTCTTTAAATCCGGTCATAATCTGTTAGTCTTACATTTATACCCAAATTCATGAAGACTCCACTTTTATGCTTTCTACATTATTATTTCCAATTTTCATTATTAACTTTTCACTTTCTCTAAATGTTAAGTATTTTCTTCCCCTCATTTTAACTAGCTTCAAATAGTACCACCACATCCTTCAAGCAAATGCAACCACATTTTCAAAGCTTACCAAATCACATGAAATAACTAAAAACGACCCGATTTCCCAATGTATGTACATCAGTGACCTCGCCAACTGTTCCAGGGTAGGCAGTTAAATTAGAAGGATTAAGGATTATGGCACGTCATAAATTCTAGCAATAGTCATGCCAATTACAATTACAAATTGGACCCGGCATATGTGGGCAAAAACTTGAGTAAGTAATTTTATACTCAATTCATCGGAACGCGGATTACAAACGTTTTCATACATACATTTCATAAATACCAACTGGCTACAAATACGTATGGTAATCAGGAAGAATAGGGGCTGCAGTGATTATTGTCGAAAACCCCAACTGACCTTATTACGCCGAAAGTTATCAAAACCAATAATTTTCCCCGGCAACTCCGGAGAGGGTGTTTTCGACAATAAGCAACGCTACTTATGTAAATGGTATTCGATTGAGGAAGCAGTTTATGCAGCATAAATCCAGCTTATTAGTTCTTTTAGCTCTTTTAAGGTACACAGACATTGCTTTCACGAAACGAAATCTTTGCTGACGATTCAAGATTCGCTCCATCCCTCCGATGCTAAGGCTCATTTGTACACTGGTTACATGTGGACATGATGTTGCGAAATGTACAAGAGTCAGTTGTCAATCGCACATGTTGCATCCTGAAGTCCTGACTCCAGATTGTGACACCGTACACAGTACAATCCTCCCCCGGTGGTAGTCAATCAATTTATATCTTTTACCCGGTTTATTCAAATGTGAGTCGTTTTTACATATAACGCATATGCTGTACTATATATAGTCTTAATAGGAGCAACAAAAAAAATAAAATAAATGCATACAAATAATTTCTGCGGAACAAATTGAATGCCATTCTCTCCGCCCATTTCCAAAGGGAACAATTTCCCTCTCTCTCTGAATAGAGACTAGAAAAAAAAAATCCGCAATATTTTGATTTAAATTTCACCTTTATCTCTGCCAAATATTCGAATAAATCATTGAGTAATGAATGAAATATGACGTTTTCTCTCGATACTGGTGTAGCGCGCGGGCAAAACAAATTTATGCGCAACTACTGCTCCGAGAAATCAATTCTGGATTCTCACTCAAACCAGGACGATGGAACCCCCGAGAGAATATTCGATATTCTAAATATTCCGTCGTGATATATAGAAATATGAAAAATATCCAAAAATTGGATGTACATATCTAGATTTTTAGATCTTTCTCCTGTTTTTTTTTCCATCTGCCGATACCGTAAGAGATTGTGTTCGACGGAAACGTTTTTTGATTTATCTATTGGACGTCGATAAAATTTTAACCATCCAAAAATTGTATTGCAAAACATTAACATTCAGATTCGGTAAACAAAGAAGGATCCCCATGAGTAACATGCTTCATATCTTAGCGTGACTTCAAAGAGTAAAATCAATATTTTACCTTTCGAAATACTTTTTTTTTTCTTAAAGTTTAATAAAATATAAACACTCATCTAAGTATTCCGTATGGGCAACTGTTTTTAAAGCATCTTCTTTGCACTTTCATATAGAAGTAGATTTCGATTGCAGACGGTACTACTGGGCTCGTTATTATTCGCGCATTATTTACATTTAGCGAATTATATGCCACTTGGCGAACTCTCTACTATGACACGGAAGAGGGACCAAAGAAGTACAAGATCACGGTCAGTCCTACAAAGGCCAAATGAAGTGGACATTATCGGTTATGCCGACGATATTGCAGTTGTAGTAGTGGCCAAAACATTAGAGGAAGTTATGCAAAACTGCAATCAAACATTCACAAACGTAAAGCTATGGCTACAGACATCAGGTTTAGAAGTAGCGGACCTCAAAACCGAATCCGTTCTCATTAAAAAAATAAAAAATAAATATTTGCGCAACAGCTCTCTAAGTGCCAGGGCCTAGCTTCTCGCAACCACTCATGTTGTGTGCGTTATATTTTTCACACGAATAGAAGGGACCTACAGTTTAGTGTTGTATCCGAACGGCGATTTGAGAAGCTTTTTCGTGACAACAATACTCTCGGATGTTTGTCCGACGCTCGCGAGAGGTGGGACCGTGAAAAAAACTTGTTGGTGTTTTCTGGGATTCGAACTTGCAACCTCATGCATAGTGATCCGACACACTAACCACTTATGCCACGGCGCCGACATCCGTTCTCATAAGCAGCCGTAAAAAAGTGCAACACCTTACCATACAGGTCGGTGAGCAAATCATAGAGTCGAAGCCGTACATCAAATACCTGGGAGAGTTGCTGGACCACAGACACTTAACGTACGCAGACGAGAAGGCCTCTCGGACAGTAGCGGCACTATGCAGACTAATGCCAAATATTGAGGGACCAAGGCAACCAATGAGAAATCTTCTAACGACCATGAGTAAGTCAATACTCCTGTATGCGGCCCCAATATGGGCATAAGCACTGCAAGTCACAAGTACATTAGAATGATGAGCTCGGCGCAAAAAATCCCATCTTTAAGGGTATGCTGCGGCTTTAGAACTGTGTCAGTGGATGCGATAAGTGTAATATCAGGCCGGATGTTTATCGATCTAGACGCGAAGAAGATCGCTGCACTACGTGAAAACGAGCAAAACGAGATGACAGAACAAAAACTGTAGAAGCTATAAAAGCAGAATGGCAACATAGGTGAAACATCACAACCAAAGGGCGATGGACATACAAATTTATCCCAGAAGTTGATGAATGAATTAACAGAAAGCACGGGTAGGTAAACTACTACCTAACACAATTTCTATCGGGGCAAGGATGCTTTCGGGAGTATCTCTACAAGTACAAGCACGCGGATGACCCATTCTGCCAGCACTGTGAAGGAAAAGTGCAGATCGCAGAGCATGAACTGATGGAATGGCAAAATTATACAAGAGTTAGGAACATCATAAAGAGCAATTGGCTGCCAAGTGACCTCGAGAAGCCTTATCTCATTTATGCTGGCGAGGAGCGAAGGCTGGGAGACTGCAAACAAAGTAATCACGAGTATGAAGCAGCAACTACGTATAGAGGAACGTGGAGTGACGAAATGTCAAACCTGTCCCTGCAAAGGAAAACCTTGACTGGCGGTGCCGCAGGGGAACAACAGGGCAGAGAAATAGGAGGGTTTTTTTTAACCATGCAGGAGCATGGAGTTGGGCATAACTAGTAGCATAACTACAAGCACCCATAAAGGACTTTTACACCTACCTGCGCAGAAAAAACAAAAAAAACCCTGCTTGGCGAACCAAAAATTATAACTCAAAGTAATGAATCGAAATAAAATATAGAAATTGTTTTGTCTTTTGCGTTTCGTTCGCTAAATCAGTCAAAGATAATTTTTAATTGCCTGATACAGGCGAATAAACTGATCGCGAATGGGAGGGAGAAAATGTATGGATGCACCCTGATAATACTGTTTAGGTAAACAAGGGCACATAACTCTATAGCAAAAGATAAAGACGGGTTTAGCAGTAAATGAAAGCAAAAGAGAAAAGGACATCAAACATCGGCGGGGGCACAACGAACTTGGCGGGCGCAACTAAAAACAGCTGACTCGTAACCGGGCTGGCTGGAGGGGTTTGTTGGATGAGACGCAGGTCCTCCCCGGACTTCCCTAAGTAAGTAAGTAACTCTATAGCTTGGGAACATTGGCTGTGAGATTAAGTGTTTTATTACTTTCTTAGTAAATAGATGTAGGGGATCAGCCTTATAGAAGCATTCATTGTAAGTACGGGTCTTATGATACCAAGATCCTTTAAATTAGTAAGCATACATACAGGGTTTCCCAGTTAAGCAGTATAATCCTTTAAGAGGAGATACCTGAAGTTCCACCAAAGAAAAAATTGGCCACATTTCAAGTTTATACATTTTGGAAAGACAATTTAGTAGCGCATACAAGTTTCAAACACATCGGGTACAGCTATGCAGCTACAAAAAAGTTATGGCTCCTTAAACTCAAAATAATGAAAATTTGTTGTTCCATTTTTTCACTTAAAATGCATTTTTCTCAAAATGTTTACTTAATATTTTTTTTTTATAAAATTTTTATCCCTAAAAAATTTACTTAAAACTATGTTAAGCAACTTTTTTACGTACGATCAACAGAAGGGTAGTAAAAGCCATTTTTTGTCAGACAAAAATGGTCAAAAAGAAGTGTAGGTACTTACTGAATTAGTCTTAAAACAGAACAGTTTATGGGATGTTTATAGCAATTGTTCGAAGTGCCTTCCTTCCATTTGAATACACTTTCGAACGCGTTTAAGGATTTCGGATGGCAGATTAACGAGCAGCAAACTTCTTCTCATCTCTTCTATGCGCTACTAAATTGTCTTTCCAAAATGTATAAAATTATTTTTGTACCTATAATAGTTTAGAAGTTATAGCCTTTAAAGTGGTTACACCTCCAAATAAGAGGTTACACCCACTTTGATGGGCTATAACTTGAAATGTGGTGTGAATACCCCCTGCCATACAATTTTTTGTTCGGTGGAACTTCAGGTATCTCCTCTTAAAGGATTATACTGCTTAACTGGGACACCCTGTATAGACAGGGCGATGTCTGCCCTAAAGTAGAAACGTGCACGTACCCTTTTTAAAACACAATTATCATTTAGTTACTGTTCGCACGAAAATTACTCCGAGGAATTATAGCGTAGCCCAAAAATTTGTCAAATTATGCGTTTTTCAAAAATTCAAATTCTACTGACCCATAAATTCTTTCAATGCTCAAAATCGACCAAATCATCCTCGTGTGTTGCACGAAAGGACCCAACAATAACATTTCTGTCCGCAATGTAATAGAAACGTTTCAAACGTACGCCACGTTATACAGCAAGTGTAACGTAGAATAAGATTTATTATTCTAGGTCATAATATTCCAGAAAACACGGCACAAAACGAACAAATTACACGCCGTTTGTGGAAACGTTAAGCTGGCGATGATAACTGCGAACACCATCTGGAAATGAACTTAGGTATATAGGTATTTTGATAAGGACAAATTACCTAGGAGTCCTTACGGCATAGCCAACATACAGACCTACACGCACACACGTAAATATTCTATTCTTCATTTGAAATGACAAGCGGAGATGATGAGTACGATGACGAAGCGGATATCACACTGTGGGCGTGGGCGTGAATCCCTCGTGACTGTAAGGACGAAAGCAACCACAATTGCAAATGCACACTTCGTTCTAAATTCAAATATAATCGAAAAAATTAAATCACTGAAAGCATTTGCCTTGCATTAGGGTTGTCATTTTCGAAATGTTTAAATCTTTTTTTTTTTTTTTCTTGTCGCATATTTCCATACAGTGTGGCTGGTAAGTAATCGGACAACAGATTTAGTAAAGTTTTTAGGCGTTTTTCGCTTTTCGGCGATTGTCGTTTTATTCCTCAGATGTACCATGAATACATTTTCATAACTTTTTCAATATGAAAGAGTTGCAACAGTTCTCTTTACGACAAAAACTGTCAGCAGGTCGTAGCTGTAAAAAACAACAATCGTCGAAAAGCGAAAAACACCAACGGGGTTGTTGAGAAATAAAAAAAGAGGTGGGTTATGTAGGTATGTACATATATGACATAAACGTCATAATAATTTTGGAAGCAATGCGATTCCTGGAAACATGAACCATGCTTATTCGTATACATGCTTTTGCGTAACGAACAATGAGATTTCGTAGATAGGGTGTTCATAAAATATGTCTTTAATCCACCCGGTTTTGGTCTACAAAATAACATTGAATTTACGTAGCCACTACAAGAAATTTTCAGAGTCTCCAGTGTTAAACTCGATCTCGAAGAAGAACCAGTACATTTCTGCCATTTTTTGCTAATAAAATCGCCCAATACAACGTTCGACTCGTGAATTATGATAGGGGCCACAACCACAACACTGGAAAATCAGACAGACAAGGTCTGACATGAAGGCTTAAAGTTTAAATTACGACAAGTTCTGCCAGAGCACCTATACAATATTTTGAAGAACTACCTTACGAATAGACTATTCCGCGTCAAATGTGAAAACGAATATTCAGATTTTAAGGAAATAATGGCTGGGGTGCCGCAAGGAAGTGTACTTGGTCCAGTCTTATATCTATTATACATTCGTGATATACCACAAGTAGACGGTATTAAGCTAGCTACATTTGCCGACGACACTGCTACCTTGGCAGTAGGTAAAATGGTCGAAGATACTACAGAAAAACTGCAAGAAGCTTTGGATAGAGTAAATGAATGGACAAAGGTTTGGCGAATCGCACTCAACGAGACCAAATCTCTTCATGTAAATTTTACTTATAAGAAAGTAAATAATTTGCCGATCTTTTCAAACTCGGTTCAAATTCCGTTTGCAAACGAGGTTAAGTACGAGTATCTTGGAATGACACTTGATGCAAAGCTGAAATGGAAGGTGCATGTAAATAAAAAACGCAAAAAACTAGATAATAAATATAGAGAAATGTATTGGTTACTTGGAAAACATTCCAAGCTTAAAATAGAGAACAAACTGCTTTCATATAGGCAAGTGCCTGTAGGGACATATGGTATACAATTCTGGGGTTGTACCAAAATAAGTAATATTAAAATTTTACAAACTTTTGAAAACAAAGTGCTAAGAGGTATTGTTAATGCGCCATGGTATACAGAAACAGCGATATCCACAGAGATCTTGGCATTAAAACAATCGAAGACGAAATCAAAAACTACGCGAGAAAGCATAAAAGTCGACTAGAAAGTCACGTAAATATTACAGTCCTCCAAGTTTTGGATGAAAGAAATTTACTACGCCGTCTACAAAGAACCAAACCTTTAGACTTAGCGCGTCTAAACTGCGGAACTAGCAGGAACTTCTAATGGGAAGGTACCTGCAAAACGTTATTATTTCGTGAAATGAAAGCTACTTAATAAGTCGAATACTTAGTTGTAGTATAAATAAAAATAAGTCTGTTTTGAAGGAAGGTTTTTTAGTGGGTAAGAATCCCATACTACTATGAGCACGCGCTCTCGATCCTCATAGTGTCTTATTGAAGATTTTCACATACCCTCGGAAAAATAAAGGGACAATCGGTTTACTTTTTAGTCACATTGTATAATATTCACCCCGGCATGTGAATTTTTCTCATCACAAAATTTGTAAATGGATGCGCATTACACAGAATTATTACAGCAGATTATTTTTTTTTACGTGTTTATTACCTTTGGTGACATCTGAGCCCTCTCTCTGGAGGCAAAAGCGAATATAAATGTTGATTTAATTACATGAAAAATGGAACAACATATGAAACAATTACATTCAATTACATTATACTCCTATGGTGCTACTCTGTGTTGTTGTAATAATGCTGCAGTATTATAATTGCGTGTTAAAACATCTTTTCTTTTTTGGTTCTATTACACATTTGGGTGATTTTGCAAATGGTAACAAGAGAAAGTTACACCAATCTCGGTATTTCCCATACACAAACCCTTAATGATGGCATGCCATGATGCAGGGGCTGAAGCATACCATATGCTTCAATTATTATTATCCTTTATTTTATACGTGCTTTAACACAAATTCACATCATTTTGATGGCGAAATCACAGTGTGTGTCTATATATCAACAATGTTAAAAGTCATCATTTGGTCATTACCCAGCTATATTTTACTATTCACAAGTGAGCTGTAACACGTGGTACACGCCTTTGGCTTTATTAAACAGGGTGGCTACGAATGCTTGGTACATAGAGTCAAAACCAACAATAGTATATGCTCTCGCACAGTCAGGTTTGTGAGAAAGAAAGCAAAAGAAAACTTATGGTCGAGAATGAATTCAAAATGAACACGTAGCTCTAAGTTGGGGAGAAAGAAACAGAGAAGACGAAGCTGGTAGGGGTTGATTTGATTTAAAATTCAGACCAAATAACATCACCTGTGCGCGCCATAGTAGCATGTTCAAAAACGTATTTTCAATCATATTCAAGGAAATTTACAATCATAATGAAATCCATGACAGGATGATGAAGGGTGGGAAACTGGCGAACAGGATGCTTTTGATTTTATTAGGTGTTATTGAATTTGGGAAGATATTGCTGAATTATTAATAGCAAATGTGCTGTGGTGGGTGAAAGAGGGCAAGTTGGAAGTTTAATTATTCAAGCTTTTGAAGAATTTCTCACCAAGTACAAGTATAATATGTACTTCTTCGTGGTTCTGGTATAAGCTGCTTGACAATTAGTGCAGTCTCATGCACGAACCTTAAAAATGTTTTCCGTTAGGTTTATGCTCTGGGTATAATAAAATGGCTGAAAAGGATAAACTTTCAGAAAGGATTCATTATATACTGATGATGAAAAAAAAGATGTTTGCCATGGAGCATTTTTGAAACACAAACAACTTTCTTTCTACCAATTTCCTTAACATGCAGGGTACTGTGTTTTGGCGATTTAGAACCCTAATATGGTTCGAACGCATTTGGCTTGGAATTAAGAGTACTATTGGCAAACTAGAAAATTACAATTATGTACAATTGTTTATTTTTTCGCCAAATCAGGCATTGAAAATATTTATTTCCCTGACTCAGCCGAACGAAATCTGTTTGATTAACTGACTGTAATATGAAGTTATCAGATTCGTTGGAATTTTAGTTCTTGAATGGTAATAGCGGGGTCCTTAATCTTTACTCACCAGCGGATAGTAGGCGAGTGGAACTGCTTATAAAGACTAGACGCAAAGAATCAATAGATTATGAATTACGACCTTCTGGTATTGGAACTCAATTTTTTTTTTAGTTTTCCTATAGACATTTAAAACTTGGGTACGTCCTTATTTGTCGTCTTTTATCATAAAATTGTATACATATATATAAAAAATAGCTTATAGTTAAAATGGTTTGGGGTTTCCTCCTTAAGAACGTCGATAGTGAACTCATGGAGATCTGAAGCAGTTGTTATTATTTCCAGCAGTTGCTGAATGATTTTAAACAATTTTAGTTCAATGACGTACTCGCGTCATGTAAGCAAAAGAGGCTACCTTTGAGAAGCCTCAAATTTCGATTAAAAAAAGAAAGATGTCTGTTTTCTTGTAACAAGAAGATATTATCAAGTATTTAGCTTCCCCATAATACAACGCGAAGAGTTTGAATGTTTCGCAGTTGATCAGAACTTACTATTCAATGGTAAAAAAATCAGAATATAAAATATAGCCGGGGTAATCATGCCTGTCGTAAATGGCGACTAAAATCCAATCTCCGTATACCGAGTGTATAGTGTATACAAAACATACAATGAACAAAACGACAAGATTTATTGCCCCAGGTGGCAGTCCAGCTTTACTGGAAAATCCACCCTCTTCGGAGGTCGGTTGTACGAATTCTGGGGAGAGCCGCTTATTGCAGTCCAATGGCCCTTTTTCAAAAAGTTCAAGGCTATCTCGATCTCCTCCACCAAGATCGAATAACTCCGGAAAAAGAAGTCCACCGGTAGCGCCAGCGCGCGAAATTCAGGACTTAGCGAAATATAAAAGTCCTGAGGAAGAAAATAAAACACTCTATCAAGATCTTAAGAAAGAGATAGAGTTATTAAAAGAAGGAAATAAGGTCCTAAAGAACACACATATATAGAAAGAACGCGAATGTACTCCAGCACACTTAGCTGGTCGGGAATATCACACCAATGAAGAAGAGCTGGCACGCGAAACGTATCGGGTCCCAAAGAAAAGACCTATTTAGAAACGGAGAGCCGGTTCAACGCCCGTAGTCTAGCCCCTAAAAGATGAAAATCGCAAAGAGCCGCAAGAAAAGCAACATCGAGCGCAATTTCGTCCACCCCCACCACTAAACATCGTCGGGATAACGGAATATAATAAGTTGCAAAGCCTCATTAAAAGAACGTTAAGATCGAAATATAGGTTACATCTTTGAGGGCTAATGCGTGGAAAATTAACGTCGATAACTACAACGACTACCGAGCAGTGTCCCAAAAGCTAAATACCGAAAAGATTCAGTGGTATACTTTCGAAATCAAGTACGAAAGGCCACATCCTGTTGTTGCGAGGAGACTCCACCTCATGTGCACCAAAGAAGATGTTATGACCGATCTTTAAGTCAAAGGCTTTAAAATTCTTGATGCCGTTAATAAATAAAGACGTCTTGGTAAGGCGTGGACTTCCACTTTTTATGCTTACCTTCGATAAGTCTGATATTACGAGTATAATATCGACTATATCTACCGAGTTAGAGCTATACTAAATATCATAGTCAAAATCGAGCCCATGCGTAGAAATTTAAGCCAAGGATTTAATCAAACGCAAATGTACTGTAAAAAAGAACCGCAATGTGTGAAATGCGCCGGAAATCACTTCTCCCAAGTTGGTGGAGTAAATAAACAAACCTCTGCAACCTGTGTTAATTGTAAGGGAAAGCACCCGTCAAATTATCGAGGCTGTGAAGTAGTTAAAGAGTTGTAAAAACGGAGAGATGCGCTCCTTAAGCCCCTAAATGCAAAATCAAACTAAGCCAAGGCGTAAGATCGCGCAGGAGAAAGTAGGCAAACTGAAACTACCGGGTTCAGAGCGCAAAAAGGTGAGGGAAAGAGTGACAACAGAAAAGTCCCTGACCTCTGTTCTTAAAAGAAACGGTACTGAAAAGTTACCATTGGAAAAGCCACCGGGTTTACGCTCAGGCCGTGGCATCCGAAAAACCAAAACACGTTGAAATTTCGACGGACCCTGTCTCTCATGTTTTCTCAATTATTCTCGCGAAATTTGAAGAACAAAGCAAAATAAATAAAATTATTCTCGATAGGCTGGTTAAGCTTGAAAATAATTCGCGGAATACGCGTACTTCAACTAGAATATGAGTGAAAAACGAATGTTAAAAAATATTTACTTGGAATGCAAACGGACTTTTGCAAAAACTTGACGAATAGGAAATGTTCATGCGGGAAAAAGATATTGATATTTGTTTGATTTCTGAAACCTACGTAAAAAAACGAATTGCATTTAAAAATAAAAGGCTATAACGATTACCACGCTTGCCACCCTTTGGGAAAAGCGAGAGGCGAATCATCCTTGCTTATTAAAGACTGCATCGAATAATCCGAAGACCTAAAGATTGAAACTTTGCAACTGTGCACAATTCGAGTTAGAGCGTACTCTTAAAATATTATCTATTTATTTATTTACTGTCCATCGCATTCCGCGCTTGAAAAAAGTGATTTTACTAACTTGTTTGAATCGCTGAAACCTAATTTCATTATTAGCGGCAATTTTAATGCGAAACATACGTTCTGGGGCTCAAGGTACAGCTCGAAAAAGGTAAAATGCTCTGTGGACCAGGTATGGAGTAAAGTTGTGATTTCCATTCGACGGGTAAACCGACTTACTGGCCTGATAGATTTTTTCGTTGTGAAAGGAATATCTACCAACCACATAAAAGTTAAAGAGAGCTTTGATCTCTCGTCTAATCATTCCCCAGTTATTTTGACATTAAGCGAAAAACTAGTCTATAACCTAGAGCCAGCCAGATTAACTGGTAGAACAACTAACTGGGAAGGCTTTAGGAACGAAATTAAAGATAATGTTGAACTAAGCGTTCCACTTACGACACCCTATGAACTTGAGGTTGAAGTTGATCGCTTCGTTGAGATTGTACAACTCGCCTCTTGGAATAATACGCCCAATCCAAGGAAAACGCCGGACAGATACGGTTTACGATATCCTCCGAAAATAAAAGAATTGGCCAAGGAAAAAAGAAACTTACTTACTTAGATGGCGCTACAGTCCGGGGTGGACCTGGGCCTCAACCAACAAACCTCTCCAGCTAGCGCGGTTACGAGCCAGCTGCCTTCAGTTGCGCACGCCAAGTTAGTTGAGGTCCCCCTCCACTTGTTTGCGCCACCTACCGCGAGGTCGTCCTCTACTGCGTCGTCCAGCCGCGGTGGATTCGAAGACTTTCTTAGCGGGAACGTTGGGCTCCATCCGCTCCAAATGACCCAGCCATCTTAATCGCTGTATGTGAACTCTTCTGGCTAAGTCGATGTCCTTGTAAAGACCGTATAGTTCGGCATTGTACCTTCTCCTCCACTCAACGTCTATGCAGACGGGACTAAAGATCGCTCGAAGAACTTTTCTCTCAAAATAACCAAGGGCATCCTCATCCGGTTTTGTCAAAGCCCATGCCTCTGCGCCATACAGCAGGACTGGGATGATTAGTATCTTATAGAGAGTTACCTTAGTAGTTCGAGATAGGCCTTTGCTACTTAATTGCCGTTTTAGCCCATAGAAACAACAATTGGCCAGAGTAATTCTTCGTGTGATCTCCCTACTGATGTCATTTGCGGAGTTCACCATAGAGCCTAGGTAGACAAAATCCTTTACTACCTAAAAATTATATCTGTCTATTGTGGCGTTCTGTCCAAGAAGCCGATGTTGGGTGTCCTTTTTTGTAGACAGCATATATTTTGTTTTGCTTTCATTGACCGCTAGACCCATCTTTGCTGCCTCGGTCTCAATACTTGTAAATGCCCCATTGACGGCGCGCTGAGTTCTTCCGATTATGTCAATGTCATCGGCATAAGCGAGTAGTTGTACAGACTTGTAAAAGATTGTACCTCCGGTGTTGGCTTGTGAGTTTCGTACAATTCTTTCAAGTACTATGTTAAAGAGATCGCATGATAGCGCGTCACCTTGTCTAAGACCTTTCCTGACATCAAATGGTTCGGTGATGTTCTTACCGACTTTGATGGAGCAGCGAGAGTTCTCCATCTTCATTCTGCACAAACGGACGAGATTGGCAGGGATGCCAAGACTAGACATAGCTCTGTATACCTCGTCTCTATACACGCTATCATAGGCAACTTTGAAATCGATGAAGAGGTGGTGCGTAACGATTTTATATTCATGGGCTTTTTCCAAGATCTGCCGTAGTGTGAATATTTGGTCAATGGTGGACTTTCCCGGCCTGAAACCGCACTGATAAGAACCTATCAGGTTGTTGACGATCGGTTTTAGGCGTTCACATAATACGGCAGACAGGATTTTATATGCGATGTTGAGGAGACTTATACTTCTGTAATTGGCGCAGTTCAGAGGGTCTCCTTTCTTCAGGATCGGGCAAACGATGCTGAGGTTCCATTCATTGGGCATACTTTCGTCCTACCAGATTTTACAGATGAGCTGGTGCATGCTCCTTACCAACTCATCTCCTCCTGCCTTGAAAAGTTCAGCGGCAAGGCCGTCGGCTCCAGCAGCTTTGTTGGATTTGAGTTTAGATATCGCTATCCTCACTTCATTCTGATCGGGTTGACGGGAATCTTGACTGTCATCGTCACTGTTGAATGGCTCATTCTGCCTGACAGCGGTTAAAGGAAAAAAGAAAAGCGCGTAAAAAATGGCAACAGAGTCGTGTTCCGCAGCATATAGCACACTTGAATTGTCTGCGCAATTTATTGAAGAAGACTATTAAGGTTTTTAAGAATCATGCAATAGGCTCTTACCTTGAAAGTTTAACAGCGAATAAAGATTCCAATTATTCACTTTGGAATGCTGTAAAAGGCACTAAAAAGCCCAAAGTCCTCGCGCCGTCAATTAAATTAAATCAAAATGAATGGGCAAAGGAAGATAAAGAAAAAGCGGACGTCTTTGCGGCTCACCTGGAAGAAACCTTTAAACCGTACGATGATCAAGTGGTTTACGACATAATCAATAGGTTGGATTTAGCATCTGACGATTTAACACACCCTAAGTGCAATGCCTAGGGAACTCAAACATGAGATCGAGAATCTAAAACCTAAGAAATCTCCTGGTTATGATTTGATTACCGGAGAAATTCTCAACGTTTTACCTAGAAAAACATTGATTAAGCTTCTCCATATTGTAAATGCTGCGCTCAGATTAAAACACGTGCCGAGCCAATGGAAATTTGCGGAAGTCATAATGGATTTAAAACCAGGAGAACCGCCAAATGAGGTAAAATCGTATAGACCAATTTTGCTTCTTCCAGTCATATCCAAAAATTTCGAGAGGATATTACTAAGGCGTCTCCAACCAGTTATAGAAGAAAATAATCTTATACCTAACCACCAGTTTGGGCGACGATTGACCAGGTGCATAGAATTACTGATGTAATCGAGAAAAAAAGGTTTGCTCAAGCGTATTTTTTTGATGTCTCGCAAGCCTTTGATAAGGTTTAGCATGATGGCTTGAAACGCAAACTACGAAAAGTTCTCCCTGTATTCCTATACGATATTCTAGAATCATATCTCGGGAATAGACTCTTCCGTGTTAGACATGGAATCGAATACTCCGAACTCAAAGAAATTCCGGCCGGCGTACCGCAAGGAAGCGTTCTTGGGCCACTTCTCTATTTGTTATATACTTGTGATATACCGGAAGAAGATGACACTATCCTTGCTACGTTTGCCGATGACACCGCTATCCTAGCAGTAGGTAAAACAATCGAAGAAACGACTGCAAAACGCACTGAATAATGTAAATGAATGGACGAGGGGCTGGCGGATCGCCCTCAACGAATCTAAATCTGTTCACATGAATTTCACTTATAAGAAAACTAATCACTTGCAAATTTTTCTAAATTCAGCCCGTATACCTTTTGCAAACGAGGCCAAATACCTGGGAATGACGCTCGACGCAAGGCTGGAATGGAATTCGCACGTAAAACGAAACGTAAAGAACTCGAAATCAAATATACAGAAATGGACTGGTTATTCGGAAAACATTCCCAGCTCAGTGCTGAGCACAAACTGCTTTTATACAAGCAAGTGCTAAAGCCGGTATGGACCTACGGTATACAACTTTGGGGTTGTACCAAGAAAACAAATGCCAATATTTTACAAACTTTTCAAAATAAAGTGTTAAGAGAAATTGTCCAAGCGCCGTGGTATAGTAGAAAAGACGATATCCACACGGATCTCGGAATTCCGACAATCGAAGCTGAAACTAGAAGCTTCGCGAGAAAGCATAGAAACCGACTAATCGGACATGTCAACAATACAGTCCTGCAAATTTTGGATGAGAGCAATTTATTGCGCTCAAAAATGATTCGAGTATACCTTTCAGCGATTTAAAAAAAAATTTTTTTTTTTAAGAATGACCACTTTATTACTGAACTTACCTTTTTCCTGAATGAATTACTTTGGTAAATCTGCGGCTGATGCCCTATCGCGCTGAACTTGTTTTTTAAATGCTTTGTATGGTCTTCGGCTTTTAGTGACACATTTTACCTAAATTGTTTATATGCGATATTGATGTTTGTTTTATCGCTCAACAATGATTTGAGAGTTATGTTTCAGCGACTTTTAAACTTTTTTTTTAAGAATGACCACTTTATTACTTTTCATTTTTCCTGAATGAATTACCTTCATAAATCTACGGCTGAGCCCTATCGCGCTGAACTTGTTTTTTAATGCTTTGTACGGTCTTCGGCTTTTAGTAACATATTTCACCTAAATAGTTTAAATAAACATTTTTGATTAAGCACATTCCACCTGCATTTTATTTAACTAACCTTGGAAGGCTTGAACCACTTAGTAGCTAAATCACTTGCTTTCTTGGTCTTGAGAAAATTACTCTTCAAAATATTCTTCTACAAACTACTTATTCGCTAACAATTGTCTTTATATTTTCCCTCAAAATCATATTCCCGAAGAATATCTCTTGCTTCTTTCATATCCTTAAGCAATGCTCTAAGGTTGGCTGAATCGATATTCACTTTATGGATGACATCCTTCGGCAGACCTGCACTATTCAGCTCTTGCAACACTTCCAGCTCTAGTTGAACACAGTCGATCGTGTTTTCTGAATGATTAAAGTTTACCGTTCCGAGTTCATTAACTGAAAAGAAAACAACTTTAGGCCGATCGAGTCAAAAGTGTATATAAAACAAGTACTTTTAAGAGAAAGGTCCATAAGCTTCTTTCTTATTTGTGCAGAGGAATTCGAGAGAACACTACACATTGAAGCAGCATGGTCTTTTGGAAGCCCCAACTGTTGTAGCTCTTCGTTGAAGACGGATCCTTCGGTGCTGTGCCTTGCTGCACTAATAAGTAAAAAATTAATACAAGCTACAGCTGATTTCCCATCGTTTTCTAGTGATGAAGTAATCGATCTCACACCGTCCTCCTGTGAATTGATAGAGATAAGACTGGAAGTGCTATTTTACAACGCGAACTTACCGAAAACTCTTCGCCGATAATTTTCTTGGCAATAATCGAAGCCAAGTCCAATAGCTTCTTTGAGTCCAGTACAGACAGTGTTGAAATAATCTCGGCCAATATCCAATCCGGACAGTCTCCGTCTCCGCAAAAACGGAATTTCTACAACAAAATCAATCCAATGCATTGATTTAAATCCTTCCAATCTTGACGTCATTAGAAAATAAAAGTCACATTCCCCATTACTATTTTAGACAGTCACACTCCAATTCACCGCTCCTTACACCATAAAATCTCTCTTCAAATTGTTTAATGACATCAATACTGAGCAAATAATTAATTTACAGACATCACCCTCGAAAATAATCCTCTCACCCCTCAACTACAAAACACCAAATAAGCTCATAGCCGCCTGTAAACATTCAAAGGGTTGTCTGCTATAAGTAGCAATGTTGTGCCTTAATCCTACAGAGACATGTTCAAGAAAAAAACCGCCCTCTTTAAGGCGTAATATAAAAAGAATGCGGTAATTTACAAAAATTAAAGGATACGTTTGCGTCCCCCATCTAACTCATTTGGACGACAAAAAAAAAATTTATATATTTGTACATCTCCAGTCATCAATCCATCTTGCATTCAAATTTATTATCTAACATAATTTTTCGTCTTTTCCTCTCATTCACATCCCGGATACTGAACTCACATCAGTTGCCAGCGCTCCATTCCAATGAGTGCCTTCGCAAATAAGCTGCAAGTTCAAAAACGTTAAGTGAAACGGCTTAGAAATAATAATTATTTCATTACAGCGAAGCAACAAAAATATATGAAAACGTTTTTGTCGCGTATTTTCACTTTATAAATGCCAATACTGAGAGCAGGCAATTAAACGAGTGCGGAGGAAGAAAGAACATGCAGCGCTAATCCTTGCTATATAAGTAGAAAATTTCGAGTAGAGAGATTACAGTTGCCTTTAAGTGCCCGGTGAATCAACAAGTGAACAAGTTTTTAGTTATCAAAACCGAAACGGGATTGTAAACTCAGGTATTGAACATAAGAACTTAATTTTATTTAGTGGACAGAGGGAAAATGAATTCAGTAGAAACTAGTGAAATTGATAAGTGATTCTCATGAACCCTTTCTAAGGTTGTCCAGAATAATTTCAAATGGCATTTATGCAGAACTGATTCTATTGTGCAGATGTACAAATGTCATTTTTCTTTGAATTGAAAACTCGGAAATTTTAGACTTTTAGTGAAAGTGTATAAATTTCCAAAACTGAAATACTGTGAAGCATTGAATGTATGTACGTAACATATTATGCACGGTATCAAAATTTGACGAAGTATGTTCAATGATTTTACTTTTTATTTATTTATTTATTTTTTGCTGTGCAATTCCTTGATTAAGTAGAGCATTTTCAATAATTCTCTCTGTGATAGAGTATAATCACTAAAAGTCAAAAACTATCTGACGGATCCAACAACCACAGCATGTGGTGTGCGGTGGTGTACTACAATAGCAGCGATTTCCCTAACTTCAAAAATCCGAGCGAATTATTATCGCCTAACGCATTTTATAGATTGAAATATTGTCGTAGATATCAAAACGGTTGGACCTTTGTATATGTGAGAAAATAGAAGATACATATACTACTCTATATTACATTTGTGGAAAAATTAACCTTATATACGCAGTCTCATTGTACGGTTTCAGTCGATGCAATATTTCACTATACTGATAGAAAGGTAATGTTATAGGCTTTCCGAGCGATTGATATGGATTTTAATTAATCTGTTATGGAGGAACTAAAAAAAGTGGGCCTTTCAACTATGTCTGCCTGTCTGTTTGTCTGTGGGTAGGTACTGTTCGACTGCAGCCTGAACGGATTGATTTGTGTCAATCCTGAGGCATATAGGCTCACGAGCACCCTTAAGGTCGAATTTGAAAAAAACCTATTTTCGCAAAAACAGTTCTATTGATTTTGTTTAAATTTCATATTTGGATTAGCCTAGACATATGTTATCAATGTAAAAACTCATTACCCCGCTATTTCTCATTCGATTTGATTCAAAGTGAAAATATAAGCTAGGGCATATGGAATGACATAACAAAAATTTAAGAAATATTTGTCCTCACAATTTGCACCTATTTTTGTATTATTCGTCTTATATGTACTTTTTTTCCTTTTATTCCACAGTGCAATGGTAACCACGAAAATGTTTACTCTTCTCCTTTTACTGGTAATTTACTACGAACGCACGAATGCAACTGAAATCTCAACTGATGACTGCAGCACATGTGAGGAGCAATTAACCAAGTATCGCAAATTTATTCTCCAAGCCATTATCAATTTCGAAGATGTTTGTGATTCCTACCACCCAGACAGTGGCCATGATTTCCTGCACAGCTATCAGCCACAGGAGCGTGGAGAGATTTGGGCTTTTTTCAAGCTACTAATGGCTCAGTTTAACGATGTAGAGTTTGTAAATATCATACATGATGCGGTGTTAGAACGGTGTCGCACAAAATCATTGAGAGACGAGAAGCGAAACTCCGTGGTGTTAGGGAAAAAGCAACGTTTTCATTCATGGGGTGGCAAGAGAGCATCACTTGACTTGGGGGGCAATCGCATAAGCGATGAATAACTTTCTGAAAAACCATATTTTATATAAAGAAAGATGAGCCATGTACATGGTGATGATGGAGATGTGTATAATGTATAGTTTGTTATTTTCGATGTTAATGCAATAAAGCAAACGCTTAAGACGCGAAATCGAGTCAAGCTTTTTAATATTTTATATAGCTGTATGCCCAATTTACAGATGATTATTGCCCAGTACCAGCTGCAGACAGCCTGTTTAACTGAAGAAACAAAAGAACTAGTACAAAACCAGCATTGAGCGATCTTTCATAACTAACGCAAACAATTTAAAACCTTCACACGTCCGTGCCCGGACTAATATAAATTTCTGGAATGTGAGAACGCTTCTAGCGTCAGCGAACGAAGGACCTCATAACGTCAGAAAGGGATTTATTTAGATGCAGATTGACCGTATTGGGATCCAGCGAAGAAAGGTGGTTAGCTGCGGATAGTATTGGCACATCTTTATTCATTCAAGTCAAGTATAATAGTTGGATAAAATATTCTCACAGAAAATATAAGCAGATAAATCCAATTCATTCCACGCTTTGTGACTTACAATCAAAAGCGAAAATACACCACTTAAGGTGAACCTAGAGTAAGTGCTAATTCAGCGAAACGTTAAAAAAAATGGATGGAGGGACTAATGAAATCATGTTATAGTTGAAAGGTAGAGTCGGGTAGGTTACCAATTGAATCTGAATCTGGTGCACCTGACTTGGCAAAACAGAGGTAGACAAATTACACACGATTTAACAAAACTAGAAAAACTACTGCCACTGTCGAGTTGAAAAATAACCGACAAATGATTTGCCAAATGTCGAAGAAGTGGCCAAGGCACAAAGCACATGTATTTTATTTTGTATTTTAGTAAATATTACTATTACAATTCATTTATATATAATAATTAACTTAAAGTAAAAGCATGTCTATACAATTGTATTTCTAATATGGGATATAAGTAGTTTTTTAAATCTTAACAACACCCTTTCATTTTTTATTGCTGGAGGTAGTTCATTGTACAGTTTTAGCCCACGATACTTAAGCATATTTTGTGTTCTAGAGTCTCTATATAACTGGTGACTGGAAGAATGGATTCACTCATGATGGTCATTATGAATTCACTAAGATGTTTTCGTGCTTACACACATACGAGTATGTTGATCGCAATCGGTTGTCTAAAGGTTTATGAATACAATTTTCTGTGAAACTAATCGAGAAGGTAAAGTTCTGGGGCCTCACTCTGTATTGCTACTCGATAGTCAAATTTTTGCGAAAGTGCTTTGCGATTCTAATCTTAGCCGGCACTCTGTAAGGAAACAGAATCGAATTGCTTCGAGTATCGAACGCTGAAATGTCACTTTGAAGCAAATTTCGTCCCAAAGAATTTTGTGTTTTATTTATATTTGAGAAAGAAAGTTAAATATATGTTATAGAAATGGAACTGGATGCTGTCGAATTGTGGTTCCATCAAGATGACACACAAGGAGAAAGAATAGAACGCAGGCGAACTAGAAATATGTCGAATATGTTGTTGTTGTTGTAGCAGCTGTGTAGCTGAGGTTGACGATCCTTGGTCGAGGTATTGTCCTCGAGTCGCTCCGGGACGTACGTATGTACCGTACGTAGAACCGATCGTCGTGAGAGCTCGTTGGTGCAGTGGTTGGAAAATACACGATACAACCGTCGTACCGACATCGGCATACTGTTCTATGCAGCACACACATACAATTTGCATACGACTTACGTACAAACAGACATTTTATTCAGCCATTTTACACATACACACCATATAATGTCCATACAATTTGTGTATGTTACAGCGGTTGTACAGTCAAGACCATGCGACCATACGATATCGGTCCAACGGTCGGTTGTGTGAATATACACGACACAATTATCGTATACAACTCCAAAGCTGTCAAACCGTTGGTACAACAGTTGTATGGTGTAGTTCCCACTTTACTCATTCTATCCACTGCTACCTTCAAAAGAAGTTAAGGTGGAGCATTGACATTTGATTTTTGGTGGACTGCTTTCATGTTTTAACACGTTTTAATCAAGTAATTTCACAAAATTATTTTATGTATATCACTTTCATTGTATTTTAAGTTAAAAATAACATTTTATGCCGTAAAATACTTACATTTTACAAGAAACACAATTGCTTACCTCAACATCCGCAAACCAAATAGCAGTAGAACAAAATGATGCGATTTCGAGAGTGCCAGATTTGCGATAAGAAATTGACATTGAAGTTGGCAACAAAAGTTTGTTCGATTTCCGTAAATTTGGATTTGTGATTTGAAATACAGAGTGCCAATTCTGCGAATTCGAATGATTTGACTTTAGAGTAGCTGAGGCCCCTGGTCTGTATTGATTGCCTTATTATATCGTGTCGGTAAATAAAACCACAAAAATCGCAAGCTTTAAATTAATATTGGCCATATATGTATGTATGTATGTACATGATCTACAAGCAACCAACACACTATATCATAGCGGTAAGAAGGAATCGTATACCCAACAACGCTAAAAGTTCTTTAGTTTCAAAACAAGATCATCAAACAAAACTGATATAGGTACAAACAAGGCGGAACTGCGCATCTACTTTATAAGATAAGCTGTCGTGCTCTAAAAAGACTAACCTTTTCAGTTGACAATGAACTTGATAGCAGGGACGCAAACTGACCCTACAGCCGCAAGGGTACGATAGCAATTCACCAAACCGTGCTTAGTCAGTACCCAGCGGTAGTTAACACTAGAAGAATACAATAAGAAAATCGGAAGAAATAGGCCAAAGATGTCGAATGATTTTTAGTCTACTTTAGGTTGTGTTAGGTTAGATTGGCTGTTTACACGAGAGTGCAGAACACACTTAGACCAGAAGTTTTAATTAGATCCATTATGATGCCATGGATCTAATTAAAACCAACCGGAGTTTTTGATAAAGCGATGGATGCTCATGACGCCTAAGGACATCAAATCGCCGAGGCCATCAAGGAAGGGGGTCCCTAGATGGAACATTCTCTCACGGAATATGGCTGGACATGTGCACAGGAGCTGAAGGATGGTTTCCTCCTCCTTCTCGTCCCTACAGCTCCTGCAGAAGTCGTTAGAAAATAGGCCAAATCTTTAGGCATGTTGGCCTATAACCGATAACGCAGCTGATCTGTGGTCGCTTTAGCTTATTCAACTCGGCGCAACGTTTCTGGTCCAGCTTAGGCCAGATCTGTCTCGAAATATGACACTATATGGCGAACTCGTCCGCCCTGGAGTTTCCGGGAATGTCCCTGTGGCCTGGCACCGAGCATAGGTGAATGTTGAACTGATCTGTCATCTCCTTAATAAACAAACGGCAATTTAAGGCGGTCTTTGATGTGAAGGAGCACGATCCCAGGAACTTGATTGCCGCTTGGCTGTCAGTGAAAATGCTAGTATCCCTGACAGATAGTACATTACATTTTAGCCAGGATAGGGCTTCCATAATGGCCTTAACTTCCGCCTGAAAAACGCTACAGTGATCTAGGAAGCGGGAAGAGATGGTTAGGTTGAGCTTTTCGGAGAAAACACCACAATCCATCCCACATTCGGTCTTAGAGAAAGTAGTTCTCAGTGCACCACTGATGCACATGCATGCAGATCTTTGTACCTTAGCTAGTTAAGTGAGGTGGAAAGCCCTATCAAGAGCAGACAAACGGCAATTTAAGGCGACCTTCAAGTGAAGGGGCACGATTCCAACGACTTGACTGCCGCTTGGCTGTCAGTGAAAATGCTAATATCCCTGACAGATAAAACGTTACATTTTAGCCAGGACAGGGCTTACATAATCGCCATGATTTCTGCCTGAAAAATGCCACAGTGATCTGGGAGGCGAAAAGAGATGCTCAGGTTGAGCTTTTCGGAGAGAACACCACAACCCATCCCACATTCGGTCTTAGAGCCATCTGTAAAGAAGTGAACCCAACTGCCATCAGCAGGGGAATTATTCTACATTAGTCTACTACAGAATTCGATGACTATGCTATAAGTGGTGGAGTTATCTACGAGCCTGTTGACCCCAAACACAAAGCAAAGGTAAATTAAAATAAAAGTACATGAAATGCGACACTTGAACTCTCAAAACGTAAATACTATGTATGTATATTGCGCAGGCAGTACTTTATACAACAATAAAAGGTCGTGTCGCAAAGTTGCGTAAGTTTCATTTTCGCAGCAAGACAGATTCTTGAACCCAATCAATGTAATTAATGTGGATTGCATAGATCCGCTGCTCTTGAAGGTTGGTTGCAAAAACATAAATGTACATAGGTATGCACATATGTGCACTTGGAAGTTTTAAAAAACAAAAAAAGCAAAATAAATTTTCGGGTGGCAAATCTATTTTGGATGGAATACTAACAGTCTACCAGAGAATGGATGAGGAACCCATAAGCATAGGCATTCGATAGTGAAAGTGGAAGTTAATCGATACATTTCGAAAAGACGACAATCCCACAGCAAAGTACGAGTATGCTAAGTCAGTGGAATCGTTAGCCCTTGGCAGAAGAGCGGCTCAGTCGAGCAAAAGGAGGAAGAGTCATATCAACTGGTGAAGAGCTATAGAGGGCAGTGTCTAGTGACCTAGGACACCCCAGGGGAAAGCAGGACACAAGTACCTCGGAACGCCGGGTACGCGCCCACTATTAAGTTTCTTCACCGAATGAGCCCGATTTTGGAGAAAATGTTGAAGACCATCAATCGTGCTAATAATACACCCACCGACGCAAATGCAGCATTTTCAAACAGACTTACCATTTCTAAATTTTTGCTTGCAGCACACACAAAATATTACAAAAAAAAAAAATTAAACAAAACAATTCACAAATCTGACGTCTTCACAAATCTATCACTTTGACGTTTCTCTGCTCTAGATGGTAATGTAGTGCTTACGGCGAATCGGTTGATGTCTTGGTTGCAGTACGTTGACGTGACAGTAGAAAAGTTTTACACTTGTTATACGAAATTCAAGTTCACGGCAGTTGTCATTTGAGTAGAATTCAAAAGTGAAGTGAAAATTGAAAAAATGTCTTTAAATCGCAAATTAGTGAATATTTGTTGGGAATTTAGGCTAAAAGTTATGTTTTTCGGTAAGATAATTTTGTTGCGTTTCCGGTGAAAGCTTTATTGTTCGTGACGGTATTGAATTTCGCGTGTGATTTGTGATCTTCTCGACGTCTGGGACCCCACCCGGCTGAATTTAGATGTGAGTAGAAGACAATTTCTTTATTATTGTTATCTTATGAGACTGGGTGGAAAAGCAGAGAAATAAGCGGGTGCGGTGCCAACCCAAAGTTAAGGCAGGCATCAGCCAGTTGTTCCCAATCCTTTTCAGCTGCAGTCAAAGGTGATTGCAGGACTTGGAACTCAGCTAGCACACATCTCAAACCACGTTGGGCTCCATCCGCTCTACATGATCCAGCCATCTTAGTCGCTGTATGTGAACTCTTCTGGCTAATTCGATGTCCTTGTATAGGCCGTATGGTTCTGCATTGTATTGTACCTTCTCCTTCACTCGCCGTCTATGCAGACGGGACCAAAGATCACTCGAAGAACTTTTCTGAAAGTAACTAAAGGCATCCTCATCCGATTTAGACAAAGTCCATGAATTACTCAATTGCCTTCTTACCCCATAAAAACAGCGATTGGCAAGAGTAATTCTTCGTTTGATCTCCCCACTGGTGTCATTTGTGGAGCTCATCTTAGAGCATAGGTAGACAAAGTCCTTTACTACCTAAAAATTAAATCTGTCTATTATGGTGTTCTGTTCAAGATGATGTGGGCGCCGTGGCGTAAGTGGTTAGTGTGTCGGATCACTACGCATGAGGTTCCAAGTTCGAATCCCAGAAAACACCAAAAAGTTTTTTCACGGTCCCACCTCTCGCGAGCGTCTGACAAATATCCGAGAGTATTGTTGTCACGAAAAAGCCTCTCAAATCGCCGTTCGGATTCGGCATTAAACTGTAGGTCCCTTCCATTCATGTGAAAAAATATAACGCACACAACATGAGTGGTTGCGAGAAGCTAGGCCCTGGCACTTTAAAGAGCTGTTGAGCCAAATATTTGTTTTTTTGTCCAAGATGCCGATGTTGGGTGCCTTTTTCTGTAGACAATATATGTTTACTTTGACCGTTAAACCCATCTTCGCTGCCTCGATCTCATTACTCACAAATGCCCCACTGATGGCCCGCTGAGTTCTTCCGGCTGAGTCAATGTCATCAGCGTAACCGAGTAGTTATATAGACTTGTAAAAGATTGTACCTCTGGTGTTGGCTTGTGAGTTTCGTACAATTCTTTCAAGTATTATGTTGAAGAGATCGCATGATAGCGCGTCACCTTGCCTAAAACCTTTCCTGGCATCGAACGGTTCGGTGGTGTTCTTACCGACTTTGATGGTGCAGGGAGAGTTCTCCATTGTTATTCTGCACAAACGGACGAGCTTGGCAGGGATGCCAAGAGTGGACATGGCTCTGTATAATTGGTATTTATACACGCTATCATAGACAACTTTGAAATCGATGAAGAGGTAATGCGTATCGATTTTATATTCGTTGGTTTTTTCTCAGATCTATTAAAGCGTGAATGTTTGGTCAGTGGTGGAATATTTCCCGGCCTGAAACCGCACTGATAAAGGCCTATCGGGTTGTTGACGATCGTCCTTTACATAATATGGCAGACACAATCTTATATGCGATGTTGAGAAGACTTAATACCTCTATAGTTGGCGTAATTCAGAGGGTCTCCATTGTTCAGGATCGGGCAAACGATGCTAAAGTTCCAGTCATCGGGCATACTTTCGTACGACCAGATTTTACAGATGAGCTGGTGTATGCTCTTTACCAACTCATCTCCTCCTGCCTTGAAAAGTTTGGCGAAAAGGCTTCGGCGGCTCCAGCAGCTTTGTTAGATTTAAGTTTAGATATCGCTATTCTTATTTCATTCTTATCGGGTTGACAGGAATCTTGACTGTCATCGTCACTGTTGAAGGGCTCATTCCTTCCATATCCTCAGCTCCGACTACGATTCTACTACTAAATTATTATTTTCGTCCCTGCAGGCTTCTGTTCTGGCTTTGAAACCCTGGTATGTTCTTTTGCCATTTTGGTACAAATTTCGAACATCATTCCTGCGCAATAAAATCTCTCAATCTCCTCGATCGAGCTCTCATGCCTCTTTCTCTTCTTTCTGAGAAGTCGATGTGCCTCTTTTCTCCACCGCTCGTAGAGCTCGCGATCAGCGCCGTCTTGTACGCCTCTTGTTTTACGGCATGTACTTACTTAACTACCTGATCCTCACAGTATTTCTTTGATTTCGCTCCGTTCTAGATATCCGCATCAGTGCCTTGGCTATAATCAAATCGCGTATTTATAACTTATAATTAGGCATGTCTTTGACACTCCCAATGACATCCGTAACATTATCATAGTTTTCATAATATGATGTATAGCACAAGGACGACCCCTTGTTTTGCTAGGCTTTTCATCAATCCGTACGCTTTAAGCCCCAGCAATTGTTTGTGCTGTAGCTCAATCATTTTCAGAGTTGTTGCTTCGAAATAAAAATAAAACGTCACCGCTAAGGCCAACCCATCTTAAGCTCGAGCAACGACGCATATAGAATTATACAAATTATAAGCAGAGAAAAAAACCTACCTGAAATATATGTTGGTGTCTTAAACTGTTCCGAACTTTTGATTCTTTGGACCTGGCAGGCAATTATGGACCAAGACGTTCACAATTGTGTAGTGCCACGAAAGAAAGTGAGTACAGAGAATACTGGGTATGAGAAACAGTCCCTAATATGACACCGCAAATCAATATTTAAAAAAATATATCTATTACGAAAATATAAAATGTTTCATCTATTTAACAGTTACAAAATTTGTTACGTCTTTTTTCACAATTCAATTTAATACTTATCTTCCTCTGTTTTGTTAGTACGCACTACTATACAAACATATTTAAATATTAGTACTTATCGTACGAAAAACTAGACAAAAACAATAAATCAGTCTTTTGATGATTAGTAGCCGGATAATAAACTTTCGAAGCATTACCGAAGCAAATCGCAAGACCACAATTTCTAAAGGATGTATCTATAGAAATTTTTTTACAATAACCTACTCTAAACCTATGCGACTCAATATGAGTCAGAAGCATAATGCTTTTTCAAATAACATGAGTTAACAATTCCTCGGTTAGCTTGTTCTAATGGCACTGCGTTATGTAACAATATTAAGTTTAAATAAATGGAATTATTTGCAGCCTTACTGTGGGCGTAAGGAAGGATTTCTACACATAAAATGGCATTCTCTTACAGTGGTGTGCTAAAACTTTTCGTCGTCGATATTTGTTCGGTAGTTATTCAGACCGTGGGAATTCCGCTTTAATGTTCCTGTCTCGCAGTCATTAAATGTTTTCGCAAGAACCTTTGGCGTATGATTGTGCTGAATATTGTTTGATTTGTTCAGTGTTCCGCCGGTGTTGCAATTCTTTGAGCCAGAACTCATGCTGAAGCTGCTTTGTCTCTTGGGTTTTGGTCGCGGTTCATAGATCTGGGGAATTGGATGCCGTGTAATTAATTATTTTAAAATGCTGTTTACTGCTTACATCTTTGGTTGGAAGACTGGAATACTGATTGGGATATGCATCGTAACTGGGCGATGGCGAATTGTTTTTTGGGGTGACCGGCATAAATCGGTTCCGAGTAAACCAGAATGTTAACAAAATGGATAGAGCATAGATCAGTAAGACAAAGGCACTGATGATGCTGATAGTTGAGAACGAAGCCATTAAAGCGCCTGCAAAGACCGATTAACATAGAGATTTCTTTGGAGTAATCGTGCTTCAGAAGACTTACCACTACAGGGATCTGGCACACAGATGGCTTTTTCGAACTCTTCACCGAGACACTCATTTGAATTTGGTTCATTGATGAGGCATTTTCGGTATCGATAGCGAATACCGTCGCTTGAACACGGTGACCAATCGCTCCAATCGCTCCACCCAAGGAAATCTACGGAAGAAAAGAAAAAAATATGTTAGGCTATAAGATCAGCGAAAATATCGATCTAGACTTACATTCACATGCCGGCATCTCACATTTCTCTTCTTCCAGAGGTTTTCCCTTGCAGGACGACTTCTCTGCACCAAGACACTTTCTTGTCCTCTTACGAGAACCCATTCCACAAGACGCTGAACAAGGAGTCCACTCGGTCCAGCAACTCCATTCACTTGCACAAGGTTGTGTATTGCATACGCGGCTGAACGAATTTTTATGATGTTTTCCGTTATCTCCAGTCTTCGTACGGTACTGCACTCCGCCGCCACAAGTAACAGAGCATGGTCGCCACTCACTCCAGACACTTTCCTCTTCATTTTCACTATAACCTCGCTGGCATATCCCATCAGTTCGACAAACTCTAGTCTCCTCCTTAGATAGATTTATTTTCATCGAACCCACGTCGGAAGTTGTTGCACGACAGATGAATCTGAACCTTTTTTCTACATGAGTTCCCTCTCCATTGCTCTCGTTATTGTTCAACTGCACAAGCCAAGGAGTCCACTGACTCAGTTTCTTTACTTCGGGACAACCCTGGGCATTGCACACCTCGTAATCAATATTACATCCAGGACAATCCATACCCCCATTTTGAGGGCTCGGATCATTGCATTCCCGTCGACGGATACGAAATCCACCGCCACATTCAGCGCTGCATTCACTCCACGGACCCCAGGGTCCCCACCCACCATCGATTGCCTGTGGCTTTGGTGCAGGACACGGTGGTAAATGTGAGCAATAAATCTCCCCACGATCTGGACCAACACATGTGCGTCCCCCATACGCTGGCTTCGGATTACCACAGGACCTGCGTCGGGTTTTCACAGCAACACCACACGTCTGGGAGCACGCCGACCACGCGCTCCACTCTGTCCAACCGCCATTCACAGTACAATTGGTGACCTCTGTTGGAATTCCCACGCAATCTTCGCCTCCATTTCGCGGTGCAGGATTTATGCAACTTCTTGATCGGCACAAACAAGATCCCTCGTCATTGTATTTCGTGCATTTGAACCAATCCGACCAGGCTGACCACCCGCCATCAATAGGTGCTGTTAGTATTGGACACTGCAGCTCTTTCTGTATCCAATATTTCTTCGAGGTGTCACCGCCAATCGGTGGGGGTGTACATTCTTCTATTAACTCATTCCAGCCGCAGTACGGGTCCATAGCGTTCAAGCACGTAGTCCTCGAAACGTGCCGTCTGCAGTGATGCGAAGTGATACGCATCAACGCCCGCTCAGTGCCCACATAGAGAGAGTCCGTGACCTTAAGGTATTCCATTGAGTGGATATGAGAGTGCAATTGGTCTTCTTCATATTGCCAAACTTCTATCACGCAAGCTTTCCACGATGGCAGTACTGACAGTTTTTTTATGATGTTTGCTTCGGTCGATATGTACAGTACGTGTGCGGCTTCTGTGTATTTTGTTGACACAATGTCTATGGCGATGTGAGCAAATCTCTCCAGGGGTGAGTAATGTAGCGGTGTAGATGTCATTGGTTGAACCGCTTGATCCATGAGTTGATATCTGGATGACACCAGGAGGTGTTTGTATCTTAGGTTAGCGGTAGGATTTTCACAGGAGAATTGACTTCTATGCGGAGTGTTCACGTCTTTCCAGTTGGAGTCAATGTGTTCTTGGAACTTAAATGGGCCATCAAAGGCAGCATTTATTGCAGAAATATTGAAGGCACAAACAGCTGAGCCATGTATGCCATTACTGAAAATGAAAACGAATTTATATAAATATTATTTATATATATGTTGTCAAACTTACCTTGGAGTTGAAAACGTGGCATACAACACATCCTCCTCACCTGAATATGTCATTCCTTGAATTTCATTGAAGTAAAACGGAAACTCTCCCTGTAAGGAACAATTCAAACGTGCTTTTAGAAAGGACGTCCAGTTGTCATTCAAAATCTGATCACCTCCTGGATCGGATTTGCAAACTCTAGCAATTCTAGAGTACACGACCTTTCCACAGTTCATGTATTCAACGGCTATTTCTCGAAAAACAAAATATACGAAAGCACCTGCTTCGAAGCTTCCCACAAACTGGGGATTGTCCAACCACTTGGAGTTGTACTGCTTCGTACGAATTAAGTTCCCATTACTCCGACGCATTTCATCATCTTCTAGCTGCGCAACATTTGTTCTTAAAATTGCTGGATCGGAACCCGAAAAATCTGTGGGCGACCCAACAAATATCTGTCCCTCGCTCGTCAGTAAAGATGTTATATTTGAGTTTGGGCTAAACGGGCACTTTCCAACCCCACTGTCGTGTTGTGTGACTGTTAAGTTCTCCATCTGTGGAATGTTTAGTTATGCATAAAATAATTAACAAACTGGTCCTGGTCTATGGCGACGACGGACTTTTATCTATGAGTGAGAGCGTACGGTGCGAAATAACTTACCTGGCGCCATGAACAGTTCGGGTTGAATGCATACGTCCCACACGCGTACAGCTGATTCTCGTAACTCTGCAATACCATGATGTAGTTGCGACAATGGTGCTCCGATTGGCCTTTCATTTGGCACATATGGATCTGTGATGGTGTAGCTTCCCAGAGGGATTTCTCTCGCAGTTGCAGGTCAAAGGATAGGCGATAGATTGCATCTCTGAAATGAGAAACGAAAAACACTCATCATCAGCTTTATTGTTGTATATTGATGGTGTTTACAAAATGTTTGTGGCAATGCAACAGTGATCCTGTTTCATGCATAGTGCAGATAAATCTACTACTCGATTGAGTTGAGTGGGCATCGGGCTACGCGTACAGGTTTTTTTCTTTTTTGTAATCATTTTTGCGATTAGGTTTGCCTCATGTTTTTGCAGCAACTTGCACGCACACTACATACACTGCTCGCTGGATTTTTATATTTTATATATATTTAATATTGTATGTTTCCCATAATAAGACTATTATAGGTCTTTGAAGTTCAGTTTAAAATTCGGTTTTTTTAATACCAAGTTTATAGGTTATATGTTGCGCAAAAAAAAAAATATCCTGCAAGCAGAGATTCAAGAATGCTATTGAAAAGCAGAATCTCAAAGTTACACAGCTTCAGACACCGTAATTCAAGTATCACATTCTACATTAACATTGAATACCTACGTTCTCAAGCAGTTGGTCCCTAAATCAATCAATGTTAGCGTCGAAAAAGCACTTGTGCATCCCAGGGGTAGTCGTTTTAATTCAAATACTATTATATACATTCTGCTGCTTCAGCTTGTAACTTCTTAAACATTTTGCTTGAGCATCATCTCTTCCACAAAACCAGAGCATACGGAAAATTTGAAAAGTTGAACGCTTTTCATACTACGAGTACATTACTTTGTACTGTTAGGATTCAACATTTCAGTTGTACTAATATGAGTGGATTGACAGCAAAATACATAAATTAATGCAATCTTATCTCTTGCTACTACCATGTACGTGTCATGCTTAAGTCCTGTCCGATCGAAATCATCAACAAATTTATGTCAACAGATCTAGAACTACTACTACTTTTTTTTTTATAAAAAAATGTAATCTCCCACTGTATAATATAGCAACAGAGCACTTATAATAGTATAATTATGATTCGTAGATTTGTTCCATTCGAACATTTGGGGCATTGAACTGCAAGGTAAATGAGTTATGTGACGCGCGGTAAGCTTGACACACTCACTCACAAAGATACAATTCCAACTGTAGGATCAGCAGATTGTTTGAGTTTTTCACTGCATTTCATCGTTTCTCTCTGGTGGACGTTGGCGGTTGTCATATATAAAAACTTCAAGTACCACCATACTGCCTACCCACCAATCCAAACCGAGCGAAACCAAAACAACATTCTATAGCGTCTACTCGACAGTATTTGGAACGTATCTAGATCTTATAAAAGCAAGCTGAACGTATTCACACTGTAAACCCAAAACTCTCTGATCGATTTATTCTCTGTACCAAACAACATACGTAGAGGAGATCTTCACGAGATCGATTTCAAAGGGAGAGATCTCTGTCTGTGAGAGTGTCTTTCGAAAGTAAAACCACATCTGAAGTTGCATTTTAAAAGCACACAAAAATAAAATATTAATTATTTATTTTATTTTTCGTCAGAAGGTTGATCAAGGGTTACGCGAGTGGGCTGCCCGTGTATATCGCCATTCGATGTCGTTGCTGCTATCGATTTGATCGATGGCTGCATTTCTATGTAGGTTCCATTAAAATTGTTAGTTCGATTTTTGTTTCTTTTTGATTACATATTGAGGACATGGTTTTCTCGGAAAAAAATAACTTTTAATAACTACAACTTTGAACGGACTTAGTGTAATGTGGATTGACTTGAATAAAATACTTTTTATTATTTCGTAGTCATTACTTATGTGGTGGGCGAATTAGCGCCTTTGAGACGGCATTCTTGTGGCGGCAGTTTGGCAATATATATTTTAATCGTTGAAATGTTGCACCTTTGTGTGCCTTTCGCGATTTGCTATTTTAAGTGGTGGACTTTTTTTTACAGTAGGTATGCGTTAGGTAAAGGACAAATCACAAAGTTTTTAAGAGTTTGATAACACGATCAGGTTAATTTATGTAGGACTGTGTAATTGAGCGTGAAGAATGTACCTCTTCGTGACCGGCTATCTAACTTTAAAATCCATTAGGGAATAAATTATATGTAGTACTATTGGGAAAGATCAGATTGGCGAATTTTGGGGAGATTCCGTGTTCGCATCAAGGATCTCTTTATTAGACAACGGAGAAGTTACTACAGATTTTTTTGTTTCGCAGTTAAGTGGGTAATGGTTTTAAATTATTTCCTTCTAGTGAAAATTTAGGGGTCTGAAAATTTTAATCTTACTATGAATCGCAATCATATGCTGGTCTTATTCAAGCAAGTGACTTTTTGGAATGTCTATTTTTATCATTTGTTGGGTGTTCGTCTATCGTATGTAAAACATTAACCCATAGACATACATAGCTGGTACATACCATTTGATATTGATGGTGATTCCCTTACAGTGGTCTTCTACTTGACCCACCAATGTACCAGAGTAAAATGATTTCAAACCAACTCTCAATAAACCAGCTCTTTCAGTTAAATGGTGCTAATTTTATATACCAATGATTAACTGTAAAAGTAGAAAAGCATTTTTTTATTTATCACTTTTAGTTATCACTAGTCGGATGAGCAGGCATTGACGAAATCTAACTAAGGCGTGTGATAGGAAATAAAACCTATGTCATTTCTATTTAACTCCATTTATTTATTGTAACTGAACAAATGTGGTTGGGGAGCAATCTTTCAGATCTTCAAGATAGCAGAGTTAAACTTAAAAAAGACATTGCAACTACCCGTGAAAACAAAAGCCACGACTGGATCATATGTATTGTACGTACACACTCCTATATGGCGTTCGTTTGCAACTTTCAAATTTTAAATTCAAGCAAAGTCGTTAAAAAGTCACTCTTTGAAAAAACCGATAGATTATTGAAAAATAGTCAGTTTTCGAAAAATGACTGTTGAAGAATTTACAATATTTAACGAAATACCTGGTACATCACCTGATGGTATCTACTTCTAGATATTTGAACAAAATCATTTAAAAAAAAAATATTTTTTGAACAATCGTTTCTGACCAAAATATTACTTTATTTTCGAAACTTGGTACTCCATATTCCTCCATATCAGAAATATTTCTTAAATTTTAATTTTGAAATAGATCTACTAAAACATAGATGCTAAATATAGGTTAGCGATATTGCTTAAACGGGAGCATTTACACATGTGCATATGAGTGCATATCTAAGTGCATGCCCATTCGAAGAATTAATTTTTGATACTCAGCACAAAGCTAAGAACCTAACAATATATGTTCCAAAATTTGTATTTATCCTATACAACAAGAAATTAAGATGATGCATTTTGGCACGGAATGTGTTGCTTGAGCGTTGGACATCTTGGCATAATTTCTTTTTGATATACAAAAACTAATGTGGGATGTTAAAACAATCATACTCTTGTGAAAAAATTTGAAACAAAACTAATTTCTGGAGTCACTGACCTCAAAACAGATCAACAATTCAATCACGGCTTTTTATTTTCGCGTACACGCAGCTCACACCCCAAACCAATAGTTGATTTGTGTAGTAAGTTATAAAAAAAAGATCTATTTTTGGAAACGTCAATAAAATTATTTGATACTTATGTATGTAATGTACGTCAAAACGAATAACGAACAACCCTTAATCCAACGGATAAAAAACTCAGTAATTTTAATATTTACTTTTCTGACGATATGATCGTCAGATAACAAGCTTTAAGAAAACAAACCTTAATGTCACGTATACCTGCCAATATTTATTTGCCATGGCTGAACGTGAAGTTTATCACGTCAAACAATCAGCTATTTGCCTTTTTAACCTGAAAAATATCATTTCCAAGGGGGGAATAACCATTCTAAAAGAAGCGGTCGTTATTTTATCGTCCGTAAACTGATATGCCCGTCTGATCAGACTTTATCAAGCCAATGACTTTTACTATGTAATTTGCTTCAGTCTTGTTCACCCAGTTGAAAGTTATTGGAACATATATCTTAATATCAAATTATTAATACTCTTAGACAAAGTATCGCGCTATTCAAAGTGTCACATGCAAATATATATATAGATATACACGACAAAATGAGAATTTCCATGGAAAATAAATTGCTTCGTAAACACAAGTACCTATTCGAATTTTGAGTAAGCACAGCGTCCCAGTATGTGCTGTGTTTTGTGCTAACATCAGCATTAAAAAAAAAGAAAAAACTAAATGAGTACAGTACGTACGTCTCTTATCGTTGTATTCTTTTGGCGGTTAAATACTAGCAATCGTATAGTGAGATAGCGATCACTTGTTGTGGACTTCTTCAATCTGGGAATTGAGGTTATCAACATAAAGCTTAACTGAAGCAATTGTTTATGACATCATACATGCGTCATGCAAATGTTTTGAAGACAACTTGTAGTCGTTAAAAAAAGACATGCGGGAAAGATGTTACTTAGAATTTGATAATGCGAGTAGAGTTTGCACATGTGTGTTTTTATCACCTAGAACCTTATAATAAATCAACAACACTTCTGCAGCGTTTGTCTATGTCATGAAAACAGATTCACTTGACTTGATACTTTTGCTAAAAAAAAAACTTAAGCGATAAGATAACTTGATGAGTTTACATTACGATTACGATTAAAAAAAAAAAACAAAAACTTCTTACTCACCTTGCGCCAACAATCATTTGGTTTCTAGCCACATCGAAAAGCATTCGTGAGAACGTTGTTATGTTAGTATCCTCGAAACGATTCGACGACGACATCAAGTCTGTGGGGAAAGAAGTATATAAAAACAAAAATGATATTACACTTGAATTTGCGTTAAAGAAAGTTTACTTTCAAAAATACACGTAATACAACACTAAATGCAATTTGTATGTAATTAATGAACACAACATGAGTATCTCATTAATGTATGTATCTTTTGACTTATTTCGTTCACTTTTCTCTCCCTTTTCTCGACATTAACACTTATTAAACACTGTTAACAGATTATTATTATTTTTTACCTTGATGTGATATGTATCTGGAGTCATTCTCGAGTAAATGAAATTGACGTCTTCCTATAGTAGCACTGGGAATCGCGACAATCGCAAGTAGTAAATGTATCAGAAATGATCTTTTCTCCATTCTGCAAAGAGAAAGAAAATCCGTTACTTTCTATCGACATAGCTAACAAAAATATTTTTTCCTTAAACTAACAAAAATAAATAAAGATAATGTTAATTCCACTTGTCTGATGCGATGTTGACAGTCACACACTTCCCACTCAAGTGACAAATTCTAGGCGATCTCGAATTTCTTGAACCCACAATTCAACTCCAATGTCACGTCTTTCTGCATGCTGCATGCACTTCAAAAAGAAAAAAAAAAGGACACCTAAGGGACATTCGACACAGATTGCCAATGGTCTACAAGGTACGTGTGTTTTCAGGATTTTTGGCCTGGATCACTCTAAGCCTTTGTGTCTTTATTGAACGCACGTAAACAATGTTTTTCTTCAGCCGAACATGATCAGTTTTTATAAATATGATCTGAACGAGTCTGCAACGCGTTTAAAGATGAAGCAACCTTGCGACACCCTAGGTGTAACAATGCACTAAATGGATAATTGAATCAAATTAGTCGCCAAATGTTTGTTTGCTTATAATTTCAGTTTGAATTCTGATCACGTACAAGTGTTGAAAATAAAGGTGATTTGTTCACTGCTGATTAGAGAAATTTTCGCAGGAATTAAACATGATCGTTGGGTGTAAAACATGTGTGAACAGTTGGGTATTTGCAATATTGCACTCAGGGGATTTCCTGTCAACGTGATGTTAATAAAAAAACAGCGCTGCCAGGAGTGATAGTATTTCCTTCATGGCGTTAAAAGCAAATCGTTCGACGACCGTTTAACCGGAAATGGCATGTATCCTTTGGGTAGTCGAGTGAGGTTTTCTACAATAAGTTGCTCTCTACGCATGGTCTCACTGTCTGAGTTGTCATTAAGGAAAAATCCAGAGTCAAGACAGGTTGAAAAAGAATCAGACTGCGTTTGGCTGAATAAATACGGGATTTTTTTCTGTGAGGAAACTGATTCATCATCATTATCCATCAACATTGTATGAATTACTTAATCAATAATGTATGCAAATGTTACAAAAATCTAAAAAATCCATTTTGATTATAACATCCATTTTAAATTTTACCTTTTTGCTTATATTATTGATAAGTTGATGGGGCATTCGTAAAATTAATAGTGTTTGTTTTTTTTTAACTTTACTGCAAAATCTTATAATTAAAATTACATCTAAAACCTTAAGTTGTTGATAATTAAACTTTAATTTGAGAATTTCGTCATTATTCGTATATTTTAGTTGGGAAAAAGTCATAATAGACGATATTTTAATAAAACCTTTTATAGTCGACAATACATTAACAAGATATCAATACATTTATATTTATAGTTTTCTACAGTTTTTTTTTATTTGCTCCAATTTCGAAGCTATCAGGCTTTGGCTTCTAGACCTTTTCCAGTGATCCATTGCATGTGGTTTGGTTGTCGTTTGAAGTGTCGAATACGCACTTGAGAAAGCGTTTGCAAAACAGCCCAATAACAGTCACATGATACACAGACAGACATCTTGATGTAAAGCGTCCTCTGGTCATAGCATAAGGACCCAGTTTAAGAACTAAAATTTCTAAAGGACTGCCAATGTATAGGTATTTCATACCTCCTTATTCTTCGACAATTCTTACATAAAAAATATTGCCTCTCACTTGAACCAGATGAAACTAAGTAAACCACTTCTTATCTTGAAGCTGCAACACAAAACTTAAACTTTTAAAGTCGAATTATTGAAATAGGTAAGCGCCACTCATTTGAATATTCCGCTCATTAATTGTCACTAAATCCATTCACCAATACGATTAGTTTAATTAATATTCTGATTACGGTTTATAAATATGCAGTAAATCAAAATTAATTCGTTAAATCATTTTATTAACCAATGTCAGCAATAAATTTCTCATCCATCCGAGTTTACAAGTCTCCTCAAGCTTACATCGTAAACGTGAGGCGTCTTTGGTCGCAGACATTTCTAATTATGCGACGCTACCTATCAGCTCTCACCGACATTTTTACATATTTATAATGTCGGAACAAGTCTTAACTTAAGAATACAAAACATTTCATCAAACTGAATTAATTGAAACACTTGCCGGCTGTAAAAATGCATCCAATAAGAGGGCAACCCGGATCGAATGTGCACACATAATTCCCACATATTCGTAAGAATACACCCACTCCATTAAGAATGAGTTGCATTAGGATTTTTAATTTTTTATTGAAGATAAAAACTTTAGACAACACTGTGATTAAATGTAATCTCTCAATAGAAGTGAGAAGTGTAGAAGATATCACGCCTGGCATCTAATTGTATTTAAATGGAAGACCCTGAAGAAATAAATAATTGAGTGGCTCCAAGCCAATCGATGGAATGTATCTCCTATTCAATAAGTTATTTACTGTTTGGAATAATAATGTTAAATATTTTAGTTAGGAAAAAAACTATCTAATTAATTGCATTTTTTGTCTATGTTCTTGAGCTTACACTGCAAGACAATAAGATATAAATTGTTTTGTTTGTGCTGGCAATTATTTAAGTATCCGTTTGAAGTGCATGACATTCTTAATTCATTTCTGTTGCAGTAGGTAGAGTATTCCATGAACACTTGAAAGTCACACAAGCTGACACAAGGTCTGAAGTAAATTAAGGGTCTAATTGCCCTAGTCATTGCTGCCAATTTTAATACAAATACATAAGAGGTCAACTTTTAATGCTCTATGGTACACCACAGTTCACAATTCTATGTGATAACCTTGAGCCCGTTTTGTTACGAACACTTGACTTAATCAGGGCACAGTCCCAACGTAAACAAACAGCATTTCGACTCGAATCACATAATTGATTCAATGATTGTAAAAACTACTCAAATTTGTCGAATTGAAAAGAGACCGAGCAAATTTACCCTAATATATGACGATTCAGTAGTTTATTTGCATAAGTTTCTGTTTTCTTTTTTATCATCGTGGAGGCGATTCAACAACACTTTTTTACAGCGCGTAGGTCTAGTATGCGTGGTAGACCCTTCCGTTTACACCTTTCCTAATGCACACATTCGTTTCCGATAAGTGCGATGGTTTACCCACATGGGCATCCATTATCATCATCGAATCAAGCGTATTGGGAAATCCTCACTTTCCAAATTTGGATCAGTCTTAAGTGTGAAATATCTGTTGGTTGAATCAAGAGAAGCAACGTGTATGCTGCTTGATTGACCTTAAACTGTCATACATGTGCATATGCGTGCAGCATGGATTGTGTGGAGGTAAACATTTCACGCAAAAGGTTGTTCGACGTCCGTATCGTATCTGGTTTGTACGAATATGTATTTTTTTTTTTTTTTATTAATAAAGAGGAAGTTATGAAACTGAATTTCACGTAGATTTTTACTGTTTAACGTTGATGGAAGACAAACATGAAATAGTCGTAACTGATGATATGGTGATTAGTTGTACGAAGACAAAGACAACGAAACAGGCGTAACGATCATTACATGCAAATATTAACAAGAGAAACAAAGATCTGCGATTTGATTCAAATTGAGTGCCCAACAAAACCCCAAATTTGGATTGCTTTCAAACCAATAAATCTTCGCAATCAATGCGCTTGTAAACAGACAGTAATTTGAATTATAATCGTAAAAGTCATTTTACCAGCCGGAGATTTAAAAACCAATTATGTTAATGGTAAAAACATTCATCAAACACACCAAACGCTGACAAATAAAGCTAATACAACTTTGCAAATATACAACCATTATACGTTAGTTTGGGTTGGGCAGCCACAAAACACAATCAAAAAGATTCTCCCGTCTTTGTGACAATTTATGTACTGCTTTGGATTCCAGACATGGTCAGTAGAAAATCAAGGACGTTATAATTTATTTTTAGCGATCAAAATTTAAACCTCGTGCAGCACCCACGTCTTGATTTAAAGAAGATTGGAATTAAGGATTATGGTATGGAAGAAGGGGCATAAAAAAAGATATACGACGTTTCAAAAGTTTTGAATAGTCATCTACAGTATTTGGTGTACGAGCTTTTTATTGCTGTAGTTTAACACTTACCATTGGGAAATTCGTTTTTTTTAAGATGATATATCATATTTATTTGAGAAAAAAAAAGATATAACAATTTTCGATCGATTTTCTTTATTTGATCAGCCTATTGAGTAATTAAGGGATTCCACTTCAAGTGGAACTTTCAAAGTCTCCTCACTGTTTTTTCAATTCGACGAAGGATATTTTTGAGGCTAAATCCCTAAGTTCAACTTAAGACACTCTTTATTTCGTAAACTCTCGTTCCTTGCTTAACCCATTCTGTATATTTTTATCTTACTACTTGCAAACTCACCAGTCGAATATCGATATATTTGAAGAATTATGTATATCCGAGAATATACATATGTACATGTAATAAAACATATTCGCTTCAATTTTAAATAACCCGGGATATTTTATGGTCCTAATCATCCGACCTCGTGTTAATATAAATATACTAGCGGTGGCACCCTGTGCCTACTGCAACATGTAATATGTAAACTGACCTTTTTACTGCCAACAACTCTTCTATACATCATAACGATATATGTTTAGCTAGCATTAACAATAAAATCCATCCGATCAGCCTTTTTTTCTCCAACTCAACTCTCTTTTATCGTCACTGATACAGCCTATGTTATTCCAAAAATTAAACAAGTTAGGGACTAATTAAACCAACCGGAGCTTTTGATAAAGCGATGGATGCTCATGTCGCCTAAGGACGCCAAATCGCCGAGGTCATCAAGGAAGGGAGCCTCTAGATGGAGCACTCTTTTACAGCTCCTGGAAAAGTCGTTGGAGAAGAGGCTAAGTCTTTTGGCATATTGGCCTATAACAGTGTCCAGTGAGGACACCGATAACGCAGGTGATCTGTGATCGCTTTAGCTTAACCAACTCGGCGCTACGTTCATGGTCCAGCTTTGGCCAGATCTGTCTCAAAGTATGACATGTTAAGCCGTTCTCCCATATATAATAACGTTCAGCTTTAGTAGATGCTTACATGTAGCGAAGGGACATACCTAGGGCTTGTCTATTAGGCAGAATCCTTAGAGTTGTACCCTGTCTGGCGAACTCATCCGCCCTGCAGTTTCCTGGAATGTCCCTGTGGCATGGCACCGAGCATAGGTGAATGTTGAACTGCTCTGTCATCTCCTTAAGAGACAAACCGCAACTTAAGGCGGCCTTTGAAATTAATTTGTTAATTTTGTATTTGAAATTAAGGAGCACGATTCCAGGGACTTGAGTGAAGGGTGAAAATGCTAATATCCCAGATAATACAATACATTACTTCATTAATCGCCATAATTTTCGCCTGAAAAACGCTATAGTGATTTGGGAGGCGAAAAGAGATGCTCAGGTTGAGCTTTTCGGAGAAAACACCACAATCCGCCCCACCTTTGGTCTTAGAGGGAGTAGTTCTCAGTGCACCACTGATGCACATGCACGCAGATCTTTGTACCTTGGCTAATTAAGTGAGGAGCTTTCCAGTTCAGTTTTCTGTCCAAAATAAGTCCCAAGTATTTTAACTTTTCAATAAAGGTGGGACTGGTGCCATTTCTCGTGGGAGGGTCTTTGAAATGAACTATCCCGGTCTACTAGTAGCTCATTTAGTAAAATATTGGTTAGATAGATTAGAAAATATGTTATTCGTTTATATTGAGAGCATTTGAACAGAATTTTGTTTTTTCAATAATTTACGCACACTCAAGGGGTTATAAATACTCAATGTTTTTACATAGCGCGAGCATTAGAAAGAATAGATACAGAGAGACAGAAAGATTGGTGTAGTAGTTTGAAACTCAGTTGTTTATGCCTCAGAAAAACTCCGGAGCGGCCTGCAAATAACTCGGGAAATTTTTTGATATTTTTGTCTTTACTTGTGATTCACTGAATTTTTTTCCGCCTACCTGATGTCATAGACAATCACTCAACAGGGCGAACAATTTTTTTCAGCCGTATAAACAACCTACTGCCATTATTATACCTTCGCAATAGTGTTGACATAAGCTTTCGCAATAAATCGGACTGACTCTTTGTATATCATGAGAAATAAATAAATGGTTGCTGACATCAGGATTTGAACCATGAACCATTAGCGTGGCAATTGACGACGTTGCCACTACACCACTGCCACCCCCAAAAATTCGGGGAATACCACATAAACTTTGAGTGATAACAAAATAACAAACGCTATAAATTCGCAAGTAAACAACTACGCGCATCTGGATTGGACTTTTTATTTGTTATTTTATTGCTTTCATAATTTTCACTTAAGGCAATTCATTTTTGCGGTGTCCTTACCACAAAAAAATATTTTATACCCTCAATCGTAGCAATTTTAATAAGGCTTCAATTGACACGACGTCTTATGTAATCCAATAGGCAGGCACACACATGTGAGCACGCCTTGCCATGCCTTATCCAACCATATTCCCACGTATGTCTTTCAAGCGAAAATTGCAAATTCAAATCTGATACGTTGGGAAATATCATCCAATTAAAGACATTTATATCACCGCTGGAGATATTTTGAAATGTTCCAACCGCAATTGGAATTCTTTTAATAGGAACTAAAGTGCCCAAATCGATTGAAGTATCGTCAAATCGCAGGCAGAAGCAAAATAAATTGTTCATATCATCGCATATGATTGCAAACCAATGGTTCTACTACTAACCGATCGTGATGTGGTATGATTATAAAGCCTGTTAAAAAGTCAAATTTTTTTAATAAAAAAAAAAACATTTATCACATATCTTTTTCGGTCAAATACAAGCAATCTAAGTAGGTAGATATAATGAGTTTGTAAAACAGATAAGTACCTAAGTATACTGCTTAAGATAAACAAAAACAAGAAAGTGAAAAACATCGGCCGCTTTATTTTCAAATTTTCCGAAAGAAACTAAACTGGGTTATGATTTTGTGATTACCACTATGTAGCCATGGTACCGTTCTATTTTTATAATAGTTTTAGATGGGTTTGTACAGCGGTCAGTTGAAAACAATAGAGGTGGACAGATAAGAACACATAATACGTAAATGTACTGATGGCGGACATTAAAAATAAAAATAAAAAAAAAATATCGAATTGATAACTCGGTTGAAAATATCAAAGGTCGGTGCGTCAATATAAAAAAAAAATAATAATAAAAAAAATAACAAAAATTGACTACATAAGCCAGCTGCTTAAGTCCAACGATTTCTTTGGACTTGCTTCTGGTATTCCTGTGTGGGTTGGTTGAGCGTATTAAACTCCCGACTTAACCGAAATACTATCTGTGCTCATTACGAGGGCGAAGCGGTATAAATTTTCCTACCAAAATAAGGCAAAAAATGTGAACGAGTACCAATAATACTCGTATGTATCTGCTTCATTAATATAAGCTTTCAAGTGATGGCACATATTTCATATGCACTTCGTTGAATTACCTTTCGTTACATAAATTGCTGTAAATTGGAAATGTGCTCTACTTCTTTTTAAGTGGGTACAAATTTATTACGAAATTGATGGATAGGGTATGTGTTTCGATTAAATTTTCCATTAATTTGATGTTTTGGACAAACTTTTAACTGGGATTATGTAACATTTTAAAGATAATCTTCATTATGATTAAAGTTATTGAAGTGTAAGTATATCGTAACATTAATTGAAAGTGACAGAAGTGTAAAAACGATAAAACACTCGGTTGACTCGGTTTCTCAATAATTTCTGGGGCTAGTACCTTTGTATATATACGAGTACTTACATACATTAGAAGATCAGTCTTTCAAAATCAGAAATGTTCACTTCTGACACTTTTATTTAAGGTACGAATTTACACGACAAGTATAAAAGTGTTTCTCACTCTGCATGCCAATGTTAAGATCCATCTTTTAGATATAACAGTAAAATGTCTTCAAATTCACGGAAATATACCTACTGTTCTTTTTACATTAATCAAAACCACAACTCTGACCTCAAAGCAACCTAATTAAAGCCTATTAACTATTCCAAAATTACTAAATTAGCAAACAGCTTAACACATTTCTCCTATGTATAAATTAAAAATGTGCAAAATGGCAATTGTTTCCATTTATGCGACTTTGCATTGTGAGCTCAGTTTTTGTTACTTTTCATTCGAACTCTGCCCGTAGGTTGCAGATACACACTTTATTATCCGAGATGAAACTGTATGTAGGTAGATCGCTACTGCTGTATCTGCACCACCAACAACAACAATAACTCCATCATACCTACATATATTTGTTTGTTGGATTTGCCACTGCAATTGCACGTTTGCCAATGCCGTTGACTTTGTGCCGCACAAAACGACTAAGCCGAGCGGCCGATGTGATGCAGTGCCATAGCCACCGCAGCACGGCTACATGTATAGAAATCACAAACATAGGTTGCGCTCTGAAGTTGACTTCATCTTATTGTAAAGCTTGTTTTATGCTTCAACTGCATTTTTAATAAGAAAAAACCTCCTGTCAAGGCATTAATATTTATGGAAACTTACAGCTATAGCCCATGCTGCTCTCGCATATCCAACTCAACCGCAAACCGAAACCACTTTTTTTTATTTCCTTTTGCAGAGGAGGTGTACAAATGTTTAGAAAACTAGGAATAACCCTTAGAAGACACTTACTTTGACAAGATCCAATATACAGAATATCCTAAAAATGTTGCAAATCAGACTTGAGTGAAAGTTTCACTCCACAAAAGCATTTTCAACTATAGATTACTAGGTTTGGCAGTTTTCACTAATACTTATGTATATTTGTATGTACATATATATGTATGTATAACATTTGCACTAAAAATCACAAATTCTTAAAGAATCATTCCTATTCTGGTTTTGGAATTGATCCTCTTCAAGTTGTAAACAAAATGTATCGCGCGATCAAGAGTCACATATGTTAATTCTCATCCTCATCAAACACAGCGCGCAGAAAAAAAAACCGAAACGAAAAGAAATACGAAGAAATAATAATAAAAAGCACTAAACGCTCTAAACTACGATACGATCAACACGAACATGGATCCGCATTTGAAGACACACAACAAACGAAGTACGATTGGAGCGAGTCGACAATCTTCTAAATATCTGAAAAACTTGTGTGTATGCGCACGCTACTAACAAGCTAGCAAGTTCGAAAGAAGACTGATCGCCAAAACATAAAGGCTAAGGTTGGTAAGTTGTACACAATTCAGGTTTCGTTTTTTTATTTATTTCCCTCTTAGACAACATTGAAGTACAACAACTGAAAAAGAACAGATATAAGGTTACCAGGTGTATGTGGAGTCAACTCTGGTAACGACTAAGTAAAGTAGCGCGATGTAACATTTTGTACGAGTCTATTTGTAAATTACACCAACAAATAAATTTCACAGAAGTGAATAAGCCTAATCGAAAGAAATAATTTTCCTGAACAATAGTATACGATTATAATGAGTGAACAGGAAATAAAGTTGTGATAATTATTTTTTCCGTCGATAACCTTTTGACTTTCCCCGACGACAAAAAAAGAAACTGACTTATTCGCTTACAAAGCCCCTACCCACGATCTCTATACCGTGATAATGAATTTTAACAATAAGTGCAGTGAGTAATAATAAATTAATATCATTACTTATGCATACTGTTTTATAATCTTAGTGTAAATCGCATACAAAGTGCTGTCCCTGTGAACTGTCATCTAATTCATTCAGTAGTAAGTGGTAATGTGTTCGGTAGGTTATTGGCTTAACTACCAACCATAACCACTCAATTTGTCTTGTAATATAAAAAAAAAAAAAACATGTAAAACACGTACTTGAAACAAGTGGTAGAAATCAAAACCGAATGAAAAATCACAGAAATTCTCCCCGACTAATTCGGAGACCACCCATAGAGAAGGTTTGCACTACAACCTAACACTACAAACATATTTTCGCTTCATTTGAACTTAAAGTGGGTCGTAGAGAAGAACGTTCTTCTAAACGTTTTAGTATTATGTAGCAAAATATCATTCTATATATTTATATCTTTACATCCCGAGCATCAGTCAATTGCTCCGCAACAAAGCGTTCATAACTACTGTTTAAATTGAACCTTGTTTGCACGTAGTATACCAAAAATAATATTTTTTTATGTAAAAAAGTGGTAGAGAGAAGGGTTTAACTTTTTGATGTGAATTAATAATAAAAAGTAATAATAATCATTTTTGTACACCACAGTCTGGTCACACTGAAATTGACAGAATCAGTAAACAGAGTATAGCACTCCATCCACAGAGAGAAACTAAAAAAAAATCAAGAAAAAAAATCATGCAAACGCCTCTCATTGTGACCGGTTTTCCGATCACGTTTGCTTGGCCACAGGTAGGCACTTTGGCATACGACAACTTAACTCATGGTGTATTAGTGGTCACAGCAAAACGGGGTAAAGGCAGGTAACCCCTTGAAGTACTTCAGTCATCGCCCCCATTCCGTACCTTGTTTTGGTTAGACCACTTGAGTTCTAGGAACATTTACCTTTCTACAGCTTGTTCTAAGCTTACAAAGGTAGAACTAGATTTACACACTCAGCATCTTGAATTAGAACATAATGAATCTGCAGAGAGAAACACTGGGACAAATACCATCCCGTCGCATCGCATACAATTGATTATTCAATTGTACTCGTTCTCGTCGGTATATATTTATGTATGTATTGTATTTGCCTTCATTTATGATCTCTGATTGATTTTGTTGTTGCGTTTTCGCAGCATCTTCACATCTCCTCGGCCTGAATTTAAAGTTTGTCTCATGCCTAGTGCCCTTTTTTTTTATTATTTGTCATGAAGCCGTAAAGATTGCAATCCTCCCTCTCAGAAAACAAAAATAAACTCGTAGGACAAGTTACAACTTTACGTTACAACTGAGTTTTAATATTTAGATATGTTCATCACTTGATGATTAAAAGTGTGAAAGCGTCTGTAAGCAAAGGAAAAAACCGATGTTTGCACAAAATAAAAATGTTAAAGTATTAAACACTTAAATCAATATACGAGTACATTATATTTATTGAAGCAATTACTACGTATGCGAGTGCGATATCATGTATACTTACTTACTTACTTAGATCGGGGTGAACCTGGGCCTCAACCAACAAGCCACTCCATTTAGCTCGGTCTTTAGCTAATTGCCTCCAGTTGCGCACTCCAAGTTGGTCGAGGTCCCCTTGAACTTGTGCGCGCCACCTACGGCGATAATTCCCTCTACTGCGTCGTCCCTCGGGGTTAGATTCGAAGACTCTGCGGGCCGGAGCGTTGGCGTCCATTCGCTCTACATGTCCTAGCCATCTCAGACGTCCAATACGCAGTTTTTTGACTAGGTCGATGTCGCTGTACAGCTCGTATAGTTCGTGATTGAATCTTCTTCTCCAAAACCCGTCAACGCAAACGGGACCGAAAATCTTACGAAGAATTTTTCTCCCGAGGCGACCAAGGATATCTTCATCCTCTTTTAATAAAGTCCATGTTTCAGCGCCGTAAAGCAGGACTGGGATGATCAAGGTCTTATATAGAGTCTCCTTAGTTGTTCGAGAGAGGGCTTTACTGTTGAATTGCCTTATAAGCCCAAAAAAACAGCGATTGGCAAGAGTTATTCTTCGATTGATTTCTGCGCTGATTTTGTTTGCTGAATTTATAGCAGAGCCAAGGTAGACAAAGTCCCTTACTACCTCGAAGTTATAGCTGCCCACGGTGACGTTTTGTCCAATTCGTCGATGTTGGTTTTCCCTTCTAGTTGACAGCATATACTTGGTTTTGCCCTCGTTTATCGCCAAACCCATTTTGGCCGCTTCCGCCTCAATGCTTGCAAAAGCACCGGTGACAGCCCGCTGAGATCTTCCGATAATGTCTATATCGTCGGCGTATGCAAGCAGTTGTACAGACTTGTAATAGATTGTGCCTCCGGTGTTGGCTTGTGAGTTCCGCACAATCCGTTCAAGTACAATATTGAAGAAGTCACATGACAGCGCGTCACCTTGTCTAAAGCCTTTTTTGACATCAAAGGTCTCGGTGAGGTCATTACCGAACTTGATGGAGCAGCGAGCGTTCTCCATCGTCAGCCTGTACAGGCGGACAAGTTTGGCAGGGATGTCAAAACTAGACATGGCTCTATAAAGCTCTTCTCTATAGATGCTGTCATAGGCGGCCTTGAAATCGATAAAGAGGTGGTGAGTATCGATTTGGAATTCTTGGGTTTTCTCCAGGATCTGCCGAAGTGTGAAGATTTGATCGATGGTGGACTTTCCTGGCCTGAAACCGCACTGATAGGGTCCAATCAGGCTGTTGATAAAAGGTTTCAGGCGTTCACACAATATCGCAGAAAAGATCTTGTACGCGATGTTGAGGAGACTGATGCCTCTATATTTGGCGCAGTTGAGGGGGTCTCCTTTCTTGTGGATCGGGCAAACGATGCTGAGATTCCATTCATCAGGCATACACTCCTCTGACCAAATATTAGAAATGAGTTGGTGTATGCACTCTACCAATTCATCCCCAGCTGCCTTGAAAAGTTCGGCCGGTAAACCGTCAGGTCCAGCAGCCTTGTTCGATTTTAGCTTGGATATTGCTATCCTCACTTCGTTTTGGTCAGGTGGACGGAAATTTTGACTATCATCGTCCATGTTGAATGGTTCATTCTGCCTGACAGCGGGATGTTGGTCTTCGTCGCCGTTATACAGTCTGCAGAAGTAGTTTTTCCATAATCTCAGCACCGACTGTGATTCTACTACGAGGTTTCCATTCTCATCTCTACAGGTTTCTGTACGGGTATTACTTCTCTGACACGTTCTTTTTACCTTTTGGTAAAACTTCCGTACATTGTTCCTGGAGTATAGACTCTCGACATTCTCAAACGCGCGCTTCTCATGCTCTTTCTTCTTCTTTTGGAGAAGCCGATGTTCTTCCCGTCTCTTTTGCTCGTAGAGCTCACGAGCAGCTCTCGTCTTCCTTTGCATCGCCGCTTTGTATGCCTCTTGTTTTGCTGCATGCACTCGCCGGCATTCTTCGTCAAACCAGGGGTTTCGCGGTGGTGGGCGAGCGAGACCCAGCACATCAGTCGCGGCGTTTCTGATGGCATGTTGGCAGCGTTGCCACTGGTCTTCGGCACTTGATGCTGGCGGTATAGGGGTGATTGAGAGATTTCGGGATACGCGTTCAGCGAAGAGTCTGGCGGTCTCTTGCGATTGTAGCTTTTCGACGTTAAATTTTCTCACAGTAATTCTTCTTTGTTGCTCAGATTGGGATATCCGCATTCGTACCTTGGCTACAACAAGGTAATGATCCGAGTCTATGTTGGCCGCTCGGAAGGTCCGGACATCCAGAATACTGGAGGCATGCCTTGCGTCGATCGCAATATGATCAATTTGGTTGATCGTGACATGATCATTGGACCGCCATGTCTGCTTATGAATATCGAGATGAGGAAACCATGTGCTTGCTATGGTGACATTTCGCTCGACAGCGAAATCAATTAGCCTTAGTCCGTTATCAGACGTGGTGTCGTGTAGGCTATGCTTACCGACTGCTCTACCGAAGACGTCCTCCTTTCCTATTTTGGCGTTAAAATCGCCCAATACGATCTTAACGTCGTATTTAGGACATTGTTCGTATGTTTTGTCGAGGAGCTCGTAGAAACACTCTTTGGAGGCAGGGTCCTTTTCTTCTGTGGGGGCATGAACACATATTAGGCTTATGTTAGCGAATTTAGCCTTGATCCGGATAGTCATAATACGCTCGCTCACGTGTCTAAAGCTTAAGACTTCTTGCCTAAGTCTGCCGCGTATGACAAATCCGCATCCGAATAGGCGTTGCCTGTTGCCTCTGTAGCAATCACCGTAGTAGATGTCACAGTTTTTCTTCCTCTTTTTGCCTGGCCCATCCCATCGCACTTCCTGGATGGCGGTAATATCTGCTTTATAGCAGTCTAGGGCCTCTGCTAGTTGTTCCGCTGCACGTGGTCTGTAAAGGGACAGAACATTCCACGTACAGATCCGAAGGTCGTTGTCCTTATTTCGTTTGCTGGGGTCGTCATTAGTTGGGTCATCCTTATCCGAGGCTTTTGGTTGTTTCGGAACCATGCGTTTTTTACGTGGTAGGGAAGTTACCCCGACGGCACAACCCCCAACCTGGAGGGCCAGTTCCTTAATTATTCCCCTAGGACGAGGGGCCGGGTACACCGGTGCCAGTAGTCCACTACGGGAGTATGAGCGCTGCCGTTGGCCCATTAAGGGCTCCTCCGCCACCATCTCTATTCCAATGTCCTGACCAACATTGGAAATTCCTTACCGACCTGTGATCCGAATACGTCGAAGCAGCTCGCGCAAGGTATTCACTAAGTTCAACCTAACTGGAACTATAGACGCCACCGTTGACTCCGTCTAGGGAATTCGTCCGCTGCCGCCTGGAACAGGAAGAAGTGCTCTAGTGAGAAAAGCACTCTTCCCCCCCTCTCTCATCTGCTGCCACCAAGAATCCGCCAAACGGGGTTGGTTACCCATTTCTTGGATTAAGGTAATAGGCACCCGGCTGTCACCGCGTGGAGGTTGAGAGTAGGAGTTGGTAGGCCTCAGCTGAGTGTATGTATGTTATACAAATCAATAAATAAGAAATATTATAATTTTTTGATTTAATTTTGAAAATATTGTAAAACTTCAGATTATTTGTTATTTTTAGAATTGGTAGTTGATAAGTAAAATCGTATCGCGTTGTAGAAGTGGCCAAGCTCATATTTTAGCTTAATATCCTAAATCGCTATTTGAGTCGCCCACTTACCATATCGATTAACTGCATAAAACAAAAAGCGTGGAAATGTGATGAAAAAGTATTTATATTGTATAATTATTTATTATTTGATGGCCAACAAAATGTTGTCATTATCATGACAGTTAATGCTTACCATTAGGGAAATTTATTATGAATATACAAAGTTAGGACTCTATGAAATGCTTTAACACACAAATTTAAAAAAGTTAAAAAAGTGGAGTTAATCGATTTGGCCTGTGAACGGCTCATTTATGAATAACGAGCAGCGTTCTTATAAAAAAATCCGAAGGAAATGCGTGTGTTTTTTAGTATACTGGATAAGTTAAACAAAAAAAAAAAAAATTCCAAAGAAACGCGATTCCCACCTTAATAAAAGATTTCGTAAAAGAAGCTATGCGCATATTGATCTTTGGGTTTTTGATTTTTTTTTTTTGATTTAGCAAATGTCAAAGAAGCAAAATCCGAAACAAATAAAATGAAGTGACAATAAAAACACAAATAGCCAATTGACTAAGTGACAGTACAGGGTTTGATTTTCTTGATTGTTGGGACAGAATAGCTTCCTAAATTATTTATTTTATAGGAATTTAAATCTGGTGCCTAGTTTCGACCAATCGCAATCATTTTTTTGTATAAGAGATTAGTTTATAGAACCATTTGCCATAATCTGGACTTTTACGAGTATGTTCCACTCTCTTGGAATAAAACCGACAAATTGAAATGTATAAAAGAAAACATAAAATAAAGCTCTTTCTTCTTTTTTCTACAAAACCATCAGTGGTCGAAACCTTGTCTTTTAAATTTTCGCTCGTCGTCGTGTTCGCTGAATTTTAAGTCGTCGTCGCTCACTTTCGTCCACAGGAAAAATTCAACATCAATCTTCATTCAATAATGTAGAGGTTGATAGTTGGCGGTCAGTAAAACCCTACGACCGACGACCGTACATTCATCATATCATATTAAGATTTTTCAACGAAGATACCGGACTTACAAATATTTTTTTATTGGCCGATTAATATGGTATTATATACTTCTTCGATTAACCCCAGGAATGCAACCAGTCGTTGTACCAAAAGTCGTTGTACCGTTTACGAGAAGAAGAACGCTAAGCCTTGGTTCTTCTAAATGGAACAACCATTGGTTTTTCCGACGAGGTAAAATATTTAGGAATTATCCTAGACGAAAAACATAAACATAGAATTGCCAAAGTGGCCACTGCCATGTGGGCCTGTCGCCGCATGTATGGCTATCTATCCCCAAAGGCCATATTCTGGTTACATACCACGGACGGTGGTTAGACCCATTCTTACATACGCGTCTATTGTCCTGTCTCACAACAGCCATAGAGGCTGTAATCAGACTCACTTCGCTACATATATTACTCAAGAAAGTGGCAATTCGCAGTGCAGTTAGTTAAGTCGGGTGTTAATAATACATAGGATCACTTGGATCTTTTCTTCTTCCTGAGCTAGATGCGCAGCACGGTTTCAGACTTTACGCCGTGTTTTCCAGGCTTTTGAGACCTGCGCTAGTATAAACTTACACTCAGGCATCAAAGGTGCCTTGAACCCTTTTGCGGACTATCTGATTCTACTTTTAAATATACCCTAAACAGTTGGGAACGCAGAAAGCGGAGATGACATTAGAAGGCTTGTGAGCTTCCTAACCGGGCTATACTATACCACCTCAATAAAATGAGAATCTCGGAAGATATCACCTGCCGCTTCTGCCTAGAAGAGGACGAAATCGCAGAACACATATTATGTGAGTGTGTAGCTCTGTTGCTGAATTAGAAGAAGACATAGAATCTCCAACAGACTTTAGGAACTCCTTCGCCGCAGTAATTATTGCTTTCATAAGGAGAGTAGAAGTACTGTTGTCCTAATAGATGGCCCCTGGCACAATATATCTGTCGGGTCGCAATGCCTATACGCCAGGTAGGCGTGATCACAAACTGATTTTAAAAAAATGGTATTGTGTAGCGACAAAAAAAGTCTAACCATATATCTAAATTAAATGTGTAAATGCACAGTTATTTTACAAGTATAGGCTTATGAAGGAAAATAATAAATAAATCAAAAAATATGATAAAAAATCCAAACAACAACCCGAACGCGCGCTTCACTCAATCAATAATGCATCGCTTTTCAACTAAGCGCTTTCTTTGTTTGTCTTTAAATGCAGGCTCAGCGTAAATGAACTTGTAGACACTTTTCTTATATATGCATGGATCATACATACATATATGTACACCGAACACTATATGACTGATTGCAACTCAAAATGTATGCAAACGTAGGAGTTTTACGTTGCATAACACTTTTTTTTTTTTTAGCCCCTTTCTTACTCTAAACTCAAGATTTTTTATTTTTTCAAATTAATCTATTTGATACTCTATTAGCCCTATTGTGACTGAGTACATCTCGTTCCCAAAGCTATAAAATCTTGTACACATGAAACCTCTTCAATTAGTTTGACACAGTAGAGCGCTGATAGCTTGTATATCTTAACTTGGATATCTAATCTCTGTTTAAATAAAGCATGTCTCCGTCTTCCACTGATGCATGTTTCTTTATTTGTTCTGCACGCGTTACAGTCGTAAATGTCTGTATGCAATCCATCATCAAAAAAAGATGCTCATTCGAAAACCAAAAAATGAACACAGCTTAGACGAGTATTTTATGAGCACAAAAGAATTAAGAACCTGGAGTTAATCGTCTATATGCGGTGTCTATGCTGATGCCAATTCAGAATCAAATTCAGAGGGAAGTAGGTACTGCCTTACTATTACAGCGAATGATCGTAAAGTTATGGGCAATTTGTATGTGGGTGTTTCTTTGTTCTTAGTGTTTTCGTGTCCTCCTTTTTATTATACGAATTTGAATGTTGAAGCAAAGATGTTAGCGTAAATAAAGAATAATACTCGTAATAAAATATTATGTGCACTTTAACAGCTTGAGCGCATTTAAATGTGCGGTTTTGGTGCAAACATCTGTTTTGCCATATGCTGAAATTGAACTTACTAATCATTGGTTGATTTTAATTTGCGAGCATTGAGCCTTAAAGACGACATGGTTCTGCGAAGAGTGAATAAATCAGTTCTGGAAGCCCTCCAAAAATTACAAATGTGTCGCCGTAGAATTTTGGCTGCATTATGCTTATTTGGTTTTTGAACAGACTAAGGGTAACCAATTATAAAACTAACTGACGTGCTGAACTTACATTACTTTGGCAAATCTATCCCGACTTAGAAGTTATGCTGTGTAATGGTTGCGTTCAAACTTTGAGAATAGAAAAGTTTTTTAAGTGGGAGTCAGTCGCGTTCCGCCATTGATGTTAAAAATTAAAGCGTATTAGCATTTCTATTTACATGCTATGTAATCTTTCTTATAAACCTTATTCTAAATACCTAATACAAATGTCTTAATGTACATACATGAATTTCTAAAGCATAATTTTATATCGAATTATACACATACATAATGTACTTATACTTTCATAACTTTCGTTAAGTTTATATTTATGTAATACATAACAGATACTACTTAAAGAGCTCCTAATCATTTCAAAGTTATAGTCTTCTATCAACCGTTTAATAAAGCTGAATTTATAATGTGCTTTGAAGTCATTTATTTAATCAAAAATTTTTCACATTTGGTGCCGAAACCCGGGACTTCCTAGTAGAAACATATCGTATTCAGCTTTGTATAACCAGAAAAATTGAGTTATTGACACGGGCCGGTATCCGTAGTCAGGTTATAAAAATAGTTAACGAATCGGTCGAATTTTTAAAAGAAATGGAAAATTGCTTGTCGAAGGATCCTTCGGAGTTAGAGTTAGAAAATATCGAAGAAGATATCTCTGTATTATTGCAACGGTTAACTACAGCGAACGAAAATGTACGAGTAGTAAATTCGGATATTTGTGCAAAAAAGTTAGAAGAAAAAACCAGAGAAAGTCGCGGAATATGACGATCAAGCTACGGGTGCTCTTTCACGTTTACAATTGAGGTCAAACAAAGTTCAAAAACGTATAAATAGTGGGGCTCAAATCAATTAATCTTCCGCAACCTCCACCCATAACCCCAGTCGGGTAATTGCCAGTATTGCCTTTCTGGAGATTTTCAAGAATGGATTCCCTTCTGGGAAAATTTCCGAACAACAATTCATGAAAATCCCTCATTAAAAGGCTCCGATAAATTCAATTACCTTCAATCAGTTTTATCGGGCAATGCTTTGAAGGCTATCGCGGGATTTACCCCCTCCGACGCGTGTTATGATGGTGGCATATCGCTTAGCTACAAGAGGAATTTGGCGGTAAAGAGAAACTTATTGATAAAAACATGCAAAAATGAATGGCTCTACCAAAAGTTAGTCAAAGGTCAGATGCCGGAGAACTACGACAATTGTATAATTCCGTCATATCATGTAGTCGTTCCCTCCTCATCAGTGCGGGTTTGTCTCGGGTAAATCAGCCACAGATGCAATCCAAAGTACAAGGATCATAATGGAAAAACATCGTGATTCCTTAAAGGATTTGCATATTGAATTGGTTGACTTTGAAAAGGCATTCGACAGATAACCACGAGATCTAATATGGGTGGCACTAAGACATCGAAGGGTTCCAGAAACCTATGTACAGATGATCATGGACATGTACGAAGGAGCAAAGACAAGAGTAAGATGCACCGCTGGAGTAACCAAAGAGTTCCCATTTAAAGTCGGGGTGCACCAGGGAAGCGCTTTAAGTCCTTTGCTCTTTATTACAGTCCTTGATTATCTGCTTGAAGGTAAAGTGATGGACCCCAAGGTACATCAGTTATTCTTTGCTGACGATGGAGCCATCATAAGTGAGGATCCTACATCCCTGCAATGAGCACTTGATGTGTGGGTGGACGTTTTGGAGGGAAATGGGTATCGCATTCGTTCAAAAAAGACAGAGTACTTGTGCTGCCCGTTCTCTGATCCATTCAGACCTATTTCAGACATTTATTTGAATGGAACAGTGCTTCCTAAGTGCGAAAAGTTCAAATATCTGGGATCTATGATCAATAGCAAAGCAACTTGTGATGACGACATCAATCATCGCGTAAGCGTAGGGTGAATGAAGTGGCGAGAAAATTCTGTGACAGAAAAATGCCACCTAAGTTGAAGGGAATGCTCTACACCGCAGTTGTGCGTCCAGCGCTCACATAACGTTCACAATGTTGGACGATGTACAAAACGTATGAGAGTAAATTAACGGCAGCTGAGATGAAGATGCTTCGCATGACATCCGGAGTGACAAAGCTTGTTCGAATAAGAAGTTCGAAGATCCGTGGAAGCTTTCACTTCAAGGAAACCATCGTACAAAAAATAGAGCGCGACCGGCTTAGCTGGTATTGCCACGTTCAAAGAAGAGATCATTTGAACCCTGTTAAAAAAGCAATATCAATTCATGTTCCAAAGACATCGCGATGTAAGACAGGCCTATAAACGCCTGGATCAGACAAATGCGACGACATCGTCATTTCATTGGCCTCAGTAACCAAGTGATCCCAAATCGGCGGGCCTGCCGTTATTTTGTGAGGTCAAATAGGCGAACCCCACAGGCGGATCAGTAGAAATGCGGTGAAGTGGGAGGGTTATGATCCCTTATTTTCGGATCATAACCTCACTGATAATAGGAAGAAGAAGAAGAAGACGTTGTGAACCCGATCTTGCTACCGAAAGGAGCTTGTATTACAAAGCTGATAATAGCTTACTTTCATGAGCTCGTGCTGCACTGTCGAGTGAACACTGTTCTTGCTCGACTAAGAGAAAAATTCTGGCTTAAGGGTGGACGACAAGCAATTAAAGGTGTCGTGAAGAATTGCCGGATCTGTAGAAGGCTCAAAGGAAACCATTGTGCACTTGCATTTACTCCGCTGCCTAAGGATCGCATGGTAGCCGCCAGGCCCTTTGAAACTGTTGGTGTGGACTTTGTAACTCATGGTGAGGAGAAGCGTAAAGTGTACCTGATGATTTTCACCTGTGCGGTAGTAAGAGCCGTTCATTTGGAACTGGTTCCTTCATTAACCTCCAAGAGCTGTATGCGCGCTATCATGCGATTCGTATCAAGAAGGGGAATTACAAAAACAATTTATTCTAATAACGCTCGAACATTTAAAAGGGTTGCGGCTGAACTGAGAGAAATTTCTAACATCGTCGAAAGTGAAGCGGAGCGGGCGCCTTGGTGAGGCGATTTTGGGAACGTCTGATAAGGAACGCATTATTAATTCAAGACCATTAAATTATATTAGTGATGATCCCTTAGACCTTAACCCATTAACTCCTTTAAGGCTCTCTAGGCCTTATTGATAATTATAAGGTTATACATTATGTACATAGTTTCAAATTTAATTACTCGGGCGTCACTGATTTGCTTACTTTTGCTATGTTATGCAGCTTTATTTCCCACAATTTTCAATCATTCTTCTTACTCCATCACTTACATGTTAATTTCAGATGTGCATCATCCTACCAACCTCTTCGATGGATATTGTGCTTCTGGAAAGCTAAAGAAGTTAAGCATTCTATTTATTTCTCACTGAGGAAAATGTAAATCGAAGGGAAATTTGAGAAATATAATATAAAATTTATATTTATTTTCCAATAACCGCAAATGCAATTCGTTAAATTCAATTAAACTAATAAAATTATGTAACAAAATCTATGAGCAACGAAACAACCTTCTTCATCATGCATCCTGTTCTGCTAAACGTTCTATTTCATCGAGAATAGCATCAAGTTCTTCTTCATCGATCACCGGGTAACATGTGAAAATCATTCTTATGAAATTTCCTATTCCTCTATATGTTAGTGGCGAATAACCAACCATGAGAGTTCCACTTCTTATCATCTTCTCCTTAATTTTTGGAGCGACCTATTATAAATTACAACAATATATTATCAACACGTCAATTTTCCAACACATTTTAATTACCGTGTACAATTTTTCTTCCCACTCACTGGTCTCTGTCTGACCTCTCATCGCCTTCGGTATGTACCAAAAGCATACATTCGTATAGGAAAACGATTCTTGTACAAGACGATATCCCTCTCTCTGCTGTAGCTTTTGAACAAGGACTTTTGCCATCTTTATCGCATGGTCAACCAGGCCTCCCAGCCCATTCACACCTCGTGCCTTGATCATTAACCAGAATTTGAACGCGTCGATTTTGCGGCCACATTGAATACTTTTGTTACCAGTGTCATAGGAGACATCGTAGAATTTGTCTTGCTGAAATAGATATTTTACTTCGGTGCTGTTGCACCGTGATAACAGATTCGTCTCCTTTGTAAGAAACATAGCACACTGTACGGGTGCACCCAGAGCCTTGTGTGGATTCCAAGCAACCGAGTTACTTCGGTCAACTCCGTTCATGAGGTAACGATTTTCGTTGGAAATAAGGACAGCGCCGCCGTGACAGGCCTTGTAAAATCATAAAATTAAAAACAAGAGATACGATTGAAGAAGACTTACATCAACATGTAACCAAAGTGCATGACGCTCACAAAGATCCGCAATCTCATTTAAATTATCGAATGCACCCAAAACAGTCGTTCCAGCTGTAGAATTGACGAAGAATGGCATCTTGTCCTCCACTTGCGCTTCTAAAATCTTCGCCTCCAAGTCCTCCGCTACCATTTGACCCACTGCGTTCGTTTTTACTGCAACGCAATTATCTGTTCCCAAACCAATCCAGTGTGCTGCCTTCTTAAAGCTGTAGTGCGATTCTTCTGAAGTAAACAGGACCAATGGCTTCATTCCGAAAATTCCATTAGACTTGATGGCAGGGCATTTCTTATATCTGGCTAAAACCAGGGCATACCTGAAGTGAAGAAAAGTGTGCCAAAATATTGACCCAATTTTAGGTTTTTGCTACACTTTTGATTAAGCTATCCTCAATGAAACCAACAATGGTTTCATTAAGAGACGCTCTTGCCAATTATCATTAGAATTGTCTGTCCCACAGAAAAACAGCACAAAAATGTGAAAAATTGGCATGAGTATCTCTAGACAATCTTTATTGGTTTTACTTCATTAACGTGAATGAGCAGGGTGAATTCACCCAATTGCCCGTGTTTTAAAAGAGGTTTGCTTCTTATCAATATACGAATACGTACATATTTGAAATGGATCCTCCGGGGGCGAATATTCCATCGCCATTAGCATAGCCACAAATGTCGCACATTTTTTTTATAACTTCCGTTTCGATGAGTGAAAAAACTGGAGCCACTTCGAATGTATACCTGTCGATTGGAAAAAGCAAAACAACAAACAGATAAAAGACCGTGAAAGTGTCTGTGGCTTTTTGCATTCATTTGAATTTTTTTAATTTAATTTATTTTTTTTTTTTGTGTTTTCGCCAATGATTCCTATTAGAGATATGTAAGTTAACTGACAAAGACGGAAACTTACGCACTTGTGTTGAGTGCCTCAGTTATCCAAGACCCAACTAGGCCGTACGGATCCATTTGACCGAATAATTGATTATGGAATCGATTGTGTGTCGTCTTGACTGAATATTTAATTATCGTCCGGCATATGGCTAGAATTTCAGTTTCACTCAAAGGCCCGTCATCGGGAATTGTGAGATCTATGAGATTCTGAGGAAGAAAACAAAATGTATGCAGAAAAAAATGAAATGAATGCTGCAAGAAATGAATGTATTTGTCAGAAAAATATTTGAATCGAAAATTAATTCTCGAATAAAGCTATGATTACACAATTTGACAAATAATCAAACGTTTCACCATTTTCGCTGGCTGAGATTATATGGCGCTACAATCCGGGTTGGACTTTGGCTTCAATCAACAAATCTCTCCTTCCGGCTAGATCATGATCCAGCTGCCTTCAGTTGCGCAAACCAAGTTGGTTTAGGTCCCCTTCTACTTTTTCACACCTTCTAAGGTCCCCCACTGCTTTGTCCCTCCGGAGTAGATTTCAAGACTTTTTGGACCGGAGCATTGATGTCTATCCAGTCAAAATGTCCAAGCTATATCAGTCGCTATATGCATAATCTGGCAATTGGAGTAAAATCTTCACATTTTTCATGCCAACGTTCGACCATTTGCAGGTTTGGAGTATTCCACACTGTTTGGATTTGATATTTAGTCAAACGGCTTAACTGGGTCCCATTTGCTATTGAAAGGGACAAACTGTTGATCACTTGTCAAATAGTATAATTGAAGCTCAAGAGAGATTCCTTTTAAAATAAATAAATAAATATTTGGCGCAACAGATCCTTAAGTGCCAGCTCTTTAAGTGCTTCTCGTAACCACTCATGATGTGTGCGTTATATTTTTCACACGAATGGAAAGGACCCTCGTACAGTTTAGTGCCGTAATCGAAGGGCAATTTGGCTTAAGAAGCTTTTTCGAGACAACAATACTCTCGGATGTTTGTCAGACGTTCGCGAGAGGTGGGACCGTGAAAAAAACTTGTTGGTGTTTTCTGGGATTCAAACTTGGGACCTCACGCGCAGTGGTCCAACACACTAACCACTTACGCCACGGCGCCCACAAGATTCCTCTTACTCCCTCTAAAATTGTTTTATGCACGTAGTGTGTAAGTTTGACTTTTTTTACTTTTACTAGTTGTTAATACCTTTCTGGTCCTGACAGTAGGTTGCTGGTAGTAGCTTGATTTTCAGAACACCAGGGAGTAAATAAAACAAAATATTGGTATGCAGATTTCACTGGTTGTACAGAGACATTGACTTAATCAGAAAACGGCGAATGGATATCAATGTTTCGGATCGCAGAATATTGGAATTAATCCTAGAGCATAGCGCACAGAAGTGGAAAAGGGTCGGTTTTTGCGAGGGAGGTTTACGGTTTAAGTCCCAGCCATAATTATTAAATTGTTCTACGATAGTAATGGAATTAAATAATCGGATCGAACATCACCTAGAGTCAATAAACGTATTTAAAAGAAATATTGAGAATCAAAAATCAGCACAATTTTCCCCGATTAGTTCGGTCAACACTTATAGACTATGTGTATGTACACTTAATCCAGAATTTAAAATCACTGCAAGAAATCATCTCTTTTTTTTATCTCTTCTCTTCATTTTCGCAAAGCTATTGGAATTGTATTAAAAGGGTTTTACTCTTAGTTATTAAGGAAGACACAACTTAATGTGCAGGTGGCTCCCATTTAAAGTTAAAGTAAAATAGTCAAATAAACTTCACGCACAAGACTAGCTTGTGATGCTCATTATTTACTTAACTCATTACATCTTATTAAAAGCCGCTGTGCTTCGAAAACAAAAATTTTGTTGAAAAAACAAATGTTGGTGGAACTAATTTTAGCGAAATCCAAATAAATATCTACATATTTAGGTAGTTAAGACAAGTGAAGTGGAATCAGTGATTGAAAACCGAAAAGCGGGTGCATACATTATCTACGAAGGTATATTATAAAACTGAATACACGTATATACAATTATTCCATTATAAATAGCCTTCAACATTTTCACCACTGCTATAACTTACTTGCTATCCATTGGACAAGCAAATCCAAGGACACAGTGCAGATAGATCGCAGCTGTTGCGCTAGCTACTGCTGAGTGTCAAGAACTTATAAGCAAATCAAATGTTGCCTAATCGTTTGACTGCTTGTGTTGCGACATTGCTATGCATATTTTTCACTCAATTCGCTACACATATGATTGACATTTATTGTTCCTGATAATATGACGACGACTTAACAGTTAATACATAAAATTTGTATGCTAAAAATCTACATTGTTAACGAAGACCTATTAAGTTCAAAACAATCCAAGGCAACAACACTTAGGTAACCTTGCCAAGGGCCCTGAACGTGATTCAATCACTGAAATAAAAAAAATTTAACCAGTGCGTGTTTTCAAAATAGCTATTTGTAGTGTCCTTCATTCTGCACAATTAGGCTTAACTGAAATACCAAAGAAGTTGCTGTTTCACTCTGTAGATATCGCGAAATTTGATGAATCACTATCAAAAAAGAATGTGAAATTTTTTGTAGTTCAACATACCCTGTTCTTATGTGGGTCAATGCCTTGTCTCTCTATCTGATTAGGATTACACAACTTGGAATAGAACTTGACCAGGGTCAATTTCGGCACAGTTTTTGCAATACACCGAGCACTTAATAGATAGTACGTCAAACATTCAGTCCAAACTACTCTATGTGAGCTCACGAACGCAAAAAAGAAAACCAAAAAACAGATATTATTCTAATTCTCATTTCGATTTCCAAGACCGTATAGCTACACGACAGCGTCAACAGCTTATTGCTAATATCTGTCCGTTCCCTGAAAGAGACAGTCACCGCCACTTGTAATTCATATTTTCTCAGTGAGACTTTTTTTTTTTTTTTTTGATTACTCACTTATTGCTGAAGGCACGTAAAACCAATCCAACCCACAAAAAAAAAAAAAAACAGTTCGTACAATAAACTAGCACTTGAGAATTCATACCATCGTATTGACCTACATTTGGATTGGTTAGTCGCAAGAGATGCGACTGGGACCAAATGTGTCAGAAAAGTCCCCACAAAGTGCAACCTACCTTAAGTTCTGCTGGCTGGACGAATTCAACAATTTTCTCATTGTTGTCGGATACACAGAATACGTTCGCGCCATGCAACAGGTCATAGACCGATCGCAAAAAGTTCCAATCTGCTGGCAAGTTTCGGCGTATAGACTCCACGCTGGGATCCATTGAACTCTCAAGTAATTCACAATCTTCCCAAAATTAGCACTGATAATTTCTTCCCAAGCCGCTTTAATCACTGCGTCCTTATGTACGTTTTGGAGGATTCAGAGATTCTGAGTTAGAGGCGATTCTGCCACTTCCAGTTGCAAACTCGTACTGAAACGATTTATGCAATCAGTTTAAAATCGCAACTTGGTGGATTTTGTGGATTTCCGTGGTGCTGCCGCTGGTGCTGTAGCTGCTACTGCTGCTGTCGCTGCCTGATTGCTACGCAATGGTGATAGTCTTATTTGTAACCGATGGATTTTACATTTGTATTTTCTCAAGTCATTATTTGTGTCGATGAGATAAATGCAGCGGAGTAAAGAGATCTGACAAGAATATATAATCAATCGGTCAATTGTTTCCTCATGTTACATACATATAGGAGTGTATGTAATACTGTGATCTATAATTACAGTTTCGCGCCTTGGTATGGTAAGCACGTTCTGGTAGATTTGGTTGAAATACATATAGGTTGTTATTAGAAGTAAGAAAGCGCTTCATTCAACCAGATGACTGAATATGGATGTCTCAGGTTTCTGAGGTTTGAAGCCGGTGTGTATGGATTGCAATTGTTTTTTGCAGCACTACAATTTAGGATGTTAGCTTAGACGAAACATTGCTTACTTTTTAAATAATAATATTCATATCAGGTATGTGAAGGACTTTGGCGATCTGCTAATGATGCCACTACCAGTAACGACTGATTGATATCTTTTAAAAAGGCACATTACTATGCAAAACTTGGCACTTAACGCCATTGTTAGTTGAATTGAAAATATTTTTGAATTCCTTGAAAAGTGAGTGGACATACCGTTTATTGCTGTTCCGAGGCATTTGTGAAAGGTATTTTGCAAAAAACACAATTGCCACTCCTACATTTAAAATTAGTTTTTTTCATCGCTATAGAAGGTCTCTGTCTCTTCCAATTTGGTTATTCTTATAACCATATAATTCTGATCAGCAAATCTTGAGTTTGAATCTTTAATGAGTATTTTAGTACGTAAGAATGAAATGTCTTTGCCTATGGATCTAAATACCCGCTGGCTACTCATCAAACAGACCGGACCTTGTGCTCACGGGTGATAGTCACGGGTTAGCCCGCTCTGCGATCGAAATCCTTGCGATAAAGCCAAGGTAAACGGTATATGCATGCGAAAGAGTGCTGACGTTCTTAAAAAGTCAAACAAGAGCCAAGTCCTACAATGGTTTCTTCACTTGAACAATTTTTTTCCGTGTGTAGGTGAAAATCTTCATGAAATACTATGAGATACCATGTACTCATAGAAGTGTCAGATTTCTATTAACTAAAAACACTCTTCCTTTCTTCTTGTTTACTACAACTAAGTTAAGTACCTTATATAGACTTCAGAGAAAAACATTCGCGTAAGGCAGGTAGATTTCCAGCAAAAGCACCTGCTGATATCGTTATTACATGCGGCTACTTCTTATTGCGCTAAATCGAACGGTTTCTTTCTTTGTAGTTGGCGCGTAAGGTTTATCACTTCCAAAGTTTGGAGTATGGCACGGTTGCATGACCATGAACGCGAATACGTAGCTTGTGAGCGAAGTTTGTTATTTCGTCTTCTACTGTGGCTATCCTTAAGTTTCTGTGGAAATCATTGTTTCTAATATACGAGGGAACATTCACGATTGCTTTTATAACTTTATTTTGGAATGATTGTGTAAAATTTCTATTGCTTGGTTTGGTACAACGTCAGAGTCGAATACCGTACGCCCATATAGGTTTAAGCACTTGCTTGTATAAAAGCACTTTGTTATATACACTTAGCTTGAAATGTTTTCCAATTAGCCAATACATTTCTCTAAGACCATTTTCGAGCTCATCTTCGTTTCTTTTTAACGTGCGGCTTCCACTTAAGTTTCAATTCGCAGATATTTAGCTTCGTTTGCATGTGGTATCTGTACCGAGCTCTTGTAATTGAAGTTATCATGCGTCGATTTGGTCTCGTTAAGAACAATGCGCCAAGTTGCAGACTTGTAAATTTTATCTAAATCGCGTTGGAGTTTTATAGTTGCTGGCTTGATTCAACTTTCCATTGCGAGAATAGTCATATCGTCCGCGAACGTAGCTACAGTCGTGCCTTCAATTTGAGGTATGTCCCGAGTGTACAGCAAGAATAAGATGGGACCAAGGACACTTCCTTGCGGAACCCCAGCGGCGATTTCCTTTAACTCAGAATATTCGGTTCCATGTTCAACATGTAAAAATTTGTTTTTAAGGTAAGATTCTAAGATCTTATGTAGGTACTCCAGAAGGACCCGTCTTAGCTTATACAATACTTCAAGCCAAGTGCTGTCTCTGCTAAGCGGACACTTTATAGAGATTTTATATTATTTTAACTTGGCAAAAGTATAAGTAGAGACTTATCATTGATGATGTCGTTTAGCTTTTTTTACGTTTAGCTCAGAGGACCAAACTGTAAGAAATCTTATGCATCTTTCTGTATCATATTACATACCGGTACAATGGTTATAAAATATCTCTTAATATCATTCATATCCGAATAGCAAAGAAGATATTCATAAAAGATACAAAAGTGTAATTAAACAGATCCCACCACGCCACTCTATTTCTTGGTAAACTCCAATACCTTTTATCTCACACAACACGTCATGGATGATGAACACGCGATCAAAAACAAAAAAAAATACTCACTTCAAAAAGTAGCGAAAAATATTCTGCCATTCAATACTAAACGACTCCACATATAACCTTGACCCGTAATTATTTACGACCGCTTTGACCTTGCGAACGAAAACACAAAATGGAGTAACATACAAAAGAATAAAATAACGATACCAACAAGTTTCTTCTTAACAATAAAACAAAAGGGTAGAAAAGATTTCCTTTTCGCGTGGAATAGTTCATTGTTGAAAACAGGTAAATGCGCTGCCGCACCGCTACCATTGGTAGATTCAACAGAAGCACAGATAAACTCGACAGGAAAAGACTTGGAAGAAAGTTCGATGGTCTACTTGAAAAATGTCTGAAACAAAAAAGACTCATTACGGATATTTGGCTAGTTGCTTATTATAATCTGTATAATACGAATAGCATGGATAAGAGTATTTCTCGATTACGCAGAAGTATTGTTTTATTCATGCGAAAATAAACATTTAGCATTCGATTATGTATTCTGACCTGATAAACCTTGGCATCATTTAAAAATCAAATCGTCGTCGCTGTTAATTGGCGATTTGTCTATAACACTGGGTTAAATGTCACGAAATGAAATCGTATCTAAAAGTGATAAGAAAATTGTTTGATGTCCGAACCGAGATAATGTGTAAATAAAAGCGAATTGATGATTACTTCTAAACAAAAGAACATAGCAAGGGTAGATTCATAAGTTTTTACAACGCGATTAGCATTTGTGTCACGAATACTGATTTTTTTGCGGCTGAGCAAGTGAATGCATACGTTAATTTGAATCTATACTCTACATTAATTACAGCAGCATGTACACCAACCGATTCAAGTGGACAAGAAACCACTATGAGAGTTGTAAAAAAAAAAGCGTGGCATATCCTTCAGATGATTAGCATTGTCGTACTCCTAAGAGTATGCAGTACTATTTCTAAACCGGAAAAGGAAACTGAAACATTGTGTTTTAATTACACCATAGCTTTGAATTCAAATTCTGTAACGTACTATCACAGATATTAAGCACATATACTATATATATATTCAAGCCCCAGCGGGGAACAGCAATCATCAGCCACCCGAATATAAAGGAAAAACGAATTACATCGAAGTTTTTCCAACCACTGCACCAAAGAAAGCCTGCCACTGCCTGGTAGTACAAGAGAAGTCTGCTCTGAGATTTGGGTTTACTTTATAAAATATATATATGTATATATATATACATAGTCCGCTATTATACGGTGACTCTTGCGTCATGACTCTTTTCTCTATTCTGTTTTGAAATTTCATTCTGTGAGGCTCGCGCTATTACACGTTGACTCTTCTCCATGACTCTAATTTAACAGCTCTCCTTTATTTTTTCTTTCGTCGTGAAGTGTTCAGAGCTCGGGAAACAAATATTTTTAACATTTGGCTCTGAAATGTATGGATACTGACAGCAGTATGGATAGAGAAATAGTTCTTGAGTTGTTAAACATGCAGAAATATATTCTGAAGGCATTTAATTTAATTTATTTCGTACTTTCTACGTCTATGCTCTACAGGCAACGAATAGAAATGAAGTAAAATAGAAAAATAACGAACAAAGAAAAGGAGAAACGTCAAAAAGAGTCACCGAAACTCTACCAACGACTCTCCGCGTTGCTGTTTTTCTATCTCATCTTTTTTCTCTTTTGCACTTGTGTGATTTCAAAAGAGTCACCGTGTAATAGCGGACTATGTTGAGACGGAAAAAATACATTTGATATAATACTTTATTCCGAATTCCGAAATGTGGGATATTCGAATAAAAAATTAGTCAATCGGGATGTGGTGAAAATTGTATAGAATTGTGGGGAACTGACCTTACATACATACATGGCTCCACGAAACCACTCGTGTTGTATGTTGTATTTTCCGCACGAATGGAAAGAACCTACAGTTTTGTGCCGTATGCGAATGGCGAATGGATGTTCGTCAAACCACTGCGCCACGGCGCCCACAGCACTGACCTTGGGTTGAAGTTATCGCACAGTGATATTTGTTGGATTTTCTATAAATATACAATTGAATGTCAACACGTTATCATCGTCAGCTTTTCTCCCAGATACAAGGTACAAATATGTATATATGCCCTGTGTCATTTATTAAAGGATTTTAATTGGCTTAGAGCTACTAAAAATATTTAAAGTGTTATAAATCACCTCCACTGAACCGATCCCTCCCAAAAATTGTCCTCGAGGAGCATTGAATTTGGATTATACCGGTCTTTTCTGTTATGAACTTTGTTGTTTCGGCTCTATCACCGTCTAATATGCGACAATTTTTATGATTCATATTTAAATCGTACACAATATCCAATGCATAAAATCTTCAAACGCTCTGAAAGCATACATACATATGACATAAAGTATGTTTCTTTTTTTTTTTTTTTTGCAAATGATGAATTTTTTAATCGAAATTCTCCTCTTCCCAAAAAGTTTCGATTCGTATATTTATTTTTGTCATATTTTTTTATCATGTGTTTGTCGGATACTAAGTAAGAATTAAAGAAAATAAGCTAAGAGTATATTAAGCTTATTTCTGTCACTTACTTACTTGCTTAAAGGGCTCCCGGCCCTGGAAGAGTCTCTGCCTTACACGGCTGCCTTCCATCCTCTGTGGGCCTGGGCACACTGCTTCCAGTTGTGAAGACCAAGTTTTCTAGCATCCGCGACAGCTTGGTCTTTATACCGGAGGTTCGGTCTTTTTCGCAGTTTCGAACCTGGGGGCTCAGATTCAAATATTCTCTTGGCTGGAGCGTTGTTGTCCATTCGCTCGATGTGGTCGAGCCAATGTAGTCGACGTGTCTTGGGTTTTTAGGACTACATCCACATCCTGGTACATCTCATAGAGTTCGCGGTTGTATCTTCTCCTCCATTCGCGCTCCTCGCATATGCAACCTAATATACGGCGAAATATTTTTCGTTCAAGGGTACCCAATATTTGCTCTGCTTTCTTACTTATCGTCCAGTATGAGTATGTTGAGCGTTCTGTATAGTGATGTACCAAACCGAACATTTCTCAAACCGAGTTAACCCGAGTTGGAATTTAAGCAAACCGAGTTGCAAACCGGGTTGGCTAACTCGGTTTGTAACAAAATTATCCCACCGTCACGTAAGAAACTAAAACCGAACCGAATATGAATTCATGGATCAGCTTGCAACTCGGTTTCACTGGGTGTGTATACGTTAAAGTGACTTGGTTCGATGGAGCACACACCAAAACAGCGCATACACAAGAAAACTGACAAAAAAAAACCAACAATGAGAGAAACCAGGAGCCACATGAGAAACCGAAACGAAACCGAATCATTGCTGCCAGATCGTGGTAAATTTACCTTTTGGTGGTAAATTTCAACTCCAATTTTTAAGATATGGTTAAAAGGTAATATTTTCCGTTTTCCATAAGAAAAAAGGGAAATTTTATTGACAAGTTCGTCTTCTCACTCATTCTCTCTGCAATAGTCACTCATGAATTCCGCCCATAACTTGAAACGGGTAATTTCACCAATCTTACGAATTTGCTGATTGTATGTGTAGCGATCTACTACTAGGCGTATTTTGGTGAGAATTGGGCAAAGCAAAGTAAAAGCTTCTCAGCAAAACGATTCACAGTCAATCAGGTAGAAAAGCCTTTTTACTATTTGAAATTGGTGCACCTGCTCGCTATCAGCTTCTTCTAAAACACTAACAAAATCATTTCAGCGCCCCCTGAAATTGAGTGTTGCAAACTAAACATCCCAACTCACTTTTGACTGTAGGTAAAACCTAAAGTGGTTGGTAGTCATTTTTTATTGTTGTGCTCCGTGCTAGATTTTACTATACTGAGAGTTACTGAGCAGCGATGTCTCACCAAAACACGCCTTTTGTACTTGGGAAATTTTTGGTGGAAATGGTAAATTTTCATCCATCATGTGGTATTTTTCCTAAAAAAAGGTCTGGCAGCACTGAAACGAATTCCAAATAGGTATGGAATCGGGCATTGCTATCCAACTCGACTTAATATACGGGTACATTAATGTGTATGCTTATCCTAACAAACTCAAACCGAATTGTGTGTTCAACTCGGTTTAATGCTGTTTTTGCATTTTTATTCGGTTTGTTTCATCGGTTTTGCAAACTCGGTTTGATATTAATGTAACTCGGTGTAACTCGGTTTAGCTGTAACTCGGTTTGAATCAGTTTATCAACTCGAGTTGACACATCAATAGTTCTGTAGAACATTAATTTATTTCGTTGAGTTTGGAGTTTTTTTTTTTTTTTGTCGATGGTAGCAAAATAACTGACATAGTTTTTCTACAAATAGTAGGTGTATAGCTGTAAGCCATAGATTTGAGTCACTTGGTCCGATAATGATGTTTGACCTTCTCCCTTTGCCGAGAAATTTTACAATTTTTCACGTTTTTTCGGAATAAATCCATCCGTGTTTACATATTATGGACGACAGTTTTCTGCATTTTGTGTGAATTCTATCAAATAATACAAAAAATTATGGAAATTAATTCAAAACAATATCTTAACTCTGTTCGAGCTTTAGAATGTATTGTTTCCGCTTAGGATCTTCTCATGAGTATGTATTTGCAGTTCACTTACATTCCTTACTGACTTGAGATTATAGTGTTGAAAAGGCTTCACTGAATTATGGCTCTATTAATTTTTTTAGTGTATATATAATACAAAACGTAAAAATGATTAAAATGGTGATAAAGTGATCGCTCTTAATTAGTCAATGCTCCCACTATGTGTTGTTATAGTTAAGAAAATCATTCAAAACACGATTCCAAAGCACTCCTATTAAAACTTAATTATCCTTACTTCCTGCGAGTACTCCACTAAGATGTACGCTTCCCCAAAACCACAATTGAAGATGAAATGCAGTCAGTTAAAAAAAAAAAATACACTCCCAAACCGACAATGTGAAACATTTGTGTTTTACGGAAAAATAGATCCTGCACTCTAAAATAGTCCAAACACAAGAAAAGGAAAACCCTAAATTATATAAATACTTCACCTACATACCACACGGAATTCATTTAAACGAAATTAATAAGTTCCGCTTCGTGTCAATGAACTGTCGCACCGGCAATGATCACATTGCATGAAAAATCGATCAATTCGCAAATGAAATATCGCGGCGATAAAGATAACAATTGATGACTAAATTCGCATATTATATTATAAGCGCATTTTTGCACAAACAAAATGCAATATGTATGTATAATTTGTTTAACGAGAATAAAAAACTTAGAATTGGGAAGCGATCAGCATCAGAATGCAAGCAGAGGTCAATGTACCCAAGAGATACCTCAAAGTAATCTTAAAACCAACATGTGGTGAATTCCTTTTAAAATCATCCCTACATCTTATCATCAGCTCAAAACGTAACTAGATTTTCAAACACAACTTCCTAATGACACCATGTAAGATTTCACAATGCGTGGCTCATAGATACCTACATAGACAGATAGACTTGATCGCAGTGGCAATGCACTCGTGAGTCTTTTGAATTTGTTCGGATTTATTTTTAGAATTTGACACTTTCTTTCTTTGAATTTTTTCCTTGGTGCGGCGGCATCCCCACCAGTTAGGGGATGATGCAGCAGCATGGTTTGCAGGCTCTCTGTACTCAGTTGCCGGTGATTTTCGTTTGGCTTAGTGCAATATCGGAGCACGCCGATTAAGGTTGTGACGTTTTTGGTACGAGTGTTGTTAGTTTTTGTGATATAGAAAGAATTAAGTGAATGGAATGAAAATTGGCGGATGAGAAACGTTTTAGAGAATAGTGCTATTGTGGCATTAAGTGTTTAAAGTGATAAAGTCTTGCAATTGAAAAACTTATACTATTTGGATAACAAAACAATACCTATCCAAGGTAAGAACAAAACTCTAATCGTTTATTTCCAACTAAATTAAGAAACTAGAATGTGCATAATATTGGTTTAATATCTGAATGTTACATTCGGGAGCGAAGTCGTGCAAGTTTCCCATGATTGGAGAGATTTACATCGTTTTACGATTCTTAAAGACAGTGTGCTAAATTTTATTAAAGAAAATATTATTTATATAAGTTTATCAAAAACAGCGTTATATGTGTTTATAAATTGAAAAAAAAGAAAGAGTTTAGCCGCTTCTCTGCCTTTTTCCATCATGAGTAATAGTGCTTAAACTTTGGCATATGGTATGCCTTTTCTTGTTTATGAGAACGTGCATTTATGAACTCATAATGGATTAGGTATTTAGTTTGCTTTAGAATATTGGTATGCTCTCAAAATCCAACACAAAAGTCCTAAAATCTATTTCGAATAAAGGCTTACATATTGTAATTGGAAAAATATAAAAATGAAATAAAAGCATTTTCTAAATTAGTTTCAAGATTAAACTCTTCTAAAAATCACTTTATAGAAAAAGACTTAGATGCCTGTTTCGATGCCAATAGACGATTTAGAGAGAATAAATGTTCAATAGATTATCGACTATGGGTGGGACAGCTGAAGCTATCTATATTACAATCGTTGCTGCCAGAATTGTCACCAAACACGCATTTAAAGGTGATAAAATTTTATGTGTCGCAGCATCCCGAATGTCTGTCATCACCAATCAATTGAAGATGCTGCTTTTAGCGCGTTTTTATGTATCTCTGTCTAGTGAGAGGGTCATTCATCGGACCAAGCGTATAGAAGTCACTTACCTCTGAGCACAATGCCCACTCGGCAAGTTCCGTTCTGAAAAGGACCCCTCGTTCTTGTCATTACATAAACCATCTCTATGTGCATCTAAGCAGTATTTATCTAAAAATAATTTACTCCCTGACGATGCATCCGTTCAGACATGGGGCACGCGTACTCACTCACTCTCACTCTCGCGCAACGGATCACGAAAATAGTTGCGCCACCATAAGAATACCAAATAAACAAAAAACTAGTTCAGTTTGCTGGGGATCCTCCATTCGTGTCCTGTGTCGACGCAAGAGATCTATTTTCAAACCGGCATTTGTCTAAATAGAGGACTAATGCCTATGGGTGTGTTCCGTTTCCCCCATGGAGTTAAGTTTTCCTTCTGTGTACAATTTTCAATTATTCCTGCCATCCAGGCACAATTAAAAATAGAATACTCGTATACTTTTCTTGTGATGAAATAGTGTTCTTCAACTGATTGCATTGTTTTGTTTTTCGTTTTTTTGTGGCAATACGATGACTGGGGATAATGGAATCCCTCAGATTCTAATGTCATGAACGCGTGCACATCCGACGAGAATCCCATCCGAAGAGATATGTAGAAGTCGTTTAAAAATGAGGAAAAGATGAATAATAAAATTGGGCTCATAAATGTCTTAATATAACGCATTCGCTGCCTATGAAATAATCGGGAATACTGTAGGGGGTCTAAGACCAGAGACTTACTCAACTATGTACGCATGATGTGGGGTGATTTATGAAATAAAAATGTGTGCGTAAACAGAGTGCATTGAACTTGCAATTACGGTGCTACTGCAGAATTGCGATTAAACGAATGATATTTAATAATAGGCTTGTTATCCTGCATCATATCATAAACCATTTGCATTGTATTTGAACGAAAAGACGTTAACCCTTATATTTTTAAAACATTCAGCTCCAATATACAGTAATGTCAATGCTGACAATAGAAATTTATATTTCAGAAGTGGAATATTGGCGCCGTGGCGTAAGTGGTTAGTGTGTCGGATCACTACGCATGAGGTTCCAAGTTCGAATCCCAGAAAACACCAAAAAGTTTTTTCACGGTCCCACCTCTCGCGAGCGTCTGACAAACATCCGAGAGTATTGTTGTCACGAAAAAGCTTCTCAAATCGCCGTTCGGAGTCGGCATTAAACCGTAGGTCCCTTCCATTCGTGTGAAAAATATAACGCACACAACATGAGTGGTTGCGAGAAGCTAGGCCCTGGCACTTTAAAGAGCTATTGCGCCAAATATTTGTATTTGTAATATTTGCAACATTGAACATCATGAAATGGCTCATGTCCTGTTTACGTTACTTCTTAGCGCAATACTCAATTCAGTACTAAAACACTGTCTGCCAAAGATAAGGAGGCTGTTACAGCAAAACAACAATTTAACATATAAACAAGCGCTTCTTAACAATGCCAATTAAACCACCTTAAACTTACAGTTCCCTGCTCATCAATATCTGCAAATGTGCAAAATATAATTCTCTCAAATTGTATTAATATTTCTAAATAGTATTATATATAAATATAAGTATTGTAGGTATGTTCACTAAGAACCCAATTGGTTCCTATGGGCAGTACTTAAACTATGGACATTTCAAATATGGCTGCTAAGAGTGTGAAGTTGAGCACAGGGATGCTGTGAAGATGGCGGTAACCATAAAGGGGTCAAATATGGAGCACGCCTATATATGTATACAGTTATACAGCGTCCAAGCCATGATCTCCAACCGTTTAAAAAAAAGGGAACTTTACAAAAAAAAAAAAAAGAATGTAATATACATGTTTACATATTTAAATCTTTTAATTTAACATCACTGCTTGTATATCGCGAAAGAAAACACTTGAAGTTATCTTGTCCTCTAATGGGACTAAGTGGGTAAATGTTCATATTAATAATTCAAATCCTTATACCTATCTACAAGATTTAAAATATATTTTCGCAATAAGTCAATATGAACATACATTTGCAAACAGTTCCTCAATTCAATTCTAACCCAATACTATCTAATTTACATTTCCGATTTGTTCATCCATCTACATTTATAATTTAAAAGAAGGCCCAAAACTTGCAAAGGCAAATAACTGCACAGTCTTCCGTGCGTGTGCAATTGCGCACCGTAACTAAAAATAAATTAAATTCCTTACTGGCGCGCGCGATCTCGAATAACATAACACACACGCGACATTACAGACGGCGCTGTGTGTGCTCTGCCGCCGCCAACTGATGGTCTAGGTCACAGACGCATAAGACACATACGCACACTCGTAATGAAATAGGAATTCGTACTGAACTTCGATACTTCGTTTACGAGTATTTATGGACAAACAATTTTTTAAGTCTATTTTTATGGATCTATTCCTCACTCAATTAGATATTTGTTCTCCTTCTTATTATTGATACAGGCTGGCAGCCACGGGTGATAATGTTCCAGGGCGGTGATTTGAATGATTCATTCACATCCGAAGGGACTGATAATTCTTATGACTCTGATTTGAATTTCTATGGATTCTGCGGAGAACCTCAATTGGAACAACAGCAGCCGCAACCACAGCAGGTCCATGCCCATTATTATGGCTTTCGCACGAGGCATCTATCATGCATTGAGGAAAATGATTCTGATTCACACAACTCTGTTCCGTACGATGTCATCAAAGATGCTGATGAAAATTTTAAAAAAATCGTAGAGCAAAACTCCATGTCATGGGAAGGTGACGACATATTAACCCTTGACGAATCCCGACTATATAACATCGAATCTTTCGAAGAACTGAGGCTAGTCAAAAATGAAGAAGAAAACGAGGAGTACTGGCAGTCGACAGTATCTGAGCCAGTTCATAAAACTCACTTCAAAGACAAAAATGGATTACCTGCTATCATGACTACTTCCTGTTATGGTGCACTGAACAGTTCATTTGGAAGTGATGCCAGTCCAGTTAAGAGTCAGAAAAAAGCCATCAATGAGCCTTTGTATGCCACACCGGAGAAACGAAGAGATCACTACAGCATGAGCCAGTCGCAATCGAGCTGCATTTATGGTGAGCAGATGAACATCTCGCTGACTTCCTCCATTGACCTGACCAGCATTAAAGGCAACTCAACACCGATGGAGCTATCTACCCTCTCATTGGATGAATCAACAAAAGTCGGTTGGTGTGATGATGACGTGTCGGAAGCTACTACTACCAAGTACATTAGTTCCGCTCAAGCAGGTAAGTGCGAAATGAGCTTTCGCGAAGTTTTCAAACTATCTCATACACACAATCCCCACCCCTCCTACTTCACAATAAACCACCTAAGACCTAACAAGAGATTACAATGGAAACAAAAATAAAACGAGCTCATTGAAAACACGATTGTAGGTCCGTTCCGTCCCGTCTTCGTGTATCCATAGGAGCATAAAATAACTTAACATTTCGAAAAGATTCTCACACTCTCTTTTATTGTATTGTCTGCTCTAATCTTGCTGCCGTTTAAAAGGTGAGCACATTGGTGATATTTTGTGTTTGATGTTTATTTTTTTTTTGCTTTCATAACTGGCGTTCAAGTGGTTCTCTCCTATACGCGTAGATTGTAGGTATACCTGATGCAGGTCCTAGGAGTGCTACAGGTAGATTGCGGCCGGTTATGCGTGGCTATAATGTATGTTTGTATATCTGATGAAGGGGGTACGAGTGTATTCTTGACTTGTCTGAATATGCCCTACGCCTTATCTTAACAAAACGTAAGCAACACAACGTTTATGTGAAAACAAGTATAATTTACGAATATGTACTATGTATGTATGTCTGATATGTGTTGGTGGTTTTCGCCGTTTTTCGTTTAAGCACGAGTTTACCCAAGCTCCAGTCTAGATGTGAGAACAAAGTGTGCGCGCGAGCTGAAAGATGAAGAAGTAAGAAGACGAACGATAACTCAAAGCAATGATCACTCTAGAAGTGGGAAAAGTTGCTGTTGACGGATTAGGGGACGGTTAAATCACATTTCATTTTTTGTAGACTAGAATGTAATTTCAATAGAAGCAATCAAACTTCATAAGCTTTGTTGCTAGCCTGTAACTGCCTGACACAAAAGAGATGTACTCGTAGTCTAAATTTGTTATGTTTGAAATGCGTTGTTAAAGCAGGGTAAATACGCTAAATATCTGTCAAATAGTGCCTTATCGGCACTTTTCCTGGTACACCTAGCAATTTTGAACGCACAAATAATTTTCTATTAATTAATTCCCTTAGAATATTATCATCCGGAAGTACGCATAGTTTTAATTATTTCTCTTATCCAATCGTGAGCGGTCTTTCAAATTATTGTCACCATCAGAATGGGCCTTTATCCAGAGTCTATTTGGAAACTATAATAGTAAATTTGTTCTTCTCCCAAACTTAACACTACACAAACCGAAAGTTGAAGCGAAACATTTCCCTGTAAGCCCAAAGACGAAGCTACATAATAAAAAAATGTCTATGTATGTAAGTAGATCTGTTGAACAGTGGCAAAAAAATAAATAAACAGTCTCTCGCGCACGTTAAATATTGTAAATTGAAGGAATACTATCTACATACATATGAAGTATTTTTTTTAGAACTTTTTTAGCCGCTTCCTAAATTGTGTTGTGTTGCTACTTGGAGTTTCGCGGTCTTAAAATTAACGCTTGTCTGACTTTATGCTATTAATTTAACCAGCACCTAAAAGTACAACTCATTTAAGCAGATGCACTCGTATCTGGGAAATCCCGCAGATGCTATTTAATGGATGCAAACCAATCGAGAAGAATTGTGAATTTTCGTATTCATCTTCTGTTTTATACAATAGTATTCGATGTATGTGTGGGTGCCGTGGCGTAAGTGGTTAGTGTGTCGGATCACTACGCGTGAGGTTCCGAGTTCGAATCCTACAAAACACCAAAAAGTTTTTTCACGGTCCCACCTCTCGCGAGCGTCTGACAAACATCCGAGAGTATTGTTGTCTCGAAAAAGCTTCTCAAATCGCCGTTCGGAACGGCATTAAACTGTAGGTCCCTTCCATTCGTGTGAAAAATATAACGCACACAACATGAGTGGTTGCGAGAAGCTAGGCCCTGGCACTTAAAGAGCTGTTGCGCCAAATATATTTTTTTTTTTTTTTATTCGACGTATGTTTAAGTAATTAAAAATCAGAAATAAAGATTTAGCTAATAACAACTTCCAGCAATTGAAGACATCCCCTAAGCACATTTTTAATTTAATCAATTTACAAAAAAAGTGATAAGGAAGTTGGAAAACCGCGAGAGACCACATTTTATTAGAATGTATGCATGAAGTATGGTGTACAACAGAGGTACCTCGAGCTCGACCACGACTACGACGACGAAGTTTATTCGCTGTTGTATGGCCCATGTTGTTGTTGCAGAGCTGACGTTACTGTGTAGAGTCTGGCTTTTTATTCGAAAGGTACACAAAACACGATTCGAATTCAGTCTTAGTTTGTCAGTTTGAGGTAAAACAACAGCTACCGCTTGACTCTAAACGCATACATGTATAGTATTTTCTGCGCGTTCTCTTTGCGCAGCCACCAAACGAGAAATTTAAATTAACTATTTCGGTTCTTCATTAGTTTCGGTTTTGTATGAGATTATCGAAATTGTTTGTACTCGATTTACACTTTTAGGTGATCCGATTAGAATTTTTCTTATCTCTGCCGATACGTATACGTATTGCTGTTGTGTCTTTGTATCAGCGTGTCGTGAAGTGTGTAAAAAACGAAGGTGCAAATTAAAACAAACAAATAAGAAAAAAAAATGAATGATCGAGATCAATATTGACACAAACTGAAAATAGATGGCAGCGAATTCGAACGGACTTCGATAAAACTGTCATTTAATCAATCGACTAGAGCCGTTGTTGAAATCGTCTGCAATTTTATTTTTATTACCCCGTTTTGTGCGGTCTTTGTGAAGCGGCTTCTTGGAAGGCACCATCCAAGACAAGTGTGTTTGTGTGTAAAAGAACGAGAACATAGTACTCCGGTGCGACTTCTTAGTCCGGTTCAGTTCTTCTTTTTTGAATTTTATACCGAGAATATACGTACGTTTTAAAAAAAAGCTTTTTATTTTATTGCAAATAAAGACGTTTCGTCCTAAATATTTTCACTGGGAAGAGAAAGAATAAAAGTGAGTCAGAACCGGCCCAACAGTGAAAAGACAGCGGCAAGTGTTTGAACGATTTTTTTTTTAATGTTCAAAGATTTGTATCTGATTCTTCAGATTTCCTTTTTTTGTGGTTGAAATAAGGCATAGAGTAGCGAAAACCGGGCATCTAAATTTAGAAACCAGAAATAACATTTGCGGGAAAAAAGAAGAAAACACAGAAACTCCGATGTGGATACCAACCAACAGTTTCGCGACTATCATCATAAAATTCACCCTCTGCTCGGAGGGAGAGTGAAAAGGAGGAGAGAGGTTCAACATGTCTTTAAAGGACAAGCTATTTCAAAATACTTGGAGCAGCAATAAGACCACCGGCCGTCGCTCTGGAAGTGGGTATAGCTGCAGTGTCTTAGGTAACTCATTACTCATTACGGTGGGGCTTTGGTTTTATCTGGTATACGGCCGCAAACAAAGAATGCGGTATGCTGGGCTCGCCACATCTAATTTAATTAGTGTTTATTATTTTGGGTATTTTTATATTCCTTTGCTGCGAGGGGGGAAACTCTTCAATACTTTAAGCAAGAACAAATCACTTCTATTAGAAATTCGATCGCATAATTAACACCTTTTGACATGAGAACTAGCTGAGAATGTTTAAAATTAAAAATAGATAATAACATGCTAAACTTTCCTCGGGATATATAAAATTTAATTAAAAACAACTTATAATCCAACACAGTTAAGTACATATATTTCGCATCATAAGTAGGTATACATACTTGCGAGAACGATGATTAGGGCTTTTAACTATTTTATAGCTAGGAGCATTTTGTGTTATTCTTCATAATTGTTCCATTCATTATATTGGCATTCCTCTAAGGCTGTAATATCTGGCTTCAGATTGAAATCTTCCGCTGCAAATTTGAGGGCCTATTTAACTGAAAAATTAGTTCAAATAATTAATCAGCGCATCAAATGGCCTAGATATTTTCGAAAACTTCTATAGAACGTAGCATACTTCACCTTATAATCAAGCTTAAAATTTTTCATTAATCAGTTAATGTACTTATGTGCACCCTGGATATTTGAATACATTTCTTTCCACTTTTGACCCTTTTTTTAAATTTATTTCAATGATCTACTCTCTTTTTGAATACTTGCAATACAATTCGGATGACAACAATTTTGTCGTCATATCACAAAAGGTACGTAACTCCCCAAAAAATGAATAAAGTCGAGAGTCAAGATTTTTGATGTATTTTTGGGTTGTTGTTCTAAAAATGTATGTCTTCACGCTTTTTAGATTTAACCCTTTTTTATTTTATCTGAAAAATTCGCGATAACTGAGAGTGGCTATCCCATTTTCTTCTAAGAAAAGAGAATAAACAGTTGCCTTTAAATTCTGGAAGATATCAGAGTAATTCATCAGTACTTTGTTAGGTTTATACATACGAGTATGTATGTGTTCGAAATAGAGGTATAATACGATGCGTTTCAGACATACTGTAACTTTTCTGTACATGGACATATTTTTTTTTTTATTTAATTCTTAACGCTTTGCTATACGTTATCCTTTTCCTGCAAAAACGATTTTAATTAATATTACGAAACACAGTTTTAAGTGGTAAGAACTTAAGAAATATGTATCAAACGTGATTTTGTTCGTACCTAGAGAACTTTTTTTTAAACTATCATTATAAATAAAAAAGTACAGATCTTTCTTTTTCTTTCTTCAAACATTCCTTCAATTTGAACTCATATTTTAAATTCAAAAAAAAAATCGGGTTATACCGAATGATTATTCGAGGAAATATTTTGTAGCCTCACTTTTCTTGTTCGGCGGCCATCTTAAAAATGACAGTTTATTGGATATGGCGCGAGCTATAATTTATCCAAAGTACTAAAAGTGTAGTAGTATATGTAGTATCATGAAATATATAAAGTCAGTCCGATCAATTGCTTACTTGCATTAGCTTGGTCATAAAGTTGGAAAAATGTTCCGCTCTGTTGGATGGTTAATATGCCTATGACATCGGTGGTCGCGAAAAAAAAATACTCTGAATCAGAAGCAAAGGCAAAAAATATCAAAAATATCCCCAGTTATCTGGACGACACCCCCGGAGTTTCTCTGAAGCATAAATAACTGAGCTTCAAACCACTACATATTAAGGGTATTCATAACCCCTTGAGCGCGCGCAAATTATATAAAATAAAAATATTCTATTCTGATTCTCTTAAGAAAAACTTACATCTAGCAAAAAGGGAACATTTTGCTTCAAACAACTTTCCACAAAGCGTTTGTCTTGTAATTTCAATATAAAAAAAAAAATAAAATATCACCTCATATGAGCTTTATTTATCGAACTTACTTTTACGCTTTTATTACTCGTAGGATAATTCTCGAATTGATTACCTACACGTAGGCAAACATTTCAGCTTGAAACTTATTTCACCATCTCACTAATTAACCCATTTTTTATCTCGATAGCGCACACCACACATACACATACTCAGTCAAACCTCCTAATCTAAAACTCTCTCCTTTTTTAACACAAACTCTTACCTTAAAATATTACCTACTCGTAAGACAATCTCTTGCTGGAAAAAGTAAAAAAAATAAATACTCAGAGCCGCAAAATACGGGTCTCTTAATTGAAAACTGAAAAAAAAACCGTCAACAACCGACTCATTAAAACGGGTGAAAGCAATGAGTACACACATACGGAAGTCCGATATAAACGATAAAAAAAAAAGTTAAATGTCGTGCTAATGCAAGATTTTCATAAGTTAACCTCTTCTGGAGATTTATTTTTCCATCTCCCCAAGCAATAATTCTGTATATTCGCAAGCTTTTAATTGTTATTCCCTCATCCGAATTCCCTGACCACGTCCCCTATATGATGCAAAGTGCACATGTAACCTATTAGATATGCAGATACTTTATTATAAGTTTTATTCACAGCAGCTGTAAAGGCAGCAGCCTTTTAAGAGTCTAGTCAATTAAAATGTATCTAATGAAAAAACTTGTCTCTCGTGAAATTTACAATTTCCATTAACCGAGCAAAAAGCCAGTAATATGGTTGGCAGAGTGAGAGAGAACCAGTTGTACAGTTCGACCGTCGTCGTAGTACCTATGTGCACATTTTTCTGATATTAATGCACTTTGAATGGGTTTCCGAATGAGATAACCCTCGCGGGAACGCAAAATTTTTGCTTTAATGTGTAGGCGCTACCGAAACGGTTATTTATTCCTTAAACAGATTTATGTATTATAGAAGAAATTGATAATTAATCATCGCCATACATAAATTAAAGCTGGCTATCACGTTGGAGTATTTAGACTGAAAATGGTATTCATTAAAAGTGCATTGTGCATATCATTGAAGCACCACTTACCTGTCCAAAACACAGTTTGCCACCAACGAAAAAAAATCTCTGTAAACATGAATATTTGTTTATTGTACAAATGTACATACATATGTATATCCATGCCCAGCACAATCTCGACCATGAGGTTGAGTGATATCACTTCCTGTCTCGTTAGTATGGATTGCATGACTCTATTATAACTGGAAATTTAACCGAAGACCAGATGACGGAGAAGCGTTCTTCACGCTCAGGTGGGGCTACATTCTGCCTTATTTTTCTGTTCGTATGTTTTTTTATGGAAACCCCCAAGTCTTCTAGATAGGCATGGTACTTTGATAAGAATCGTCGCCTGATAACATACTTGTCATAAGATATGTAGATATTTGTAGTTGTTGCTATTGCATCACGAAATGAAAATGGAACAGTCAACATGCTTTTGAGGTAATCATCATTCATAAGTATTTATCTAATACTCGTATATACGTAATTTGCAAATTGCACTTACCACATGAGGCGCCAGGAATATATACTGGGAAGCTTTTATTATCTCTGTATACATATATATATTTTTTTTATCGCGTTTCAGTTAGTGTCGGACAGTTACCTAAATTTGTGAATAAGCTCTTAAAATAAACACATTGTTGCTAATTCTTGGCGGGTCGGTGAGCTCATAATAGAAAAGATAATAATAATCGTTATACAAATGGAATTTGCTTTAATCGGTTTCTGGGAAGAATAATCTTGTAATGAATAAGTGTTTTGACGTCATGTACTTGAAAATAGCGCAGACCTGGATTTTACGCCTAATAGCATGTCGTTATGTTCTTTCGTAAAATTCGTAATTTTTTCACTTACATTGTTTCGAAAACTTGACCTCTTGTCCACCTATCTAAGCAAGTTTTTTGATTATCAATCAGACAACTTGTGCTTCTTCTAAACCTTCGAAAAGCAACGCAAGCGTTATCAATATGCCATTTTTATAACTTAATATAATAATAATAATTGGGATGATGATGGTGGTGTGTGTGTGTGGCGGTGGGAATGGATGGGTTTGGGGGGGGGGATTTGTTCTCTCTGTTGGGTGATTTATGTATATACCTATGACATCAGGTAGGCGGAAGAAAAAATACTGTGAATAACTTTCTTCGCTGTTCTTTCCAATGCCTGCACCATGTAAAAACATTTAAAGAGTATTCATAACAGAGAACTGCATGAATCCACTCATTTGCGGTTGTGAATCATTCGCTAAAACACGAGCCGTCCACAGTCTCACGCACAAAGAAAAGAAGCATCGACACTCATGAATATTTGAATGCGTAGTAGGCTCGCACTCAAAGTATTCACTCAATGACAGTATTCACAAATGTATAAGTGATTCACGATTCGAATGGTTTCAAGTAGCTCGTATTGAATTAGTGTACATTTTTTAGGATACATATTATGGAGGCAATAAAGTGAGAGGTTAGCTTATCATTTCTTGGAATCAATGTAAATGTGTGTGAAGGCAGCGAATGTTTCGAGTGGCTCTAAAACGAGCTACTTGCTGTAGTTCTCTGATTCATATTCCCTTAATTGCTCACAAATTATAGAAAAAAACAAATCGAATAAGAAAAGGGTCGAGCTGTTTGTGAGCACGCCCTGATAATCGGCTTTCCAAATAAGTGATCTTACTCGGCTCATCATTACGAGCCATAAGAAATTGGTTTTAATGCTCGCGCTCGTGAAGTGAACAATTTTCGTTTAACTAACGGGCATTTTGACGACTCGCAAGACCTCGCGTTTACTAGAACAAGAACAGAAGGCGTAATAATCGTCAATAGAATTTTGCTTGACTGTTTATGACATTCCTAATATACATACTTATACGTAGATTTTGGGTTTTGATTTCTTTTTATTCTTTCCGGCACAATCACGTCAGATGTCAGTACAAAAAATTCGAGGTTATATATGAATAATAAATTAAAGTAAGTCAAGATGCCACTCGAAAGAAATCAATGTAAAAAAGCAAATGACTTTCAGGATGAGCTTTTAAATAACGCAGGAAATGTAGTGACTCACTACATGCGTCCCAAAATATCATAATAACAATATACATACTTATATCGATTCCATCCCTAACTATCGCATAGCAACTCTTAAGCCTAATCGCTTAAATTGTTTTTTATTACACATTAAATGCGACTAATCCGGGTTTTGCTTAAGCAATAAACATAAGAACGGATTGCCGACGGTACACGATCACAGGAAATGGGTTATGACGGTCACAGTCGTTCACAGACCTTCGTGGAGTGCAGACGTGTTTCGGCTTCGCTTAAAATAGTGGTTACGTTTTTAAGAGGATAGTTAAACAGTGGTTTTATAAGAGCCGCCTTGGCCTAGAGACAGTGCTATCAACCAGTCAAGCCAGGGCACTGGTTCAAGCCCCGGCCAGGTCTAAAAGTTTTATTTTTTTTTTTAATTTTTAATTAAATTAAACAATAAGAAACAAAGTGAAAAAAAGTGGTAAACAATATCAGGCGATGTCGTCCGGTGAGCGGTTCGCTCTCCCAGTTACGGAACAAGCGGACCAAACAACATCTGCCGATGACGAAGTGGAGTCGTCAGACCACCAAACCACAGGGTCGGCTGATGGAACTTCTAAGCGGAGGAGAAGATTAAGGCCGACTCCTAACTTGGTAAAGCGCCCTTTGCTATCAGCTTCAACCGAAAAGCTGCCGGTTGGAGTGAAGGGAGGGGCGCCAACGAAAGCAACAATGATAGCAGCAAAACACCGTCAGGAAGGCCAATTTCTAAAAGGGGATAACAGCTTTGCTGAGTTGGCGACCTCCGAATCTGATGATGAGGAGGAAGAAATGCAGGAATTAAGCAACAGCATCAAGCAGATTCGGGAGAGGATCAATGCGATCAAGGCCAAACAAACGGCCAGGAGGGAGAAAGAGCAACAGCTGATGATGCAGAATGTGCAGCAACAGCAACAACAGCAGCCAGCACAAAGTCAGCTGCAAGTGAAAACAGAGCCGCAACAACAGCAGCAGAAAAAACAACGACCAGAGCCGCAGGCAAAGCCACAGCGGCAGCCAAAACCGAAGCAGCAGCAGCAGCAGCCGCAGCAGCAACAGCTGAAAAAACAGCCTCAACAACAACAGCAGCGAAAAACGCAGCTTCCGCAACAGCTGCTAAAAGCCCAGCAACAACAAATACAACAGCAGCTGCCGAAACAACAGCCGCAGCAACAACAGCAACAGCCGCAGCGACAACAGCAGCAGCAACAACAACAGCAGCAGCAGCAGCAACAACAACAACAGCAGCAGCAGCAACAACAGCAGCAGCAACAACAGCAGCAGCAGTCACAGCAGACGAAACAGAGGGTGCCGCCGATTAACACCTTCAAGATGGAGCTTAAGGACACCATCGAATTGTGTAAGTCGGCCATAGGCAATAATTTTTATATTAAACGATTAAACGTGGATAGGCATGCTATCCACTGCAACACAGTGGAGCAGTACCACAGAATCAAAAATCTATTGAGGGAATCGACGACGGAGTTCTTCTCCTTCACCCCGAAGGGGGAAAAGTTGCAAACCATGCTTCTGAAGGGGATGGAACCGTCCACAGAACCGGAGGAGCTCTTAAAGCTACTCAAAGAGAAACAGTGCGATGGGCTCACTTTCGTAGGGGTTAAGCCATTTATCACAGCTAAGGCCAAAAGGGAGAAACGGAAATTACCGTGAAACGAACGATGGACAGTACGATACCCCGGTATCAACACACTGACAACGTGGACATATACCGCAATGCAATGATTGACGCACTGCACGAACATAAAAGTAGACTACTGTCGAGATTAAAAACCTTGTACAGACAGTTTACTGACAGACAGGACTCGGAGGAGGTTAGGACGCTGAAGTCGTTGATTAAAAACCTCTCGCAATTAATTAAAGAAAATTACAGACTTTCTGTAAATTTGCACTGGGACAGGAAAATTCGGGCTGTAAAATCCAACAACCCGAGTATGTTCCCGAAAATAAACAAGATCTTTCGGAGGAATAATCAAAACTATCTTCCGCGTCTTAAAATCCCCCGAACTACGAACAATGTACAAATACTAGTGACAGCAGGTATAGATCCAGATAACGCAGCTGAGGATGACAATTTCTTTGTGATCGAAGATCCGCAGGAGAAGGTAGAGGCTATAGGAGCGACCTGATATGATAGTGTTTGCCCGAACCACGACCTGGAGAATCGGGTCCTTGTGCACAACTTCTGCCTTCGAAATGACATGGAGCACTGGCGATCTGAGAACACTGGTTTCACCGTGTTCAATGAAAGATACATGGCAAACAATGCCGTCGCCGATGAAAGGGTACATCCCCCGTTCATTTCGAAGGCAGAGCTCCAAGCGATCTTCGAATCACTGAGGAAAAAGAAATCCGTGGGAATCGATGGTATAGCCAACATTGTGCTTAGACATCTTCCTCCAGAAGCGGTGAACATTTACACCATCCTGTTTAATAATGCAATGAATAATGCCCATTATCCTGCGCATTGGAAAACAGCGGTGGTGCAGCCCATTCCCAAAAGGGATAAAGATAGTTCCAATCCGGGGAATCTCCGGTCGATAAGTCTACTTCCGAACATCAGCAAGGTATTCGAAAAAGTGATCCATAGAGCCCTGACAAAGTGGGTTGAGGACATGCACATAATTCCGGATAATCAATTCGGTTTCAAGGCGGGGCATGATACAATTCATGCGGCGTCTAAACTGGTATCGGATATCCAATGGAACAAAAGCAAGAAGCAATGCACGGGTGCCTGCCTGGTTGACTTGGAGAAGGCCTTCGATACCGTATGGTTAGAGGGACTCTTTTACAAGTTGAGCAGGCTACATACTTTATGACATGCTCACCGGTAAGAAGTTCATTGTGAAGAAGGGCAATGTGACGTCTGCTGGAATTTTTGAAGTAAAAAATGGTCTGCAACAGGGCGCGGTTAATTCGCCGATCTTTTTCAATATTTACACGAGCGATCGCATAGGTTCACTTCACCATGCCATAGCGTACGCAGACGATTTGGTCGCGTACAGATCAGGGCCTAAGATTGAGGTAATTGCAATACTCTTGCAGCGTGACTTCGATAAGATCAAGAGATACTGCGACGACTGGAAGTTGAAGATTAACTTTCAGAAGTCGGAGACCATCCTGTTCTGAACGCCGTTGTCTGGGGCCTCTAGGAACACCAGAAAGAATTGGCGAAAGTTCTCTATCGTGGGACAGCACGGACAGCCACTTGCGAGTCGAAGTGTAGTCAGATACCTTGGGGTCTGGCTAGATCAATATCTATATTTTAACAAACATATAGATGCTGCTCTGGCCAGAGCCAAAGTTGCTTTCGCCCTTACAAAGAGACTGTTTTATAGCAGCCAACTCGATGCAAGGGTGAAGGTAATCTGCTACATGGCCCTCATTCGGCCTATGCTCGCATATGGATGTCCCGTGTGGTTCAACGTAGGGCCAAGCTTATTGGAAAAGATGCGGGTGTTTGAGAGGGCTTGCCTTAGGGCTTGCCTTCGTTTGTACAGAACACCAGAGTCTGAGTACATAAAATTCTATCCTAATGAGGTCCTGTACAACAGGGCGAATCTGATCAGAGTGGATAATTTCTTGATCAAGATGATTCGAAGGCACATTGCAAGAGCAATGACTTCGATGAATAGCCTGATCTTTGGGGCTTATTACCCCAACAATCTCTATCACGAGAGTGTGCGCCTTAACGGCTTTATCCCACCAGAAGCATTCCTATACCTTGATCAGAGAGGTCTGATCCAGGATAAGTTAGCGGTGCCGCTTATCTTCCACGTCGCCAAAACAGCTGTGGATAGGCGACTCAACTACGACCGAGACGTCGCACAGAGTAGTGCAGAGCGTCTCCGGTACAGTAGGGCGGTTTCCAACCGCGACATTGAAGACGTTAGTAGGCAGTATGACCAATTTTGGTGGCTTAGAGAAGAAGAGGGAACGCCGTCGTCGTTTCCCCATAATCCGGGTTAGCCTGTAGCGTAGGCAGAGCGGGTCGTCTTTTTTATTGCCATGGCCGGCTTACATAGTTTTAAGGTAGTCTTAAGTTTGTATAATATAAAAAAAAAATAAAAATAAAAAATTTTAAAAACAAAAAACAGCACAGCACTTGGCTAAAAAAAAACAAAAACAAAAAAATCAAGCACGGCATTTGGATTAAAAAAAAGAGTGTATTTAATTACACTTCGTAGTTAAGTTAGCATAAGTTTATTTTTAAGGTAGTTATAAGTTTTATCTAATAACAAAAAAAGTCCATTTACTAAGTTTTTTTTATACAAAACCATTTTTCTTAGTATTTAATCATTAGTTAATATATAATAAATTCATTAAGTTAGGTTACGTCGAAAGACATAGGTTAAGAGTTAAGTTTAGCTTAGAGCGCCCGCATGGGGCCAGTAAGTTAGAATAAGATAGTTAAGTTAATTAAGCTAGTTTTAAGCGTTTTTGTTAGCAAGTAAGAAATAATGAATTGAATTAATAAAATGCATTAAAAATGAAAAAATTAATGGGTTATGACGGTCTAGGCACCACATGCTAGAAAACCCCCGATGGGTTTTCCCAATACAACAGCATGGGTAAGCTGGGATACGTTTTATGATCAGGTACGCCAAGATCGAAGGTGCTACCGAATGTACATAATGTCTTAAGTGGGTGATATGGATGGAATCGGTACTATATAAGGCGGAGGATAGGTAGGAATAAGTCAGTATAGATTTAGAATTTAGAAGAATAAGTTCTTAATTTTAACCCAAACGGTCGCAGCCAAGCATCGAGATAGCGGACCCTAGGGTAAAATAAATAACTTGCTTTATTATAAAATAATAACTAGTTTTTCTTCCGACTATACTCCGATTCGTACTCTTCTCCCGTTTGTAAAGGGAAAGCACGGTACGTTATCGTAACAGTAAGATGGTCGTGTCTTTTGAGTCAGTGTGTAAATCTTGACTTACTAATATCGTTGACCACAGGTAGTTTGTACTGGCACTTTAAGAATAGGGCCTTAAAACATCTAGAATCTATTGTTCCGGTTATACGCTGTAATTCGTTCTGTACATATGTAAGCAGTCGAACCTAACTACTACCTAACTAACAAATGTATTTTTATTGTCTTTCTTATTCAACTCTCTTCGTCACTGACATCCCAGTGGTCTTTTATGCCATGAATTCGTTACTGAACTTTATTTCCATAACAAATAGGTGGACAATCCCACTATCTTTTATGTGCGTGGAGTAAACCCATTAAGTTCTCTTAACCTAAACGTCTCCAATTGGAAATCGTGCTTCTGAACCTTAACCTTAAAAGTGAGATAGCGCTATGATAGTGTCGTCAGCGTAAAGGCATCTTTCTATCATTGAAACTCGAAACCTAATTGACTTATTTCGCGCCGTATTTGGTGCGCTCTATTCCCAACTGACCAAACATTACGTAGACTGACTGAGGTAGGTGTCATATAGACATGGCGTGGAATGGCAACTCGAAACATTTGGCAAAATGCCTGCCTGATCGGCATGAGTATTTCAGCACTTGTTAGTTCCATTTAAATATACTTATAAATCATTAGTATGTAGGCCACGTCCGGTGCGGGTTAACCCAAAATATGTTCGTATCTTTTCGGTTATATGGTATTTGATGTTGGCATGCTGTTAATGTGAAATTTAAGAACCCATTTCAACGCAATTAAAACACTAGAAATCTTTTGTTTATTTTTCGAGTCCTCATAAAAAAATCAAAACATACGTAAATTAGTATTAAGAAAGATTTATAGTGATATAAGTTTACACTACTCGTAGCCGAAAGCTCAGCGGTTTTTTATATGTTATACATATGTTTAGTCTGTCCTCATAATCAATAATCCATATTAATTTTCGCTTTTTAGCGGGACAGAGCAAGAGAGGTAGCAATGGTTATCTACATATGAATATACCCATACATATTTTCGGATTACTAATTTGTTGCCTATTGACGTATGAATGCTGTTTTGATTTCATGCTATCTCTTTTTTTCCAACATAATGACCATCGACAGAGAAACATGTGGAATATAAGTAAAAACTAACAGTGTGGATTAATTTTGTTTTCAATGACAATATGGGGCCAGACCAAGGATTTATTATATCAGTGAGAGGTTCAAAGTTTGATTTGAAATTTCTTGCAGTGATTTTTGTATTTGTTATATAACTTTACTCTGACATTTTGCATTACGTAACTACAATTTGTTATTATTAACACCTTAAAAAGGTGTGGTGGCAAAAAAAGTAAATAAGCACATAGACATTATTAGAATTGTTTGGTGGTCAATTTGCTAGACGGCTGCTGTATAAAAGTCGTAGTCTTGCGATCACAATCAACGTCCATTACCGAGTTATTCTGAAATCATTAACGTTTATTGGATGTGGTGAGCGATGATAGGGAGCAATGGCTTAGCGCTTGAAGTCAACGGTCTCCAAAGCTATTTAAGTATTCAATGAGTTTATCTGGATTTGGATTAATTTGAAGTAGAGTCCACTAAATCTTTGTTGATTGATTAACTGGCAAAGAAGTGAACTATCTGATAAAAAGAAATCGGAAAAAATGATTACCAGCATGCAATAGATATGTAACTATCTGTTTTTGTCCCTAAGTGATTTGCTCGTACATACGTAAAAAAAATATATGTACTCGTAATATACTTTCTTGGAAATCTGACATCTCTCCTGGAGCCGTCTAGGGATTCCTCCTGATGAGTTGGAGTCAATGGCGGAGGATCGAGAAGGATGGAGAGTCCACCTGAGCATCCTACCCCCGCGACCCTCATGAAGGATTAGCGGGCCATTTGAAAATGTGTGTATGTATGTATGTGTATACTTTCTTTTTTAAGAGATCAGATAAAAATTGTCAATAAAATGCTGAGGTCGGGATTGAAAATGATGTCTCGAAATGTTTCTCTTAAAAGTACTTCGTATAATGGTAATGGAATAAAAGAAGTATGTAATACGAACTTTTCTTGACTAAAGTCGCTAACGTCTGAAACGGATGACTTTTGTCTTAAACTTACTAGGTGGCACAACGCCATGGACAAAATGAAAATCGTTTTAATCATTTGCTCACAAGCCACGGCTGTGGAGTATACTATATATTGGCGGCCTCCTTGCAAAAAAGAGATCGAAGTGAGGCTTTCCACGAATACCTCGTCCAATGTCAACTTTAAAGAAAACATTCAAGGAGTTTATCGCTCAGGATGAAATTGTCTATGAAAACTGTTTGAACGATATTCCTCGATCCTTAACATCGATCTGCTGTGCCGACTAGTAAACTAGATCAGCGTTCGATTTCGATATATTGTATTTATTTATAGGAAACTATAGATTGCAGGTTCAAGTATCAGCTGGCGCATTTTCATTAGGAAATTCTTCGAATTACTGCAGTACCGTCATTGTCACATAAAAGCTGAATGCTCTTGTTAACCGGTGTGTAAAAAATTCTTGCGATTATTCTAGCCAAGCCTTGTTCCATACTAACAGCTTCATGAGAGAACGGATCGGGAACGTATAGATACGATTGTACAACTGTAAAAATGGCAGTGGATTGGTCACACGAAATTACGAAAATTGTATAGCCCTTCAAGCCATGCAAATGAATCCGCTTATTGATGGGCGGAGACGGTAGCCCACGTATGTCTTGGCGCAGGACATTCGAAAAGAAATCTCGGCAATCAAGAGAGCTGATTGGAATTATAATATTTCGCCAGGAACCGTACACGATACCATGTAGGCCTAATGATGAACGAAGAATAATTAAGAAAAACGAATAATAGTAAGCGACTTGGCTTCAACCTGTCGATCATTTCCAAATGTCTGGCTAACTTAATTCCGCGCTGTTATTCCTTATTTTCAGAATGTTGATGTCTTAATTTTTGGTATATACATATATGTAATAAAGTTTACTTTGTACTACATACGTGCATAAGTACCACAACAACTTTGAACTTCCTTCCGTTTAACCTTTTGAAAGGAAACGACAAATCCCAATAACTTCAACCGATTAATGAATGGAAAAAGGGAAATAAAAACGTTAAGCCAACCGTTGCGTTGGTTGAAAACAGGAAAAAAAGGATACCTGCACACACACCGGTCATGCCTTGCAGCCAAAACGAACAAATATAACTTGAAATTCGCCCACGTTTTACTTCTACATAGTGGGGTACCTAACGAATGCGAATACATTGCACAGCATCCGCAAAGAATGGATAAGTGTTGGGCGTGCGCGCGCACTTTTCATTCATAAAGCCAATGTTAAAGCAAGATTTGTTTAGATTTTCCGCACAAGCAGGGGTACTATGGCACTGGCACTTATGTAGATTGAGTATTTTATGCCTACTCGCAATTTAATATCTACATTTGTATGAGTATATGTTAGCGTTCGTGCTTACATAGTTTGCATTAATAAATCGGGGAAAGCACTTAATAAATTGTAATATGAAACAAGTGCCGTAGCATTTTCCAGTAGGTTAGTGAAATTACTCAATTACTCGCTTGTTAAATTTAATACATATAAAATTCAAATGTTAGATAGTCATATGTAGGACATTGCACTGAAAAGATCAAATGCATTGTAAGTTATTTATATATGTATGTATATCTGGGCGTGAAAGGAAAGTCAAGACAGGTGAACACTGTCCATCCTTAATTTAAAGAAATCGAGAGAGAGAGGAAGATGAACTTGAAAATATTTTAGCAACATACCATATAAAATAAATCCCTCTAATTGAGGTTAATAATGAACAATTTAAAGTGTTTGGATCGTCAGTAAATTAATTACAAAACTGAAGAAATTGTGGGTTGTGAAATAGTTTGACCTATACCCACCATAAGTCTCTGTCTTGAGTGATGTCCAAATAAAAGTATGACGCAGTCGCTGAGTTGAATTCCCATTATCCAAATGGACCCACACACTACTATCGATCCACGCACTTGTTGGCGTTCTTTTATGAATTGACTTGTTATTTATTATGTAAATCTTGACTGTTGAATGACCAATGATTTTCGCTGTAATTTCATGGGAATGAACTTAATGGAGGGGTTTGTGAATACCTAGTAGGAGCATTAGCAAATTTTAACATTCGTCTCAGTTATATCTTAAATTATATATATATATTTTCTTTTTAATCACAACTCAGTATGAAACCAAGAGTTGTATGTCAATCGTGTCCTGGCTTTGTGTATTCTTATTAAAATGAAGTGTAATTCGAGTAAGAGAAGAAACTAGTTGTACTAAAAAGTTATTCATGCCTACATGGTTTGTTTACTTTAAGGAGTATTTTTTTTGAATTTATGCTTAACAATATTGTATATTGTACATATTATACGAGTATAAAGGTACATCGCGTACTTAAATATTTTTGTACGATAACTCATAATTTATTTTTCCCAGGCTCGCTTGACGCATTTGTGTTATTATATGACTCGTGATGTTGCATATAACATTTACTTGATGATGTAAAAATATATTGGAATATTTTTTTATTTCTAAAAAGTGAATTTAAAACATTTACAGAGGCTGTTCTTTTTATCAGGATTACCTGCCTAGCAAATCTATCACGAAATCGACGGTCGTCCTCTCAGCGAAATTCAAAACTAACATTTAAAATATATGCTTTATGAACATACGAGTAAGCGAAAGTGATCGTCATGTCACTAGGGCTGTAACAAACCGTATGTATTCGTTACTTAGTACCGGGTATTTTATTTCATACCCGATACCGAAACGTTACTCCCCAAGCAATATAGTTACTCGCATCATTTCGTTACTTTTACAGAAGTACCATATCCTAAGCATACGAGTATACCAAACGAAAACATCCGCACACACAAATGATTTCGCATTCAAGAAGTAACGCTTCTATTATCTTTTTTGTGTGTATACTGAAGTGTAATGGTATTTTAATCAAACATTCTATGCAGAGGCTGAGTGTATGAATTCTAAATTTATTGGAAATTGAAATCAAACCGTACGTAATAGCTTTTACAATAGTATTCATTGTATTGCGGAATACCTGTTTTAACAAAAATAACGTGATAAGCGTATAAATCAAGTAAAAGCAAAAGTAACTAAAGTAACGAGTAACGATATTTTTGTAACAGGTATTTGGACCTGAAGTAACCCATACATACGGTTATTCATTTTATCTCTACTTTTACAGCACTACATGTCACTGCTCTATCATTGCTCCTAGATATCTCCATGCACGTGACACCACCAGGGTAACACTTGATGCGCACTCGTTATACAAGTTCACTATAGAAGTTGCGACCATGTTGCAGAATATGGAGATTAGTTTTTACCTAAAACGTGCAAATTTAGAACAAAGTGCTATCTTCTATCTTTCCATTTTCCTCCAAACCTCAGCGATTCAAGCACAACTCAAATGAAAATCCAAGTTGCTCTTCTATTTCTCCTCGATTTAACTTGAACTACTTCCCTTCCGTAAAAGTCGTCATCTAAGCATCAGAGGATAGGCTTGATAACCTCACTTAAAAAAAAACGCTATTCATGTGTTTTCGAAGTTCAGCTAAAAACCGCATTTTTAATAACACGTCTTTATATTACCATCGGGCATAGTAGTTTTAAGTAGGTAACGTATGAGTAAATTAACTCAAAAGTCGCCTACCTTTCCCTTAATTGAATTGAAGTCTTAAGCAGTTTAAGCGCGCATTTTCATTCACAAAAATCGAATTCATAAATTTTACAAAGTCGAAAAGGCCGACAAATGAAATTCAATAAATACGACGTTTTAACGTAGGCAACAAGACTGCGGCCCGCGAATACGTGACGGTGACGGAACCGCATATAACTCGGTAGGTACATAGTTTTAGTACGTATAAAAGTACATACATTACATACATGTCTACCTTCACAACACATTTTTATTTAAACGCGTTACGTATGCTTGTTTTAAAAGTTATTTCATCTTTTTGCAAAGAGGCTGACATTGTGTGGGATGACCGGCGCAGTAGACGAACGATCTTTTTATTTAGTTTTGTGTCAGGTTATAAAGACGAAAAGTCTAGCAGCGGTATAGGAAACGACATGCCCACGTAATTCATATAGCTTGGTGTTGCCTTCATGCTGCTGCTGCTGTGGCTGCAGTCATAGCTACATTCGAATGCTTAAAGCAAATAAATAAACTGCTCCCAAAATCCCAGCCGTGTGTGTTGCCATGCTCCATGCATGTGGTGGTTGTAGGCAGTGTGCACTTCGTTCTCGTGCCTTCGAAGCACGACGACGTGACTCCTCAATGTGAATAGGATAGCGAGTCGCGCAAGCAACCACTTTAATTTTTTGTTGCGAACTAGCAAATGTATCTTTGTATCGGGAAGATGCGATTTTTAATTATTAACAACACGTAAGCTCCTTGTCACTGAGTTTACTTCGAATCGGTTCGAGTGGTACTACCATTAGAAAAAATCCCCATAGTGATCGTGCAGATTGCGAAAATTCAATTATTGGTGTTGGGTACAAGAAAGGTTTTTTTAGATTCAAGTGAAGGTCGAAATCGTGAAACAATTTGACATTTTTATATTCATGTTTTTTCGCCGAAAATATCACTTTGTGTTAAATTTAAATTGTATCGCTTGGTCTTGGTAATGTCTCGCGCAATCTGAATTGAAAACTGCAATTGTTTGCTTAATTATACAATCACGTTTTGGAATAACTAAATGCAAATGGAAATTTATTGTGCTTTGATTAGTTAGCCTTGTAATATATTGATAGGGTATGTAAATTGATTGATTTTTTTAATAGAATGTACTTTAGTATGCATTTTTGTGCACTAGCAGCATTCTTTATGTTTTTTCTTCTTTTTATTACAGACTTACAATCAATACGGCGTTTGTTAGAGCATGAAGCCAGTGGTTCGGTTTGTCCGAGTTGCCGCATATCGTTTGATAAAGGAAAGCGGCGGAAACTGATTGACACCTGTGGCCATGAGAGATGTTATTCCTGTATGTTTCGTAACGATCAGTGTCCAATGTGTATGAACAACTCCTTCAAAGGTTAGTATAGTCCCAATGCTTATTATATTATTACCCATTAATAAAACCTTAAACTTTTTGTTTACATTATCGAGTCAAGTAATGTGATTGTCTTATTAAAAATCTACTTAATAAATAAATAAACGATCAGCCGGGTATAAAGTCCGGTTTCGAGCATACCGTGCAATCGTTTTTCAAAGATTTAATTTGCCAATTTTGAAAATTAGCATTTCACTTTCGGTACGAGACAAATACTTCTTCCTATTTCGGCGAGGTTATGATCTGAAAACGAGGGATCATAACCCTCCCACTTCACTGCATTTTTACTGATCCGCCTGTGCGGTTCGTCTGTTTGACCTCAGAAAATATCGGCAGGCCTACCGATTTTGGACCACTTCGTTATTGAGGCAAATCAAATGCTGGTGGCGTTGCATTTGTGTCATCATGTATAGGTCTGCCAAAATCGCATCATAACTTCCCCGTGGTGCCCGCTGGATAGCTATCTGATAGTGAACTAACGATGAGCGTATGCTGAGTCTGACGATATATGTGTAGCTGAACACTCCTGCGTAAGCACATCTGGGTGAACTTCAGCGCGCATATGTTTAACCGAACGAAGCATCTCTTGTTGACCTAATTGGCTGAAATATGCGTCTCAGAAGTCTAACAAGAGCTCCTCAGAAGGAGGACGTGCGGCGGATGAATTCTCTCGATGGAATCAACAGTGACGTCTACAGATCAGCGGATACCTTACCGGAGCTACTTCAACATATTTGGAGCTGAGGTCTGTAAGGATTTTCAATACTATGCCAGGGTATTGAAAAAGAGATGGTGGCGGATGAACCCTTAATAGGCCAACGGCAGCGCTCATATCCCCGAAGTAGGTTACTGACATCGGTGTATCCGGCCCCTCGTCCTAGCGGCTGCAAAAAAAGGATCTGGTCCTCCAGGTTGGGGGTTGTGCCGTCGGGTTAACTTCCCTACCACGTAAAAAACCTTCGATTACGAAGCAACCAACAGCCTCGGATACGGATTATTTTACTGTAGACGACCCCAACAAACGTAAAAAGGACAACGATCTTCGTGTCTGCACGTGGGATGTTAGGTCCCTCTACAAACCACGTGCAGCTGAACAACTTGCGGAGGCCCTAGAGTGTCTCAAAGCAGACATTACCGCCATCCAAGAAGTGCGGTGGGATGGGCCGGGCAAAAGGAGTATGAAAAACTGCGACATCTACTACGGCAATTGTTACAGACAACGAGGACGGATTTGTCATTGGAGACAGACTTAGGCAAGAAGTCTTGAGTTCCCGGCATGTGAACGAGCGCCTTATGACTATCCGTACCAATGCTAAATTCGCCAACATTAGCCTAATATGCGTTCACGACCCTCACGAGGAGAAGGACGACGCGACCAAGGATGACTTCTACCAGCTCTTGGACAAGACGTATGAGCAATGCCCTAGCCACGATGTTAAAATTATCTTAGGTGATTTCAACGCAAAGCTAGGAAGAGAGGACGTCTTTAGTAGCGTGGTCGGAAAGCACAGCCTGCACGACATCACATCCGACGACGGACTCAGGCTAATCGACTTTGCGGCGGGGTGAAACTTTGTCGTAGCTAGTACGCGGTTCCCACATCTCGACATTCACAAAGGAACATGGCTCTCCTTTGATCGAAAAATCGTCAACCAAATCGATCACATTGCGATCTACGCAAGGCACTCTTCCAGTAGTCTGGGTGTCCGGACCTTCCGAGGAGCCAACGTGGACTCGGATCACTACCTAGTTGTAGACAAGGTACGGATGCGGATATCCAGAACGGAGCGAAATCGACGAAATGCTGTGAGGAAATTTGACGTCGGGCGGCTACAATCGCAAGAGACCGCCATAACCTTTGCCGATCGAGTTTCTTCTAATCTTAATCTAAGTCCTATGCCGCCAGCAGCAAATGTGGAAGACCAGTGGCAGCATTGCCAACAAGCCATCAGAGATGCCGCCTCTGATATACTGTGTTTCTCTCGGCAACCACAACGAAACCCCTGGTTTGATGAGGAATGCCGGCAAGAACATGCAGCTAAACTAAAGGACTAGAGCTGCTTACGAGGTCTAGGTGCGCAGGAGAAAAGAGGAACATCGACTTCTCAGAAAGAAGAAAAAAGAGCATGAGAAGCGCTCGATCGAGGAGATTGAGAGGCTTTATTGCAGGAATATTGTTCGAAAATTTTACCAAAAGGTAAAAAGAACATGTCAGGGTTTCAAAGCCAGAACAGAAGCCTGCAGGGACGAAAATAGTAATATAGTAGTAGAATCGCAGTCGGTGCTGAGGATGTAGAAGGAACACTTCTGCAGACTGTTAAACGGCGATGATGACCAACATTCCGCTGTCAGGCAGAATGAGCCATTCAACAGTGATGGTGACAGTCAACCCGATCAGAATGAAGTGAGGATAGCGATATCTAAACTCAAATCCAACAAAGCTGCTGGAGCCGACGGCCTTGCCGCTAAACTTTTCAAGGCAGGAGGAGATGAGTTGGTAAGGAGCATGCACCAGCTCATCTGTAAAATCTGGTCGGACGAATGTATGCCCGATGAATGGAACCTCAGCATCGTTTGCCCGATCCTGAAGAAAGTAGACCCTCTGAACCCTCGCCAATTACAGAGGTATAAGTCTCCTCAACATCGCATATAAGATCCTGTCTGCCGTATTATGTGAACGCCTAAAACCGATCGTCAACAACTTGATAAGTCGTTTTCAATGCGGTTTCAGACCGGGAAAGTCCACCATTGACCAAATATTCACAGTACGGCAGATCTTGGAAAAGACCCATGAAAATCGATTCGCACCACCTCTTCATCGATTTCAAAGTTGCCTATGATAACGTGTATAGAGACGAGGTATATAGATCCATGTCTAGTCTTGGCATCCCTGTCAAGCTCGTCCGTTTGTGCAGAATGACGATGGAGAACTCTCGCTGCTCCATCAAAGTCGGTAAGAACATCACCGAACCGTTCGATGTCAGGAAAGGTCTTAGACAAGGCGACGCGCTATCATGCGATCTCTTTAACATAGTACTTGAGAGAATTGTACGAAACTCACAAGCCAACACCAGAGGCACAAACTTTTACAAGTCTGTACAACTACTCGCTTATGCCGATGACATTGACATAATCGGAAGAACTCAGCGGGCCGTCAATGGGGCATTTACGAGTATTAAGATAGAAGCAGCAAAGATGGGTCTAGCGGTCAATGAAAGCAAAACAAAATATATGCTGTCTACAAAAAAGGACACCCAACATCAGCGTCTTGGACAGAACGCCACAATAGCAGATATAATTTTGAGGTAGTAAAGGATTATCTACCTAGGCTCTATGGTGAACTCCGCAAATGACATCAGTAGGGAGATCACACGGACGGCGGAGTAGAGGACGACCTTGCGGTAGGTGGCGCAAACAAGTGGAGGGGACCTTAACCAACTTGGCGTGCGCAACTGGAGGCAGCTGGCTCGTAACCGTGCTGGCTGGAGAGGTTTGTTGGTTGAGGCCCAGGTCCATCCCGGACCGTAGCGCCATCTAAGTAAGTAAGTTAGTAAGTATAGGTCTGCCTTTCTTTCACGATGTCTTTGGTACATTAATTGATATTGCCTTTTTAAGAGGGCTCAAATGATCTCTTCTTTGAACGTGGCAATACCAACTGAGCCGGTCGCGCTCTATATTTCGTAAGATGGTTTCCTTGACGTGAAGGCTTCCACGGATCTTCAAACTTCTTTCCGATCAAGCTTTGTCGGCCCTGCTGTCAGCATCTTCAACTCAGCTGCCGTTAATTTGCTCTGATACTTTTTATACATCGTCCAGCATTGTGAACTGTATGTGAGCGCTGGACACACAACTGCGGTGTAGAGCCTTCCTAACAGGAATAATTGATGTACCTTGGGGTCTGTCACTTTACCTTCAAGCAGATAGTCAAGGGCTACAATAAAGAGCAAAGGACTTAAAACGCTTCCCTGGTGCACCCCAACTTTGATTATGCACTCTTCGGTTACTCCAGCAGGCATCATACTCTTGTCTTTGCTCTTTCGTACATGTCTCCCTCGATGTCTTAGCGCCATCTCTATCAGATATCGTGGTTGTCTGCCGAATGCCTTTTCAAAGTCAACCAATACAATATACAAATCCTTTAAGGAATCACGTTGTTTTTTTCATTATGATCCTTATACTTTGGATTGCAACTGTGGTTGATTTAGCCATGACAAACCCGCAATGATCATCAGATAGCCGTATTATTTTCCGCAGTCGGCCACCTAATACCTGCTTAACGATGTAAAAGCTCACGTTTCTATTATTACAAACTCAACTTATTAACGATAACCTGGTTTTTGCATAATGACTATAAAATATTAAGCCAAAATCCAAAAGAGCTATTATTATAACGAAATAAATTATCGTTTATTTGATTTTCCTTTTCTCATATTTTCTTTGCAGATGTCGACTGTAGTAACACCCAAGGCTATGATACGGGCATTGGCGGATCGACATCAACAATTGTTAGTCCTCTGGGGTCTCCACAGCCACAGCTAAGATCACAATTGCGCACAAATGCTGCTGCTTTGTCAAAATATATGCAGGTAAGGTGCCAAGGTGTTTGCTATTTCATTCCATCACTACACCACGTATACATGGATGTAAGAGCTGTGTGTACCTATGGTGAATGTACGAGATCTTGTTATTCTTAGTTTTATTGGGTACATGTTTGACTGACATTTAAACAATTTGGAATTAGGCCAGATATAGATTGTAAAAGTTTCTTTGAAATACGACTTTGGCTTAAGGATGAACCGATTTGCTGTCACTTTTTTGTATTCTCTTAGTTGTGTTTGAAAATTTAATTGCAAAGTTAAGTGTTCCCTCTCAGCTTAGGAAAGAATGAGGTCATAAACTTATATTTTGATTATATACGCACCCTAAAGGCAATTTAAACTTATTAACTCTTCAATACAGTTCTACATCAGAGATATTGAATGTCAGATAACACACGTATCAGCATGACACATACCACAATTAAACGCGCACTGGTACTTTTTGTTGCTACAGCTTCTATGTTAACGTCACACAAAAGTTCAAGTATAGTCTACGTATATCTGTGAACTATATGATATATTATCTTCTTCGTTTTACAGAAACATAATTTCTCTAGTGACTCGTTAAATCAATCACATGGGTTACTGATCTTTGCTGATAATTTTATCTGAACAGGTTCGTTTTAAGTGCAACGAATGTGGATGACGTGTGTAAACTTGGATTTGAAAATCACTCATGATGATAAAAATCGATCATGTAAATAAAGTTATTGGGTAAACAAAATAAGATCATTTTCCTTCCGGTTCCAACTTCCTACACAAGTGAATTGATAAGTAGAGATTTGGATTGGCTGTGCTTACCTTTATTTTATTACTATCTTGTGAAAGAGGTTTTTGAAATACGGCAACTTGATATTTTTGTAATAAATTATGTCGTAAAAGCCCGTGATTCTTGTTTATAACGTTTATATGCCAACCTTCGTGGTCATCAGTCCACATAAATCAACATTTTCAATTTATTATTTAACCTGGAAATCTAAAAAACGGTTTGGTTGGATCGGGCTATATAAAGATATGAAGAGCCAGAAATTCGTTGGCAAATTAACTAGTTCGCCAACTGTTAAGTACATACATTGAATAAACTGATTCCATCAGTTACTCATCTCTGTCTCCCCGTACCGGTCGGAATTAAATGTAATCTCTAGAAGAGGCGTCTCGGGTTGCTGTGCCTGAATACAATAGCACAGTGTTGATTGCAGATTGACAGTTGTCCATTTGGTCAAGCAACCTGGTTTTGATCCTGTCTATTTGATGTGACATCTACATCGACTAGAGCTAGTTAGTCGCCGGAAAATTTGGAAAAGTGTCTCAAAAGGTGGCCAAAGCTAAGAAAAAAGCATTTTGATATTAAAACAAAAACAATGGCGTCCTAAAAAGCATGCCAACTCAGATAAACATCCCCAAACTAGCTATTTTACTTGGATGTTATTTCTGTCCCTTTTGTAGAAAAAAGGCCAAAGTATAAATTTATTCCTTAGCGCAAGCATACCGTATAAATAACTTGTAATAATTCTGCTATAAGAATTCTTCTGTATTGATAACTATGCAAAGTTTGAGTTATCTGCATATGACACAGGGTTTCGTTAATATTCAAAAATTTTAAATAAAGCAAACCCTCCAATGACTGCCAATCTTTGAATAATGCTGGTATGAAGAAACCATTTCACTATATGTTGGTTTAAACTTACGAAACTTTCTAATTTAAGCTTTCGTTGCTTAGTCTTATAACTTAGCCCTTAATATCGATTTGCATTGTTATAATCTGGTATCAATAAAACCGGGAATATCTTCGCACATTTTTACTTAACGATGCAGTGTGAAAACGAATGGACAACAGACATGGATTGTAGAAAAAACAAAAGATCGAAAAGTTGAAAGTGCTACATCTGTGTAAGAGTAATTTCTGCTTCCCAATTCTCACATGAAATTTTTTTTTTCCAAGTGTAAGTGGCCAGTGCCGGTTTCTCTGTCTCTCGTCTTTTACTTTTTTATCTCTGTCTTTACATCTGAAGTGGTGAAATTGTTCAACGATTCATTTTACAAAAAAACACAGAAGCCATTCAGGTTGTTACAAATTTAAGGCTCGAAATATGCTTATATGTAAATTTTGTTTCTCGCATATTAAAGAAGTCCATTCACTCTTTTATGTGCAATTAATTCTCGATGTTGGCCGCTACATGTCTCAAACAACAAACAACATATCAGACTTACCGTCGTCGTGCCAGATACAAACGAGCAACTGTGCGCTGTCTATTTCGTAACACCAATTCACGCTAAATGTAACCTCATAACTCAGCTGAAATAGTTGGCTATGCATTAAAGTTGACCTGCAGTGGTTGCTGGTAACATGGTTTGCATGGTCACTGTAAGCCAAATGGGCAGGCGCACTACACCTCTTGTAGAGAAAAATATGAAAAAATGTGTTTGGATTCAAACACAAGTCTAAATATAATACTCGTAGTTTATAGCTACTCGTACCATAGGTTTCTTTCATTTATCTTGATCTGTTTCTATTGCAACAAAGAGGGAGAGAGAGTAAAGCACAAAAGTCAAACTCTTATGAGCGGAAACGTTGAAGGTGTAATTGCCTTTCGTTCCCAGGTTCAAATCGAACTTAATCTTAATCCTTTATTGGAGAGTAAGTTTCATTCAGATCTGAGGAGGAGGTGCAGCAAAACATCAGCCTCTCTGTATGGGAGAACCGTGGAACGAATTTCCACCACGTTCGAGTAATGATGTAATTGATAAAAATAAATATCGAATAAATATCTGACTTCACTCGCTGCATCGTAATAAATTTTCTCATTACCTTTACTGCGCGCGAAAATCACTAAAAATATCGATTTTTTGTTTTATTTTTGCTGCATTTAGTTTTTCATGCTTTCGATGTAAATTGGGACATGGTGCTGATTTTGAATACGTAAATACATAATATATGTACGTACATATACATATATACACGAGTGGGTATGGTGTAGAAGCTGAGAAGAAACGAAACTGATGTAGATTGAGAAAACATGATCAGATAAATCTTTAGTCCGAGTGCCTATTACGAGTATATGTAAAATATTGAAAGATTTTTTCTACAGGATGAAAATAACTTCTTTTTTTTTTAACTGTGTACTTAACCGGCATGGTCAGCTTGCTTTATATACGTATACTTCAACTAGCTCTGTGCTTATAGCTCCCCCGAAAAAGAAATTTTCCATACAATTTTTTTTTCGGCAGAACTTCAGGTATCTCCTCTTAAAGGATGGGACACCCTGTATATATAACACTGCAAGTCCGGTGAACAAATTTTATGGTCCACAAGGCATAGCATGTTTTGAACACTTTACTTCCAGAATGATATTGAAAGATAGGAGAGCATTTTCTAGACTAAAAAGAAAGTAGACATCGCATAGGTCGTCGCTCGTAGTTATGACAAACTTCAAATCTACAAAAAGGTAACAATTTCTGCTAAGTCCAGGCCAGGGTCACGTTTGAAACATACATATTTATGTTACATACCTACATGTACATATATTATCTGCTTGAAGGTAAAATGATGGACCCCAAGGTACATCAGTTATTATTTGCTGACGATGGAGCCATCATAAGTGAGGATCCTACATCCCTGCAACGAGCACTTGATGTGTGGGTGGACGCTCTGGAGGGAAATGGGTATCGCGTTAGTTAAAAAAAAGACAGAGTACTTGTGCTGCCCGTTCTCTGATCCACTCAGGCCTATTCCAGACATTTATTTGAATGGAACAGAGCTTCCCAAGTGCGAAAAGTTCAAATATCTGGGATCTATGATCAATAACAAAGCAGCTTGTGATGACGACATCAATCATCGCGTAAGCGTAGGGTGGATGAAGTGGCGAGAAAATTTCGCTATCTTCTGTGACAGAAAAATGCCACCTAAGTTGAAGGGAAGGCTCTACACCACAGTTGTGCGTCCAGCGCTCACATACGGTTCACAATGTTGGACGATGTACAAAACGTATGAGAGTAAATTAACGGCAGCTGAGATGAAGATGCTTCGCATGACAGCAGGAGTGACAAAGCTTGATGGAAGCTTTCACATCAAGGAAACCATCGTACAAAAAATAGAGCGCGACCGGCTCAGCTGGTATTGCCACGTTCAAATAAGAGATCATTTGAACCCTGTTAAAAAGGCAATATCAATGCACGTTCCAAAGACATCGCGAAGCAGGAAAGGCAGGCTTATAAACGCTTGGATCAGACAAATGCCTCAGTAACCGAGTGATCCAAAATCGGCGGGCCTGCCGATATTTTCTGAGGTCAAATAGGTGGGAGGGTTATGATCGCTTGTTTTCGGATCATAACCTCGCTGATAAAAGGAAGAAGAAGAAGAAGATGTACATATACTATATGCATGTAAATATCAGTGCTTTGTTCAGAAGTACTTTAAATCAAACTTACTGCAATGAATTCTACCTTCTCAATTGTAATGCCTCCAATATCTACATTTAACTTTATCTATCGCCTGGTTCCATTGCCTGCATCCAATACTTTGTGAAAAGCCAAATCATCGACAATCTCTTATTAGGTTCTATTGATGATCCAGTTGACAGGCTATACTGTTTGTATAAAAATCCTCACCATACCATGTCTGCACAAACAGGTCAATCCACGGAAACGGGTAAGAAAAGAGACTGATAAGTAAGAACGGTTGTACATGAACGAGAGAACCATTCAATAAATACATCCACATGCATAGTAGATATCAAAGACTCTACGAATGCACCGTCCATCCGTGTGTCTGTAATCTGAAACACTGCGCCGTGTAAGGCTACAAAGCTCGTATCTATAGCCTTAGCCGCAGATATGTGTATTTATGTTATGCGTTTTTAGTCATAATTGCATCCAAACGAACAACCATATATACGTAGATGCATAACACAGAATCATAAAACTGGTATATTTACACGTATACAGATGCTACATCCCAGGTCCGAAGATGACTCATATGGCTGCAGAGGATGCACACGAGCTTCAAGAGATGAAGATCTTTCTGCACAACCACTTCTTGACGACTATGTATCTTTAAGTTCTGTTCCTTACGTATACTATAGGTTTATAGTATAGTTTCGTGATTTCTTTTTCTGAGAATGAAATCCGTTTGAATATGTCCATACAATTTTGTGTGTGGGTATCTGTTATAATGAATACCGTGTTGCAATACTTATTTTCTTTTCTTTTCATTTCTCCTTTGTCCTTTATTAATAAACTTGCTAATAAATTAAATTTGTACTTTATATCGAATGTATATACTAAATAATGACTTTCGCAGAATCGCCAGGAGTCCATATCGCCAGATTTTAGATATGCTAGCGTTGGCAAATTACCAAAATCATTTGGTTCCACCACTGGAACAACTACAACCACAACATCATCATCGGGCAATGACAACTTTGGAGATATCGCAAATGCAGCGGCGGCTTCATTTGCTACACCACCACCAACCAGGAGAAGATTTTTCAATCATAAAAATTTAAGGAGTGCATTGACCGGTGGTCACCGGAGAACGGCATCGAATGGCTGTCCGATTGAAACGTCATCAATTTTATCCGGTGAGTGATAGTTTGGTGCTGTTTTCTATACAATGCAAGAAAGTGCAACAAATACATCAAGTATACTTGAACACTACGGGAGAAAAGTAGTCCAACATTTATCAAATTCAAATGCGGCAATGTTGAGACTTAACATAGCTTAAACATATTAGTAGATGCAAAACCAGTAAATTAGATGACGAATCTCTTCTGCTCTTGGGCGCCACCTAGAGACCATCTCAAGCTTCCTTAATAGTTATCTCGGATCTATGGGCATTGTGACTCAGTAGTTATTGCCTCCTGAGTGCGAGGTTCGAGGTTCCCTGTAAATATTTATTTATTTTATATGTAGAATCGAAAGATCGAGTTCAAGCTGGTGTGGACTTTCAATTTGAGCATTTGAGTATAGCTGATTGGAAAATTAAGTTGAGGTTGTACAAAAATAAATTGACAAATTGCCTGCACTTGCTCAGAAAAAAAATTATAAATGACAACAGCTCACGGAAATTACGCTCGCATAACGTATTGAAATTGAGTCAATTCAGGTTGGACTCGGCTCACGTTTATGTGAAGTTCAACCCAGGTTGTGCGGTTTATTTAATCTTCTTAAACCACTTTGCAAAATCCTGCTATAAGCAGCGGGAGCACACTGGTAAGATGTAATTTCCGATATTTTTTTAAAACTAGAAATTTTAAACATCAAAAACCAAAACATAATGATGTAGGCATACTTTTGTCCCATAGTGTACACTTTACGAGTATTCATTGGTGGTTTTTTTCATTGGCTCAGGTTATCACACTTTTTAACCGCATGCTTACCTACATGTGCATACTATTGCTTAGTTCAAGTCTACTTTTATTCATATCATATTAAGGAAACAATACCAATCTGCTGGAAACATCAACGTGCTCCGATTCTGTTGTTACCCGTCGTCGCCGCAAGGTCTTGAACAGCAACCTCACTGGTGGAAGTAGTGAAAATCGCCTTAATCGATTAAGTTTAGCCGGAACATCCATCTACGCTGGGCACCTATCATCGCTGGTCTTTGGAAAGATCAAATCTCTGTGGAATGTGAATTCATCGACCACCAGTTCTGGCCTCAATCAGTTAGCAGGCAGGAAACTCAATTTTCATTACCACGAGTGCTATTTTTTTTTTTTTTTTTGCATGCTGTTTTTTTTCTTTTCTTTGTATTTTGTTGCATGGCTATGATTTTTTTTAGCAAAAGAGTTTGTTTATATTATATTTAAATTTAATTTAAATTTAATTCTTCTTAATAGGAGGAACTAGCGATGGAATCAATCTACCTACAGTTTCTAATGAAAAACAAAATGACGATGAGCTTCGAACTAGACTGGGTCTGCTTTTGGACAGTGGAAAATCGAACAGCTCAACAAACATCAGCCCTGACTCTCAAACTCTTACAGAGTCATCGGAATATACTGATGCTAATGGGCGGCTTAAGTCGAAAGACTACACCAAGACATTCGGTAGTCAGTTTTCGGTTACAGCAAAAGAGGACGTTGGTAGTATCGCTGGAAAATTTAAAGCGTTTTCTATTAGTGACCGAGGGGATGCGTTTGAGTCTCCGAAAATGCGAAAAACTGTGGTTCGGCGATCGGCGCGTTCTCAGCTTCGAAATGCTAGTGGAGTTTATAAGTCATCCGCAGCACAAACCGTTCAATTGGCCCTCAAGCCACTCTTCTTCGAAGTGCCCCTGCAAGAACCGGACCCGCCTTTTATAGGCCGACAATGGTTGCTTCGGGAATTGTCTAACATATTAACAACCACCGAGACTCCAGGGGTGCTGATCAATGGTAACCCGGGTACAGGAAAAACAGCACTTGTACTACAACTTGTAGAATATTCATGTTTTGGGCGTCGCAAGGACGTACCGTACATCGAAACCGATGGAATCTACTGCCAGATAAATATCGGTCATGATAGGCTGAAGGCACTTGCCTCACACATTGTTGGTTATCATTTCTGCCAAGCCGATACGAATTTAACCTGTCTGGTGCCAGATTTTGTGCATTCCCTTGCCGCTCAGCTTTGCCAAGCTCCGCAATTGGTTGCGTACAGGCAGTACCTGATTAATGAACCGCATCTGCAGGATATTCTCAGTGTAAAGGAATGCATTGCCGATGCTGAAAGAGTGATGCGCATGGCAATATTAGAGCCACTGACCATTCTGAAGCGATCAGGAAAAATTGCTTCCAAGACTTGTGTGATTCTTATTGACGCTTTGTGTGAAGCCGAATATCACCGACCGGATCATGGACATACCATAGCAACTTTCCTCGCAAAAATGACGCAATATTTCCCTTCGTGGCTGAAGGTAGTCGCCACTGTACGAACTCAAATGCTAGAGTTTGTCAAGGGACTATCGTTCACGAAGATGACCCTTGATAGTTGGGCATCGAATGATCTCCTGCAAAAAGACATGCTCGACTACATAACATTCCGAGTAAATCACAGCGCCGATATCCAGAATAACATTGCAGCTGCTATTAAGGAGAATAGTTCCGGACAAATGAAGTTCATCGGTCATTTGCAAGCATTGACTAAGGGCTCGTTCTTGTATGCTAAGCTAATTCTAGATCTCATCGAACGCGGGCAATTGGTTATCAAATCAACCAGCTATAAAATACTCCCAGTTTCATTAGCGCAAATATTTCTGCTTCACTTCAATTTGAGATTTCCCACAGGGTCGAGTTTTGAGAAAGCCTCCCCGATTTTGAACGTATGCCTTGCTGCGCTATACCCATTGACGCTGAATGAAATCTACTACACAATATGTGCGCTGAAAACCGACGAGGTCATGAACTGGGACGAGTTTCTGCAACGCTTTAAGCTCATCGATGGATTTTTAGTAAAGCGTATAGATAACACTTACATGTTCTTTCATCCGTCATTCAGAGAGTGGCTAATCCGAAGAGATGATGGAGAGTCTTTGAAATTCTTGTGCGACTTTCGACTGGGCCATGCGGCCATAGCATTTCGTTTATCAAGACTGCAGCCACCTTTGGATTCGGAACAGACCCTAGAACTGGGCCACCATATCCTGAAAGCCCACATCTACCGAAATTCCAAGGGCCCTCCTTCGCCCAGAGATACTCAGTCCTTTTGGATTGCCAGTGTCACGGATTCAATATCAGCTGCATTAGGTTCTTTAAGAAACGTGTACAATCCAAATATGAAAGTATCTCGCCTTTTGCTTCTGGCTGGAGCTTCGCCCCATTATCAGACTGAGTTCATGGGCGATGCTACAATACTATGCATAGCAGCTCATGAAGGTATAGTACCGATGGTGAGTTTATTATTGGAGTTTGGAGCTGACGTTGAGCGAACCAATAGTCAGGGTTGCACACCGCTGATTTTGGCGGCGATGAAAGGACATTGTGATGTTTTGCGTCTTCTGGTTGCTGCAGGCAGCAGTCTTGGTCAAACTGACACAACACAAAGGTGCGCCCTGGTACATGGGGCAAGAACTGGAAGACTGAATGTTGTTAAGTATCTGCTAGCAAGTGATTGGACGCCGAGGGCGAACTCCAACGATGTCACCCTGGAGGAAGCTATGCAGCAGGCATTAATAGGAGCCGCTTCGCAGGATCACACCACTGTTGTTGAAGACTTGCTAGAGATGGAAAATGTTTACATTAACCACATTGAACAGTTGAGCGGTGATACTGCCTTAACTGCAGCTGCGAGGAATGGATGTGTAGATACCGTGGCGGTTTTATTGTCACGAGGAGCAAAGGTTGACGGCAGGAACAAATCGGGAATCACACCTCTCTGGCTAGCCGTCAAAGAGGGGCACTGGGCTGTTGCAGAAAAGTTGCTTCAGAATGGGGCGCAAATAAATGAAGCCGTAACTCCGAGTAAGAAAACTCCTTTGATGATAGCTGCCGAGGAAGGACTCATCGGTATTCTGGAGCTACTTATCGACAGAGGTGCTATGATCGATACAGAAGATCAGGAGGGCTTTACCGCTCTATCGTGGGCTTGTCTTCGCGGAAGACAGACGGCAGCTAAATGCCTTATTGAGAAAGGCTGCAATAAGGAACATGCTGACAATAATGGACGCACCCCACTCGACCTAGCCGCTTATCAGGGATCAGCAGGCTTAGTACAGTATCTCCTTGACCAAGGTGCTCGAATCGAACATATCGATATCAATGGGATGCGACCTCTTGACAGGGCGATTGCTTGCCGTAATATTCAAGTGGTGCAAGTTTTTCTTAAACGTGGAGCTAAACTCGGCCCGACGACCTGGAGTATGGCAATGGGCAAACCAGAAATCTTAGTGGTCCTTCTCAACAAGCTCCTGGAAGATGGAAATGTTTTATATAGAAAGAATAGGTTTCAAGAAGCAGCTCACAGATACCAGTATGCACTAAAGAAAATTAGCAACATTGAGAGCTTGTTGGAAAAAAACTCCGTTTTTACGCAGCTTCGGGCGAACTTATTACTTAATCTCTCACGATGCAAGAGAAAATTGAACGTGAGCTACCCTTAACACTTCGTAAACAATCTCTAATTGACATTCTTATTGTTTTTTTTTTTTTGCAGGAACTTGACGAATCCATTGAGTTAGCCACACAGGCTATCGACCAAAAACCAACGAGCTACGAAGGTTACTACGCCAGAGCAAAGGCAAAAATGGAGCAGGGCGAACTGAGTGATGCATTAGTCGATGCTAATGAAGCGATGCAGAAGGCCCTTCAAAGCGGTGTTTTACCTGAGGTTGTTGAGGTTCTGAGGCGGATTCAGAACGAGCTTCTTGTACGGATTACCGAAGCAAATCACGGAAATGCTGTTGCCTGTATCGATACCAGGTCTCAAAATGAGATGACTGACTTGTAGATTGGCATATCGCATACATACTGACTGTGTATTTAGCTTTTAGTTAAAATTTCGAATAGTGGTGCTTATTAATAGATTCGCGAAAAACTGCCATTTTTCGGGTATAACTCAGACGTATTTATTCCACATTGATATCTGTTTTCATAAGGAAAGTTTTATTTGGCATTTTGCGAGAAGTATGTAGGCTGTTTGCCTTCTATCGCTTTTGCCTAAATTGTGAAATCTTGCCAACAAATTTCATCTTACGAACGAATACCACTACACCATGTGTATATGTTTGTACGTATTTAAAATTTAAGACAAGCAAACTTCAGAAGCAGTTTTTGTATACAATTTGTTGTTCAATTTAAATAATATAAAATGAAAATTTGTACAAATTAGATGAAGATAAGGAAATACTTTATGTATTCTTAAAAAGCGACGGAACTCCTTCATGAAGACGTTTAACAATATATATATTTTTTCTTTTTAAATATTTATTTACATACATGTATGATTCTTGACACAGTGTGTATATTACATATAATGCATTGTATTTAATTTTTCGCATTGTTTTAATTTTTTATATCAATCGATTTATTTATAAGTAAATGAAATATTTATACACCTATGTATTTTTTATAAATTAAATATCTATCGAATAGAGCCAACCTATAAATGTTAAAAAAAATTGACTGCTGTTTTTATACACATTTATATATAAACACAATAAATGATTACATACATATTATTTTACAAAAAGGTTAAGACGTAATCTTATTGTTTTTTTGCATTATGAAGCTGCCCGCACTAAGAAAGAAAAAGAAATTAGAAAACATTTATGTGCATGACCGTTATCTTGTATTCGTTATGTTAGAATTATTGAATTGAATCCTATTCCAAATCATGCACAAGAATGATTGAATGCGAACGCGCTTTAATTTGACACCTGAATCTTCAAATTCCGTCAATAAATAAGGGAGCTAGAACGGAAAGAAATCAACGCTAAAATGGGATGGAGCAGCTAATGCCGAGCAGCAGTTTGGGTGGCTGAAAAGGGTCGGTATACCTACTGTTTTCTGAGAAATTCTGGTGACCTGGTGTTTCAGAAAAATTTCTGTATGATTTTTCAGCGCAATTTTTGTGCTTATGGGAACAGAGTGAGCAGAATTTGTGTAGCCGATATCTTCGGTTCTAGAATGAACTAGAGACATGAGACAAACACCAAAACTTACGTCAGAGTGTGTAGTTACAAAGTACAGGCTGCTCTGATGTGTGGCTGTGTGAAGGGGTTTAGATCTTGCACAGTCGATGTTCGTTTTAGGTGTCCCAGCGTGATTAAATAAATGCCAACATTAAAGGTAGAGGGTGTAGTTTATGCACAAGAAAATGCACTTTAATTTGGCACTCTCAATTGTCAAATTCCGTCCATAAATAAAGAAATTACGATAAAAACAAATTAGCACTAAAATATACATGGCCGTCATTTTATTTCTGCCTGTTTCCAGGCAGAATATTTTTGGGTAGCTGGAGAGGGTCGGCATAGCTAGTTTTCTGAGAAATTCTGATGGCCTGTTGTTTCACGAACAATTTTGTTCATCTACCGGCCGGTTCCAGACGAGTTATAACATGAAACTGGCACCAAAATTTACGTCAGAGGGTGTTTGGATACAGGGTGGTTCGTTTTTCATGTTTGGGATTTACATAGCCGATATCTTTCGATTCTAGACGAGCAAATTACGAAACAAGCACCAACATTTGCGACAAAGATGAGGATTGATTTTAATCGGCTGCCTATGAATACAGGGTGGTCCGTTTTTTCGTGTGTGCGCCGAAAATGTACGTATTTACGCCAGAGGATGTAGATTATTTTAAGCCGATAACAGGATCCTCACTCTGTATTGCTACTCGAAAGTGCTTTGCGTTTCTAATCTTAGCCGGCACTCTGTAAGAAAACAGAATCGAATGGAAGTATTGCCAACTGGGGCTATGAAATATGCGAATCTAGCTTCGAGTATCGAACGCTGAAATGTCACTTTGAAGCAAATTTCGTTCCAAAGAATTTTGTGTTTTATTTATATTTGAGAAAGAAAGTTAAATATGTTATAGAAATGGAACTGGAGCTGTCGAATTGTGGTTCCTTCAAGATTATACACAAGGAGAAAGAATAGAACGCAGGCAAACTAGAAATAGGTCGAGTATAATGGAGCTACCTGAAACTGAGAGTATTAAGTGGGAAATACACGTTACAACCGTCGTACCGACATCGGCATACTGTTGTATGCAACACACACATACAATTTGCATACGACTTACATACAACCAGACATTTTATTCAGCCATTTTACACATACACACCATATAATTTGTGTATGTTACAGCGGTTGTACAGTCAAGACCATGCGACCATGCGATGTCGGTCCAACGGTCGGTTGTGTGAATACACACGACACAATTATCGTATACAACTCCAAAGCTGTGAAATCGTTGGTACAACAGTTGTATCGTGTATTTCCCACTTTACTCATTCTATCCACTGCTACTTCAAGAGAAGTTAAGGTGGAGCATTTACATTTGATTTTTGGTGGACTGCCCTCATGTTCTAAAACACGTTTTAATCAAGTAATTTCACAAAACTATTTTATGTATATCACTTTCATTATATTTTAAATTAAAAATAACATGTTATGTCATAAAATACTTACATTTTAAAAGAAACACAATTGCTTACCTCAACATCCGCAAACGCGAATTCTAGTTACTTTGACATTTCGTTTAGCAATAGAGTGCCAGATTTGGGATAAGAAATTGACAGAAGTTGACAACAAAAGTTTGTTCGATTTTCGTAAATTTGGTTTTGCGATTCGAATTACAGAGTGCCAATTCTGCGAATTCGAATGATTTGACTTTAGAGTAGCAATACAGTGTGAGGCCCCAGTGTGTAGCTAGTGAACGAATTATGCACTCTACTAGCAAAATTAAAAAAATCAAAATCTATATTACACTAAGTTTATTTCCAGAGTATTGTTTTTAAATATCTTTTATTACAATAAAAAAAAAATTGGAATTGAAGGGTGTGTTTCTTGGTCGATAATGGAGCGTGACACTTTGTTGTGTTCCGGGAAAATACAGCAAAGTCTAAGGCTATTGTACATTGAAGTAATTTTCATCATTGGCTACATCTGCACGTATGTAAGTACAGCTAAGACATCAAAATAAGGTTTTGCAATCACCTACAAAGAGAAAAAGTGGTTGAGTTTTAGAAATCTGAACGCTTCAGAAATATTAACGTTTTATTTGAATTTGTCGTTAGTCAGAGTGGATTTTGTGTCATTTAACAGTCAAATGATGGGGAATCCGAAGTAATATCATCACAAAACAATTCAAATAAATGCTATATAGGAAAATAAGCTTACCTTGGGTGTAAAATGGCTGTCGATAGTAACCCCCTCACAACAAGTGATGCTAATAGAGAACGCAGTAAGTACATAGCTCATAATGTTCTACTTGCAATATTTAGTACCAGGAGCCTCGCAGCTGTCTGTGACCGATAGTATTTACTAGTATTTCCTTCCTATCATTGCCCGTCAATCCGATTAGCATTGGTGTATTTAGCATCGTTGTCCCGCAAACGATAGGGTTGATTTGTTACCTTTATAGACAAATGTATTTTTTTTTAGTTTTGTTTTTTATCGTTATTATTAACTATTTTTTTATTTTTGTCAGAATGGATTTGTGTCATTTAACAATCAAATGATGGGGAATCCGAAATAATATCATCATAAAGCAAATAAAAGGTATTTAGCAAAAAAAAATGAATTTAAAATTACCTTAGATGTAGAGCACCAGACGAGTTATGTAAGATAGCTAAAGCTTACAACAAAATGAACTGTAAAGAGAAAAATGCAAAAAAAAAAATTAATTTCAGACCCAAAACATTTCTACTGCAGTATAATACAAGCACAGTATAATCAGAAATTCATTTTGCGTTGGTTTGGGAGAAATTCTCTTCATGGCTTGTCAAAGCGAGCTGGGTTAGGGTATCATCATAATATAATATAGCATCTTAAAAAGTACCTTGGTATAAGTGAGAATTTTAATTTACTCCTCTATTCTTTAAGTCGAATCACAGATCTCGAAGACAATCCACTTTGAAATCATTCAATTTTGATATTGCAACATAAAATGCAACAAATGAGAGTTTATTTTGAGTGGAGCTGGATGCACGTAAGAGAATAGGAGTGTTAAATAAGCAAGTGGTGAATGAATTCTAATTTATATCTTGGTGCTTTTGTCAGATGTGTCTATGATAACAATATAGCACTTACCGCGTCATTAAACGAACATCAAAATTCAAGCCGCTTGTTGAAAATGATCTGTAAATAAGATAAAAACAAATTAGAGCGTCGCTCGCAAACTTATAACGGTAGAAGACAAGTAGGTGGATCTATCAGATTTCATTTTAGCGTTGGTTGGGACAAATTCTCTTCATGGCTTGTCAAAGCGAGCTGGGTTAGGGTATCATCATTATATAATATAGCATCTTAAGAAGTACCAAGGTATAAAGTGAGAGTTTTAATTTACTCCCCTATTCTTTAAGTCGAATCACAGATCTCGAAGACAATCCACTTTGAAATAATTCAATTTTGATATTGCAACATAAAATGCAACAAATAAGAGCTTATGTCGACTGGAGCTGAATGCGCGTAAGAGAATAGGAATGTTAAATATGCAAGTGGTGAATGAATTCTAATTTATCTCTTGGTGCTTTTGTCAGATGTGTCTATGATAATAATAAAGCACTTACCATCATTAAACGAACATCAAAATTCAAGCCACTTGTTAAAAATGATCTGTAAACAAAAAGATATAAACAAATTAGAGTGTCGCTCGCAAACTTATAACGGTAGAAAACAAATAGGTGGATCTATCAGATTTCAATTTAGCGTTGGTTGGGACAAATTCTCTTCATGGCTTGTCAAAGCGAGCTGGGTTAGGGTATCATCATTATATAATATAGCATCTTAAGAAGTACCAAGGTGTAAAGTGAGAGTTTTAATTTACTCCCCTATTCTTTAAGTCGAATCACAGATCTCGAAGACAATCCACTTTGAAATAATTCAATTTTGATATTGCAACATAAAATGCAACAAATAAGAGCTTATGTCGACTGGAGCTGAATGCGCGTAAGAGAATAGGGATGTTAAATATGCAAGTGGTGAATGAATTCTAATTTATCTCTTGGTGCTTTTGTCAGATGTGTCTATGATAATAATAAAGCACTTACCATCATTAAACGAACATCAAAATTCAAGCCACTTGTTAAAAATGATCTGTAAACAAAAAGATATAAACAAATTAGAGTGCCGCTCGCAAACTTATAACGGTAGAAAACAAATAGGTGGATCTATCAGATTTCAATTTAGCGTTGGTTGGGACAAATTCTCTTCATGGCTTGTCAAAGCGAGCTGGGTTAGGGTATCATCATAATATAATATAGCATCTTAAGAAGTACCAAGGTATAAAGTGAGAATTTTAATTTAATCTCCTATTTTTTAATTTTGATATTGCAACATAAAATGCAACAAATAAGAGCTTATGTCGACTGGAGCTGAATGCGCGTAAGAGAATGGGGATGTTAAATATGCAAGTGGTGAATGAATTCTAATTTATCTCTTGGTGCTTTTGTCAGATGTGTCTATGATAATAATAAAGCACTTACCATCATTAAACGAACATCAAAATTCAAGCCGCTTGTTGAAAATGATCTGTAAACAAAAAGATATAAATAAATTAGAGTGTCGCTCGCAAACTTATAATGGTAGAAGACAAATAGGTGGATCTATCAGATTTCAATTTAGCGTTGGTTGGGACAAATTCTCTTCATGGCTTGTCAAAGCGAGCTGGGTTAGGGTATCATCACGTAAATAAATATATATTGAGGAAAATTAAATATTTTTCTTCAATGCATTTAATTAGTACAAAAAACCTACCTTGTATTCCGCCAAAGGCTCGCAATTGTAACCTCCAATATTCTGAAAAAAAAAATAAAAGTATGTATTAGTAGAACTCAAGAGCACAAATGCATAGCTCTGAACAAAGTATCAGTTCTACTATCTAAATTATGTATACAACATTGTTTTATTCAGTTAATAAGTTATCATCACTATTGAAGTCCGATGTGCATAGGTACTTTGCTTGGAAGAGAAATTAAACTGATTTTTCTTCCATTTATTATAGAAAAAATTGCCAACATGAAAGTTTTGACTTATCCTTTGCAAAGAAAGTACGCATCTTAATTTATATGCATTTAAATTTAGTAGACTTACCTGATATTGCGCACCTTTCGGGCCTTTATGTCGTTCTGTCCTGTAAAAAAATAAAAAATAGAAAAACTTTTATTTTATACCACGAAACAATCTAACGAACGGCTACATATTAAACAGAAAAATCAGACGGTAAATAACATCAAATTTCTCAGAGTAGCAAATAATTAAAATCAGCATCATTTTGAAAAGCATGTGGATAGATATCGTGTATAAAAGTACTTACCACATTTCTTCTTCTTCCTATTTCGGCAAGGTTATGATCCGAAAACAAGGGATCATAACCTTCCACTTCACCGCATTTGGGTTTCGCCTATTTGACCTCAGAAAATATCGGCGAGCCTCCCGGTTACTGAGGCCAATGAAATGCCGATGTTATCGCATTTGTGTGATCCAAGCGTTTATAGGCCTGCCTCTCCTGCTTCGCGATGTCTTACTAACCACACTTATTCTATGTAAGTCTTATAAGTTGTTCACAGTAACATTTCGAAAACGACTGAAAATTAAAAAAAAAATGTCAAAAATTGGGTAACAAGAGAAGTATAGGCTCTGAGGCACGAATCTATCAGACATTTTTTGACATCAATAGTCTCAGCGACGAAAAATAAATTACACATCATTTAGCAAGCAGATAGAATGCAATGGCGCATATAAATTAAACTCACCATAGTCGACGTAGAACTCTCACTCTCATATCAAGGGAAGCAAAACCTAAAACAGCTGGAAAGAGAATTAAAAAAAAAGAACAAACAAACCTTCCTTAATACGGCAATTTCACCAAACAACAATTTACTCCTTTGACTAATACAAAACTATTCTTTCAAGTTTCGCATCATTTATTTTTTTTTACAAAATAATGTTAATAAACTTAAACAGACTGTTGTACTGGAGGCTCGTAGCCCTCAGGCCTGTCGACAACGGCGCCTTCGGAAACAACACCCTCGGTTCCCTTGCCGCCACCATCACCGTGCAATTCCAAGAGCCTCGACAGATCGAAACGTGGCTTCTTCAGGACCTTCACTTTGCGAATGTAAACATCGTGCAAAGGGTAGATGACTTGACACATCTTCTCAATGTCCTTGGCAATGGAATCTGGAGCAAGCTTGCTAACGACCGTCTTCAAGTCAGAAGTGCCAACATCGCGTGTAATGATTTCAGTCATCTTTGAACGAATCTTCCTGACTTGAGATTGCTGTGCATAGCAAGTCTTGCGCTGCGACATCTGGTCCTTGGCAGTGAACCCAATGCAGAAAACACGCAACAAGTAACCATCGGTGGTCTTTACATCGACGTTAGCTTCGATAAGAGTTTGCCACTTCTTTACCATTGACCTAAAAAAAAAATAAAAATAGGCCGTTTAAGATCGTCCAGTCCTCAGAAACAAAAAATTCCATCACCACTGCTAAATGCTAAATTTCTTAAGGAAATAACGTAATTCTCCTTTTCTTTTCTCATGCGCTTGTTTTTCTGTGATGTTTTCTCGCATGATGGGAGTACGATCGACCGTTGGGATATTTATTTTTACTATAACTTTGGTTTTTATAAGCTGATTTTGATGAAACCTTTTTTTATTTGTTAATGTAATTCTTTCTTTGCAGCAAAAGAATAATTTTAGGCCTTTTTGGAACTTTGGGGATAGGTCGGAGAGTCGGTAAGAGAGCGCCGAATAATTGCAGATTCGTGTTCAACGTGAGATAATCTATCCGACTAAACAACAAAAAAAAACTTCAATGTTCGATATTTCCCATAAAGTAAGATCTAGCCCGCTTAATGCCTTAGGCCGGGAACTTACCAGCCGCCCACCCATATTTACAATATACCTTTCGAGCTGACAATGAAAAAAAAAAAAGAGGTAAAAATGGAACATAACGACGGCAAGCTAATTTCTGGCAGTACGATTACTATTCGGTTTCAACACTAGAAGATTCAGAAAGTCAATATAAACACATAGAATGATCTCCAACTTCTTAAAACCTACCGAATTAGAGTACTGTGCCATATGGGATGGAGGGCCCATCTAATACTGGTCCAAAATGCAATAAAACTTCACTTAATGAAATGAAACGTTTCAACTCTCAAAAAACCGGGGGGATAGGTCGTATTCTCACTTTGTAAAAAGTGAGCAAACAAAAGGGATTCCCCAACCTTCGAGTGTTAGTGCACATTTTGTAGAATTAATCACCAGTTACAGCAGTTTCTGATATGGTAATTCCCTTCGTTTTTTAAAATGCGGTTCACGAGTCAAACTACTATTTTAGCAATCTACCTTTATTTTATTGTATTATAACTTACTTACCTGAATTTATCTGTGGTCAAATCCATGCCATGGAAATTGGTCAAAACGTTGCGCTCTTGCACATCTTCGGCGATCAGTCTGAATTTACGGAATGAACGCTCAGCATCGGTATCCTTTTGCAAATCGGCCAAAGAAACTTCAAACACGCGACCCTTTAGTCCCTCCGAAGCGATTTTCGTTCCCTGAGTACGATTTACTAGGGTTTTCCCGATTTGACGGGTTGTAAACATGTTAGGTGCCTTAACATCGTACCAATCTTTTCGTGAAAAAGGATCTATAACCTTCTTTTTGCCACCTTTTTTGCCACCTTTAGACAGACCCTTATTTTTACCAACCGCCATTGCTACACTTCACTATGAAAAAGAAAGAACCAACGAGCACGAGCACGTTGCCGGAAATTCAAAGAACCGTTCAGTCAACTAAACTTCATCTACAAGGGTACGCTTCAAAAATAAGAAAGTGTTCAGTGAGTGGTTGTGTTCAAGGTATCAAACAAATCGCTTTTTCTCTCTTGATTCTAAAGTCGTTTTCCATTTCCCGATTTCACTCCTTTTCGATTCCAATGGAACATGTAAAATCGTCTTCTGTGTTGGTGAATGTCTGATTTTTGACTACATTTTTCACAGAAAAACAACGCGAAAACTGGCTTCTCTCTGCCTAATCAAAAACGACATTATCAAATCTATCATGTTTTTATAAATGTATTATCAATTTGTTTCTAGTAACTCTCTCAACTGGGAAAATGATATAAACAAAAAAATGCGTCTTGTACTATATGACTTCGACAAGTAATCCGATATAAGCGTTTAAGACGTGAACACAATGGTGCATATGCGTCTGAGTCTGAAGCTGTCAAAATATTAAATATATGGAAAACCGTAAGCAGCAACACAATGTGCGTCTGCGTCTGAGTCGTGCATCGTAAAGTTGAAGTTCAACTTCAAGCAGCGATGTAAATTTGACGTTTATGTTTTTGTACACAAAAGCTAATGTTTACACAAAATGGAAGTCGAAAAACTTGTGGAGATTGTACGCGAAAATGAAATTCTTTGGAATTTATCGCAACCACAGTACAAAAGGTCCTCGTCGTGCTTTTTGAGGTATTTGAAAGATGTTTCAAAAAATCTCTTTTTTTTCTTTCCTTATAAAGGGAACGAACCCACCATCTGCGTTTCCTTTTCTTTACTATTTTTAGTGCTAATTAGCAGATGTGCAGAACACACATGATAAAAGCAATTTCGTCTTGATCGTCCATAACAAATAACCATTTCTTTCACAATACATATATTTTGAAGAAGTAAAAACACAAGATGCAAATTTGACAGTCGCTTTCATTGTGTTTGCTCTAGTTGTAAGCCACGCGGCAAATTTTGACAGCGATGCAAGACTCAGACGCAGATGCACCATTCTGTTCACCACTTTATACGTGTTTGTGAATTTTGAAAGCACTCCTACATGAAATCCAGAACAAAAAAAAAACACTTTCAGAACAGCACTCCGAACAGCCAATGGAACATGTTTGGGAGTGCTTTTTCTGTTCGCAACACAAAAAGCGTACTCATTGTTGCCAATAGAAAATGGCATAAATCAATTGGAATATGCTCAATCTTTTTTTTACTCTGGCCACAGTATTGTACATCTTACTTTACATCACCATCAAATTCCACAAAAAACGAAAAAAAAATATTTAAAAAGTAAAAATAAAATAGAAATCAAGATAATAAACTTAAATTAATTACAAACATCATCCTAATGTTGATTTATGAGCAGACCGAAGTGCTTTCTATAAAGATGGTTTTCTGTATAAGTTGGTTTTTAACTCGGTGTATGTTCGAACTCTCACCTATGGTCATGAAATTTGGATAGTGATCGAAAGAATAAGATCGGGGATACAAGCTGTCCAAATGAGATTCCTTCGCGGTTTTGCTGGCATAACTCGTAGGGATCGACTGCGCAACACCAGAGTACGCGAGGCGCTCAATGTTTAGCAGCTATTTCTCCGAACGGAACGATGTATGCTTCGATGGTTTGGTCACGTAGTGCGTATGCCCCTAGATAGGCTTTCAAGACGTACCATGATTTCCATGCCATCAGGTAGGCGAGTCCTCGGTAGGCCTAGAAATAGTTAGTTGGATCAAGTCCGACATCTACCCTGGAGCCATCTAGAGATTTCTCCTGATGAGTTTCAGTCCAAGGCGGATGATTGCGAAACATGGAGAGTTCACCTGAGCATCCTACCCCCGCGACCCTCATAAAGGATTAGCGGTCCATTAAATATGTATGTATGTATTCCATCCAACCACATACACTGATATCGTAAGAAAGACTTTAGTATCTGCTATGGAAAATTATTCAAATTATTCGAGTTTTCTTTCTTTTCATTTTGTCTTAAAAATAACGATTAGTGCTGTAGATATGACTTTCGGCATCTTCAGAAGAAAGTAATTCTATAGATCAGTCACCCTTTTGGATGTTAATGAAATGATGGAAAAATTACTGCAGACCTTTGTCGATTTTAAAAATACAGATATACCCTTTTGCCTTACGGCTAAATAATGGTTTTACGATAAAAAGTCGACTAACGTCTGAGGTCACATTTCGTTTTAACATGCACACGTTGTTTCTACACAATATGTCAAAGCGCGAGCCCCGAAAGCCACAATATGGTTTAGACATGAATGTATTCGGTGTATTTTTATTATTTTTAAAAACATTTTCATTCTAAATTATTTAAATACGGTAATACGTAAAAAATAAAAAACATATATTAAAAAAAAAACAAAAAAACACACTGTCATTTGTTTGAATGTTATTAGTGGAAATTCTTAGGAAGGAAATAATTGGCCAATGTATTTTATTCAGTGCTCAACACCTCAGTGTGAATATGCTATAATTATTGCTGCAGATATCGACTATATGTTAGTCGATACTTGAATTGGGTAATTGACTAAGGTGCATTTTTTTTTTTATTTAGATCACTTTTTGTTTTTCAAAAATTATTTATTTACAAATACCGATTTGACTGCAGAGTAGGAGTATATGTACATATATGTTTAAAAGAAATTTTGTTAATGGAAATTTATTAATATTATTATTAAACTTTATTAAAAGATAATAAATTATGTGCTAATAGTACAAAATTTACAGCGCTGGCTACCAGAGCCTTGGGCTATACATTTTAAAATATAACTATAATTCATTGAATGATTCTAATAAGGAAAGTAGGGTATAAACTATCTTAATATTATGTATGGAAGGAAGAGAGGAGTTGGGATAGTTGGAAGTTGGGAAATAGACTACTTCATTTAGATTGAACGGTGCTGCAGTCATAAACTGATTGTTGTATGGTTAGTGTTTGGGCAGAGTTGCAGAGGTGGCATTATGGGCGGCTGCCTTTGCTGAAAAGACGTCCATGGGTTAGCAGAGTGTGATCCAACCTAAGCCGAGTAAAGGAAAAAGTACAATCAAAGAAACTATTTTGTTGCTTGAATGTTGCTGTCATAGCTTATTTAAGCGAAGGCAAATAATTTTGATGAACAAGCCACCTACGATTGAGATTGACATCAATTCGCCGTACTCACTTTCTATAGCCACTTTGTTTACTGACTAAATTATACTTATTTTATACTCATTTTTTTGTTTGTTTTTGCTTTGCGTGTAAAATAAAAGTGAGCTGAGTATAGATTCGTCAAAAAAACACCTGCTCGTAATATTCTTTGTGCAACTAGTTTTTCTACATATATGTAATATTTTGCATTTTGCCCCAGGTATAAGAGGAGAAAAAATTGTTCTGTTTATTAAGTTAATGTCTTACATTTGGAGAATGTTATAAGATCATTTAAAATTAAAAAAACCCAGATAAAATGTTAGTGCCAACAACAACAACCAACAGACAGAATCAGTCTGATTTTTAAGTTCGATTGGGTAACAAAAATCTTATAAGAGATAAAAAACACATCAAAAAACCACATTAGCCACGTTTTATTATCACACATCATCCATGTAGATCACACGACGAAAATTAAATAATACAAATTCTAAACCTATAACCGTGCTGCCCATTTTTTTTCTAAAACGGTACTGTTTTTTTAACGGGCGAAAAAGGGGTCGTTTCGATACGAAATCTCCGATTTCTCCGAATTTTAAAAAAAAAGTTATTTTTATGATGTGCATAGACCTTAGCTGTTCAGAAATCACTACTTAACCGCCAAAACATTTAAGCCGCAAAAATTGGCAGCACTGCAAATAGATTAACGTCAAAACTGTTGTTAAAATTTTTGCAAAAATTAAATTTTTTTTCTGTTTTCTCACTAAAAAAATGGGCGATATAACCGACGACGGTATTCACGCCGGCTTAGAGAAATTTTTTGGATATACGACCTTCAAAAATGATTTGCAGAAAAATGCTGTCAAGTGCGCGATTAATAGTAAATACCCCTCAAAGCCAGTAGTTTAGTTCTGCTTGTGAAATAATTTCTTGAATATTTTTAGCAAAAAAAGATATTTATGTGTCTATGCCAACAGGCTCAGGTAAATCGCTGTGCTTTCAGCTGCCAGGACTGCTGGCGAACAAAATCACCTTGGTGTTTTCCCCCTTACTCGCTCTTATCAAGGATCAGATTGACCACCTGGCGAAGCTAAAAATATCAGCCGAATCTATAAATTCGAAAATGTCTAGTAAAGATCGCGAGAGGGTAATCTGCGACTTGAAGAGTATAACCCCGAGTACACGATTCCTATATATCACACCCGAGCAGGCTGCCACAGAATCATTTCAATCCCTACTCAGCCATCTGGTAAAGTACGAGAAGATAGCCTATGTCGCTGTAGACGAGGCTCACTGTGTGAGTCAATGGGGCCACGATTTCCGCCCGGACTACCTAAAACTGGGAAAACTGAGGCAGAAGTATGTACATATCCCATGGATTACCCTAACAGCTACTGCATCCAAGCAGGTGGTCGATGATATTTTTGAGCAGCTAAAACTGAAAAGCCCCGTTGCCAAATTCAAAACCCCCTGTTTTCGTGTGAATTTGTTCTACGATGTGGTCTTTAAGAATTCTATCGAAGACGACTTTGAGCACTTGGCGAATTTCATATTACATTGTCTGACAGATAACGGGGATAAGAGCCGGGCAGCTTCCAAACGTGGCTGTGGAATAATTTACTGTCGGACACGAGATGCCGCCGAAAGGGTAGCGCACGGTATTTCTAAGCAAAGTATTAAGGCTGTTGCCTACCATGCTGGTCTTAAAACGTCCGAGCGGATACAGGTTCAAGAAGACTGGATGTCAGGGAAATACACTGTGATCTGCGCTACGAATAGTTTTGGAATGGGTGTTGACAAGGCGACAGTGAGATTCGTCATTCATTGGGACATTCCACAGAATGTCGCGGCTTACTACCAGGAATCCGGGCGTGCAGGTCGAGATGGTAAACAGTCATTTTGTCGTTTATACTACGGTCGAGACGATGTAAAGTCTATAACGTTCCTACTGCAGAATGACGTAAGAAGGAGCAAAAACACGGCAAACTTGGTTGCTCTTCGTGCGATAAAAAATTTCGATGAGATGGTGAAGTATTGCGAGTCTATTCGTTGCAGGCATAAACTGTTCTCGGACTACTTTGGCGATCCACCACCGCCGTGTGCAGATCAATGTGATGTCTGTAAGAATCCAAAGAATATAGAGAAAGCCCTACAGACGTTTCATAAGCTGTCAATGAGTTCGGCATTTAAGTCTGATATTAGCCTTCAAGATAGCTCAGATCTTTATGAAGGTAAGAAATTGTTCGTATTCCTTTTTTCATCTCGCATACTATTTCCTTAAATCACAGGTGGCCGCATTGGAAAAGCGCAGTCAGCTCGTAGCTACTTAGAAGAAGACGGCAGTGATGACAGTGGCGGCAATAGCAGAGAGTATCTGAATAAAAAGGCGAAGAAAGAAACTGAAGATTTTATTCGAAAACAATTTGAAATTCGAAAAGCAATAAGCGCCGCAAAGGCGCTGGAAAATGAACCTGAGGCGCAGATGTCGCGCGTAAAGTATGCTCAAGCGACTGAGACAAAAGTTGCCGGATTGAAAAACAGTTTGAGAGAGAACTATTTGACAATGCTTATAGACGCGCTGAAAGCAAATGTGGAAAAGTGTGCTATTAATAGAGAGCGTCCTATGTATGAGTTGAGGTACAAGGACTATGAAGATATCGCCAAAGAAATCGAATATGAATGTTTCACGTCCAACAAGGTTGTGAATATCTATAGACACAGCATTGCTAAAGAGGTATGTGATGGCATAATGCGTGTATGAATGGCTTAATTAATAGCCTGTATGCATGTAAGGCTTCTTGAAAACCTTTTTGTATTTTTTTCGGTCAAACCGATAGTTTTATCAAAAAGTAGGTAGACTTTCGCTAGGGAATCATTTATTTTTTTTTAAATGAGATGCAACCGATATACAACGTGCGTGGATATAATCAGTGTCACTAGAGAAAATATTTGCGCTATTATGCAAAATTTGATGCAACTAAATCCGTTTTTTTTTTTATTATGAAACACATCTTTTCTAATCGAACTAATCCAATTATTTATCCATTTTTAATAGCTTTCTGAAATAAGTACCCGCGTCCTTTCAATATACATACAATACAAGAACCAATAATTATTTTGGCATCATGACCTGTCTGCTTCCGGACACCCAGAATACTGGAAGAATGCCTTGCGTCGATCGCAATGTGATCGATTTGGTTGACGATTTTTCGATCAAAGGAGAGCCATGTTCCTTTGTGAATATCGAGACGTGGGAACCGCATACTAGCTACGACAAAGTTTCGCCCCGCCGCAAAGTCGATTAGCCTGAGTCTGTTGCCGGATGTGATGTCGTGCAGGCTGTGCTTTCCGACCACGCTACTAAACACTTCTTCTCTTCCTAGCTTTGCGTTAAAGTCGCCTAGGATAATTTTAACGTCGTGGCTAGGGCATTGCTCATACGTCTTGTCCAAGAGCTGGTAGAAGTCATCCTTTGACGCGTCGTCCTTCTCCTCGTGAGGGGCGCGAACGCATATTAGGCTAATGTTGGCAAATTTAGCCTTGATACGGATAGTCATGAGGCGCTCGTTCACATGCCGGAAACTCAAGACTTCTTGCCTAAGTCTGCCTCCAATGACAAATCCGCACCCGAGTAGACGCTGTCCTTGTTGTCTGTAGCAGTCGCCGTAGTAGATGTCGCAGTTTTTCATCTTCCTTTTGCCCGGCCCATCCCATCGCACTACTTGGATGACGGTAATGTCTGCTTTGAAACACTCTAGGGCCTCCGCAAGTTGTTCGGCTGCACGTGATTTGTAGAGGGATCTAACATTCCGCGTGCATGGGTCGTCAACAGTTAATTGGCTTACTCATTTAATAGAGATAACTACGTAACCTTTTTGTTTACGGTTGCCAATCAGAGTTATAAATAAATATCAATTCCGACTGCAAAAATACTTTTATTTTACCAGTTTTTATTTCGAACCCCGCCATCTTCCCTTCCCAACCGCGCGAGGAGACACACTTACGCACACGTTAGCAAGTTATCGGTTCATAAATTTGGCAATATTTGATATTTAGCTTCTCGGTTCTCATTTTATATTATAATTCAACTAGCGGGCATCCGGCGTGCGTTGCTGCGCCTAACAAAAAAAAAAAAAAACAAATGTCAGGCAGGCGCCTGTGGCAACAACTGTCAGGCAGGCGCACTGTGATTCGTTTAGTGCATGCTAAGTGGTCAAAATTCATTGTAATTCTACGTAATATTGATTGGATATTGTTAAAAACACCACATAGACCCAGATAACAAAACATTTTTTTTGCCAAAACTCCGTTACTGAGAATAGAATTCAAAGTGGTGCAATTAAAGAAATGCGTTTTCATGCATCTATCAATTTCAATTGCGTGACTTAATTTATAACATCTCTTTTGTGGCACGATTACGATATCCGTGGCACCACGATATTTTGTTGTTTTCTAATAGATCTCGACGCACACGAGCATTGACTTTTAACGACCAATATTTCAGTAGAAACTAAGTATCTTCAGTGTTGCCAACAGTGGGTAAGTGGTGCGCTTCGCGCGATTCATTTATATAAACTCCGCCTTCCGGAGGGGTTTAGCCGCTTACGCGACTTCGTCGCTCCGCTAAGGGTATGACAGCAACTGTCAGGCAGGCGTCTGGGAATTTTGTGATGCCTAATTTCAGGCGGCGCAAAAACGAATATTTTTTTGTTATTTGTTGTTGCTGTCACTGCGAAGTTGTTTGGTTACTTCCGCTGACAAATAAGAGCGCATCATCCGCGAACATACACAATTTGCTACGTTTCACTACTGCGTTAATATCATTTATATATAGTAAGAACAGAAAAACACCCAATACCTGGGGTATTACTATTTTAATTTCGATTGGATCCGCGATACTATCATTTACCATGGTGCGTTGATATGACTCAAATCATTCCAGTTCATTGCCATTGACTCCATACCTAATCAGTTTTTTTTATTAGAATTTCCCAGTCCACCGTCTCCAAAGCTCTCTTGAAATCCAGAAACACTGCTAAAAAAACGTTCCGTTCATCCATTCCGCTTTCCTAGTTTTATTATCCAATTTAAAGTAGTCTCACATGAGTATCCTTTTCTAAATCCCGACTGATGTTGCATGATGTAATTATTTTCCTCTATATAGCTCCTAAACTGGTTCTCTGCAAGTTTTTCGAATAGCTTTTCATATAAAGGCAGCATATTCATCGGTCTGAATTCCTCGCACAAGACAGTATTCTTTACTTTCTGAATAAGTCGAACAGAAGATTCCTTCCATCCATCAGGAAACATCCCTCTCCTCATGGATTTGTTGAAAAGCTCCTGTAGATTTGAGCCGATTATCTCAATGCTATCTAGGAACATACTTCTGCTCATAAAGTTTAAGTCTTTCTTTTTGCCATATCTTTCAGCACTAACACTATATCCTTAATATTTATATATTTAAACTTAAAAACGGTGGCTACTTGGTTTATGAAATGTTGATAAGGCAACTTGGGAATCTTCTTCTTCTTCTTCCTTTTATCAGCGAGGTTATGATCCGAAAACAAGGGATCATAACCCTCCCACTTCACCGCATTTCTCGATTTGCCACCAGCGTTGTTACTAAGTGATCGGCTATCGATGATGGTGGTGTGACCAGTTCTCATTTTATTTTGCTTTCGTTTTACAAAAGCTCTGTTGAAAAATGAAATTTATCAAGCTATCCGTCAGTGCAATTAAACATGTTTATTTCCGTTTTCCTTTCCAGATGTCTGGCATTCGAAAATGTACAGAAGAGGTTAGGCTCCTCCCTATAGTTAAAGATCACGTCCCAAAAAAAAGCAACACTCACGGTGGTTCTGTTGAATATTTCGAAAAAAAACTTAAAGAACTACAATCCTCAGCGTCAGACGAAGTCAAGCGAACTATAGCAGCTTCTAAACCAAAACTGAATAAGCCTTGCAGCTATAAAAAGGACCCACAAAGGCAAACAAGTATCATTTCATTCTTTGAGTCTAAATCAGAAAAATCGGAAACTGCTCCCGAAAGTGGTGACGATTTACTAGAAAAAGAAATTAGAGAGGAAGGAAATGAAAATTCAGAGCTAAATACAACACGTAAGTTCGAAAAGAACTCAACTCTATTCAAAGTAGAGAGTTTAGATTCGAATAGCACTGATGCCAATACACTACCATCTTTTATAAAAGCGTCTGCTTTAATCAAAAAGGAGAAGATGGATTCCTCTAGTAGTGATAAAAGCGATCACGAAATGACTGATTATTCCAAACACGCTTCGTCTGGAACTGCATCAAAATTTACAGAATTTATTAAGCTCGAAGCATCGCCTTTACACAGCGAAAGTGGAAAAGCAGCATCATTGTCGTTCTATTCAAATGAGTCTCATCAAACTACAGAAAAACAAGAGCAAGCACGTGATCAAAATAAAAAACGCAAAATGTCGCCCCCTCCCGATCGAGAAGCTATAATAAAAAAACCTAAACTGACAGCTGAATCCCAAAGCTTGAGTGAGCAATTAACTAAAATATGCAATTCATATAAAAAAGAGAAACCATTTAACAACGGTAAGGTACATGAAAGTACCAAAGAGACAAAAATATCGTGTTGCCCCGATACTAAAAATAAAAGTAATAGCAGAGATGTGAATCATAAAACGAAAAATATCGACATCCCTAGCGAAAAGCATTCAAGATTCAAAAAAGAGCCAGAAAATGTGCAATCAGGCAATAGCAACCTGCATGATAAGGATAATCGAAAAGAAAACGCCGCTAGTAGAGTTGAATACGAAGCTATAAAGAAGTTCAAAGCCGCCGTGGGTGATCATGTAGTCAAGTGTTTAAATCCGTACTATAAGATAAATATATCAAACAAAGATATATTCAAAGCGTTGGCTAAGAAGATATCACATAAAATTTATTCAAAGCAATTAGGTAAAATATTTTTACATAGCACTTGCATTGGCCAGTTATTTTATGTTGCTTATCATTTCAGATAAAGATAATAGCAAAGCCTTTATTGACGAAATATTCAAGAAAACTAAGATGATTTCCAGTGATGCTGACATTGATAAATATGTCAGCGTATAGGAACAATGTTAACTAAACTCTGTAAATATTTGTATTTTTATTTTATATTCTGAAAATAATATCGACCCTACAGTGCGAGCCTAGCATTTTTGTGGCAAGCATTCTTTAGGTAAGGTAAGGTTAATGTTGATAATAGTTTATATTAGCAAAAGATTAAATCGTTTTTTTTACAAAAACCATAATAGCAAACAGCTGGTTTTATCGAATTTTCAGAATTTCGGTTCGGTTGTTCAATTAACATCTTCTCAACAATCTTGCATAGAATTATTGAAGCTTTTGTATTTTATTGATGATTGGAGGCAAGCCTCTAGTGGCATTGTTTAGAAGTGAGTAAGTATCATAGAATTAGTCAGCTCAAGCACAAATGTATGAAAAACGAGTAAAGGTAAAATTAAGCAATAAAAATCTTTTTTTTTATAATGGTAAAAATAACAAACAAGGCATAAAAACAAAATTAAAATATACACCCCTGGGGCTAGGCTTAGGTTACCAGGGGGGTCAGCAAGGTGGCGGATGGCTGAACGGCGTATAGATATGTAGGTTAGCTGCGAATACTGAATAAGCAGTCCCCGACCAAGAGCGGCAGGGGTGGAGGGCGTGAGTAAAAACCACAAAAGCGCAATGAAATTCCCTGTGTCAGGGCGAGTCGATGCCGCCCTTTAAATAAGTGTCAAATCCCCAACTTTAATATATAAAAAAAAAAACCCTGGCAATGGATGCAATGGACAAAACAACAAATACTATTACCCCAGGTGGCAGACCAGCTACACTGGAAAATGACCGAAAATCATCGTTGCCCTGGGAGTGAAACACTTGGCTCCCACGGATCGTATAGCGCATACAAGTGAGGCAGGAGAAAATCCTTTCAAAAATAGCTCTCAGCTGCGGAGATCACCACCGCCTTTAAAACAGGCTGAACCCGAATCGGCACCACGGGAGAAACCCGCCACAGCCCGGAGAATCATCGCAGAGAACCCTTCAATATGGAACGCCACCCTAGCGAAACCAACAAACGGTAACCAACATGAGCCCTCCGATGTAAGTGAAGAGACGATTAAAAAAATGAAATTCGCCAAGGGAAGGCAGAAGAATATCAGCATTGATATTAAGAAGGTCTTGCTGAACTAGAGGAATTCTTGGACGTATTCGGCTTCCTTAAAATGGGTTGGGATAGCGACCTGAGGCTTCACTGGTCACAACAACCTGAACTTCATATGCGACAGGCCAACCGAACAGACGCAAACTACCAGGAGCCTCCTGAGGCAAAAAAGTAGGACACCGAGCGAAATTCGGGAACCCAAGTAGAGAAGTCGCCGAAGGTTGCAACTCTCCAACTAGGCTTCAAACCGTGCGGAGAAAGGATGTAGCCCACAAAGAACCTGGCAAAGATCTTGGACCCAATATAGGCCGGAACAACCCCTTTTCGAAAGGAAAAGACCCTAAAAAGCTGATCAAGAGCAAGAAGACCAATGGTAAAGCGCGGACTTCCTCGGTGAAAGATCATGAGCAGCAGAAAAAGGAGGAAGGGATGGTAATTAGCCAAAAAAAAAGATAAGAGGGCAGCGAGGCACCGACGCGAAGCAATCATCATAAGACCAAGAGGAGCAGAAACGTACGCGGAGATCCTCCGAGAAATTCGTACAAGGGCCAACCCAGATGAAATACAAACGGAGATAAGAGCTGTCCGTCAAACGAGGTCCGAAGATGTCTTGCTTGACCTCGGTGCAAAAACAAAAGATAAGGAAGGTTTTAGCTCATCCATTAACTCCATCTTGGGAGAGAAGGCAACGGTCCGAAACTTTGAACAAAAAACGACACTGTAGATCAGGGACATGGATAACCTGACAACAGTAGAGGAAGTCGAAGAAGCTATCAAACGAGCAATCAATGACCAGAGGGCGGAACTTCAAATCACCTTAATGAAGGCCAACAGCAAGGCACAAAAAATGCCTTTAGTTCAGCTAAACGACCGAGTGGCAGCTGAGCTGCTAAAAATCTCTCGTATAGGCTCGTAGTGGTCACGCGCTGCTACAGATGTTTCGGTTATGGCCACCAGCAAGCTAACTGTAAGGGGCCCGACAGAAAGAACCAGGGAATATGCTTCAAGTGTGGAGTACAGGGCCACAAAAAATTCAATTGCAAAGCTATCGCGAAGTGCTGCTTATGTGTGGAACTGAAGCTCGGGCCAGCACTGCTAGCTCATTTACCAGGGTCGGGAAACTGCCAGGTGTATAGAGAGGCACTTGAAAAGGCGAAGAGAAGCAGAGCACCAAGATGAAAATCCTACAAGCAAATCTCCATAGGAGTCGCACGGCGGACAACCTACTCTCACAACTTAGACAACTGGAAAGTCAGCCGGTTAAATGAAGAGGTTCTCACGGCCACGCCAGAGGAAGGGAAGGAAGCCATCCTAGAAATGACGGGGACAGCGGAAATAAAAGCTCAAGCGACGATGCAACTCTTACACCGCGCATGCGATGCCTCGATGCCTAGAAACTCAACTGGAGGGCGAAAGCCAGTGTACTGGTGGACGGAGGAGATCGCTGAACTTAGGAGGAGATGCCTACACCATAGACGCAAGGTTACCAGGGGAAGGCGAAGACACGCTGAAATCACGGAAGGCGCACTCGCGCAATACAAGACCGCAAGGTCCGAGCTCAAGAGGGCCATCAATTCGAGCAAGAAACAAAAGTGGGAGGACCTTCGCCGAGAGATCAACAGCGACCCCTGGACAGGCGTCCTGCTCCACGATGACCGCGGAGCTAGTGGACACACTCTTCCCGGCTCACCCTGTTAGGCTAATGGAGATCTCTCCTGCCCAACAACAAGCGAAGTAGAGCTGATTCTAGCAGCTAAATCTCTTCAGAACAATAAAGCCTCCGGCCCCGACGGCATACCAGCGGAAGTATTGAAAACGGCTGCCAAAACTTGCCCACAGATACTGCTATGTGTGTATAACGGCTGTCTAAAGCAAGGGATCTTCTTCAAGAAGTGGAACGTACAACGCTTGGGGCTCATAAGCAAGGGAAAAGGAGACCCGGATTCCCCATCAGCATACAGACCTCTGTGCATGCTGGACACGGCAGGAAAACTCCTCGAGAAAAGGCTAAAGCCTCGAATCACAGCAGCAATCCAAAGAGCAGGTGGCCTATCCGATCGACAACACGGATTCAGAAAGGCCACTCCACGATAGGAGCAATTGAGGAAGTAGTCAAAACCACCCACCTCGCCCAAAGGGGAAATCTCAACTTAAGGCGAATCGTCGTGCTGGCAGCTCTGGATGTGAGGAATGCCTTCAATTCGACCCGATGGGGAGATATGTTAGATGCACTCGAGAGCACCTTCAAGATACCGCAATATCTTTTGCAAATTGTCTCAAAGACAGGAAACTTCTATACGGGTACTCACAGAAAGGAAATCACTGCTGGAGCAGCGCAGGGCTCAATCCTTGGACCTGACCTGTGGAATATCTCATATGATGGAATCCTTCGCATGGTGATGCTCGAAGATACCTTCTCAGTCGGGTACGCAGAAGACATCGGTGCGGTGATTACCGCAAGGGACATCGAAGAAGCTCAGCTGAAACTGAACCAGGTAATGAGACGAGTACTCGCCTGGATTGAAGCCCATGGGCTTAGTCTCGCCGCGGAAAAAACAGAGATAATCCTTCTGACTAAGAAAGGGATCCCGACCATTGCTGAGTTCCAAATAGGCCCAGAAGTGATAATCAGCAAACCAGCAGTAAAGTATCTAGGGATCCCCCTGGACTCTAAACTCTCTTTCTGGCAACAGATTAAGTCCGCATCTGAGCGAGCTGCGAAGGTCACGTCATCACTGAGTAAGCTTATGGCAAATATCGGAGGCCCAACAATGAGTAGGCGACGACTCCTCATGTCCATCACCCACGCCATTCTTCTGTATGGATGTGAGATCTGGGCAGACGCACTTAGACAGGAGAAGTACAGAAAACAAATTGCCGCAGTACAAAGGCGAGGAGCCCTCCGAGTTGCAAGCTCCTATCGCACAGTTTCGGAACCAGCCGTCCTCGTAGTTGCGGGAGTGACCCCCTTCGACCTCCTAGCGACAGAGAGGAAGTACGTCCACGACAAGAAGGCGGAAGTAGGAGCAGAACTGGCAGTCGTGGAAACGAAGGAGCTTACCAAGCAGGCTTGGCAGAGAAGGTGGAGTGCTGAAACAAAGGGGAGGTGGAAAACGAGGCTGATTACAGACGTCACGGCTTGTACAGAGCGGGAATACGACGAAGTGAACTACTTTGTCACTCAATTCCTAACCGGTCATGGGTATTTCAACCGATACCTCCACAAAATGGGTAAAGAAGAGAGCACAGCCTGCCAGTATGGAGACTTAGCGGAGAACAACGCTTTCCACACCTTTTTTATCTGTAGCAGATGGACAGAGCAGACGAGGCCGGAAAATGCTATAAGCAAGATGACCTCGAATACCGACAGGTACTAAGATCCAAAAAGAGAGAGGGAGATGCCAACATTCCCTCACAAACTACATAAAGTAGATAAAAGCCTTACGGACAAGAATGTATGAACCCGCACCAGGAGCCGAATATGAAAAAGCCGTTCCCCAGAGGGGAATGAAGACGACACCACTCTGAAGTAATGCGATAAGCGGTTCCGGAGTAGGTGGTGTTAAGTAGAAAGAAGGGGTTAGAGGTGTTTTTTAGTGAGTAGTGAGTCTCACACTACTAGAAACAGAGCGGGACTGTTTCCCGTGCGCATTAGCGTTTTTCCACTACCCCTAGGCAAAAAAAAAAAAAAAAACCATTGGCGTTTTTCGCTATTCGATGAGTGCGGTTTTATTCATAGCTACGACCTGCTGACCGTTAAACGTAAGAACTCTTTCATATTAAAAAAGTTATTAAAATGGATTCATGGTACGTCAGAGAAATAAAACGACAGTCGTTGAAAAGCGAATAACGCCAACGGCAATCGTGGTGATTAGATACATGTTTTGGGAGGAAATGCTGCACTTTTACATTTTAAGTAAATATTTATTACAAACGTTTTTTGATCTCTTCTAAGAGCTGTTTTTGTTCTTATATTATAGAAAGCGGTCAAGTGAAATATGATCAAACATCGAATCGTAGCACCCCTCAATGTAATTCTTACAGAGGAAGTGTGAAATTTTGCTCAAGAAATGATCAGTTGTCTTTTGGATGGGAAAACCATTTTCTTTTCTTTTGGTATTATAATCATTTTACCACCGACAATATTTTAAAAGCTGCCTGACATGAGAGCATACTTTGCAGAACAATGTAGACAAATGGCACATTTCACACCCAGAAACTTATCAATCAAACAAAACAGGGAAGGTAAGAATGGACCGAGAAAAGCCCACATACTATATTTTGAATGATAATGCGCTTTTTTAAATAATAATCTTAGCTTTAAAAGAATGTGTTTTCATTTAAACAAAAAATGTTAGCACCAAACATAAAAATTACAATCAAATGTTCAAAAATGTAATGCTTAACGTTTGTTGACATTTAGAGCCCGAATTCGAAATGGCTTTCTGTGTTTTCTACTTTGAATCTTGTAAATAACAGGTTTTCTTAATAAGGGAATATTTTAATTTCCAACCCATCTGTATCTTTAAACTTCTTTATTCATAAAATACTTTATTTACCTTGCATTGTTCACTTATTTTCCACAGGAATTCACACAAATGTGGTAGCTGCCAAATTCCTATGACACTTTCTCACTTGTTTTTATCGCCACCAAGTATTGCAGGACAACTTTTCCAATCGTCAATTAGATGGAACACATCCCGAAAATTTGTATTTCTTCTTCAACGACAAGTCGTATTTTTGTATTGGTTCGGTTAGGCTTCCAAAATTGTATTCATAAACGTTAATTAAGTTTTGTCAAAGCTTGTTTACAAACGTACGTATGTAAACAATTGCTTACAGTTCGACGGCACAGCCAATATTCTGGCTCAGTTTTCAATTACCGTACAGAGATTTAAAACTTTTTTCTAAATTATTATTATATTTACTCGTATATATATGTATATATATATATATCTTCTTTTTTTTTATGTTTCCAGTTTCCAGTAATCACCTGAATGTGTTTTCACTTATCAACTATATTAATGAGCGCTGGTACCCGAATATGTTTAAGGCCGGTAATTATCAAGCGCTCTTAAATCGATTTTAAGTTTATGTAGCTCTTAGTTTTAAATTTTTGCTACGTGTTCCCAAGCACTAATAGGTTTTTGTCCATGCTAATTCGAATATGCGAAAAATTAATTTTCGGATTTCCAAACACGTTTTAAAATGAGTTTCCGAACTCTCTTTCGAACTGGAAGAAATGTCAAAGAAAAGGAAAACATTAAATTTTCCTGATTTTAGTCAAAATTAATCAAAGCACATTTTATTTTTTATTTGGTTGGCAGTTCTTTTGACGGAAATACTGGAGGCATTAAATTCGTCGGCCTTTCTTCTTTTTTCTGGTCTGAGTAACAGTTCACAGCTGATTTGGAAATTTTCGAAATTCCTAAGTTATGAGCTCTCTTAACTTAAGAGTGGTTGGGACCACTCATAAGTCTTATGAGCGCTAATAAATCTGCACTAATATTCCTTGGTGAATAGGTTTATGAAGCTCTTAGTTTGATTGGTCGGTGAATCCGGCCTTAAACTCTAAAAATTATTTGTCATTGGTAAAAATAAAAAACAAAGTAGAAAATCACTTTACGGCATTATTTTCTATTCTTCTCTCTTATGTTATGAAAATAAGCTTAGAAATAGCATGGCAAATAAAATTACAACCGGAATCTAGGCCATTCTCTTTTCCAATTTGTAAGAGAAACATAATCGATTGTGAAATTTTCACAATTTTGCGTGACAGTTGTTGTATATTGCTCAACATAGCTGCTGTCAATTTAAATGAAACAGATCCCGCTCCGTTCATGAAAACGAAACACTGCTAGTTTCAGTTTTCATTTCGTTCCGATGGTCAATAAAAATCTACTTCAGATTTCAATTTCACTGACATTGCGTTTCGACGAAACGAGAAAAACAGCAAAGAGAAGTCAGCCGAGCGACTACGACTACGACTGATGGCAATGGCAAGTCATAGTCAGTCAGTGTAACTTGAAAAGTGTGTGGGTGTTCGCCGGTCCGTCGGGTGTTTTGCGTCGTCCCCTAACATTATTTATAATAATTATCTATAATTTTTTGTGTTTATATTTTACTTTTATTTTTGATTAGTTTTTGTATTTTTCGATCTATCGTCAGTTATGTAGCGATAGTTATAAGGTATACCAATATCATTACAAACATATCAAAGTAATTTGATCCGTTTATCTGTATTGTAAATGATATGTTTTATAATGTTAAAGTGAAGTGCCTTGTGATCAAATAGTTATTGCCCAAAACGAAGTAACAATTGTACGTACAAAAGTAAAATAATGTTAACCCGTTTACATCGTTAAGACCCCTAGAGTACACATACTCTTGTTAAGCACACACCTAGTATAGTTCATATATAGTATAAGGAATAAATAGTTATACAACACAGAGAATAAATCATGGCGACACTTTGGAGAACTTTAGGCGATGACACAGGCCACCGGTATTTAGTTAAAATGTATAAAATCCTGCGTGTTGCATGTGTACTTTGTTTGGCGGCAGTGGTGGGTGGAGACAGCAGCTCACCTGCAACCGCAGTTCCCAGCCTGAGCAGTTCGGGGAACCTTCCGGCTGTGCCATCCGCAAAACCCCTGGTTGGCTCTATGTTGGACTTTAGTCCCAATTGTACAGTCGTAACGCACATATTCGAAGGTCGTGGGATACTTTTGTCTGATATTCCGCAGAAACCCAGTAATGGTAAGTAATGCAATCTCAAAATTGTTATAAAAAAGTGATGATAGTATGTATGTACATAATATGTACATACATAGAAGAAATAAAGCACAAAGCATAGAAAAAAATTCCATCCCCCACCTTAAGCACATGCAAATTCCCCATAAATCTACCACCGTCAAAGAAAAAATCCTGAGTAAGATAGCAAAAAAAAGGACTAGCAAGACCAAAAGAATTCCCATAAAAATGCCGTACTTCCACTCCAAATCTGTGTGCCTCTGCAATACGTCTCTCACCCACCGAACATCAAGAAAATCTCCTTTTACTTCATGGATTTTTTTTTTTTTTTTTTTACTTTTTGCTGACTGCTGCTGCTGCGGCCTCTCAACAACGTAGAAGAGTGTACAGGTACAGGCTAAGGGCGCACAAGCAAGAAGGGTAAACACCTCGTCGTCGTTAACTCATCCACTTTTAAACATTGCGCCTACCTTTCACAGTTTCACTAAAATATGAAGCATTGCCTTTGGTTTTTAGCCAATGTACGTACTAACGTATTCTCCGTGTTCTTGTCCTCGCGGCATTCTTTCTCCTCTTCTACAATACAAACGTGTATATGTGGAGATCTTGCTGTTGCTAGCAGCATTGGTGCTTGATGCCTCTTCTACCTGTCTTGTCCGATTGCCCACACAGATCCTATCTCGATTCATGCCACGACACAACGACGAGGACTGAGTACAACAGCCATCCTTAGACTGTAGGAATGCAATGATATAACGTTGCAATTGGTGGTTTACACTTTGAATGTGTTGGTTGGTGGTTAGGCGAGAGCCGATCGCTGGACGTAACAACTAACTTAAATAAGTTCTGCGCTTCTGTTGATGAATGAAGACAGCGACGACCACGACGACGGAGAATGGATCGATTAGGGACGATTACTTTATCTCTGCGTTTTTTATATGTATTATATAAACATAACACAGGTGCATAGGGAATGAAGGCATGATATGAGACTTTAATCAAGTTCGATAGAATGTTGGAATTTTTAACACTTCTTTCTCACTGCATTTTGGGTGAGCTATACATACATACTATTATTCTTCTGCTTACCATTATTTGTTCGTCCATGTTCGCATGATTAATTTGCAGAAATCAGCCTACCTCATTAAGCTCAAAGATATCGCTCATTTACTTGAAGACTGTCATAACTCAAAAAAAGCCTTTAAAGTTTTCAATTGACTACCACCTTGCAGAAAAAAGAAGACATCTTATAATTCTAACGCGGAGAATATACAAGATATTAATATGAAATTTCTACACAATATGAAGCATGACAAAGCGAATAGTTCTGCATCCTTAACTCAAAAATAGCGTTTTTTGAGTTATGACAGTCTTCAAGTAAATGAGCGATATGTATTCCTGTATATACATACATTGTTTATTTTGTGTTCTATACAATCTGTAAAAAATAAAATACGACAATAAACATATGCACATTAACGGTTGGAAAAATGTCACATTGCCCAATAATTTTGGGCGATATGACACTACGACACATCGCCCAAAAATTAAAAAATAACAAAACGCCCAAGAAAGTGGGCTTTGTCAGAATTCATTAATAGCCTTGCTTCCGATCGGCCAAAATGCGAAAAAATGCGGAAAAATCTTTTTGGGCGATTTAACATTTTTAATTTTTGGGCTATTTAGCATAATGTCATCAAAAAATATAACAGATTTTGGCCGGATTAACATTTTCGTTAAAACTTAATGAAAACATTCACATATTTTCGGCATAGATAACTAACGTTCGAGCAAGCTGATGTCACACACCATGAAGATCGTTGAGCGGGTATTAGGCGCCCGACTGCGAAAAATAATACGGCTATCTGATAATCAGTGCGGGTTTGTCGCGGGTAAATCAACAGATGCAATCCAAAGTATAAGAATCATAATGGAAAAACATCGTAATTCCTTAAAGGATTTGCATATTGTATTGGTTGACTTTGAAAAGGCATTCGACAGGCAACCACGAGGTCTGATATGGGTGGCGCTAAGAAATCTAGGGGTTTCAGAAACCTATGTACAGATGATAGTAAGATGTCCCACTGGAGTAACCGAAGAATTCCCAATCAAATCGGAGTGCACCAGGGAAGCGTCTTAAGTCCTTTGCTCTCTATTGCAGTCGTTGAATATCTGCTTAAAGGCAAATTGACCGACCCCAAGGTACATCAATTATTCTTTGCTAACGATTGCAGCTACCCCAGCAGCAGGGAGAAGCGAGCTAGAGTCCCTATATCGCATGAAGAAGAGAGAAGTTCAGCGTAGCGTGCGACGTGACAGGCGCAACTACATCAACGCGCTGGCTACAGAAGCAGAAGAAGCTCCATGGAGGTGCGACAGCAGGACCGTCTACAGAATCACGAAAGAGCTGACAGGTGGTCGCAGCTCCAGCCAACACCCAGTGAAAAAACTAAACGGCTCCTTGCTCATTTCGGATGAGGACCAGCTCAAGAGATGGAAAGAGCATTTTGCTACGGTTTTGAACCGTGTATTCGCTAGCGATATGCTCCCAAATCAGACTGAGATGCCCGAGGTGAGAAGTTCCCGAATACGCACCACGACTCCCAGTAAAGATGAGATCATTACCGCGATCAAGGCGGTAGGACTTGACGGTATTCCAGCAGAGCTCTTTCGAGCAGCGCCCACAACATCGGCTGAGCTTCTGCTTCCACTTATAGAGAGAGCTTGGGAAGCTGAGAGCTTTCCTAACGAGTGGAAAAAGGGAATGATCGTCAAGCTTCCTAAGAAAGGAAATTTAATGGAGTGCTGAAACTGGAGGGGTATCTGCGTGCTGCCTGCTGTAGCTAAGATAATAGCTAAAATCACTCTGGAGCGAATTAAACAACATCTCGAAGACACACTCGATGCCGAACAAGCAGGTTTCCGCTCTGGATCCTCCTGTGTCGACCACATCAACACCCTGCGGATTATCATCGAACAGTGTGTTGAATATCGATCGCCACTGCACCTGCTGTTCATCGATTTTGAGAAGGCGTTCGATAGTGTCAACAGGGAGTTTATTTGGCGTACCTTACGCAGGAGAGGTATTCCCGATAAACTAGTTGCTATTATCAAAGCTACATATGAAGGCTCCAAATGTCACGTTCTGCACAGGGGAAGGTTGTTTGAGGAATTTGAGATCCAAAGTGGGGTAAGGCAAGGCTGTATCCTTTCACCAATATTATTCCTATTGGTGATTAGCGATGTGCTTCATGCAACTTTGTCGACGGGAAACGGAGGAATTCGATGGACTCTTACATCTCAACTGAAACATCTTGACTACGCTGACGATGTATGCTTACTCTCCCACCCACAGAATTACGGACCTCCACCAAATGACAGCAGATGTGGAGAGGGAGGCAGTCGTCGTCGGGCTGTAAATTAATACGGCAAAAACTAAAATTATCAGCCTTGGAACTTACTCATCGGCTCAAATATGCATTGCTGGACAACCGGTAGAGAGTGTAGAGTATTTCCAGTATCTTGGGAGTATTGTCTCGACCGATGGTGGAACCGAACTGGATATAGCCAACAGGATCGCCAAAGCAAAGTCCGCATTCGTGATGTTGTCCAAAATATGGCGAAGCAATGCAATCAGTTTGAGCACCAAAATAAGACTGTTCCGCTCCAACGTTGAATCCGTGCTGTTATATGGTTGCAGCACGTGGAGAGTGACCACTATTATCACCAGAAAGCTGCACACGTTTGTTAATAGGTGCCTGCGCAATATCTTAAGGATTTTCTGGCCCAATCGTATCTCCAGCGAACACCTTTACGAGAGAACGGGTCAGGGACCAATAAGCACAACCATCCAACGGCGGAAGTGGCAGTGGATTGGTCGCCCGTTCCGAAAGGGTGACAGTTCCATAGCAAACCATGCTGTGCAATGGAACCCTCTAACTCAGGATGGCAGAAGACCTGGCGGTCCGAGGAGAACATGGCGCAGAACAGTCGAGAAGGAGGCACGGCAGTTAGGGAAAAGTTGGGGAGAACTCAGACACATTGCCAGAAACCGTACACGATGGCGCGTAGGCGTAGTAGAGGCCCTAGGACCCACAAGGGGATACAGGACATAAGTAAGTAAGTAACGATGGAGCCATCATAAGTGAGAGTCCTATGTCCCTGCAACGAGCACTTAAAGTGTGGGTGGACGTTTTGAAGGGAAGTGGGTATTGCATTAGATAAAAAAAAACACAGACTACTTGTGCTGCTCGTTCTCTGATCCACTCAGGCCTATTCCAGACATTTATTTGAATGGAACAGTGCTTCCCAAGTGCAAAAAGTTCAAATATCTGGGATCTATGATCAATAGCAAATCAACCTGTGATGACGACAGCAATCATCGCGTAAGCGTAGATGGATGAAGTGGAGAAAAAACTCCGCTATCTTCTGTGACCGATAAATGCTCCCTAAGTTGAAAGGAAGGCTCTACACCGCAGTTGTGCGTCCAGCGCTCACATCTTCTTCTTCTTCTTCCTTTTATCAGCGAGGCTATGATCCGAAAACAAGGGATCACAACCCTCCCACTTCACCGCATTTCTACTGATCCGCCTGTGGGGTTCGCTCACATATGGTTCACAATGTTGTACGACGTACAAAAAGTGTGAGAGTAAATTATCGACAGCTGAGATGATGATGCTTCGCATGACAGCAGAAGTGACAAAGCTTGATCGAATAAGAAGTTCGAAGATCCCTGGAAGCCTTCACGTCAAGGAAACCATCTTACGAAAGATAGAGCACGACCGGCTCAGCTGGTATAGCCACGTTCAAAGAAGAGATCATTTGAACTCTGTTAAGAAGGCAATATCAATGAACGTTCCAAAGACATCGCGAGGCAGGGGAGGCAGGCCTTTAAACGCCTGGATCACACAAATACAGCGACATCGGCATTTGATTGGCCTCAGTAACCCAGTAATCCAAAATCGGGCGGCCTGCCGATATTTTCTGAGGTCAAATAGGCAAACCCCACATGTGGATCTGTAGAAATGCGGTGAAGTGGGAGGGTTATGATCTCTTGTTTTCGGATCATAACCTCGCCGAAATAGGAAGAAGAAGAAGTTAACAGGACAGGATATATGGCTAAGAAATTAGATTTTTCTGGTAATCACAAAATCACAACCCTGCATGATATCATTGTCAAGCAAAGGTGATCCCTCTGCTGTACGCCTGGTGTTCGGTATGGCTGGGAAGGTTGTAGCTAACGGTGCGGCAGGTATTGTTTAAGTAATTAAAATGGGAACGAACCTCGAAGGTAACTTCTTACACTAACCCAAAATGTTAATATCGGTACAAGTTGAAGAGCAATTCGTTGTCTCTAAATCTACCGAGGTGATTTAAAAATTTAATATAGAACCAAAAACTGTCATAAATTATTAAAATTAATACTTTGTGTTCATTGGATTTGATTGAAACGAATTAGAGAAAAAGGGTTACGAAATTTCTGACATTGGGTTGTTTTTAAATCGTAATCAAGATTGAATAATAAAATTCTGCATATTACGTCAACCAAATATTTGCGCTTTGACATTTTGTTAGAGTCTAGTCCCTACAATAAAATAAAACTGCCTGCTGGACTGCATTCAAATGTCATTAAGAGTAAAGAATTAAAATGCCAATACGTCTTACTACTAAAAAGCACGTGTAACTTACATGACGTTTTGGAACAGTCATGAATCATTCTACGACTGTTGCTGTATAGAATTTCTAATGTTTTGAATTTAGCTACTATCTAGCACCTTATGAGATATTTCTCTCAACCTAATGTCTCACTTTTCTTTTCAATTACACCGCCCCTCGGCGAATTAAACGTGTTTACCCATTATATCTGCTGCTTACACACACGAGATGAAACTAATTTGAATGTTTTTGAATAGCTGATAAGCGTGTATCCTGAGTGCGTAGGTATTCACCACACATACCAAATCAAAAACATTTCGAGATTCTAATGAAATGACTTAATGTATTATGTATGTTCATATTTTGTACATACATGTGTATATTCGGCTTGGGACAGCGATCTAAGGTGTACACAAAAAATATTACGTGCTCTGCAGGTCGGTTTTCTTTTCTGCGCGTGATAATTTGAGATTGACTTGGTTTAGCGCCACCTCCAGTAATCAGAGCCGAGATGAGATCTAAATTAATTGTGGAGAAATCTGAAAGAAAAGGAAGAATCACTTCAATTCTAAGTGATACTTTAAATTATTCGCATTGCATAATAACGGTACACGATCAGACAATGAAAGCCCTTCAACTGTTCATTTTTGGTCGCAATTGATCTTTTTTTTCTCCTGATTATTTCTTTTGTACCCTGCAATATGTACCAACATTTTATGGTATGTCCATCCGATCTTGGAATGTATGTACATATGTGTGGTGGTGAGATAAAGGAGAGGGAAGTGTTTTTTTTTTTCTCGACAGGTATTTGGAATGTTTTAAGGAACACGTAAGAGGAGAACAGAAAAAAGAAGTGAAATCAAAATCAAGTGAAAAGTGGCGATAAAGAAAAATATAAAAGAAGCCGCCGCCGTTGCTACAGTCGCTGGATCGCACCGAAAATCTTGCTCAGCCCTGATTTGGTAAATTGCGCGCTTACGATCGATGGTATGCGTATCTTTTACCTGAATTCTCCTTCTCTTTTTCCTCTGTGCTTGATTTCTCGATATTAATTTTTAGATGTATCTCCTTTTTCTTCTTGGTGCCTCTGTCTCTGTTTGGCTGCATTCATTTAAGTGAGCACACAAAAGAGACCAAGTCTACATAATTACGTATTGGGACATTCCACTTGATCTCTGATTGTGGGATTTCCTGAATGAATTCCGATCTTATGCTACATTCATACTACCAACGTGGAATTTCTTAATTTCTCTAGAGTTTCCGTTCGCTTTTCTATCAAAAACAGGTATATCCATACGTATAGGTATACTCGCTTGAACATGAGTGGCAACATTCTTTGTGAAAAAACATTTAAAGGATTATCCACTCCAGGGCTGCACAATGGGATGATATGGAAACGTTACCTAACTCCTGCACACAGATGCTGCTTTGTTGCTCCCTGATTGAGAGATTCCTCAACATTATTTTATTGTTATTATTCGCATTGTTTGTTGCTTTTTCTTTTCTCCGTTGCCCGAGACTCTTTTGTTCTTTTTTTCCCACTCATTGCGACAGGACATCAGCAAGACAGCCGGAAATGCACCGAAATGGAGTAGTGTAGGTTGAAGAAATATAGCAACCGAACTAGGAAAACACATCAAAAAGCTGAACTTGAAAAGGAGGATCTAGTTTCATTTTCTGAATTGATATTTCTGCAGGCGGTGTTAATATGTAATAATAGCCCACACAAGCGATATGTGCAGCCTACTTAGGGATGTGCAACAAAGAGGTTTCCACTTGATTAGTTGTGTGTTAAATAAATGAATAGAGCAATGGGACGTTATTTTCAGCCGACACTCTGCTTATGATTTTTATGTCGACTCGATTAGTCATATCGAATAATCTATGAGAGCGGTACCTATTTGTGCTAGATTGGACGACAAAATAATGAAGTCTACAAGAATTTACCTGAACGCCATAATTTTACTTGGACATGTGAGGCATTTGAATAAGTGCACCTAAGGGCTTCTCAGAAAATAATAAACCGTCTCACAATGATACACGAAGAAAAGATAGAGAAATCCATAACCAGTTTGAGGATTCTTAACTCCGACACAACAGAGGACGTTGTCGTAATGCATATGGTGTTTCATTTAGACCACACAAATAGCAGCACTCAAAGTGGTCCAGTGGTTTGAAGGAAGAGACAACATAGAATAAAATGTGAGTGGAAAATAAGTGTAATTTCCATCACCAGTGGACGGCAAAACTGACACCATAACGACTTTAATTGTAAAACAAGAACAGGAGTTAAGACAGTCTGAGATCCAATGCAGGTGAATAAAATGTAAGGGCTAAAGATCAATGTTTCAGAAGGTGTGTATGTGTGTACATATGCAGGTAGGTATCTTATGTTAGTTTATGAACGATAATAATTATTTTATAAGTCTGTTTCAGTAAATTTGAATTTATCATTTATGTATGTAAATACATACGTATTAGAGCGTTGCCGCAAATTAACATATTCAGATTAGTCATAACGTGTCAGCTAATCTTTGGCGCTACACAATCTTCACATACATTTTGTTCGAATTCAGAAAATGTGCAACGGGTGAATGGCATTACCTTGACAGATTCTCGCATAAATAACTTATTGATTGTAATAAGCATAGAAACAGAAAATACCAAAAGCTACCGTACAGAACAATCACCTTGGTATTCTGGTATTCCTCTTCTAAACTCATAAAAAAAAAAAAAAAAACTGTATAATCATCAAAAATGTCCCACTTCAACACATACCACGAACTTCACAGCGACACTTAACAGATTTGCTACATGAATATCAAATAGGAAATGGAAAGAGGAAACCATTCCAATTTAAAAATTAAAATAAGTACTGTATGTATGTATATATTTACATACATAGAAAAGATATAGTCTGAGGTTGTCAAAAACAATGGAAACTTACTAGTATTATTAATTTCCTTTATATTTTGGATTTTCAATTTGCATCAAGAAAGTTTTGATGGGTAAGCCAGCAGAAACAAATCACATACTTTATGATTTCGCAGTTAATTTTTAGCAGAAGTTTCGCTACCAGGATTTCTAGAATTTCTAGAAGAGGAAGAGTGCTTTAGAGTGTGTGCTAGGGTGCTAGGGGGGGAAGAGTGCTTTCCCACTAGAGCACTTTTTCCTGTTCCAGGCGGCAGCGGACGAATTCCCCAGACGGAGTCAGCGGTGGCGTCTATAGTTCCAGTTAGGTTTGAACTTAGTGAATACCTTGCGCGAGCTGCTTCGACGTATTCGGATCACAGGTCGGTAAGGAATTTCCAATGTTGGTCAGGACATTGGAATAGAGATGGTGGCGGAGGAGCCCTTAATGGGCCAACGGCAGCGCTCATACTTCCGTAGTGGACTACTGGCATCGGTGTACCGGGCCCCTCGTCCTAGGGGAATAATTAAGGAACTGGTCCTCCAGGTTGGGGGTTGTGCCGTCGGGGTAACTTCCCTACCACGTAAAAAATCTATGGTTCCGAAATAAACAAAAGCCTCAGATAAGGATGACTCAACTAATGACGACCCCAGCAAACGAAATAGGAAAACGACCTTCGGATCTGTACGTGGAATGTTCTGTCCCTTTACAGACCACGTGCAGCCGAACAACTAGCAGAGGCCCTAGACTACTATAAAGCAGATATTACCGCCATCCAGGAAGTGCGATGGTATGAGCCGGGCAAAAAGAGGATGAAAAACTGTGACATCTACTACGGTGATTGCTACAGAGGCAACAGGCAACGCTTATTCGGATGCGGATTTGTCATACGCGGCAGACTTAGGCAAGAAGTCTTAAGCTTCCGACACGTAAGCCAGCGTATTATGACTATCCGGATCAAAGCTAAATTCGCTAACATAACAAAGAGTGTTATTACGAGCTCCTCGACAAAACATACGAGGAATGTCCTAAATACGACGTTAAAATCGTATTGGGCGATTTTAACGCCAAAATAGGAAAGGAGGACGTTTTTGGTAGGGCAGTCGGTAAGCATAGCCTACACGACACCACGTCTGATAACGGACTAAGGCTTATTGATTTCGCTGTGGAGCGAAATGTCACCATAGCAAGCACATGGTTTCCTCATCTCGATATTCATAAGCAGACATGCCGGTCCAATATGTAACGATCAACGGAATTAATCATATTGTGATCGACGCAAGGCATGCCTCCAGTATTCTGGATGTCCGGACCTTCCGAGCGACCAACATATCATTCGGATCATTGCCTTGTTGGAGCCAAGGTACGAATGTGGATATCCCAATCTGAGCAACAAAGAAGAATCACAGTGGGAAAATTTAACGTCGAAAAGCTACAATCGCTAGAGACCGCCAGACTCTTCGCTGAACGCGTATCCCGAAATCTCTCAATCACCCCTATGCCGCCAGCAGCAAGTGCCGAAGACCAGTGGCAACACTGCCAACATGCCATCAGAAACGCAGCGACTGATGTGCTGGGTCTCGCTCGCCCACCACCGCGAAACCCCTGGTTTGATGAAGAATGCCGGCGAGTGCATGCAGCAAAACAAGAGGCATACAAAGCGGCGCTGCAAAGGAAGACGAGAGCTGCTCGTGAGCTCTACGAGCAAAAGAGACGGGAAGAACATCGGCTTCTCCAAAAGAAGAAGAAAGAGCATGAGAAGCGCGCGTTTGAGAATATCGAGACTTCATACTCCAGGAACAATGTGCGGAAGTTTTGCCAAAAGGTAAAAAGAACGTGTCAGAGAAGCAATACCCGTACAGAAACCTGTAGAGATGAAAATGGAAACTTCGTAGTAGAATCACAGTCGGTGCTGAGAATATGTATAACTGTATAACGGCGACAAAGACCAACATCCCGCTGTCAGGCAGAATGATCCATTCAACATAGACGATGATAGTCAAAATTTCCGTCCACCTGACCAATACGAAGTGAGGATAGCAATATCCAAGCTAAAATCCAACAAGGCTGCTGGACCTGACGGCTTACCGGCCGAACTATTCAGCAGCTGGGGATGAATTGGTAGAGTGCATACACCAACTCATCTCTAAGATTTGGTCAGACGAGTGTATGCCTGATGAATGGAACCTCAGCCTCGTTTGCCCGATCCACAAGAAAGGAGACCCCCTCAACTGCGCCAATTAAGAGGCATCAGTCTCCTCAACATCGCATACAAGATCTTTTCTGCGATATTGTGTGAGCGCCTGAAACCTTTTATCAACAGCCTGATTGGGCCCTATCAGTGCGGTTTCAGTCCAGGAAAGTCCACCATCGATCAAATCTTCACACTTCGGCAGATCCTGGAGAAAACCCAAGAATTCCAAATCGATACTCACCACCTCTTTATTGATTTCAAGGCCGCCTATGACAGCATCTATAAAGAAGTCCTTTATAGAGCCATGTCTAGTTTTGACATCCCTGCCAAACTTGTCCGTCTGTGCAGGCTGACGTTGGAGAACGCTCGCTGCTTCATCAAGGTCGGTAATGACCTCACCGAGACCTTTGATGTCAAAAAAGGCTTTAGACAAGGTGACGCGCTGTCATGTGACTTCTTTAATATTATACTTGAACGGATTGTGCGGAACTCACAAGCCAACACCGGAGGCACAATCTATTACAAGTCTGTACAACTGCTTGCATACGCCGACGATCTAGACATTATCGGAAGAACTCAGCGGGCTGTCACCGGTGCGTTTGCAAGCATTGAGGCGGAAGCGGCCAAAATGGGTTTAGCGGTAAACGAGGGCAAAACCAAGTATATGCTGTCAACAAGAAGGGAAAGCCAACACTGACGAATTGGACAAAACGGCACAGTGGGCAGCTATAACTTGGAGGTAGTAAGGGACTTTGCCTACCTTGGCTCTGCTATAAATTCTACAAACAAGATCAGTGCAGAAATCAATCGAAGAATAACTCTTGCCAATCGCTGTTTTTTGGGCTTATAAGGCAATTCAACAGTAAAGCCCTATCTCGAACAACTAACGAGACCATGCTAAGAAGATACTTGGTTGTACACTAGAAAAGTACCTTGACTTTTGCACAATCAAGTATTTACACAAAGTCATAACCACCAAACAGCCTCAATACTTATATGAAAAATTAAAATTCGCACAATCACAACGCTCTTTAACGTTGGTTCCACCTCGCGTCGATATCAGGTCTCGGAACGCCAATTCTTTATTCATGTCATTCGCCTTTGGAACACACTTCCTGTTAGCGTAAGAAGACTCCACGATGCGAATAATTTTTGTGATACTCTCTTTCGGCATATTACATGCACATAAATTGCAGATACAAAATAATAATATCTAAGATTATAAATTGTCTTACTTTTCTATTGAAATTACTTTAACCGCAGAATTTAACATGAAGTTTTAAAATAATTCTAATTTTGTCATGTCATCTCAATTCTAATTTTAAAATAATGTAATGAAATGTCTACATTTATGCCTTAAAGATTGTTAAAGTCTATTGTAAGTGTTGTTGAAACGTTGAATAAATGAAATGAAATGACTCTATATAAGACCTTGATCATCCCAGTCCTGCTTTACGGCGCTGAAACATGGAGTTTATTAAAAGAGGATGAAGATATCCTTGGTCGCTTCGAGAGAAAAATTGTGCGTAAGATTTTCGGTCCCGTTTGCGTTGACGGGTTTTGGGGGAGAAGATTCAATCACGAACTATACGAGCTGTACAGCGACATCGACCTAGTCAAAAAACTGCGTATTTGACGTCTGAGATGGCTAGGACATGTAGAGCGAATGGACACCAACGCCCCGGCCCGCAGAGTCTTCGAATCTAACCCCAGTAGAGCAGTAGGGGTAGAGAGGAATCATCGCCGTAGGTGGCGCGCACAAGTTCAAGGGGACCTCGACCAACTTGGAGTGCGCAACTGGAGGCAATTAGCTAAAGACCGAGCTAAATGGAGAGGCTTGTTGGTTGAGGCCCAGGTTCACCCCGAACTGTAGCGCCACCTAAGTAAGTAAGTAATTATCCCTATTCGTGTATGTCCCCGAGATGATGCCTGAAATTCCTCAGTCATCGTTGGCGCTGCGAACAAAGCTCACAAGCTGTTGTCATATCTTCGTTCTTTTTGCTCGGTATCATTGCATTAATACGAGTGTAGTTGCAGGTTCAATTTATGCCGACTTCCCTCTACATGTGCTCAGTTCTCGGCTTACGAATATATTTCCTTTTCAACCTATTGAATTCGCTTTGTGTTACAGGCAAATGTGTTCATACATCTACTTGAGGTCCTGTTTCGTCGTCGTATGTACATACGTGCATGTGTACATATCTATGAATGCTTTTATCCTTTTACATTTGTTGTAGAGTATACACCGCACACCTTTTGCCCAAACATGTGGAAAAGGTAAAAAGAAGAAGAGTGTCTCTTTGTACCTTTATAGATTAAATGAAACGTATACACTTACTCATATGAAGTTTTTTTTTTTTTTTTTACTCTTGCTCGTTCCGCTTTCAACTGGAGAAGGTAAATAGTTATACATTTGTATTCTTGTGAAAAGCTGTCGATGGCGGGGTGGAGTTGGAGGAGTTGAGGAAAATGAATTTATACAGACCAGGTCATGATAGCTGTGTACAGTCGTTCAACTGTCCATTCATTAGAAATTCCGTTTATCTTAATTCTTAGAAAATAGATAAATTCAGCGTTTATGTGCAGTTCTCATGCACTATTAGCATTCCTTTTTTCTAAGCGCATTATTTTAGTGGGCGAGGGGAGGTGATAAACCTGAGATGGTTTATTGACACGAGAGAAGGTCGTTTTTGTATTTACATACTATGGACCAAATTAAAATCAATTACAAAATGCAGTAAGATGCGTTTTATATTGAAAATAATTCTGCATCCAATCAATCCGATCGCTTTCACATTTCGTAGTTGATTGCAACTGACGTAAAATATTCTCACTCACTTAAACTGCGTATATATTCTGTGTTGTCTCAAGTGGGCTTTTCAGTAGTGTTAAGTAGTACTTCAGAAGATTTTAATTGATTGATGGTTCTACATGAATTGAAACAACATAGCAGATGAAGACATACTCAACTCCAAGTCATATTTCATATATGTAATTGTCTTCCAATTTAATGGTTGTAAGTCAACTCACACAATGAGAAAGCAGAAGAGAAACAATTTAGCACATTTTATTAATAAAAGGCAGCACAAGTGTGACTACATATTTACGCACGTATAGACAGTTAATGCAAGGCATGAGTGTATCATAAAGGTGAACATATCATATTTCACACACTGCAAATGAACGTTCCTCAGGCTCGGAAAAACGACTAAGAAACTACTTAGACGGTTGCATAGTGAGCCTCGTACCGAGACTGTGCGACAGGGCAACCACGATCGACATTCATGAATCGACTTGTTTCATTGAAAATATTTAATCAACCCATTCGCCTCTTCGCATACGGTAAGCGAGTGTTGTGTGTGAAAACCTGACTAACTGGGCGCTATTTCTGTGCTCATCATCGCTGTGCTCTAAACACACGGACAGTGTATACCCACGAAGCAAGTTCTATCCCAAAATATTGTAGGTATGTATGTACAAAGACACCACAGAGAAACACCAACTATAAAAGCTATAGCTAACTCAGTAGGAAGGTATACGGCAATGATGATCATCATCTGAACTGTGAGCACCATGGAGATAAACATGATAACAGCGAACGTATAGTTAAGGAACACGTTCAGCCATGGTGGCATGCATGGGAAATGGCATCGAAGTGATTGTATTCGGCAAAAACTGTGCACCCAAAGGTGACTCGCGTGGAAAAAATGTTGGGTAATGTTTTTCGCTCGTCGTCTGTTTGAATGTGGATTTAATTTGGAATTTTATAGGTCCGCTCCGCATTGAAAGTCTATTTTAATTCTGCGTAATTAAGACAAACAGCCTGTATGCAAAGTTATTAGACTGCAAATTTTGATTTAAATTTGATGCTGGTACAATTTTGTGTATCTTAAATTTGTCTTGACATAATATATCGCTTGTATAAATGGTCATTATCATTAGCCAAGTAAATAACCAGCCTTTCATCAAGGATCTTGAGAATCAAAAGCATAACAATTGTAAACTGTCCATAGACACGCCTACTTTTTTAAAATCATCAATTTGCTTTGAGAAAATATTTAGGCGTTAAAACTCTATAACGCACACATAGAGTGAACTCTACAAGCGGATCGCTAGAAATGCAGTGAAGTGACACGGTTATGGTACATTGAATTCAGACCATAACATTGTCGTAATAGAAGAAGAATCCACCCATAAGCCATACGCCCACTTTCTGTGATAGTTTTGTTCAAAAAACTCAGATTTATTAGCATGTGAACCTTCTGAGCCTCAGTTGAATATCAGACGTCCTCTGTTAGACATGCGAAAACTATTCGGAAGCGTGTATCCGGCGTGGGGTTCGGCCAATCTCCCAACATACATACATATATAATTTCGCTGTTTATCAAACATAAAAGAGTAAAATTTCATTTGACTCTACTATCAGAGAAACTCTAGAAGACCGATAACTTTCCTACGATTCTAAGATGCTTTGGTTGCTCTTAATAGATAGGGTAAGAATTCTGACGGAGTAGGCTTTAGCTCAATCGTTATCCCACTGTCCCATAATCTTTCAAACACACTGTCATTTTTATTTTCCTTATTTTTTGCAGAGACATTTCGCACATTAAAATTGCCTATTTTAAGCTCAGCGTAATTGTGTTTCCTTTATTATACCGCAAATTGCAATAAAATTTGGATTTTATGGTACATATACATACACAGATACTTAGATGGACAGAGCACACTCGGAATACTGATGTGAGTGCCACAATTATTGTGAAAGCAATCACCTGGAGGATATCTAATTTTATTCTACCTGACTTCTTCGATTGGGTAATTCCGGCGATCATCTCATCAATTAGCATACTAATCTGAACATGTTCGTTTTTTTTTTTTTCGTTCCGAAAATATTGAACTAAACGTCTTCCCTTTTTGCTTCGTTTGCAAAAATTAACCACTAGCTATTAGCGTTTAAGTGAGCATGCTTATATATTGGAAAATAAAAAGAACGAAAAGTAAAATAAAGAAGAAGCGATCATTGCGAAGGAAATAATGTATAATGTAATTCAAAAGCTGTACTCGCCTATATCCATTAAATTTATCTGATAAAAATTATCAAATTAAATGAAAATAAAGTTTGTTTGTCAAACCGGCGCGGCAATGTGGTTACTATTTGAGCTGTGGGTTTGTTTCACAATGATTGCCTAATTAGTTAAGTTAATTGATCTTCTATAAATTTTATCATGCAAACACATATTTATATACATATAAACGAATTGTACGTATCCAAACCCTTGTCCAACAGCGGATACATAAATTCTATGTGTTGATAAATGTTTACACCTGTGAAAAAAAAAAAAACAAATTCACACAAGACTCCCTAATGAATTAATTACCGCCTACTTGCTATAGTGCTGAGTAACACTGGCTGTGGAATGTCTGGCACCACAACCCGGGAGATTTTCTTTTTCTCCGTTTTCAAAGCGTAAAGTAAATAAATTTGAAGACGGATTTATATTAATTTAGGTGTTTATGGCTTTATTGACGAAATTCGAGCAAGGCAATTCGATTCGGTCCGGTAAGGTAGTAGAGAGACGACGGGGTCGTCGGCTTTATAGTTTCTTCCGATGTAAACCATGAAAAATCGTTAATAATCCGATTGTATTGTATTACAAACCTATGAAAACGTGTATTTTCCACCTTTTTGCCAAGTCATATCCTTCTAAAAAAAAAAAGTGGAAATTCGATGAAAGAGAAAAGAAATGCAGTGTTGGTATTGTTGGTATATGCATACTTATGACATCTACACTTTTGGAATTGGTCATTAGTCCTTTATATGACATCTTAATGCCCATTTTCATGTGATAAATTATTTCTTTCTTTTGGGTAGAGTTGTTCATAAATCCCAAAAAGAAAAAGATTTTTAATGAATTACCCACGCTACGTAGCGGTAACCGAAGAAAATAAAATGCCCCACTGGGTCGCACATACTTGCGCCTATGTTTGTTTTGCAGTTGTAAAGTACGACCATAAAATATTTTGAAATCAGGATAAAATTGTAACCCCAGATATGAAATTTTAAGCAAATTCGGTTAGCCGTGTTGACTGCTGTCTTGGAATCTACCCCGGAGGGACGATGTAGTAGAGCGCCTCCTCGCCGTAGGTGGCGCGCACAAGTTTAAGGGGACCTCGACCAACTTGGAGTGCGCAACTGGTGGCAATTAGCTAAAGATCGAGCTAATTAGAGAGGCTTGTTGGTTGGGGCACAGGTCCACCCCGAACTGTAGCGCCACCTAAGTAAGTAATTAAGTTTTGACTGCAATTGTACAGGGGTGGCAATGGTGTAGTGGTAACGTCGTCAATTGCCACGCTAATGGTTCATGGTTTAAATCCTCATGTCAGCAAGCATTTATTAATTTCTCATGAAATAAACAAAGTCAGTCCGATCATTTGCGAAAGCTTGTGTGAACACTACTGCGAAGGCATAACACTGGCAGTAGCTTGCTCATGTGGTTGGAAAAATTGTTCGCTCTGTTGATGGTGATTTGCCTTTGGCACCGGTTATCGGGGAAAAAGTACTGTGAATCAGAAGCAAAGATAAAAAATAACAAACATCTCCCCAGTTATCTGAACGCCATCCCCGGAGAATCTCTGAAGCATAAACAACTGAGCTTCAAGAACCACTACACCAAAATCTTTCTCTCCCTCTCTATCTATCCTTTCCAATGCCCACACAGTGCGTAAACATGTTAAAAATATTCATAACCCTTTGAGTGCCCGCAAATTATAAAAAAAAAACATAGACACAGACGGACAGACAGATTGGGAGGCCATTTTTTTTAAGTTCCTCTATTAGTAATGCCAAAATTGATCAAAATCTCTAGCTCGAAAAATTTCATGAAAAGAATTCTTGCCCTATAGTTTTATGTAGGTGCAAGTAAAAATAGAAAATACTTGCTCAGATAGGAAATAGTTGATGACTCAATTCAAATAGAATTGCTTAATGTTGTAAAAAAAAAAAAAATATTTAATTGTTAAATATTCGAACTAACTATGTATAATACATGCATTTGCGTGTGTACATAACCACATTATTTTTTAGGTATATAGCACATTATCGCGCTGTACCTTTTCCTCTAAAGCGATTAAAGGCTTACACCGCATTATGTCGCTAAATTCGAATTTAATAAAGTTTTGTGTTCACTCGTTTATCCAAAGCTATTTTAAAATATTCGGGTGCGTAGCTTTCGTTGTACAAAATATATCGTTGTTCTCTTACTTCGAGGCGGGTATGGAATTGCCTATCCCTTCCATATTTGGATGTTCACTCACCTGAAAAACGTATGGATTCGGATCTATCTTGTTATGTTCACATGTGTTCCTTGATATTATTTTAAATGGATATTCGAATACACCCCTCTGAAGGAATTCACTTGTCCCGACTTTTCAATTCACCTTAACTATGCGTTACTCTCATCCTTCCCTCTAATTTTAATATGTTTAATCTCTTTTGTGGTATTATTGATGATGGTGTGTGATGGGTTTTTTTGTTTAAATGGAGACCTGAACCGAGTTGGCGCTATCGTCGATGCTGCTTGTGCTACATGGTGTGAATTGAATTTAATAGCCTGGACCGACAACTTTGTCAGGTATTTGGAATGTGACAGGTCGTTTGTTTTCAGACGATTTAATCGGAGGCACAATGTCATTTATGGGATTACCAAAACATATTAATTGAAATTTGCATACATTTTTAGCGATAGTTTAGTATAGATGCGATTAGCAATAAATTAGATTTAACAAGTGTTTAGTGTGTTCAAAATACGATTGGGTACACCAAATAGGCATCTATTATAGGATGATAAAGGGTTTACGTAACTACATACGTTCAGTTTCATATACGAGTATGAAATTGTTTTGTGAATCAAAATGTCGTTAAAAAACCCAGAAAAATCGCGACACCATAAGAAATATTTGCTAGAATGATATTTTTTATAATTCGTGTACCCTGCATTACCTATGCATACAAATTTGAGCCATTCCTACATTTCCCAATTTAGTACAATACATATCAATTTGAAGTTCACACTTTTTGGAAAAGAAGGCTAAGTTTTTTTCTTGTAAGTTACAATGGGTTTACAATTTTTCAGTTAACCAAACTTGGTTGTTCAATTGCTTGAATATTAATGTATCATGCCTGAAGAGGAACGTTGAAAAGCGTTGCTTCTTCATTATGATATGATCATTTTTTGTACGTACATACATATGTTTCCAATTACCTTCCAATTTATTTACTTCTTAGTTTTTTTTTAGAGTGTTATTTTTCTTCGTATCCACTTATGAACGAGAACGTAAATAAGTAAAACCACGAAATGACTTTAATCAGATGCCACAATTGTCATACATACCAAAGCTTCTTGGAATATGTTGCCCGGCTTAAGTGTGGTTTAGCATCCAAATGAAAGCACACACACATTAGCCAACCGTCTAGAAAACAGTCCAGAAAAAAAAGACACAAATTAAGAAAAAAAAAAAAAGAAATTTAAATTTCAACACAAGAAATAAGAGGGCAGTGGTATTGTAATAGCGAGCGACCCTCCTCAATGGTGCTGAGATTTTATGACTAAGCAGAAAATTTATGTGGGAATAAATCAGTGCGCAGGCACAACACACTATTTCGCAATTAGTGCCTTTTTGTTGTTATCTTGAGTAGTTCATTTCAAAAGTAAATTAGCGCCGATTTTTAATTTAAATTAACACTCCATTCATCAAAAATCTCTTCAACTCCGCTCGTATGGCGCACACTATCTGCTGATCGATCAAATATTGGATATTTTTAATTGATGTCTATTAAGCAGTCAGTATAATGCCATTTTGCGGACCAGTAATTTGAGTATTTTTTTTTCGTTTTGTTATCGTAATGTTGCTGTATGACGGCAGCAGTCGGGCATGAGTGGATTTTCAACCGATTTTCTTAAAAAAGAAGTGAGATCAACTCGACGTTAATTGCTCAGTCATCAATTGAAACGCTTCAGGGGATGTTTGACAGCCTGTAGGCTGGGTGCTTCTTTGAACTACTTTATCTCACATTGTTTTAATATGAGTAAATTGGGCTTAAATTAAATGATGATTATGTATGATGATCGTTTAGAGAGATTCATTCTTAACTCAACTTTCCGCGAATACATGAATTAGTTTGTAATTTAATTTTAGAGTGAGTACCTATTTAATTATTTATTCTTTATTTTCCTACATCATTACAATTTAAAAACTTTTGGGAAAAACACCTACATTATATTTTGTCAAATTATCATTTTTTATCTTTATACTATATATAGATTACAAGGGGAATAAAACCTACAATAACCATTTCTTACATGCTCGTATTATGCAAGAAAGTTTTTCACCGCAACGGTTTTCCTACAGGAAATTATACATACACCCCCTTTCGGAAAGGGATGAACGTCCTTTATATACTCGACGACGATAATGTTTTCTACAAATAGTAAAGTATCTAAGCATGGACAAAGAAATAGGTACAGTTGCTTAGTAATAAACGTAAATGTGGTTTCTCCCAAAATATTATTGATTTTATTTCTACGCCATGAATATACCTTAGCATAAGCTTCATGAGCAAAAACTACCCTCGTTAAGCCACATTTCGCACCATCATCTACCCAGGGGTAAGAAATAAGCAGCAGCGGCTCACACACAGCGAGGGGGAGGTATGGGTATAAATGGCTGGTAAATACGCAGGATATTGCAATCGTGTGTTTGATTTAATTTCGCAAGGCGCTAAATTTTCAATAAAAATTGCGCCTCGAGGAATTCTCAATCTCAAGTGTCTAGTTCATTCTGACAGATGTTAAGGAAATCGAATTACACCACAGTTGCCGAGTGATGTTTCGAGAAAAAAAACATTTTGCATCCTTCATTTACATTGAATGTGGTTGAAGAACGGAAATAATATTTCATAAGCAATAAATACAACGATACAGGCGTCCAGTAGACGTCCTGAGAGGCATACAAAGTGAATAAGAAAAAAATTGCTTAAAATAGGCACAAAACCCCACATGTATGTACGAGTAAGTGCAATCTTAATGTACTCGCAAACGCAACGAATGCATTCAAGGAGTGGAACCATGCAACTCTTTTCTTCGAGTATGCTTATTGTGTTACGTTGTTACACGTCTTGTTTCGCATATCACTGCGTTATGCTTATACATGGTGCAAAATGAGTGAAGAAATAGCCAGTTTAATTTTTTCGAAAATGCACTGGAGCCTACAAATATTATATGTAAGAAGCATGAAGAAGTTGTATTTTTATATTTTTGTGTTTAGTTTTCGTTGTGTCATGTGTCGCTTGCATAAAACATTTCTATCCGGTCGTATACACCAAGAGTTTCATTTGCCAGCAGGACTTTCTACACGGATAAATATTTACCTATTTTGGAGGTTTTTTTTTATCGCATTGCACACGCATTGATTAGTGGCGATAGAACATAAATTGTCAAGCACCTAAGACCATGACAGAAACTACATTTATTAATTTACAATAAACAAAGGCCCCATGAAAGAGTTGTAAAGTGTTTCCGACCCAGGGAATCTTGAACATTGAACGCCGAAGAAAAGAAATGTTTGCGCTTCAGGTTTTTTCTTTGCACCTCCTCCTTCCAATGTGTTTGCCTGTGGGATGTGATGTGGCGTCTTTTTTTCCATACACATATATTTTTTCTGCTTTTACTCTCTTTAAACAAAGGCGATTGTTTGCATTCATTAACCCCCGGCGAGAGTATGCGTTTGCAGAGCGAGCTCTCAAGGAGTTCACGGAGATTTGTTTGTCAGTAGATTGTGTGTGCGATGTACTGTTGCTGCTGCCGTGACTGCCGCTGTTTTTTTAATTACGTAAAATTTTACAAATACAATTTTCTCCTGATGTACTCTGGAATTTCTTAATCTAAACATTGTGGGGCTGAGCGCAGTATCCGTCCAAAAGTTTTCTTATAAACATTTGGTTTAATGAACGAGTATTATAGGAAATTTCTCATTTTAAACTTGGAACCAGTAGTCTTATTGCACCTAATAAACACTGAGGAGCTATCTTTAGGCTTTATTATTCGTTTATTATCGTTGTAGTAGTAGGTACATCCTAGAAGATCAAGCACTTTAATAAAACGTTGTATGTTTTTCTCCGACACGAGCTTATTTAAAAAACACAGCTAGTTTAAATTTTTTATATCTATACTATGTTTTCCGATATTGAATCTTACTGATCTGTACACATGTTTTGACAACTGAAATACTATGTTACATATGTACCCAGTCCTACCATAAATTCTGTTACAAAATTTCCAGCGCAAATTGTGTAAAGATAACATTAGAAATAGTACCGGTAACTTTTTTTCAGAACACAGGTACTACAAAATGCCATAAATACCACCCAGTTTGATTTCAGCTACTGACCGGGTTATCATGGTGTGGGGTATAAGAGAAAATCAAATTGCTGTCAGAGCGTTGCATAAAATGCTAACTAAATTTTTGAATTACTAAAAGTGCTCGGGATATCAAAAATGTTTATACACCGTGCTATAAATGGATTTATCGAATTGTCTCAATTAGTAGGCAGACTGTAAGAACGCGGTTGTCAAAGGTCTACGCAACTCCATCAAGGGGTAGAAAGGTATGCAAAGAACTGGCCACATCGTTTGAGAGCCTGCGTTAAATCAAAAAGTGTTCACATTGAATAAACCGCTATTTTTTTAAATGCGTACCATTTAAGCAAACCAATTTTATAAATACTAATCCAAAATTGTTTGTTTTTTAATTTTCCATAACGCTTTGCATTTGTAACAGAACTTATGGCAGGATTAGGTACATATGTATATGTACATACGAGTGTATGTACATATCTGGCACATTATGACCCGAGCAAGATTTTAAGCAAGACCATTCTACTTCTAAATAGATTCTCTATTCCCTTACCAACCGGAATAATCATCAAATACCCTGCAATTTTAATCGTCCGAAATAAATATAATTATTTCATTGTCCGCTCAAAAACAATTATTTTGTTTTTACTAAAACTAAGTTTCGACACCTTGTGAAGGTGTATTGTTATTATGTTATTTATAAACACACAGATATCATATGTGTAAATGGTTCCCGTTTCTGTTCAATGAAGTTCGCTTCCGAAAGTCGGATATCAACATCTATATCAAAAATGATCAAAAATGACAGTTTGGCTCTTGTCAAACCGAATTTCAAATATTCGCATACCGGAACTTTTTTAAAACTTTCTGCATTTGGAAGTGAATTTTCTAACGAACATTAAACGAAATTCAAGATTTCCACCTCAAAACTCTATGGAAAATTTCCGAATTTAATTTAGTGGCTCCCGAAATTGGGTTGGAAGTGTTGGATTCCATTTAGTGCGAATAAGCGCGCGTTCGGAAGTTCAAATTTTGCAGAACAAGAGTTTCAAAAAGCAGATGAAGAGCAAAGTATGGTTTTCAAAACTACCCGTATCCGGTACTTATTTGCAATTTAAGACGATCTGCATTGCTGGAATATATGTATGTGCATATGTTTAGTGTTCAGTTACTTTGAAAACAGCACTCAATGTAAAATAATTTTCACAATATTTGCGTTTTCGGACTAGTTGTTAAGTTGATATATTGGAATATTTGTTCATATGATAGAGTAGTGAATGTTAATTACAATGCATATAATAGTTCATTTAAATAGGTACTACTGTATGAAAAACAATTGGTCATCCCGTTAAATACTCTCAAAATCAGACATCAGGCATAATGGGCACAGGACACATTTACCTTGACCAATCACACGCTGAGGCGTAAAAAAAAACTCACCCAATAAAACTGCGAACACATTTAACAAAACACTTTGGCAACGCGGGGACTTTGCCGTAAGAAACACATTTGAAGATTATTTTTATTGAAACTTTTTGAGACACAAGAACCACACAAAACGGTTGAAAAACACTTGAATTTCATATTATTTAGCGATATTATAATATTATAATTGAAAAATATGTTAAATTGGAAAAAAACTTTTAAAATGCAATTGATAGAAAAAACGTTCGTACACCTAAATTAAGAAGGCTATATGGCAAAAACATAAATACGTTTTTAGCTCCATGACGAGAGGAAAACGAAACAAGAAACCATCTCATGAAAAATAGAGCGCAACCGGCTCAGCTGGTATTGTCATGTTCAAAGAAAAGATCATTTAAACCCTGTTAAAAAAGGTAACAACAATGAACGTTCCAAAGACATCGCGAGGGGCAGGCCTACTCCTGGATCATCAAAATGCAACGACACCAGCATTTGGTTTACCTCAGTAACAAAGTGATTAAAAATTGGGAGACCTGCCGATATTTTCTGAGGTCAAACATGCGAACCCCACAGGCGGATCAGTAGAAATGCAGTGAAATAAGATGGTTGTGATCCCTTATTTTCATATCATAACCTCGCCGAAGTAGGAAGAACAAGAAGAAGAAGAAGAAGACAAGAGGAAAACGAGAAAGTTTCTGCATAATATGTTAAACTTAAAAATGATCTTAAATTCGGTGGTTTTCCTGGTTTTGTATCTACATATTTATGTATCTAGCTACGCAATCATATTTTACAACGGAACTATCCATACTTCGGGCAGCAGGCTTTTCTGCAAACCTTACTCGCTTCCCTAGACACTGCGAGTACATCAATTTAGATATTTTGACTCAATCCAGTGTCTCTAGATGAATACTTGTCGGTACAATGTTGCTATAGTCCACAGTGGAACCTCTTCTGAATCAAGTATATTTCGAAAAAAAAAATAATTATAATTATAATTTTGCAATTACCCTTGAACGTACACAAATTCTTCGTAGAGTTTTTGCTTTTCTTGTATGTTCTTATATTTATTTTCTTCCAATAAGTAGATTAGTTTTCTTTTATCGAAATCGTATTGATAGTTATTGGATTTATTAGGTAAGCCTTAACCTGTTAGTAGTAACTGTGCCTAGCTCTAACTGCATACAAATTGTAACATAAAGTTTTGTAAACGACAATTTCAAAATGTATCGACAGGTAAAAGACCAACTATGCGTACCCATTTTTAGTAATAAATTTTACAATGTATTGACTTTACTGCTTTCCTGTTTGAATAATTATTTTTGTAAATAAAAGTGACTACATCACATATGTTTTCTCCGACCGTAGCCCGACTTCATGAAAATTATTCAATATATTACGTACAAATAAGGAGATACACATAATGTAAGGTACATTTGTACATTTGCGCTGCCCCGTTTTTATGGAACGTAAAATATGATGCAAGAGGCAATATTTATTCCTTACCGAAAAATGTTTATTCCATTTTTTTTAAAGATATCTCATAACGGAAGTTAATTTTCATTTTTGACCTGTTTGTTGTTCATTTTCAGAAATGGTACTTAGGTACTGTGAATCACCATCAGTTGGAACATGTTGTACGTACAGCATGGAAACAAAGATGGCTATGTCTTCGAGACTACATCTGGAGAAAAATTCCAGAGAAGAAATAAACAGACTATCATCAGCGTTGGGTGCCAAAGCACATAAATTTAATGGTGAGTGAAGCATTAACAGATTTGTAAGTATGTCCAATTGCTTAATTTGTGTCTTTAGTAGTATGTTCTCAGTACTTTTTTGACGCCCACATAAATAGAATTACTACGGTATGTAAGAGTGCGACGACGTGCAATCGACCCTCTTCCATTGTCAAAGTTATTAAGACAAATGGTCTTTTGAGAAATTGGTTTATTAGTTTTTGAAGTGCAATTTAAATTCATGCAAACGGAAATGTTGGCATATTCTTTGTAATTATTAGTATATATGTACCTATATGTACATTGTACAGCCTTGATATCTGTGGCGTATTACTTATAACGTTCCTATTATGACCTCAAAGGATTAGATTAAATGAATGACATCTACTGCGAACAAAAGCATCTTCTTCTTCTTTTCCTATTTCGGCGAGGTTATGATCCGAAAACAAGGGATCATAACCCTCCCACTTCACCACATTTCTACTGATTCGCCGGTGGGGTTCGCCTGTTTGACCTCAGAAAATATGGACAGGCCTCCCAATTTTGGATCACCTGGTTAGTGAGGCCAATCAAATGCTGGTGCCGTTGCATTTGTGTTATCCAGGCGTTTATAAGCCTGCCTCTCCTGGCTTGCGATGTCTTTTGAACGTTTATTGATATTGCCATTTTAACAGGGTTCAAATGATCTGTTCTTTGAACTTGGCAATACTAACTGAGCCAGTCGCGCTCTATTTTTCGTAAGATGGTTTCCTTTACATGAAAAATAAAAGCATCAGACCATCAAAACATCAGCTTTTATTTCTAAATGGAGCCAACATTTATTTAAAATACATTTTGTTTACTTGTGTGGTTGGCATTGCGATAAGTAATATGGGTTTTTTGCGCGCAAATTTGAAACAGTTTATTGTGTAAAAAGCGCTTGAGTAGTTTTATATTAGTTACATATACATATTCTTGTTGTATGTTTGTGTAACCAGTAGCTATATTAACTACTCAGTACTTACCTCTTGTGAATGGAAAGGTCCCACATGCATAAAAGCCTAATTTAAAAAGTCTTACTTTGCTATTGCTTGAGTAAAACTAACCAAAAGTTTACGAGAGCAGTATAGAAGCCAGATTATTGCCAGCAAGCGAAGCAGACTGAAGTAAGCATCAGAAATTTGTGAAAAATTCGCAGTAAAAAAACATTTAACAAATACTTTGTGCTTACCTCAAAATGAGGCAAAAGATCAGATTGGACAGTAATTCAAGTGATAGTACTGTTGAAGATTTCAATAAAGTGCAGGTATATTTTGATATGGACGGCAGGCCGGAAATGTTGTTCTGCAGTGTCATTCCTCGGGACAGATAATAATATAATTTAGTAAAATTATGATTGCTCAAACATGCTGCTGGCCTACATGAAGAAGCACTAAAACATATTTTATTTTCTTCGACAGAACACCCATATTTTAGATTTAAAATTAATTTAATGTAAATTAAAAATAAAAAGTTTATGTAACAAGAATTTAATTTTTATTCGCAGATGTATTTAATCAGCTTCTTGCAGAATCGAAGAGGGATTTCCATTTAATGTTTAAAAGAACTTACGGTGTTATATACGAACAAAATGCATTTGTTTTTTCCGACTTGTTCACCGAATTGGAAAAGTACTATTCCCGTGGAAAAGTAGATCTTAGTGAAGCGATGGATGCATTTTTTAACACCCTTTATCAAAAGATGTTCACCGTTTTAAACGCACAATACGCATTTGATGATAAGTAAGTTGACTTAAGATTTACTTCGAAAATATTTGTTCTTCCTTTGTTTTTGGTGAGGCAAACTTTTCGAAACTCTCTTTAAAATGAAGTTGGTCTAAGCCCACGAAAAGAGTTAACTTTTTTTTAGTTCTTATTTGGCGGAAAAGATCAAAGTGTTATTATCATATACAATGAGAGATAAAACAGAACAAAGAACAACATCCGTATCAGTATTACTAGAAGCCGACCAACCTGTTGCAGCGACAACTTCTTTTCGTTATTTTCTTTATATAGGAAACGACCGACGAAGAGGTAGTGCCATCGATACTGCCACATATAGAAACTTGTCCGCGCACATCTCAAATTTCTGCAGACAGATAATAGATAATTGTAACCTCATGCCATAACACATAAGTACAGCGTTGGAGGTAAACCACCAAGCTAATCAACGTTTTCCGTGGTGCAATATTGGATTTATGTGTGGAGCAACTCCGTAAAACATCTTTCTCACCTTAAAGTGTAATTACGCTTTGCCTCGTTTCTGTCAATTGGTTGTTGGAAGTTAATAGAAGAGTTAGCACAATTTCTTATGTATTTTGCGAAGTAAATGCAAGGCAGAGAAAGCTGACACCCATAGCACATTGCAGACCTATAAGTGCATTTAAATTGGTTCATGAAAAGTGCATCGTCTATAGAATCTTATCACATTTATGCACTTGGATTCTGTTGCAAGTGTTTCACTATGACTGCTAATAGTATACGTTAGGGGTTAAAAAGTAAATAAAGCAAAGAACGCTTAACACTACTTTAAGGGCTGCTAAACTTCTTTTTTAATTTGCTGGACTGTATTGACATGCCAGTTGTTTTAGTGTTTCATAAGTCGTTATCCCTAATTTGATAATTAAGGATAAAGGGAATTATAGGGAAATTAATCTGCCTTAAAGCTGTGTTTGCTAGACAGATTTTGAGTGCTTGAGACTTGCGATGAAGGAAGAAAGAAGAGAATACTATATTTGTAACTATAACAAGTTGCTTATCATACAAGTATATCGTCTTTCTAGGTATTTAGGTTGTGTTAGCGAACACATGAAGGAACTGAAACCGTTCGGCGATGTGCCCGATAAACTATCCGTCCAAATAAAGAGATCGTTTGTTGCGACACGAACATATGCCCAAGCACTAATGACAGCCGCTGATGTTACGAAGAAAATGATTAATGTAAGTTAAAAACAGTTTGTTAAAAATAAAATTCAATTTCGTGCTGTCTTACCAAAACAAATAAATACATTTTCCCCTCGAATGTAGATTCGTTTAAATGCTGACTGCACGGCTGCGCTGACAAAGATGCAACATTGTGGTGCTTGCAAGGGCTATGTGGAGAAACCCTGCACGAACTACTGTGTGAATGTGATCAAAGGCTGCTTACACTACTTCCATGAGCTGGATATGGAGTGGGATAATTTTGTCTCGTCCATGGAGAAGGTTTCCGAACGTTTATTGGGCTCATTTAATATTGTCATGGTTGTGGAGCCAATCAACATAAAAATTTCCGAGGCAATTATGAACTTCCAGGTAAGCCATTATAACTTAACACTCTATCTTTAGGCTTGTGTGCGGCTTTACATGATTGAGTAATGAGATTATGATTAAGTGGATGATCGTCCACTTGTCTCTGTCTCCGCTTTCGTGAATTAATCTGATTGTTTCGTGGGCGCACATAAAATTTAAATTTTAAGTCAGTGGACAAGTAGCGTCGCTTTATTACTGATTCCTACATTTTTGAGTTAATACATTTATTTTTTGTTTGGGAATTCTGGTTTTTCCATCAGCTGTACAACAACAGTGTTTTTCATGATCACTATTTTTTATTTGGTTGATTCTTATTGCTATTGTCAACCATAAAACGTCATCTAAACAACATTTTGGTGCATAATAAGTCGAATGTCCTTTGTGTTGTCTGGGTTTTAACGCCATTAATTAATAAGTGATCGTCATTCTCTTACCTTTGTGTGTTTCTTAATAGTATTCATACTTTATTTAATTTCTAAGAAAAAGAATGAAAATATTATCAATTTTGAATGCAATTAGCATTTGTAGCCCGTTAATATAATAGCTCTGTGTCACTAACTTGTGAATTTGTTCTTGTATAAACATTCACTGGTCAGATAATAAAAATAATATTTCTCAAGTATTTATTATCTTTCTCGTCATAACTCAACCCAATGCTTTCTTCAGGGATTTCTGGCGCATACGTTACCGACTGTCCACAAACATATTCTCCAAAATTATTTGTAATGTCTGTTACGTTATCATTTCATCACTAGCTCCTCAATAATTACCAGGAAAATGTGTGATAAGATATGATTATGATGTTCAAATTCGATTATAACAATTTATGATTGATTTAGGAGAAATAAAAACTGAACTGATTCTATTTACAGGAAGCAGGCCAAGATATATCAAATCAAGTATTCCAAGGCTGTGGTCGTCCGTCTCTGGGTCGAAAGAAACGTACAATAAGTCCAAAGTTAGTTAGTTTAGAACCAAATAGTAAGGTGACTGGAAATGAAAACATAGAATCCGATATTCTCGATATCGATGCAAAACTCGACAATGAAATCGTTTTGAAAGAAACTGTATTACAACGTATAAGTAAACGGGCAGTTGAGCCAGAATCAGAAGACATCGCTGCCTCTGATCAAGAACAAAATAGTCAGCCACAAAAAAATAGTGGTAGCGGTGCCAGTGGTAATGGTGGTGGAAGAAAGAATAAAAAGAAACAACAGAATAGAAAGAATGAAGACAACGACTATGTTACTCGTGAGCCAGTTTTAGATAAACTCATTAAAGAGATTAGGCAAAAGGTCAAGGACTCTAAGAAATTTTGGTCGAATTTACCATATCAGATATGCAACAATGAAGATATTACTGCCACATCAGATGCAGACAACATGTGCTGGAATGGTCACACAGTAGATAGGTAAGATATTTATTAGTTTCTTTGGATCTTTTCACACGATGCACATTTATTTTAAGGTATATGCATTCAGTGACGACAGAACATGGGTCATCAAATCCTGAATTTCCTGGCAATCCGACATCTCCCAAACAGCAAAGCACTGTTGCTGCTCAACTTTATTATTTGAAGACTGCCATTAGTCATTTAAGAAATGCTTATAACGGTCAAGATGTTGATTGGTCCGATCAAGGTAGGTCAAAATACTTTTGTTAAGTTTATCGATTAAGTCGCTTATGACTAGAATAAGGAAATTATTATAACTGTTTCGTGAACCTTTCTTGTTTTTTTTTTTTTTTTTTCAGAAGAACCTTATTATGGCAGCGGTTCAGGGTCTGGCGGTGGAATCGATGATGAAGACGATGATGACGAAGGCTCAGGTCTAGGTCCTGGATCTTATCCGACATTCCATAAGCCAACTACAACAAGTGGCAATACTGAACATCCGTCAGTGCGAGTCAACAAAGTTGACAACAGTGATGACGAAGATGACGATACTAGTGTTCTTGTTGATCACACTTCAGGTCCTAGTCAAAATGGAGGTGCAGTTGATGGTGGCAGTAGGAGAAATAGGCACGAAGATGAGGAGGATATAGATGATAATCATCTGCAGACGAATGAGCCAAAGATCAATAGTGCGATCAGACTGAAAGATGTATATCTGCCACGGTGGTCAGTGTTTACGTACTTACTCCCGCTCTTTGTTGTGATTTGGTTCAGTAGAAGCGAACAAAACTTAAATTCGCTGTGATTCTGATGTCTTCAGGAGGTTTTGTGTTATGTTTCTTAAAGTGAAGAACAAATATTAGTTCTATGAAAGGATCTGCGTTCGTATCCGTTGTGTATGCATTTGTACATAAGTCTAGAGATTTTTATATCGAATAACTCGCAGATCCTAAAATAAAATATTTATTAAAACTGAATTATACCTAGACGTAGAACGCATATGATTTTATAAAGTGAACAACTACAGATATACGTAATTCAAGGAGTAATAAAAATAGTGTGTGTTTGAGAAAAAAATGTGAGTGAATGCAACTAATTTTTCTTTATTTTTAATTTTTGTAAGATATCGAATATGAGAGTATTTTTTGAAAATATTTACCAGATATAGATAAGAAGTGGTTGTAAGGTTTCAGGGTTTCAGAAAGGTAACAAAATTGCAGCACAATTTTTTTTTATGTTTTTCTCTTTTAAGATTAATAAAAAAATAAAAAGTTCAAAGAGATAACAATAAATCAGGAATCAGTCGTCTTACGATACGAAATATGTATATTTATGTATGTGGGTATATACTCAATCAAGTAAAAATTAATTCGGATGAATTTCAAACCTTAGATTCTGTGAGATCAGTTTTCGTGAAGATACGTATACGTACATATTCAATCACCCTGATTGTCGTTGGCGTTTGTCGCTTTTCGACGATTGTCGTTTTATTTTTAGCTGCGACCTGCTGACCGTTAAACATTACTAAGCAATTTGTTTGTCGTGTAGAATACTATTACAACTCTTTCACAGTAAAAAAGATATGAAAATAGATTTGTGCTACATCTGAAGAATAAAACGACAATCGTCCAAAAGCGACAAACGCCAACGACAACCAAGGGGAATGGTTTGGTTTGGAGCGAAAGGCGTTTAAACGTTTTTTCCAAATTGTCAAGTCTATATAAGTTTGATCCTTTTCGGTTCGAAATAAATTTGAGAAATGTAAGTAATAAGCGTACTTAACGATTGTGTTCTGATAAATCTTTAAAAAAAATTCGAATATAGAGAGACAGTCATGGTGGAAAGGTAAAACTAACACAATGTGCCGAAAATATACATACATATGTGTGTGAACGTAGATTCAATGTAAATTGGCAAAGTTAATACATAATTTTCACAAGTCTTCTTTTGGTAGTTATATAGGACTGAACTGTGTTTGTTTATAGATATACATATACATATACACATTTTTATTTTTAATTTTTATACTAGTTCTTGCATTAAAGCCTTAAATACTTAGTTTGGCAATTATAAAAAAGAGGACAACAAAGATATAAGATTTTAACCATATTATTAGGATTGTCTGCACATGCTTAGCAATAGTAATAATAAATCAATTATTATTGTATTATCTTTAATTAATAATGACCCAAACTAGTTTAATTATTAGGCCTTACAATTAATTATGAACAAATTATGGAAGAGTTTATCATGCAATAAATTACGAAAATAAAATTATGTAACATTAATTTAGTAAATTTTGTTTATATAATTATTAAATAAAAAAATTATATATGTAGGTGTACTTAAAAAAAAAGAATAAGAAAAGAAAAATTGAATGAAAATTGTTTTTATTATTTTTTATTTGTTTTATATACATTTTGTGCGCTAAAATGCTAAATTATTATTTAAATTTAAGAAAAAAACAAAAGAAATCGGAAAGTTTTGTACTTGAATAGATTTTGCTAATCAGTGAATATATTATTAATAATAAATGAAGGATGTGATTTAAGTATATTAACATAAAACGTGTTTTTTCTATTATAATGCATATTTTTCTTACCCTTAAAATGTATTAAAATAAGCTTGTTTGATTTTCACAAGATTATAGAGATTGTTGCCATCGATCAAACTCAGCGCCACCTAAAGTTCAGATGCTTTTACTTCGAGAACTGCGTTATAAGAGAGTACATGTCGCTTTTTGAGATTTTAAAAGTGAGTACAGTAAATCTCTCAAAAAAACACGGCTTATATCATATATTGAATCAAAATTAGTAAGTTTTATCTGCATTTTTTTTTAGATTAGATCGATATTCGATTTGACACCTGATATTTGTTTGCCCAAGGTTAGTTAGAGTTCGCAATTATTATTATTTTTTTTTATTGCAAAAAATATAAAAAAAAAACCATTTTACCTTATTAGTAAATCTGATAATATCACGTAATGTTGTGTATTCATTTGCGATTAATTATTAATTCCTTACCTTTGTAATATTGTTTTCTACTTTTTTGTCAACAAATCACATATGAGAATTATTCGATTCATAAATCATAATAGCCAGTGGTGAGATTTTTAATAGTGGTCTATGATGACAACTGTTTGCTGACTGGCCACCTGTGCTGTCAAGCTTCGACTCTCGCCAATCAAACCGCATTGGTAAAAAAATCGAATGTAAAAAGGCGTCCTGTGAAATGCTGCCTTGTATTCGATAAAACCGTATACGTGAAAAAAAACGAGACGAATAGGCGTCATGTGAACGATTCTGTGTGCAAAATTAAAGTGAAAAGGAGCTAAACTACATAGTAGAAGGCTTTTTGATGAGCTGGTGATTAACGGACAAAAAAATTATAGATGAAAGTAACGAATTGTACTTGATGCCAAATTAGTCAATTACAATTTTTATTTGCTTAATTTTGGTGAATGAATGCCTGGTCGATTCATAAGTCATAATACATTGCAAATAGTAATAATAAGGCTCATATTTAAATCGTGGTTGCCAGTTAAGATTTTAAGTTAAAAGCTAGGAGAACACCATTTCTTTGTATGTATATACATACATGCATAAATGTCCTTGTAATATACATATGTACATATAATACCGGTTGTATTGCTCTTTTACTAATCTTCCTATATGTATATGCATGCATTGGTACACCATCTACGAAATTTACATTGTAATTCAATGCCAATTGAATTTATATACTACAAAAAAACGAACTTTAGTAACTTTATTACATTTTAAATCTAAAACTAATACATATATGCACAGTACAGAAAATAGTAAACACAGTATGTAGATGTAATCTCAAGTCTTGTAAAAGATTGGAGGGCTGAAGGCTATTTAAACATAACGGATATATTGAATACTCTACGACTCTACAGGACGAGTTTTAAAATATACAAATAAGGCTATCAGCAATACAATAGCCCCTAGAATAGGCAACACTAAAGTGGTCATTTTCTTCTGGATCTCGGCGTTCTCAAGCTTGCGCTCCTTTTTCTGTTTGCGAGTTTCCTTGACTTTCCCTTTTAACTGACGCATATCTTTATCTGAAATGATGTTTTTTTTAGATAATGAATGTTAAGAATCAATCAACTGGGTATGGTTATGTTTCAGACCAGATACATAATGAACAGAGTAAGTTCGTCTTCAAAACAATGTCAGTGACCACGGAGGATTTTTAAAACTTTAATATTTACTTACATTTCGTTTTCTATCACAAAATCATACAACTTTTACACACGCACTATACCTATTGTTTCTAGATGTTGATGTCGACGTCTTATCGTATGACGTGTAATCAAATCTAAATACAAAAAAATATATATAATTCAATGACATGACCAAACTGGAATGTATGGGAATGGCACACAGTGAACCAACCATAGATATCTACTCTCCTCAATCTTTGAAATGAACAAATGTAAACAAAGTGAGGGGGTAATAGGATTTTTTTCTACCACTTTTATTTTAATTTCATCACACACTATACTACTACCATTAGTTTACGCTAAAAAGGAACTTTGTATTCATTTACTATTATCTAACAAGTCCTTTGCTTCATTAATTTTCGCAGCCAGATATGGAGAGCCCCCTCGATCGGGGTGATTCAATAGCATAATCTTTTTATGCGCATCTTTGACCTGCAATTGAGTTGTGTTAGAACTTCATTTCGAACTGCCGAGGTCACTCACCTTTCCCTTCGAAGCGGTTGGGCTAACTCCGAGAATAAGTGATGCTTCTCGTTTGTTCATTTTAGGGTCGAAGCCGCCCTTATAGTATTTCGAATTGGCTATTGATTCGGCATCAAATTTGGGAAGATTCTTGACAGCTTCGTTAAATTTTACACTCATTGCGGGCAGTCGTCGCATTAAGTGTTTCCCGGCAAAGCCGACAGCAGCCACACCAAGGCCGGCTAGAATAACCGAGCTGGCCTGAAAGGGGAAAAATTAACCAAATAACTTTTATTCCAAACAAATACCAAACCATTTTTTATATACAACCAACGATAATAACACGTGATTCTACTAATTTTACTAGAAATTTCAACTTCCCTATGACAGGACTAAATTTTGACAACCGCCGCATCAGCTGATTATGGTATAAAGATTTCAATTCCACTTCCACTGATTTTCTTATACCAATAAAATGGACTGCGCTTATACACTGTGGTCAACGGTGTTGTAGTTCTATTAATTTGTGTACTTTCGGTCACTCGTAGGTACTACCGTAATAGTCCTCTTAATTTTGTACTGTTAAATATTTATTTTCATCATCAAGTATAAAGGTGTCCCCAAACCAACACGAATCTTAGTCACCGCGACGGATTCACTATGGTTGGTAAGATTTTCGTTTCAAAATATTGGCTTGAAAGTACATAATATTGGGCACGTTCCTTTGCTAAATACTTTTGATTCAGCATATAAAATAAGGGTCAGCTATAAAATTGTGAAGGAAACCGTTGCTCTTGTTCGTGCTGTTAAACAAAAAAAAAAAGAAAGGAATACAAGCTGCAATGTTCAAAATTTCGGAAACGCGCCCCTTTTTACTGAAGTATTTAATAAATTCCAGCCGATATACTTCACCCAAATGAGGCAAATCTTCATTTTCCTAAACTATTGAAAACCATACATTAAACCCACAATCTGATTACTTCTCTGTTTCAAAAATCCCTTACGTAGAAGCTCACAAGCAGGCTGTTACTCCTTCTTTAAAAATAATACTATTTTACCATTCGTACTATACCTAAAATTGTATAAACGACAGCACTGGTTGTCAGCCCTTGTTCGCGGACGCTTGTCAAATTTTTAGAGGTATACGTGGTTATAAGGTGTTATTGAGCACCGGTAGCTAGTGAATTATCTTAAAAAGCTATGTTTTAGTCAGAATTAATATTTCCTGCATAATAAGTGAATACAACATGAATAGTTTAAGGTAATTGTAATCACAAAACAACCAAAAACATGTTAAACACCGGTGTAAACTCTACTTACAGAAAACTTGTTACTTGCCTTCTATGGAGTATCCTGTGGATGTCGTCGATGAGCTTAGTAGATTCAAAATCCAAAAGCTACCCAATAACAACCCTTATCAATGCCAAGTGGGAGCAGACACCTTTATATCTCGAAATAGCGGAGTACCTTTCAGACGCGAATCTCGCGCTGTATTGGGATTTCCTTAAAGATGTGACTCGGTTGGAAACACCACTTGCGCAAATTGGTAGCTTTATAGCAGTCACGAAATAATTTTTCATTATATTACTATAAATACTATCTTTTAGATACTGAATCCAAACAATACATCACTTCTATGAATGTGGTGAAAAATTCGGTAGATAGTTCACAGCTTCCTCTGCTTAAGCTCGCAGTGTCAATGCATAGCTTGACACCAAGAATTCAGGCTCATTTTCAAATAGCTAAAGAAGTACTTGCCAACGGAGACTGTGGAACAGACAATTTTGTGACTGTAGACAATGAAATAGCTTGCACAGTAGATGAGGTGCGACGGAAGCTAAAAGTCTCTTCATTGCGAAAAGATGAAACTAAGAGCTATGGCTTTGATCATGTCTATCCCCGATCGGAGAACTCAAGCGGGAAAGTAGTTGTACTTTATGGTGATATAGGATCGAGTGAATTTAGAGATTTCCACGGCCTTTTGGAGAAATTAGCTTCGATCGGTCAAATAAAGTACATTTGCCGGCATTACCTACGCAAGACGTCGGGGAAAAAAGTGCGCCTATCTGGATATGGCGTGGAACTACATCTTAAATCAACAGAGTACAAGAGTCAAGATGATTCACAAAAACTAGCCGACGAAGAGAACAAAACTGAAGAGTCTGGAGAAACGGAAGTCGATGGATTTGATTTTAAGACCTTAAAGTGAGTACACTTGCATAAATGCAATAATTGTTCTTACGTTTTATATATCCTTAGAGAAAAATTCCCACAGATGGGACATGCTCTAGACCGACTTCGTAATAGCTTGCTTGAAAAAAGTGAAGAAATAGCTCCATTAAAGGCATGGGAGTTTCAAGACCTTGGATTGCAAGCTGCACAGCGAGTTGCTGAGATACAAGGTGAAGAGGCCTTACAAATACTTCAGTTTACAGCTCAAAACTTTCCAACACAGGTAAGAAGGATCAATATTCGTATGTAAGTTGAGAGTGCTCATCTCTAAACCTCTTTTAGGCTAAGTCCCTCCTACCACAAACAGTTAGCGAAGGCCTACGACAAGAAGTTAAACATAATACAGAGGCATTTGGAAGAACACTCAACATTGCCCCACCGGACGGTGCGTTGTTTATTAATGGCCTGTTCTTTGATGCGGATACTTTGGATCTTAGTTCACTTGTCGAGACATTCAGGACAGAAATACGTGTTCTGGAAAATCTATACAAAAACAGTAAGTAAAATTTAAAGTTCATTTAATCGAATTTAATAATAACTATGTAGATGTCGAGGGAAAGATAGCGTCCTCTCTATTGACTCTTGACCTCTCCAGTTCCTCAACGAAGGATTTCGCTATTGATATTCGGGACACAGCCATCATGTGGGTGAATGACATTGAAAACGATGCACAATACCGTCGCTGGCCTGCTAGTGTAATGGACTTACTACGACCGACGTTTCCAGGAATGTTAAGAAACATACGAAAGAATGTTTTTAATTTGGTAACTATTTCAAGCTTGGGAGCGTAAATGCACTCAATTTAAATTTCACTCATAGGTTCTAGTCATTAATCCGTTGCATCCTGATAGTCGCTCACTGATCAAGTTAGCCGAGAGTTTTGTTATTCACCTTGCTCCCATTCGGCTTGGTTTAGTATTCGATGTAAGGGAAGAAGGGAAGAATGACTCTGCATCAGATTACATGTCCGTTTTCTGTGCTTATAACTATGTCTCCCAAAAGAAAGATTCTCGTGCCGCTTTAAGCTTTTTAACAGATGTAAGTAGCACTCTATATTAATTGGAACGAGGTGAATAATTTCAAACACCATTGCAGGTATTCGCTTCAGTCAAATCAACTCAACAAATAACACAGAAAGATATTCGCGCACAGATGAAAAAGACATTCGATAAGTTGTCTGGATCAGAACTAGACGAAATTCTTAGCGAGGACTCTGATTATGACTATGGGCGTAAACTGTCAGAAGAGTTTGTGGAACGACTGGGTTTCAAAGATACTCCACATGCGCTGCTAAATGGTGTTCCGATGCAGAAGAATCTTCTAAATTCCGACGAATTCGAAGAGGCTATACTTACTGAAATTATTCAGCAAACATCAACTCTACAAAAAAGTGTCTATCGTGGCGATTTAAGCGACTCTGAAAATGTTATAGATTACTTAATGAATCAGCCTCATGTAATGCCGCGACTTAATCAACGGATTCTCTCCAATGATGATCCCAAATTCGTGGATCTCACTGGAAATGGTCATAACGATCTTAGCAATGTTAAGGCTTTGGCAGAGTTATCCAATCGTGATATGACTGCGACTTTGATGGATAATTTAAAATACTTTACAGGAAAGCATTCATCGGAGAAAATCGGCGAGAATGATATCCATTTCTTGACATTGTGGGTTTTCGCCGATTTGGATGATCCAAAAGGAAGAGAACTTTTGGCTAGTGCCTTAAAATATACGGTAATGATTTTGAATTAATCAAGAAAGTGGGTAAAATTTTGTTGTATCCTAGAAATCAACAACAAGTGCAAGAGTTGCTTTTATTCCGAATGTCGAGAGTGGAACAGTTTCGAACAAGGATAACTTAAACCGACTTGTTTGGGCTTTGTCTCAAACAGTATCTGGAAGCAGCGGCTTAGAGTTGGCTTTAAAGTGGTTAAAGTCATCTAAAGGGCCTTTTAATGATATACCGGCAAGTTAACATACAATTTATCAATAGAAACCAACAGTCATTGGGTACATTACAAAACTTACCCTTAAGCTGTTCTGTGCTGACGGAAATTTTACTTTACGAATTTCTCTTTTTAGGAATCAGTGAAAGAAATCATCCCATTAACAGAATTACAGATGAAAATGCTACGAGTTTACAGTCAACGAGTTGTAAAGGCCAACAAATCAGATAGAGTGGTGGTTGCCAATGGAAAAATATTCGGCCCACTATCCAAAGAGGAGCAATTTAATATTGAAGACTTTGGCTTAGTAGACCGATGCAACACTCATCAGTATGGAGACAAAATTCGGAAAGCACTTCTCAGTCATAACGATGAAGGTCAGTAAGGATAAGCCTTAAATATATGAATTAGGTTAAAAGATTTGTACGGTTCTTGTTTAGATTTTGAATTGTCTAGCGACACCCTCTTGAGGATTCTGTCAACTCTTTTACCAAGAGAAACGAAGACCAGATTTAATATGCCGCCAGATGTAAAAGAAGATCACTCGGTGGTAAAATTACTTCCAAAAAAAACAAACGAACTGCACTTTGATATTGTAGCTGTGGTAGATCCCGCGTCAAAAAGTGCTCAGAAACTTGCACCCCTTTTAATTCTCTTGCGTAATACAATCAACTGTCAAATGCGTGTGTTTATGCTACCAGTTGCGCAGCACAGTGATATGCCCATTAAAAAGTATGTTCACGAATTTGACTGCTCCAATTTCTCAACTTTGAATTGTTTTTACTTGCAGCTTCTACCGGTACGTTGTTGAACCAGAAATTCAATTCTTACCAAATGGTAAGCAATCCGAAGGACCAATAGCGAAATTTAACGGACTCCCAGCAAATCCACTATTAACTCAAAATTTACAGGTAAAATCAGCGACAGAATACTTATAAAACACTCTGCAATTGGATGCCTTTTAGGTTCCAGAGAACTGGCTGGTTGAAGTTGTGCGATCGGTTTACGATCTTGACAACATTAAATTAATTGAAATTGGCGGTCCAGTACATAGCGAGTTCGAGTTGGAATACCTGCTTTTAGAAGGTCACTGCTTTGACTCAATAACAGGAGCGCCACCAAGGGGGCTACAGATCACACTGGGCACCAAAGGCAATCCCACAATGGTCGATACAATTGTTATGGCTAACTTGGGTTACTTCCAATTGAAAGCCAATCCTGGAATTTGGGAATTACGCCTAAGAGAAGGAAAAAGTTCAGAAATCTACGACATAACCAAGTAAGATAGAAGTTATTTTAAATAAGAATATGTTTTTGGATTATGTGGTTTCATTTTAGTGCAGAGGGTACAAACACTATCCATGCCAACAATTCGACACGAGTCATGATAAGTTCCCTTCGATCCCACGTAATTAAATTACGGGTCACCAAAAAACCTAGTATGGCTAATTCGGACCTTCTGGTCGATAACGACGAAAACTCGAAAGGCATATGGAACTCAATAACTAGTTCATTCGGTTCGGGTTCGGTAGACACTGATACGGAAACTATTAATATTTTTTCCGTCGCCTCTGGACATTTGTACGAACGCCTCCTTCGTATAATGATGATGTCGTTACTGAAGCATACAAAGGTAGTGTCAACAATCACCCCTATTACCATGCGTTTTTCGTTTTTCGACGATTGTCGTTTGGTTCATATTCTATTCTAATATTCGTGTAGAATACTATTACAACTCTTTCACATTAAAAATGTTATGGAATTTGATTCATGGCACATCTGAGGAATAAAACGACAACGGTCGAAAAAATGAGGAATGAAGAAAAAAGAATGAATCTGAAAATGAAGTTTATCATTGATAAATTTATTTAATTCTCAGGCTCCAGTCAAGTTTTGGTTCTTGAAGAATTATTTGTCGCCGCAATTCACCGACTTTTTACCGCACATGGCTAAGGAATATGGCTTTCAGTACGAATTAGTTCAATATAAGTGGCCCCGATGGCTACACCAGCAGACTGAAAAGCAAAGAACCATTTGGGGATATAAAATTCTTTTTCTTGATGTACTGTTCCCTTTGAATATTCGTAAAATTATATTCGTCGATGCAGATGCTGTAAGAGAAAAGAATCAATTTAAAATTCATTTCTATCACAGCTTTTTATATTGTCAATAGATTGTTCGAGCAGATATGAAGGAATTGAACGAGTTGGATCTTAATGGTGCCCCCTATGCATACACTCCGTTTTGCGATTCTCGAACGGAAATGGAAGGATTTCGATTTTGGAAACAGGGTTACTGGCGTAGTCATCTAATGGGTAGGCGCTACCATATTTCTGCCTTATACGTTGTGGACTTAAAGCGATTCCGGAAAATTGCGGCTGGCGATCGACTTCGAGGACAATATCAAGCTCTCAGTCAAGATCCCAATAGTTTGTCAAACCTTGACCAGGATCTACCAAACAACATGATTCACCAAGTGTCTATTAAATCCCTACCAGACGAATGGCTTTGGTGTCAAACATGGTGCAGCGATAATTCCTTTAAAAAAGCGAAGGTCATTGATTTATGCAACAACCCACAAACAAAAGAAGCTAAACTAACTGCAGCGAAACGTATTGTGCCTGAATGGGAAGATTACGATTTTGAAATAAAGAAATTAATGGCGAAAGTCGAAGACCATGAGAACAGCGAACACGATGACCATCCAGCTGTTAGTGAAGAGGAAGTCATCATCTCACATCCAACCAAACATAGCGAATTGTGATCGAAATAAATCAATAAACAGAAAAAGATTTCAATCAATTCCAAAACATCAGTAAAATAATAGAAACAAATTAAATCCTTAAGAATAAATTAAATAAAAAAAAAAACTCTTTACTATGTATTAGTGGGTTTTAAGATCACACAAAACTTCTTTATTAACATTTACTTTGTAACAACTTATTATCTAATACTGCCTGGATTGGGACCCAAAGCCCAGTCCTACACCACGCATGGTATGCGTAACCTGTCTAGCGACTTCATACTGCTGTTCCATGTTGGAGAACATTGCCTGACGGGACTTTACGTCTGGACCAGTTTTTTCCCCGCCTGAAGTATCTGGCACACTATCTGTTGGCTTAGGTGTTGACTTTATACCCATTAAGCGCATAAATTTCGAAGCAACTTTCCCATCCGAATCCTCTGAGAAAGTAGCATGTCCCCATTTCGCTGCAGTATCTTCGGCTTTCTTAGCTCCCCATATTAATTTTCTTTTCTGCACTTGTTCGGCGTATTTTGTCGGATTGATTATGTTGGGATTATAATAAGTTGGAAGAGTAATTGTAGTTCCATCAGTTTTGTTACTAACAATTGGCATCTTTGGAGGTCCTTCATTTAACGGAAGGCTAACAACTGCTTGTAAATTGGGTAAAATTTTGGACTGAGGTAATAGGGCTGTAGCAGTGACTTCCTCTTTCGGTTCAAATATCTGTTGTTTACCTCCCCTAAATGCGTTCTCCGCAGAGGGTATTGATGAATTTGTTTTATTATATGACGGGTATTCTTTAGGTGGAGAACGCGAATGCGAGCGATTACGACTACGATAATTACTACTATTTGGATTACGATCTTTGCTTGGTGGTGGGGTAGACTCTGATGATCTTCGTCGATATTTGTCACGATAAGAATTGTCTTTGTCACTCCTGTCTCGCCGATATCTATCGGAGCGATCACGGCGATCTCTGTCTACGTCTCGATGATCGTAGTCATGATCACGGTCCCTATGGCCATCTCTGCGTTTCCGCTCATCCTTCGTGTCTCTCTTTTTGTCATAAGGTCTATCAGGACGCCGATCAGCACGATGATAGTAGTCTCTGTTGCCAGAAAAACGGCCAGAACTACGGCTGCTTTCTTCCTTGTGACTGTTGTTCTGTATGAACAAGAATATATATACATACATATAAACTATGTTAATTTAAAATGTTTTAAAAGGTTTTTGAGATTTTTGTGACTTTTACTTCAACAATAATTAGTCTTAGGTTAGCTTATCTCTGCAATATATGCAAACTGGAATACTCAATAGAGCTAAAGGTTCGGATTTCGACAAATAACGTTAACTGGTCATAGGACGGTGTGTTAAAAAATAATATATCTTCCTACGACTCCGATACCTTTTTCTAGGCAAGGAATTCTATTATCCTAACAAGTATGGGGCGTATAAAAGATGCTAAGGTATAGTAACCGCACAGCATACTTTGGTATTTCTAAGTAGATACAATCAAATTTACCTCAATTTCTAATTAATTTAACAATAAACAAAGTAGAGGTTAAAGTATATATTGAAGTACAAACCAGTTCTGCTCTTTATTTTTAAATCTGCTTTATAGCAGCAGCAGGGTGTCGCATAATCGACCCGGCGTATGCTACACTCTGCGAATTATGGAAGATCTACTTGTACATACAATGGATTGGGCTAGAACTATAAATTCTATGCTATTTTTTTTTTTAAGTTTCTGGAGGGCATAATGACTCCACGAATATGTTGGTGAAGGCATTTTTATCGTTTGTGTATTTTTCATTTTTACTCTTAACTAAAACAAAGCAAGTATCTACCATCTTTCTTCGCAAATTATTTCTTTACAAGCAGAAAACAATAATTTGGAGCGAATAAACAATTGGGAATATTATTCAGGTTATAAATATTTTATTTTGATAATTTTTTTTGTAAACTTTTTATCGCTTCAGTTTTTGTAAAACTGCCTGGCGAATAACTTTTCTCCACTTTCGAATTAAAAGAAAAAGAAGAAACAGCAATACTATAGGAAATCTTTTCATATTTTTTGCTTCAGTGTATAAAAAAAACAAAAGAAGACTGTTTTAGTTCATTCGTGACTACTTTTCTGACCATATAGCGATATATAAGGGTGGCATTTTGATTTTTTTTTTTAAACACAATTGTACGTACAACCTTTCGAAAGCTACCGTGTGAAGTCTCTTTATCCTTATACGACGAACACTGACCTCCATCATTTGAACTGCTCCGTATATTCTGAAATAAATAAAAGAAACCAAGATGATACGTTACTATCATGTTAAATTGATTGCCATAAGATAAGTTTAATAAAAAAAATAATAATTAATGTAGTTTGTATGGACGCAAGGAATCTTGACCTCTGAGTATAACTAGGTACATATGTATATACATCCAATTTTTTTTATTATGATTTGTTTATACTACTACATCGCGCCTTTTTGGATCCTGGAATAAAACAGTTAATGGGAATTTTCTTTATACTCACGTTCTGAGAATTTCTTTTTGACACAGGTTCAGTACACAACGAGTATAATGTTCTGGCAACGAGTAAGTCTAAATCTTTTTGCATTTGCATTTGCACACAAATAAACTTCTATTTATCATCTTGCGATGTGTGACTGAGGTGGGGTAGTAGTTGATTTGAGAATTACACATAATAACACAGTGGATTTTTGTTAATATAATCATTTTTAAGATGGTTTTGTAATCTTATTTTCTACTTTTTCTATTTTGTATATTTTAAGCAGTGCGCGGTGCATTTTGTTTTGGAGTCAAAAAACAAGATACACCTCTTTTTGTACACAATTTACTTAGGTATAATATTTTTAAGGCACAAAATAAGAGTGAGTCTGGATGGTTGTTCTATACTAATACAGGATGTCTTTAAGAATATAAATAAATTAAAAGCGGTTACCTGTTCTTTGGGGCGACGGCTGGAGCCTCCTTTACTCCGCTTGTTCGGATCGATTTCATGTGCCGGACAGCGTTCAGCCTAAAGAATTGGCAACTATTCAGAAACAGCAAACTGTGTTATTTACTTTAATACTAATAGTATAGTTTATGATATTGAAGATTTTATTTAATAGGATGGGAAGCGAGATCGATAGATCTCAAGTGATAAGGCCAATAGCCTGTTTTTCATGCTCGAATAAATGATATGCATATACCCATAGGCCATAACCAATATTTAAACGATCCGAAAATTTATTGAAAAACTCAACATGAAAGCAATTTTATTGATTTTTTGGCGGATTCTAGAGAAGACGCCATTTTACCATATTTCCGATATATTTTTTTTTTTTTATAGAATCCTTTCGGGTTAAGTATTGAATAAATGAGTTAATATTTACCGCATTTCTCTTCGGAGAGTCCTCACGTTCATCCTCACTGCTATAGTTTACCAGACCTTCCATTATTATAAAAGTTTAGAAGAAATTTCTTTCGGATCGATTTATTTATGACGTGCGAATGGAAGTTTTTCTACTTCTCAGTCAAATGTCAGCTACTCGATATCCCAAGATTCCATTTGCATTTGTGATTTTGAAATTGAAACATAATCTAGTACATTATGCACGCTAAGGGCGCGTTCGATTTTCAAAAAGCCATCTCGTGGCATTATGCTCATGTTTATAGATAAAGGTTTTTTTTTCTTCTTCTCTTTCGGTGAGGTTATGTTCCGAAAACAAGGGATCATAACACTCCCACTTCACCGCATTTCTACTGATCCGCCTGTGGGTTCGCCTGTTTGACCTCAGAAAATATCGGCAGACCTCCCGATTTTGGATCACTCGGTTACTGAGCCCAATGAAATGCCAATGTCGTCGCATTTGTGTGATCCAGGCGTTTATAGGCATGTCTCTCCTGCCTCGCGGTATCTTTAAAACGTTCATTGATATTGCCTTTTTAACGGGGTTCAAATGATCTCTTCTTTGAACGTGGCAATACCAGCTAAGTCGCGTTATATCTTTCGTAAGATGGTTTCCTTGAAGGCTTCCACGTTTTTTTCATCATATGAATGTTCCGGAAAATATCGTTTGGTGGGCAAAGTGGCAAAAGAAAACTCTAAACATGGTCAGAAACTATATACCCCACGGCTTTGTGTGCTTCACGCTGTTACTACACACAACAGATATTGTACAATAGGGCCTGTGGTCTAAGAATAAGTATATATATTTGGTGCAGCAGCTCAACAAGTCCCTAAGCCTAGTTTTTCGCTACCACTCGTGTTGTGCGCATTTTATTTTTCGCGCCGTATCCAAAGGTCAATTTTATTTTTGTTTTTGACAAGCAATACTCTCGGATGTTTGTCAAATATTCGCAAGAGGTTGGACCATGAAAAACTTTTTGTGTTTTCTGGAATCCGAACGTGGAACCTCGCGTGCAGTGATCCGACACACTAATTATTCTATTATTCATAATTTCTTCAGAGCACACAAATTATAAAAAGAAAAGTTTCTATTTGAAGTCTTTTTAAGTATTTTTTTTTGTTACGCAAGAAATTGGTATTGCAAAATACACGTAGTATCGACGATTTGGGTGGTTTTTTTTTTTTTTAATTAAATTGTGATGCAGCGATAGTATTCGGTTTTACTACACAAACTTCAACTGCAAATACAAACTTAAAAAAATATATAATTTTTTTTTCCATGCCAGACACAATAAAACATTTTAGGAGAATATGTTAGCTAAGGTGCATTTTTTACTATTAACCACCTGGACGCACCCATTTTTCTGTAGGGAGTACCTTTTCGTGACAGGTCACTTAAAACGTCAAATTGTCTTGCTTGGTTGGTTTTTTTAGGAGTTGGTTAAGTGATTCATTGATAAAATTTAGGACTTTTTCTTACTCAAAATATTTAACATTTTCATACCATGGCTGCTACTTTGAAGCCATATTTAACGGCAGTACGGCATACACTGACCGCTGCAATGTGCTTAACCAACTTTTCATCTCAAGTCGTAGAGCGGCACAACAAACCAGAAGTGGAGGTCCGCAGCAGCAAAGAGCTGGTTCTTACGCCCGTTGTTATCTCTCGCAACGAAAGGGAACGCGTACTAATCGAGACCAGTGTTAACTCTGTTCGCGTTAGCATTGCGGTCAAGCAAGCCGATGAGATTGAGAAAATATTGTGCCACAAGTTTACAAGATTCATGATGAGGAGGGCCGAGAGTTTCGTGATTCTGCGACGGAAACCTATCGAAGGATACGACATCAGCTTCCTCATTACCAATTTCCATACCGAACAAATGTACAAACATAAGTTGGTAGATTTTGTCATTAATTTCATGGAGGAAATCGACAAGGAAATAAGTGAGATGAAGCTCGCCGTCAACGCCAGAGCACGTATTTGTTCAGAGGAGTTTTTAAAGCGATTTTAAGTTAAAACCATTCCGAGATCTTTCCACTAAACCGACATCCTTATTAAATGTATCTAAAGCAGATGTACCCGTTTCTTTTTTTTTTAAATTCATAGAGAAATACAATTGTTAACTAAACTGAGACATTTGTTTAATTGCATTGAGAAGCGGGCTTATAATACAACTTAAGAACTAGTTTGATATTCGGAAGCACTCTAGCTGGGAGGGGGCATTCCTAGGCCCTGAAATTCTATAGCCGCACTGACTGCCTGTTGATCAAAAAAATTTAAATCGTCTTCGACACCAGAACCATGCACTGCCTGCACAATGGGAAAGGCTACTCTTCGAGGACCTCGCTGTATGCCATGTGATTCGATAGCCATGTTAATAGCTGATTCCTCCAGAATTTCCGATACGTTATCTCGTAAACTACCGTCTATGATACTATTGAGAAAATTATCGAATTCACACCAAACGATAGCATTGCGTTGCCACTGATGCAGCTCCTCGTCTGTCATTAAATCTGCAATGCGAAAATACACAATTTCTGCCTTTCCTATGTAATTTAATAAAATGTTTATGTTACAATTGCTTTTTCTTATATATCCAGCTAAATACATATCGAGATTTGTGTAAGTTTTGCTCAATAAAATAGGAAAAAAGAAAACGCGATTTCAGATCAATTTCTAGTGCACGGCATAAAAATTATTCTTTTTGTTTTGATATAAAACTCTGTCAGATTATGACATATGGAATACTTAAAGCTCTGTTTCTTTCATAGAACGTTTCTTTATGCATTTATTGCATGAAAAGTGTACCCTTAAAGTACTAACAGAACATTTTTGGTACACCATTTAAATATTCTTTATCAAAATATTCTGAATTGGGGCCCGATTATGCAAAGAAAGTATGAAGTTGAAATTATACGGAATTTTGGCATTTCGCTCACGGACAATTTCTAAGCAATGTGTTTGTAATTAATAAAAAAAACCAAACTGTTTTATTGGAACACGGATTTGAGGTTGAGGTAAAAGGAGAGGAAGGCAGAGAATGACTCCTGGAGCACTGCGACCTAAAAAGATGAATTTTGAATTTTTGAATTTGTCAACTAGCGGAAATCAAGTTCATTAATGAAGCTAAGAATAGTTCGAGCTGAAGAAGAGGTGACGTTAGAAGGTGATGTAACGCCTTTATTAAAGTGCTTTAGCCTAAGTCTGGCTATGGTCGGGCAATCACAGAGTATGTGATGGGCTGTTTCGGTGTCTTCAAGACAGAGACGGCACGTTTCCGATTGAACACGGTAGTTGAGAGAGCAATGTTCAGTTAGGAAGTCAGTAAGGATCTTAGCATTCTGTTTGCTCATTGATAGAATGTCACTAGTTCTATTTTTGAGAAGTTAATAAATTTCTTGGAATGCCTTAGGTCGGGTTGAGCATTTCAGTGAGAGAGCATTTGTTCGCGTTCCCAGCGGCAGCGGAGTAGCTCTATTTTAATCTGGCTGGTGGGTAAACCGCAGAAGGGTTCAGGTCCAATGTAAGAAGATTCGGCACCTAGTCTGGCAAGCTTATCAGCTGCTTCATTACCAGGGATACCTTTGTAACCGGGGACCCACATTAGTGTGATATAATTGTGTGCAGCAAGCTGCAAAAGCGTCTGGAGACAATTCCAAACCAGCTTAGGCTTATAGTCAAAGGACGTGAGAGCCTTGAGTGCTGCTTGGCTATCTGACATTATATTAATATGTGATATTCGGAGGTTTCGTCTAATGCATTCTCTGGCGCAGAGCTCGATGGCATAGATCTCTGTTTGGAAGATAGTAGTGGATTGACCTAATGGTGTAAAGAGTTTGTAGTTGGGACCAAAGATACCAGCTCCAACCCCATTTGACATTTTTGAACCATCAGTGTACCAATTGATTTGAGATCTTGATTGGGGGATTTGAGGATGGTCCCAGTAGCTACGGTCAGGTATGTTTACTGTGAAGGGGTGATTGAGGTGGATTCTTTTGGGCATGAAGTCTGAGATGCATATTGATGGACAAGTAAGTAGCGGAATTTTCTCAAGGATCTTCATGTGGCCAACTAATTCGGAATTTGTACTGTTGCATAAAAGGTGAAGCTTTAGAGCACTGGCAGCCGCATTCTTCATAATACTTATGTGCAGGGGTGGAAGGTTTAAGAGAACTTCCAGCGCAGCTCTTGGGCAGGTGCGCATTGTGCCCGTAATACCTACACGTGCTAGTATTTGCACCTTCTGGAGGGCGGGGCGGGTAACGGTTTGATTAATTTTATCCCACCATTCTAGCGAAGCATAAGTTATTATCGGAACATAATAACACTGATTTACTTACTTGTATGTCATTTCAATTTACACCCGCTTATGAACGAAAACTCAAATGCGCCACCAATCCGCCGCCAAACAGACAACTATCGCATTTGATATTTGACACATTCGATATGTCATTTGAAAAGCGCTTTCGCTATAAGTAATGTAGCGAATTTATAGCGAAATTAAATTTTAGTGGACCTGGAAATGGCAACAACTAAAATGCAAACCTCTGCTCATGATAAGGGGTCTAAGTTAAATAAATCTGTCTAACTTGCCTGGAAAAAATCGGAATAAATCATTTAGCTTTAAAACTTCAGTAATTAGGAGTTAGTTGAAAAAAAATGACAAACTTAGATATATGTATATTATAAAACAAAATACAAATTGAAAACATATATCTGTCATCCATCTCTGGAAAATCCTTCTTGCTCAATATATGTATTTAAATGTATTTTGTAAAATAGGGCTAGTATTTCCTTTAATAACGATGTTATTGCTTTTCGAACCGAAGAAAGAGCATTTTTGATATAATGAAGTAAAAACAATATGTACAATACTTCCAATCCTTGATAACTACCGTTCGATCAAGCTGATGTCACACACCATGAAGATCGTTGAGCGGGTATTAGGTGGCCGACTGCGAAAAATAATACGGCTATCTGATGATCAGTGCGGGTTTGTCTCGGGTAAATCAACCACAGATGCAATCCAAAGTATAAGGATCATAATGGAAAAACATCGTGATTCCTTAAGGGATTTGCATATTGTATTGGTTGACTTTGAAAAGGCATTCGACAGACAACCACGAGATCTGATATGGGTGGCGCTAAGACATCGAGGGGTTCCAGAAACCTATGTACAGATGATCATGGACATGTACGAAGGAGCAAAGACAAGAGTAAAATGTCCCGCTGGAGTAACCGAAGAGTTCCCAATCAAAGTCGGGGTGCACCTGGGAAGCGTTTTAAGTCCTTTGCTCTTTATTACAGTCCTTGATTATCTGCTTGAAGGTAAAGTGATGGACCCCAAGGTACATCAGTTATTCTTTGCTGACGATGGAGCCATCATAAGTGAGGATCCTACATCCCTGCAACGAGCACTTGATGTGTGGGTGGACGTTTTGGAGGGAAATGGGTATCGCATTAGTTCAAAAAAGACAGAGTACTTGTGCTGCCCGTTCTCTGATCCACTCAGGCCTATTCCAGACATTTATTTGAATGGAACAGTGCTTCCCAAGTGCGAAAAGTTCAAATATCTGGGATCTATGATCAATAGCAAAGCAACTTGTGATGACGACATCAATCATCGTGTAAGCGTAGGGTGGATGAAGTGGCGAGAAAATTCCGCTATCTTCTGTGACAGAAAAATGCCCCCTAAGTTGAAAGGAAGGCTCTACACCGCAGTTGTACGTCCAGCGCTCACATACGGTTCACAATGTTGGACGATGTACAAAAAGTATGAGAGTAAATTAACGGCAGCTGAGATGAAGATGCTTCGCATGACAGCAGGAGTGACCAAGCTTGATCGAATAAGAAGTTCGAAGATCCGTGGAAGCTTTCACATCAAGGAAACCATCGTACACAAATTAGAGCGCGACCGACTCAGCTGGTATTGCCACGTTCAAAGAAGAGATCATTTGAACCCTGTTAAAAAGGCAATATCTATGCACGTTCCAAAGACATCGCGATGTAGGAAAGGCAGGCCTATAAACGCCTGGATCAGACAAATGCGACGACATCGGCATTTCATTGGCCTCAGTAACCGAGTGATCCAAAATCGGCAGGCCTGCCGATATTTTCTGAGGTCAAATAGGCGAACCCCACAGGCGGATCAGTAGAAATGCAGTGAAGTGGGAGGGCTGTGATCCCTTGTTTTCGGATCATAGCCTCGCTGATAAAAGGAAGAAGAAGACTTCCAATCCTTGATATCTCTGAGCTAAAACAGGGAACAATATTGTAGAATGTAGTCCACTTTTTCACCCCAGTGTATATAAGTTTGACTTTAATTTTGACGTTCGACAGTCGAACATAACCGCAGTTTTTTTTGGACATTTATTTCTCACACCGATTCTGTTTTTCTCGTTTAAAATAATAAAATGTTGTCGCGAATCGCGAAATATCGCACATTTTCACGTAGTATAGTCTTATTCGGTCAAAATCGCCCAGTAACAGCAAACAGACACCTCATTCGCCAATTGCAATTCACTAACAAACATGGGTACCTCAGCGTAATCGGTACAAGAAATTTCTGCAGCGCGAGAAAAAGTGATGATGAAATGGGTGAAGGTAATGGGTATGTGGTCAATAAAGATCCACAGCTTCCGGCAACTGTTGCCGTGCCTGAAGTGTGGCCCCATGTTCCGCTGCTGGCAACTAGAAGAAATCCCGTTTTTCCAAGATTCATGAAAATTTTGGAGGTAAAACCTACCTACTGAAAGACCACGTCCGACAATTTTCGTAAAAATGTAATGTTTTTATTATTTGTTTGATAAGGTAACAAATCCAATGGTAATCGACCTGATCAGGAGAAAAGTCAGACTGAATCAGCCTTACGTTGGTATCTTCATGAAGAAGGATAGTGAAAATGAGTCGGAATTGGTGGAGAAACTAGACGATGTGTATGGTTACGGCACATTCGCCCAGATCCAGGAGCTTCAAGACTTGGGTGACAAACTGCGAATAGTGGTTGTGGCCCATAGAAGGATTAAGATTACGGGGCAAATAATGGAGGACCTAACACAAGAACCACGAGGTTTGTTTTTCCTATTATAGAATATAGAGGGCATGTAGAACGGTTATCACCATTTGATTATTTTATGTTATGTGTTAATTTGATATTTAGACATGACTATACATTATCCGATGTTTAATGTTAAATTGAACGTCTCAGTTGATGAAACAGATAATGAACGGCGCAAGCGAAAGCCCAGGGCTTCACGAAATAATAAGACAAACCGCCAGGAGTCAGCTGCCGCACACCCATCAGCTTCAACACCTCAAACTCAACCAGCGCCATCAAAACCATCACCTTCGCCATCTCCACAGATAACCCAGGCTCCATCAGACAAGACACAACCAGCACCAAAGGATGCAGCTAAGCCAATTCCTCCATCACCGCAACCTGTTTTAATGGTTGAAGTAGAGAATGTAAAGCACGAACCATACACGCAAACTGAAGAAGTTAAGGCACTTACACAGGAAGTTATCAAAACAATACGAGATATTATTACTATGAATCCCCTATATAGGTTTGTTAAGCACTATTACGCAAAAAAAAATTAAACACGATACATTTTTAGAGAGAGCTTACAGCAAATGTTGCATCAAAATCAACGAGTGGTTGACAATCCTGTGTACCTCTGTGATTTAGGAGCTTCTTTATCCGCTGCTGATCCTGAAGAATTGCAAAAAATCATGGAAGAAATGGATGTTAGAAATGATGTGTCTTTATTTTTGAACTTTTCTCATTTTACTTTTCTATTTAACAGATTCCGAAAAGACTTTTGTTAGCCTTAGGGCTCCTTAAAAAGGAGTTAGAATTGTCGAAGCTTCAACAGAAAATTGGTAGGGAAGTTGAAGAGAAAGTAAAGCAACAACATCGGAAGTACATCCTCCAAGAACAACTAAAGGTTATTAAAAAAGAACTTGGCATCGAAAAGGACGACAAAGACGCAATTGGGGAGAAATACAGGGAGAAACTAAAAGACAAGAAAGTTCCAGAGATTGTAATGACTGTTATTGATGAAGAGCTGAACAAATTGAACTTCCTCGAGAGCCATAGTTCAGAGTTTAAGTACGTATAAGTTATTATAAATGATTCGTCTTTTACTTTATATAACACCCTGTTTCAGTGTTACGCGAAACTATTTAGACTGGCTTACTTCGCTACCGTGGGGCGTTATGAGCCAGGAGAACTTAAGTCTTGATCAAGCCACAAAAATTCTCGAAGAAGATCACTACGGAATGGAAGATATAAAAAAGCGCATCCTAGAGTTTATTGCCGTAAGCCAACTAAGGGGCAGTACTCAAGGAAAAATCCTCTGTTTTCACGGACCTCCTGGTGTTGGTAAAACCAGTATAGGTTTGTAGATTCTCAATTTATTATTTACGTATGCAGCACTCACATAAAATAAACTTACAGCCAAATCCATTGCTAGAGCATTAAATCGGGAATATTTCCGATTCAGTGTTGGAGGAATGACAGATGTTGCTGAAATTAAAGGCCACAGACGCACTTATGTTGGTGCTATGCCCGGTAAACTGATTCAGTGTTTAAAGAAAACTAAAACGGAAAATCCGTTGGTTTTAATCGATGAAGTTGACAAAATTGGAAAGTATGGACAATTGAATGTTATTTGAATTCGTTAAACCAACAAAAAAAAAAAATATTTTAGAGGATATCAAGGCGACCCAAGCTCAGCTTTGTTGGAACTTCTCGATCCTGAACAAAATGCAAACTTCTTAGATCATTATTTGGACGTGCCTGTGGATTTGTCCCGTGTCCTCTTCATTTGCACAGCCAATGTGATTGATACCATTCCAGAGCCATTGCGGGATCGTATGGAAATGATTGAAATGTCTGGTAAGACTACTATACTAGCGTCATAGTGTTTTTTATAAAACCTTTTCAAAAACTAGAAGAGCGTCTGTAAGTCTGTACATAGTCAATTAGTATTAAAGAAATTCTTTCATTACAGGATATGTTGCCGAAGAAAAAGTAGCAATAGCAAGGCAATACCTTATACCACAAGCAATGAAAGACTGCGGTGTAAATGAAAAACAAATTCAAATCACTGAAGAGGCGTTAAACACACTTATAAGAAGCTACTGCCGAGAATCGGGTGTCAGAAATTTACAGAAACACATTGAAAAAGTAGTTCGTAAAGTGGCGTTTAAAATTGTTAAAAGCGAGGGTCAAACGTTTGAAGTGAAAAATGACAACCTTACAACTTTTTTGGGCAAGCCAATATTCTCACAAGAAAGAATGTACGAACATACCCCAGAAGGCGTAGTCATGGGCTTAGCGTGGACTGCAATGGGTGGTTCCTCATTGTATATTGAGACAGCACAGCGTAAATCTGACAGTATCGGTAAGGAAGCACAGTCTGGGTCACTTCATCTGACGGGTCATCTAGGTGATGTTATGAAAGAATCCGCCCAAATAGCGTTAACTGTTGCCAGAAACTATCTACGTACATTGAATAAGGATAATATGTATTTGGAAAAGAGGTAATAGTTTAATCGTATCCAAAGTAACTATAACTACAATTGCACGAAATATATATAGTCATATACATCTCCATGTACCTGAGGGCGCTACACCGAAAGATGGGCCGAGTGCGGGTATAACCATTGTAACTGCACTGATGTCGTTAGCAAATAAGCGACCAGTTAGGCAAAACATTGCCATGACAGGCGAAGTGTCATTGAAAGGAAAAGTCCTTCCAGTAGGCGGAATTAAAGAGAAAACAATAGCTGTAAGTTTGAACTATTACTTGAAAAGTAAATATGTTAACCTTTCTTTTAAGGCCAAGAGGAGCGGAGTTACTTGCATTATTTTACCAGAAGAAAATAAGAAAGATTTTGCAGAACTTCCTAGCTATATTACGGATGGACTGGAAGTTCATTTCGCAACGAACTATGATGATGTCTACAAAATTGCATTTGGTTCCGTTTAAATATGCTTATTTGTTGTATTATAGTTACTGTTATAATTATAATAATATTGGTTAAATAGGATATATTTGAATATATTTGAAACGAAATGAGACAGTTATTCATAATTGTCTATAAAAAAAATGTGTATTTAATTTCCTTTACAAGAGAAAAGTGATACCTACTGTACTCGCTCTACCGTGTATGTCCATCATTACCAACTTTAACAAAGCATTTATGTAAAGTTTTATTAATCGCAAGCAAAATAAATCTGAATGTTATAAATCAAACCAAATGAAAAACTGTCTTCTTACTGAACTAAATGTCCGAATTTTCTACTATCCACTGCAAGTAATTGTCCACCCTCGTATACAGTCCAGGACGATTTCTTTCTCCACAACGCACTCCCCACGAAACAATGCCAATGACAATCCAGCGGCGATTTGGTAATTGGACCAACAAAGGGCCTCCACTATCACCTTGACATGAATCACGTCCACCTTCAGCGGCTCCAGCACATAGCACCGTATCTTCAACACGTTCCACAAATACTTTTTTACATTCAGTTTGCTTCCAGACAGGCACTGTTACTTCCATAAGAACTTTAGAATGAGGACCTCCAAAATACTGTGTACCCCATCCCGTAACAACAGCGTTCCATCCCTCCCAATCCTGTCCAATTGGTGGTATACAAATCGGCCAAATATATGTGTTGAAAAGTGTTGGTCTTTCCACTCTTAAAAGTGCAATATCATTCACAAAAGTCTGTGGATCAAAGTCGATGTGATAAACGATGCTACCAACACGAAAATCCCTAGATCGGGTTTCGTTAAATTGCTCAAAATCGTATTCGCCCAAACGAACAAACATGTCATCTTTTGTAAGGCTTTGCACGCAATGAGCTGCAGTAAGAACATGTCTGTCAGTTACAAGAACACCTCCACAATGAACATGTGGGAATCTGTGACGCAGAATTGCTGCCATCCATGGCCACTCGTCGGGCTCAGCAGGACGGCCACCGGATATTCTTGGAAACTGTTTGGTTGTAATGCCACAACCTCTCTCCTCGGGCCTATTAACTATTCTTGTTTCACCATTAATACTGTTGTCATTGATGTTCGTTACGATTTCTGGTACAAATCTTGAGTTTATGCCCGCCCGATAGTTGTCCGGGCAGCAGATACCAATAGCACTATAAAGGAATATTTATGAATTATCGAAATTAAAAACGTTATTTGTTAAACCACAAAAAAAAAGTAATTATATGTAGTATAAATTGTGTTCATTTGAAATTAACCGATTATCTAAATATACAGGCATCTACATATGTACAGTACATGTACATGTAATGCATGCATATGAGCATATAAAAAATACCTTGTTACCTGATTTGTTATTCAAGCAAAGCTAAACGAACATGTTAGGAGGTTGTTGTTTATAATTAAATTATAAAATACTTAACGATTTCTCAATTATGCAAAGATGGTCAATTAATTTCCAAACATCATTTTTGAGTTCCGGCATCCGGCAATACATGATCCGCCTGCAGTGTCCAGGTTGTCCACTTGAAGTCATACATGCTGAGTACTCTCTATTTGGCTGCAAATTATTAAATTAATACGCTGTCTTTAAAATTGATGGCAATGAGGAGACACTACATTTTGTAAGACCGCTTGTCGCTTTGGCCTAGTCGTTGAGTTATCTGCTTTTTCCAAATATCTTGGAAACCCATAGTTATCCGGAATTTCTAACAAATCAATAGAATTTACCTACGTTTCAATACTACACATATTCTGACTCACCTATGAATTCTTTATCAGATCGGTAGATACTGCCTGTGCAGAATCGAAAACAAATTAACAAAAATAGTGAGCTAAAAAGTTTATTTTTCATAGTAACTACCCAGTTGACTTAATATATATGTGTACATATGTAGTTCAAAGCAAGGGCACGGCTGAACTAATAATTTTATCAATTTTAAAAGGATGGTGACCGACAAATCTCTTATCTCGTTTATGTTTTGGTTTTTATTTTTTTGTATATTGGTATAGCTAAGCGAAATAACAAGTACAGCAACTATAAGATCTGCCTCTCGGCGTATTTCAAGTGACTTCCTATTGTTATAATAGATGTGTAATGTATACATTAAAGCAGAAGTTACTTTTGTCACCATACGTTCGTGTTGCTAATATAAGTAGCGTTACAGTGCATGGAAAGCTTAGGGTATTTATTTTAAGTTGATGTTTCGATGCATGCATTGAATAATAATTTGTAAACGTATGTATATATGTACTTTGCGGTCTTGTGGACCTTTACTTCTCAAATGCAATTTGAGTAAAACGCTATACTGGCTTTACATTGACCACCTTTTGCTTTAAATTGTACGAAATTCTTCTCCGTATTTATTCTTTTTATAAACTGGATACTGCGGCTTTCGTAGAGTACACTTGGACAAAAAAATTAACTTCGGTATGCAGTCATCTTAATCCCATTTCTAAAAAACATTGCTTTTGAGAAAATGTTTATTTGAGAAAATATTTAAATATCACCTAGTGATCACTTCAATAAAACATCTTACTCGTACATTTGTTTTTGAACATACATATATTCTATCTTAATTTCCACATTAATACACATATAACAATCAAACAAAATTCCTAATAGATCACAGTACAAAAAACTAATCGTTATTATTGCCTTTTATGGAGTGGCAGCCAGAAAAATGCCATTTTAAAAATATGTAGTGAAATTTAATTAAACTTAAGAATAATGGTGGGAATAGTTAAGTGGTTCTTTGTCGCATTAAGTGCATATAGAAAACTTATTTGGTATATACTCGTATAATGTCTCATATAAAAAGTATATTAATATATACTAGCTTACATAGTTTGGATATTTGTAAATTGCGGGTGCAAAGTCCCAAAACAGCTAATATAGAAAACCACAAACATATTTGCATGCATCCAAAAATCGGTTCACTAATTTCAAATATACATTTTGATTGTTCATATTTCCTTTTGAATCGCTGCTACCACAATTCGATTGCAGTCATTAGCAAATAGACTTTATTGCTTAGGTTGGGATGACCGCTTTCGGCGCATTCTTTGAGCTGGAGCTGCTGCAGTGTTTGCACAGTTACAAATAGCATCGAATAGACGAACTACCAATCCTCTAGCCCGGTTGACGACTTTTCCGCTTTTCAAATCACCTATGGAGAAACCTGTTTCAATAGAAAAATATTAACGGAAATTAATTATAAGCGTAATATTTAATTCTCCGTTAGACGCATCATAGCAGTTCCATATGATAGAGTGTGAGATTTGTCACTAATAGTAAGCAATTAATATTGAAGTGGGTGGGTCGCAGAATCACGATGCGTATGTACATGTACCTTTCGTAATTGAAATGGTTACTATTTCTGACATACTTGGCATATAATTAAAAGACATATATACTTTTAATTAAATCGCGATACCGCGCTATCATCTTATTGTGTCTATAAAACCTTTGGTATTCTCAAATGCGGCGATTCTTTTCACTCGTTAACGCATTGAAAGACGGATAGGAAATAATCTTAATCAAGGATTAAAGTATGGACAAGAACTCTGCAGTTTGGTTGTTGTTTGCAGTTAGCTCAGTAGTAGTAAATTTAGGTGTTTCGGTTACAATGAAGCAATTCGATGCGTCTCTGGACATGATGCGATCTGGATGTGCACCAAAGTTTAAACTAAGTACGGAGCAACTAGACAATTTGAGGGCTGGAATATTTGAAGAGAATAACAAGGATATGAAGGTACTGTAATATGGATAGTATGCCAAAATATTTTTTAATAATTAAAATTCAATTTGTTTTTATTAGTGTTACATGAAGTGTATTGCGCAGATGGCCGGTACAGTAAGTAGATTGAATCTGAACGATGTGCGTATGAAAACAATCTGTTTCTTATAATAATTCTAGCAAAACTTATATTAAATTTCATTTAAACAAAAAATCGGATTATTTCATACCCACAAGAAAAGCATGTAGGTAAATTCAAGAAATTGACGCAATTATATCTCACTAGTTGACAAAGAAAGGAGAATTAAGCGCTCAAAAGGCCTTAGCACAAATACCTATAATATTGCCTGCAGAAATTCGGGATAGTGCCAAAAAGGCGCTAGATGCTTGCGTAGATGTTCGTGAGTAACCTATGCACCATATCATGCAGTATATACTCTGATTAAACGTCTTATTTATTCTTAGAGAAAAACTACACCGATTCGTGTGACAAGATGTTCTACATAACAAAGTGCGTGTACGATTTTGATCCAAAGAATTTTAAATTTCCCTAACTTGTCATAATCAAAGTATAAGAATGGTAATAAATTTTGTTATAAACAATACAAAAGGACTTACTTTGGGTGGTAGGTTTTTCCTTTGTATGTGTCTAAAAAAATTACAAATAGAACTTTGTTATTCTCCTTTACTGTTCACACATATTCCTCAAACTTACAATTCTACTTTAAGATTATGTGTAAATAGTATTACCTGTTGCAAATCTTGAGATTTTTTCCGCTGAACCTCGACTTCAGCAGTTTTGATGACATCTTCAATGAATTCCGACAGTACCTCCATTTTTTCCGAGTCATTTCTAAATTCGTCGATTCGAGCCTCAAATGGTTCGTTCTCAGCCTCATCGAGTGCGAAATGAGCTGCTTTCATTTTTGGGAATTTCGTAATAAATATTTTTAAATTTACAATTAATCGATGTGCGATTGGTAATATAAACGATTTTTTTCTGTTGTTTTAACACTCACTACTGCTAAACTACTGATAAGACATTTTTTGGGGCAGGACGTCAAAATCAATCAATTGTGACCTGCGTAGTAAGCAGTTAATGTCCTTACATTTTTTATCGTGTACTTTATGCATATAGTACATGCAGCACATTTCATCTTTTGGAATTTGTAATAGATTTGTTTAGGTGTAAATGTTCTTTATTGAAAAGTATAGCAACAAAAATCAATATACATGTTTTAACACTAAACTATCATCTGTTCAATTGTGATTGCGTATTATTCCAAGTGAGATAGGTCATCTAAATCGGGGATTTGTCTTACTTCACTTTCAATCAATACCGAGTTGTGATCAACAACCTAAGGAATATACAATTCTTAGTAACTTATGTATGTTTGCTAATGCGAAAAACTCACCCTTGGCCCTCCTGGTGTTGTGTTTCCATTTTGTTGCACTTGCAAAATACCTGTAATACACATGATTTTGGGGAGTTCTTTAATTTTTAGATGTAAAATTACCAGATTGAGGCGTTGACGGTCGTTGCTGTGAAACGATAACATATTTCTGTGGCACTGCTTGCACTTGGGAAACTGTCCTTATCTGAGGCATATTAACGCTTGGCCTGATAAACAAATAAATAAATAAAGAAATAATAGATTTTAAACGCATATGTACATATTGGATGGTGGTCGCTGTGTTGTTGTAACTTGAGGTCTTCCCATTGTAGATGCAGTCTGTGCAGCCGAGGTTATAGGTGCACTAGATATTGAGTTTCCCATATTACATGGAACACTTGCTGATGATGGTGCATTTCGGGCTTTGATAACTGCCTGATGCAGAGTTGGACCCAAAAAGCCGAATTCACTTCTATTAACATAAACATTTGAATTACGAAATCGACGATAAACAAAAAATCTTACTTGTATTCTTCTAAGACATCAGGTGGATTGCGCATTGCCTTCAGTACAGGGGCACAACATTTCTGAAGCATTGCCCTTATGTGACCCGCCGCTATTTTATCTGTGTTACTCAACGCAGTACCTTGCAAATGCACTTCGATTCGTTCCGATATAAACTTCAATCTTGGCACAATAAAAACTTTAATAACTTCACCACCTAGCTCCGATAGACCAGCAATAGCTCCATACAACGAGGAGAGATGAGTTTTATCATTTTGGAGGGCTTTGCTAAATATTCTGCAATTTAAATTACATACATATGTACGTTATCTGAAAACAGTAAAATTTGAAAGCTAATAATATACCTTGTCACCCTTGTCTGAAGATTGTTAGTAGAAGTGTTAAAATTTTTGCAAATTTGAGCCATTAACCGGGCGGCGAAATCCCTAAGTGCCCAGTGATTATCGAGCTCAGGTCTCATACAGAGTTGTTTTGATACAATACATGTCGAAACAGAAGGAATTAACTCGTGGAGCTAAATGAAAACAATTACCAATTAATGAATCCTTAAATATTAATATATGCTTTACATATTTTTCCAAGTACAATGACGGGTTGTCCAGTAGAGCCTTAACCATTCTCATTAAATAGATGAGTAGAGCCAAATTATTTTGAACCACATTGACTTTAACACCCTCAGCAATAAATGTACACATTCTTGGAAGCATTTCATGTAGGCCCGGATCGGAAGCTAAACTTTGCAGAGCTTCTCCTCGTCTTGGTTCATCTGCTCCCACACAAGCTTCGGTTATTTCCTTGTAGTAAAGTTGTTGTTCCACAGATAACTCATGCGTAGCCAACTGTTTTACGTGAACAGTTTCCACATTCTTTAACTTGTGTATCTTTCCTGTAGCAGGCTTTCCTGCAGTGTCTTTCGTCACTCCTTGTTCTAGTTTCACAACGGGATTAACAGAGTCGAGTGCTTGCGAGTCCTTTGAAAGAGGCGGCGGATTCTCAGGAATTGTAGGTTGTATTCCATCAACACACAACCAATGCGAACGTAGGGTAATATCCAGAGGAATCTTAGGCGCCCCAGCCTGGACGATTTCGTTTAGATCCATCTCTTTATCCTCGACAAAGTGCAGTTCCCTTCCTCCCCCAGACGCAAAACGGAATGGGATAAAGTCGTTGGATGTGAATCCGTACTGAGGCTCAATATTGCGTACTTTGATTGCATTATCGATGTCGCTAAGGCTAAGCTTTTCCCGCTTTGCATGATGCATGAACTTGGCTGCGTCTTGGACTATCTTTTTTAATTTAAAGGAGACGTCGTCGGCGAGCTCTTTGGCGGCATCGTCTGGCAGAAATCCTACCCCTATACTTTCGGCAATAACTTTTATTGATTCGGCTGATAGGGTAGTACCATATAACATATTGGATCCACTCATTCTGCCTGCTAATTCAATTCAAACTTATATTTTAATATTAAAAACTGCTAACAACAAAAAAAAACAACAAAATACAATATTCGCTGTCAAGTGCTGCGTGACTCAGAAAAGTATGTTCGCTTTACTTGGTCGCTGATGAGGGTGTGTTGGATTGAACATTGGAAAGTATTGGGTGTGAATTGTGTACGTCCCTACTCAGCTCTATTGCACTGAATTGTTTTCACTCCAAGACAATTCAATCAAAAGTTGTGTATTATCTTTTTTAAACTTTTTTTTTATAACTTTTTCTTGTATATAATAACTTTTATATTATTTAGCACAGAGGATGGTGAAACGTTATATGTCAAAAATAAGTAGATTTCATGATCACGGTGGATAACTTGAACTGCTTATAACTTTATCAATAAAATTTTCCTATCCAAATATTTTGTTTGTGTGTTTAATATCCTATTTCACACTAAAAAAAATTATTTATATATATATATATATTTTTTGCCAGTAGCCATAATGGAAAGCGGCCCCTGTTAGTTTATTGCAAATGTTTAAAATTTTAAATTGTTTTCTTAAGTGGCAAGCACACGATACAACTGTTGTACCAACGGTTTGAAAGCTTTGGTTTTTCTATTTGATAATTGTATCGTGTGTATCCACACAACCGACCGTTGTACCGATATCGTATGGTCACATGGTCTTGACTGCACAACCGCTGTCACATGCACAGATTGTATGGAAATTATATGGTGTGTATGTGTAAAATGATAAAGTGTCTGGTTGTATGCACATCGAGCGCAGATTGTTTATTGTGTGTGCTGCATACAATAGTTGGGCCGATGTCGATACCTGCGACGGTTGTATCGTGTATTTCCCACTTTAGTATATTCTTAGTATACAATAGCTTACTTTGAGCTGAATAGTGCGTTAACAATGTACGCTCTGTTTATAGTAAAGGCAGAACTATATAGTCGGAAGTAATTGGAAGCTAATGTCATAATTCTGCGTTAAGTTTCCTTCAATACTGACAATTGCTAAAGTAGCCCATAATAGGCGTATGTGTTCGGAAGCAATTGTGTGGTTCATAGCCATTTACAGCTGTTTAACTGTCAAGTTTTCGTATGAAAGAGCGAACGGATTCGATTTTTCGTAAGTGACCAAAAGTGAACGAAAGCTTAACGAATCGAAGCAAAAAGCCATTACGGTCACACAATAAAAATTCTTTGCATTCGCACTGTGGTCGTACGAAACCGTTCTTCTATTACAGTTTAGCCTTAAGGCGTTACCTGCCCTAAAGTTTAGAAAAAAAAAATACAATAAAGATTGCTGCATTGGAATTGCACAATTACGATAGAAAATTAGCAAACAAATAATCGAAAGCTTTGGCATCTAATGCAATTATTGTAGTGTTTAATATAATAATAATAATTAGCAAACAAATAAGTATTCAACAAAACTTGTTCATAAAAACCGAAGTTAAATATAGGAGAACAAAAAGTGAATGATTAAAAGTTTGAGGAAAAACTTGCGGTCCAAAGTAATTTTCACTGCCTTGCTAAAATTTAACTTTCGATAAATTTTTGATCGGGAGTGAAATATTCGCTCGAATAGCGTATATATGAACGCAGCATATTATCTACATATTATTGTGAGCAGGCCTTTCGGTTCAAGTTCGGTGCGGTTATTGCTTGAAATTTGACAGCCAAGCATTTGTCTTCTAATGGGAATGGAAATGGAATCGAACGCATTTCAGCGCCAGACCGTCAACGTTCCATCATAATTGATGGGGCAGTTGTGTGTAATTGTTTTTTTTTATTTTTTATTTTGTAAGCAGTTTTGTTAACAGTTTTCCATTCGTTTGCCCATTTAGCAACTAGAGAAATAAAAAAACTACTTAAATATTTCAATCTCAATACATATTTAGTTTAAAGTTAGTTGAATGGCACATAAAAGAAAGTGCTAGTGCTACGAGAAATATTTTTGTCGACGCTCATAAAACGGCGCCATTTTAGAATGTGAATAATAAAAATTAGATAAAAACATTTTTGCTTTCGTAAGTTTTGTAAACAAACCTTATTTAATTGTTTATTTTATTAATTAAAAAGTAGTTTCGATAAATCGGAAAAAAAAAAAATTTCGCTTATGTGGTCATCGCTGGTTCAGAATTCATTGACTTTGTAAAACTTGACCTACATAAGAAATCGTGTAGCATATAAACCCGAAAGAAATGTTTATGCAAAGTATTGGTGCGTACAAAAGGTCTGGTTTTCCAAAAAGTTGAAATATGAGGATAAACTAAAATCCTATGATGCCAATACTGAGGCGGGGGTGCTCATACCAACAATTGGCAATGCGACATGCTGGTGGTTTAGTTATTTTATTATGTAAATGTTAAATATATTTCACTAAAGTATTACAGAGCAAATTGAATTTTCGAATACTACCCAAATTTCGTGTATTTATCAAGGCGAGGAAGTTCGCACAGAATTGATGTGATAGGCATTACCTTTACACTGGGCTATACTATAAGTACGCAAACATTTGGAATGTGGTACATTGTATAGATGAAGATCACAAGCAAAGTTTCGAAAGTGATTTGCAAGACCTATTGGTTATACTTAAGTAAAATTTAATAATCTGGGTTGGCGTAAAACAACGTATGATTGGTTAAAGGTATAACCCATATAGGTTACCCAAACCAGTTTTCTAAATATTTCAGACTACTGCGTATAAGGCACAACTCGGTCGTATGTACTTGCGCCTGTATGGTATTCGTTTACAAATGACTTTGATTGAAAGATTTAAAAAAGTAGAAAAATGGCAAAAATTCAGTAAAAAGTATTTTTGAGAGTTTGGTACGCTTTAAATATTGGTTTCCAAAGATACTATCTGAAAAAATACACATTCGATAAGTGATGTACGGCATCTGAAACAATTTTTTTTGTATTTTAAATCGATCTTAAGTACTGTTAATCTTGGAGCTAGGGTAAGAATTCCGATTTCGTCTCGGGTTATAACCCCAGACCTCAGATATGGAGTTTGAAGCAAATTTGCCTAGCCATTTAGGTAGCAATACGATGACAGACAGACGGTAATATTTTAGGGACTCACTATAAAAGTAATACGTCACCCTAATAAAAAATCCTTGTTACTGGCATTTTGGCGGGAAATTACATTTTAATGGCATATGGTTCAAATACAATACATACATTACATTCATATGTACGTTTGTAGGTCTCGTGAATATCTTCTTATCTGAACTATTTTATTTCAAAAGCAAATTATTTACATGTTATCCAAGTTGTAAACGTTTTACATGGAGAAAGAAGACGTTTCTACTTGTGTTAGAAAATGTTCACGAAGACAGTACTAAAATGCATTAGTAAATGGGCTATTAAATTAATGAAGTTAATTTTGGCCAATATTGTATTTGTTATTTTTAGGGACTCAAAAATATGAAACATAAAAACCAAAATGAAACAAAGGTTATGGGTCAGAAAGCATCACAGTCGAGTGAAAACGAAGTATGAAAATTTGTTATATTCGTAATTAATATATCCCTCTACTATAATAAACTATAATATATTCTGCACAGGAATCAGATTGCACGGGTACGGAAACAAGTTCAATGTCGGAAAATGTCCACAAGAAAAGTCGGAAAAATGCCACGCAGTTCAGTGTTATGAGGTAGTAGAATGCAGACTTTATGTTTAAAATTTTGTTTGCAATATATAGTCTAATTTAGGTCTGATACTGATGGTCTGCGTATGAAAATATCGGCGATTCGACGAAAAACAAGTGACTCGAAACAAGGCGACGTCAAGAAATGCTCAGATAACAATAATTTCGACACAATAAAGGTAAAATTCAAAGGAGGTCAGTCAAAGACGACAAAGGATAGCATGTCAGCGCCATCAACAACAGCACCGACAACTGGTGCCTCAACAGTGTTAACAGGAAAGTCGTGCTGTTCCGTATTCATTGACGAGAGCGACTCACGATCAGAGGCTAGTAATAACGGAAAAATTAAGAAGATCAAATTCAAACGGAGAAAAGTAAGCACATTATATTTTAAATCCATTTGATTCAATCTAACAAATTTTTTTATTAAAATAAAGGCAGCTAAATTGAACGAAATAAAATCACATTTGGCGGTGGAGACTACAAACAAATCTCAAACTTACTGCACTGACGAAAATAATAAGAATATAAATGAGATTAAAGAGCGGCCTTTAGCTGGTTTAAATCAGCCACAAGTTCTTCCAGATGACAACATTGGCCTTTCGTCCAGCGACAATGAATTGCCGGCATTAGTGAATGCAGCTATTAAATGTGTTGAGAGTGATTCTGACTCTCACTCAATATGTACTCAACCAAAAATCCAATATACTTCTACGCTGTTGCAAGATTTTATGGAAAAAACTCAAATGTTGTCGGCATGTGTGGACAAGGCAAAGCAAAATGTTGAAACACCCACTGTGTCAATAAGCGCAAATCCCCTAAATGGAGATGTGCCACTTAAAAAGAAGCGTGGTCGACCAAAGAAACTTTCCAATGTGGTTGTTGTTAATGAATCTGCTGATTCGGGAGTGGTATCGTCAACTGCTCAAAGCACTTCCCCATCTCCAAAGATTCAAATTGAGCGATCTCGGTCGCAGGCGAGGCTAGAACGAGTAAGACCCACTTCATCTCCGGCGAAAATCGACATTGTTAATCTAGACAAGAGAATGTACGCAATGAACGAGCGTGTTCTCTACCCGCCTCCGAGGAGCAAGTTACGAAAGCAATCAGCAGCCGTAAAACAAGTTCATATTGCCTCTACGAGCAGTAACAATAGATCGTCACCAAGTAAAACTAATAAGGAAGATATGCTTGATCCGGTTTGGCGAAAAATTGACGTCAATTCAAAATTTCGAAGACCCAGTGTTAGCGGCTATAAAAGTGACGGCGTTGGTGGCTCTACCACTATTTGTAGCAAAATTTTAACAGCCAAAAGTGGTTATGCCAGCGATTATGGCGTGAGAAACAACCATTACTCTGGATATAAGAGTGATGCTAGTGCCAAGAGCCGCTGCAGCATGAGAAGCTGTTACAGTCGTGTTAGCAGAGCCAAAAGCTGTGATGGGAAACATCGGACGAAATTCCGGCGAAAACGCAGACCCACCATAAACCATTCGAAATCAGTAGGCAACTTAAACGAACAAGACATTCTGCAACTAGCTGGTCTCAGTCTCGGTCAGAGTAGTGAAGAGAGCAGCGGGTCTGCAGTATGCAAACCAAAGATTTTAGTAGAAGAGGCTGAGGCATCGAACGTGTATAAGAAATATGGCGAAATCAATCGCTACATCACTACTGGTGAGTATTTCGGAAGAAGCAAAGCCACCAGTTTTTCAGGAACCAAGCATTTCGAAATCAATAATGCCGATCAAGATCATCAGGACTCATTTACTTTCTTGGGTTCGATGGGTACCAAATTGTATGCTCGTTCAAGAAAAGGTTCAGTGACCGCCGCAGAGCTGCCACTGCAATTGAATTCATCCCGCAAACTTAAATCGCGACGTTCATCCGTTGCCAGCTTTTGTAGCAGCAGTTTCTACTCAGGAGTATCAAAGTCGAAGAAACGTCGCCGAAGAAAAAGCATGAAATTTGGTTGCAGTAAGATGGTCGTCGTTGATTCAAAGTTATTGACTGAAATCGAAATTATAACAAATTCGTTTCCTACTATGTGCCGTATTCATTGTGATAAACAGGTTAGTGGTACTTATGTAAAAGAGAAAATTTCAAGTGAACGTGCTGCTCCACAGAAATCAATCTACCAAATTAAGAGAAATCTCAAAAAGCGGAAGCTAAGTGAAAATGTTGATTTTGTTCTGTCTAATGGCATTAACATAACGGGAAGTACAACAGGTAAGCGACGTCACAAAAAAACGTGCAGTTCAAGTCCCGACGATCACAAATTACCTCTAAAGAAGAGGCATTATCTGTTGACGCCAGGAGAAAAAACTGAGAAAGCTCATGTAGTAGGTTATGTTACGGAAACTTTGAAATCTCAAAAAGAGAGCATGGAACCCAAGATGAGTAGCCACATGCAGAAACCGAATGCAAGATATGTTTCAACAAGAGCAGCAATTACACCCAAGAAACGTCATCTGCTGCAGACAAGTGTCTCAGAGGGAAGTAGTAACTCACCAAATTGCTTGAATGATACCAAATTGTCTGCAGTTAAAAGTATAGCGGCCGAAAGCATCCCTCCAGAAATAGTAAACAACAAGAAACGTAATAGATTGGAGGGGCTTGTGTCGAAAATTGCCAACGGGAGTGGCAATACCTCTAGTGAATTGGCAATTACTTCAGTACCAGCTACTGATAAAGATCAAAGTGTTACTTTGCCGTTGTGTACTGAATCCTCGTATCCACCACCGGGTATATTTGAACCATCTGTCGAATTAGAGATTCAAATTCCCATGACGAAATTAGGCGAAACATCAGTTATAACAAAATCAGAGGTTGAGTCACCTTTGGATCTGTTAGATTTACATAATAAAACATTTCCAGAGAGTGTTTCCAACACCAAAGTAGAGCGTGTGGTTGAGTCTTTGCTCAATAAGACTGGTGGTAATCTTATCTTAAAGCGAAAACGGAAGAAGATCAACAGAACGGGTTTTCCGAATGTTAGACGAAAAAAAAGGAAGGTCAGTGAGATGTCCACAGCACTTGAATCTGATAGGAAATCTGAAGCAGATTCAAAAGCCGAAGCGGTTTGTGACCGTGTTCCTCATGTAGGTGAAACTAGCGATACTTTCTTGGAGCGAAATCGTACCCCGAGGTTGTCAGTTGTAAGTCTGGAACGTTTGCAGGGCACTGCCAAAACGCAAATGTCCCCTAATAGAAATCGTTTCACCAAAGTGGCAGGAGCAAGTAAGAATAAAAAAGGATCAGTACCCTTTGAAGTCCACAAAGTGAGCTCAACGAAACAGGTTGCAAAACCTCTATCTAAAAAGAAGGGAACCGTTGTTGGTACTAAGGAGCCATTGAGGATTGCAGTAAATCCTCTTCTACATATCACCTTTCCTACATGTAAAATTCGTCTCAAGCGCCGTTTGGCAGCTTCTATTATAAATAAAAGCTTTTCCACTGGATCGCTGAAAGATGACGATAAGGAGACGGCAGCAATAGAGAACCAAAAGCAACTACTTCCACGACGAGCAATTGGACTCGTGAAAAAAACAGAGTCCGAAGCTGTTGACTTTTTGGAGCAAGAGCCATTACCCGCTGCGTTTTGTGATGTTGTCAACGCAATCGATTCCGAGTCGTCGTCGTCAGCATCTGTGCTTAGCGAGGACAGCAAGTCAACCAATCGAAAGCAGAGGTGGAAAAAGAACTATCTTGTCGCTGGTCTTTTGTCTGAATATTACAAAGTGAATATCGACAATGCGAGCCGAAAGAAAACGATCCCCAATCAAAGTAAGGAAAACAACAACGAATCTGTGTTGCCTTTATGTGGGTCTCTTTTGTCTCCACCCCCATATTGTGAGAAATTTTTCCGCCGAACAGAAGTTGATTTTCAACTTCCCTACGATATATGGTGGGCGTACACCAACGATAAGTTGCCAACCAGAGTCACAGTGCCAAGTTGGAATTATAGGAAGATTCGAACAAACGTTTATCGTTGTGCCGAAGTCAGACCGAATACTGCCAATATTGACCGGCCCACTTGTAACTGCAAACCGGATGTGGGCTGCGGTGATGATTGTTTAAATCGCATGGTTTATACAGAGTGCTATCCATCTAGCTGTCCAACTAGGGAGAAATGTCAAAATCAGAAAATTCAGCGGCATGAGGTTGCTCCAGGTGTAGAACGCTTTATGACTGAAAATAAGGGCTGGGGAGTGCGAACCAAATTACCAATAAAGAAAGGAACATATATCCTAGAGTATGTTGGCGAAGTTGTGACAGAAAAAGAATTCAAAGAACGTATGGCCACGCTTTACGCTAACGATACACATCACTACTGCCTGCACTTAGATGGCGGGCTAGTTATAGATGGCCATCGAATGGGTAGCGATGGACGGTTTGTAAATCATTCTTGTTCCCCGAATTGTGAAATGCAAAAGTGGTCAGTTAATGGTCTCTCGCGAATGGCTTTGTTTGCTGCGCGGAACATTGAAGCAGGCGAAGAAATAAGTTACGATTATAACTTCTCGCTTTTTAATCCCTCGGAGGGGCAGGAATGTCGTTGTAATACTCCTCAATGCCGTGGTGTGATTGGTGGGAAATCTCAGCGTATAAAGCCTCTACTGGAACCCCCTAAGCTGGTTGATCCCGCTGCAGGAGTTAATAATGGTCGACGGAATGGACGGCAGCGAAAAAGGCAAGGGTCAGCACGCAAAGACATTGCTCGTCTTCAGTCGAAAGATATTGTAATGACTCAGTTGTTACAACAGCTGTCTGAGAAGGACAAGAGATTGATAAGATCACAAAGATTATTCCTGATCAGAAATTTTGAAAAGGTAACTTACATATATACCTTTAAAAGTTGATCTTGAATCTTCTCATATTGCAATTAAAAATTTACAGGTTCGTCGGATAAGGTCTAAAGGTGTGTCACCTGAACCAACCAAAATTGAACAAGTTTCTCCAGCTACAGTTCAGAGAAGGCCATCGACGCCGTCTTCCCTTGCTGCGCAAATATCGGCACTACGTTCCCCAAGAAATATTCAAACGCGTGGCTTAACACAAGCTGTTCACGATCCAGAGGTTGAAAAGATGGCCAAAATGGCAGTAGTTTTCAGGAGTGTGTGTTCAGCGTTGGAGGCTATAAGAGGTACAACTCATGGATATTGACAATATTAAACTGTATTTTTAATTATTTATTTTTTTCAGACGATACTGACAAACCTCAAATTATAAAGCTTTTTTCTAACACAATCAAAAGGAAAGGAAAGCAGGCTAAACAACAAGGAAATGTAAATAAACGTAAATTCATCGAGTTTTCCACCATCCAGATTAATGTTGAAAAAGGCTTCTACAAAGACCCTATTGAGTTCGATGAAGATATGGACAATTTACTAACAGTAGCGAGAGATCTTAACAAAGATAATGCGGAGAAACTCGAAATAATAAAGAAACTGAATGAACTATACACAAAAAAGAAACACGAGGTGTACGATCAACTGGCAGAACTAGTGGTCGATAAAAGCAGTCTTAAAAAGTTCCGGGTTGAAATACCACCATCAGGCGTTGTCAGTAAGAATTTTTCAGCTAAGTCCAAACAGGCGAAATCATCAGTAGAGGACATAATTGGCTGTATATGTGGTTTGTTTAAAGATGAGGGTCTTATGATACAGTGCGCCCACTGCATGGTTTGGCAGCATACTGAATGTACAAAAGCTGATGTGAATGCAGACAGCTATTTGTGTGAGAGGTGTGAACCACGAATTGTCAGTCGGGAGATACCTTTAGATGACTTCACTGACGATGGCTATAGATACTACCTGTCTTTAATGCGTGGCGATTTACAAATTCGGCAGGGCGACACAGTATATGTCCTCCGTGATATTCCCATCAAGGACGAAAAGGGTAACATATGCTCAACTAAAAAGCACACGTACGAGACAATTGGCGAAATAGACTATTCTGAATGTGATATATTCCGTGTGGAGAGATTGTGGAAAGACAAAAACGGAAAGAGGGTTATCTTCGGTCATCACTTCCTTCGCCCTCATGAAACTTTCCATGAACCTTCGAGGCGCTTTTACCCTAATGAGGTTGTTCGGGTTCCTCTATACGAGGTTGTGCCAATTGAGTTAGTAATTGGTCGATGTTGGGTGTTAGACCGCACAACCTTCTGCAAGGGTAGGCCAGCTGATTGTATTGCTGAGGAGCACGTATTTATTTGTGAGCTAAGAGTTGACAAATCTGCGCGATTTTTCTCTAAGGCAAAGGTCAATTGGCCAACGTGCACGAAAAATTATGCATTCAAAAAATTTGAAGAAAAGTTGAAAGTCTCCAAAACATATGCGGTAAATGAAATATTTTAGATTTGAACTTGTTAATTTGTTTTACATTTTATTATCTCTTCCAGCCACATGATGTTGATCCTTCTTTGCTCAAACCAAGAAGGCAAAAAACGGAACAGGCTGAAAGTTCATTGGTAACGATACAGAAATCAACTCTTGTATCATCCACAAAGAAATCAATTGTAAATTCGGTACAAAGAAATAAAATAATTCTGCCTCTTAGAGTAAGTTAAATATTTTCTACAATTATTTTACTTTAAAATTTTTTATTTTTTTTTTTAATTTCATCCAGACAAGGAAACAGAAGCGAAACCATCTCGAAATAGTGTTGGCAGCTATAAAAAAGTTAAAATCGAAGAATACTCATATGCATGAAAGCGTTCTAGATGTATCATACTTACTCTCGGGCCGCGGAGCAAGGCAGCGTAAATCGATTGCGGCAAATGTGCCTACGTAGTCAATAAAATTAAGGAATTTATCATGCTTAGCTTAGAGCGGTTGCAATAACTGACTCTAATATTTAAATGAAGTTGAAACACTGCAACACGCACCCGAATTATATTCTATTATACATTTTTAATTATTTTTATTGTTTACAATTTCACTATGTTATTAATTTATTTAACTAAAGCAAAGGAACACATTTAGATAATTTTTATTTAACAATATAATTGCATCATATTGTTTTTGAATTGATTGAAATATTGGATCATTTGATTTTTTTTAATAACTTATTCTTATATGGCATGCCTTTTGTTAAATACATAAACTAATTTATTTGGTTACGCATACACCACTTTAAAAATAAAATATATTTTTTTTAATAATGGTTTGAATTGTTTTTATTCACTGCCGCATTAGTTTGCTGCGCCAAAATATTTCTTCATAGAGATAATAAATTTCATCGAGGTAATTAATCTTCGAGTCTGTGAAGATTTTCGATCTAATTCAATCGCATAAATCTTGGAAACGGTTTAAGATTAATTACTAAGAATTCAACGAGTCGATTTATTGACATAATGATGCGAGCTCAATACAATTTAACAGTTCGTAAATACTGCTATTAATACCGCTGTAGCTACAGCGCATTGCGTTCCCGGCAGTTAAGCTCCGTTCAGACGATTGTCAGATCTTACAATATTGTCATGCAATTAGCTGCCCTGCCGATGATCTGACAATCACCCCGATTACCGTGGGCGTTTTACGCTTTTCGACAATTGTCGTTTTATTCATAGCTACGACTTGCTGACTGTTAAACGTCACTTAGCATTGTCTTTGTCATGTAGAATACTATTACAACTCTTTCACATTGAAAAAGTTATGAAAAAATGAATTTGTGCTACATCTGAGGAATAAAACGACAATCGTCGAAAAGCGTAAAACGCCAACGGTAATCAGGGTGAATGACAAATTATCTTTCAACGTTAAATTGTCAATTCACACAGTTGTCAGATTTTGTCCCAATTTCTGACATTTTTATTGTCAGACGGCTAACAATGGCTGCATTCACGTGTACACAACAGTTGTAAAATCTTCGCTACATTTCCATGAATGGATTGCTACTTTTGTCGGTGCTGTCTATGTGATAGCGGCACTCATTTTTAAGTTTTCAGCTCTACGTCGATAAGTCAAGCACAAAATTGCCGCGGAAAAACTAGTTGAGTAAAGGTAGCGTACAAATTTTTCGATACATAAAATGGCGACCGCTCAATCAACTATGTGATAGCGGCACTCATTTTTAAGTTTTCAGCTCTACGTCGATAAGTCAAGCACAAAATTGCCGCGGAAAAACTAGTTGAGTAAAGGTAGCGTACAAATTTTTCGATACATAAAATGGCGACCGCTCAATCAACATGTTGAGTGAGCGGTGCCATTCAGTTGAAAAATTACAACTGTTGTGTACACGTGAATGCAACCAATGCTTTCTGTGGTAATGTTGTCAGACTACAGTTCTTACGGTTGGTTGATGACTGCTCACAAAAAATCGGCAGATCAGTTGTCAGACTTTGTAAGACTCATAGTATAAGACCTTTTTTTCCGTGCTACATTGAATTGAAAAATCTGAAAATTTTTCAAATATAAATCAAAATGGAACAAAAAGATGCACTTGCGATAATTGTGGTCGTGTACGTATTGAAAAGAAGCAGCGAGGAGGAAGACGAATTGTCACCCAAATATCGAACGAAGGCCTATGAAATTATTGCCAATTGCATGGAAATAGTTAGTTGGGTAGATTGTCGTACTTTATTTGTTTCCAAAAACATCATCGGCTTGAAATATTTCTAGGTAATCGGAATTAATTCGTTGGTTATACTCGTTTGGGGTATTTATCCAACGTAATGCGGAGATTCATCTATTTACCCTTATCATCGTTGAGGCCCATATGGATGGCGTCCGCAATTTTCTGCCATAGGTACTTTGTACACATTGACGTATTAAATATGGACTGCTAGTAAAATGTCACTTTCATACTATGTCAGCAGAAAAATGTGTTCCAACATCTCCAGCGCCATTGTTTCAGTTTGGTATTAAACAGAAACGAAATATCCGACATCATAGATATCCGCCATAGAAACTTGCGCCATCTGTGTTTGTTCAAGTGTAGTTGCTGTGATAAACTGTTAACATTCAAATAGTTTCAATATTCGTTGCCATGCACACGATTGGTAGATGCCTGATAATTTCGTTGTTAGATGGCGCTCAGACAATGATCTGACAATGCTTTTCTGACAACCTTGTTAGATTAAAATCAAATTGTGCTACTTGTTATTATGTTTAAAGAAAGAGTAGTTCATATGTTAATGTAGGGACTAAAAACGATCAGTCTTTTTTATTAGATTTCCTTATACAGCCTCTATTCGGTTGTTTAGTTAGACAGCGTATAAGCATCTAAGCAGCCTCCATGCAGGGTCTTGGAAATTTTAGTTTATAATCTGTGTGTTAACGCAAGGTTTGTGTAGAAATAAGTATGTAAATATCTTAACCAAACTTATACAAAAAACAGAATTCTTTTACGTTTATCTGCCAAGACGAAAACCAGCTGTTTGAAAGATATTTTTTTTGCAAACAAAAATTCAATTGCCGTAAAAGTGAAACGGAGAAGACAATAAATATAGAAATTAATTGACTTGTAGAATTATTAACTCAATTGCAGTTGATTGAGGAAACAGAACAGCGCATTTGAAGTCACATTTATCTCTGGCAAAGCAGACAACTTAAGCTTACAATCATGAGGAGATTATTATACATGTAAATAGTGAAAAAGTGTTATTTCAATTGAGAAGCTGTCCCCAATGACTTCTATCGTAGCTGAATAGGATCAAAAAACTATTTTTGAATATAAAATCATATATTTTTTCTTACTTCAGTTGGTATTTCTGGAGGGCGGAACATTTTATTTTACAGGTCAACATTGAAAGCTAAAAGAGCGTAAACAAAAATGTAGTATTTCACCGAGAAATGGAAATGCCATAAGTTTCACTGCAAGTCTGCATGAAGTTTCTACAACTTATTTTTGGACTACGATTTTGTTGTTTGTAATTTGATAATAATTTGGTTTTTAATTTTAAATAACACAAATGTGAAATAACAAAAAAAAAAAAAACTTAAAATGCCACGAATTCAGTTTAATAAATACAAGTGCGCAAAAGTACAATACAAAGCGGGAAACGTGTCCAACGTATACGTACCCTATAATAAAATACTCGAAAAACATTGTCCCGGCGTTTGACACATGTCAACATTTGTAACCACATAGCCAACAAAAGTCATTCAAGAATATATCCATCCATCCACAAATTCACTTACAGGTGGAACTTGTAATTTCTTTTCGTAACTCAACCCGTACTGCAAATAATTTATTGAAAATCATAAATAAATCGAGAGTTTAAAGTCGCCTGGAAAACTGTACTCATTAACTTCCAACAAAATGAGTGTTTTTACTGATATCTTGCGACGAGAATTTCCCGCAATGGACGATGAATTAAAAGGCTATGTAGAAGGTAAAAAATATTATTTTAATTTAATATATTAAATAAATCAAGTTCAAATATAGGCGTGCTTTGTGGCAGTCTCGATGACTTTGAAAGCTGCGATGATATCTACGAAGCCGTCGGGGATATTCTACAGAGTATTAATTCAGAGAAAACAGAAGACAATATAAGGTGAGCATGAGGAGGAGAGTTTTCGCGAAATAAGTGATTTTTATAACTAAAAACGTGCACAATTTATTAAGTAAAAGATCGGTCATTAGTCTGCTCAATCGGCCTCGTAGAAATAATAGAATAATCGCGTGGAAATAATGTGACTTGTCCGGTTGGTCATAAGAGATACCAGTCGTAAGTCGATGTGCAGCATAACTTTGTCTGCCTAATGCGTTAGTCTTGCTAAAGCGATCGCAGATCAGCATTGTTGGCAGTGTCCTTAAATGATATTGCTCGATAGGCCTAAATGCCAAAAGATTGGGCTTCTTTTGGAACGATTTCTGCTGGAACCGCTGGGGCGGAGAGCTGGAGGAAGAAACTATAGTCCGTTTCTTTAGTATCTGTTCGGCCGTAGCAGATTTCACAGTGCTACCCTTGTACTTATATATAATATCTCACCGCATTTTTTACAGAGATCTTTGTCATCAATTCTTCAATATCATCAAATTAAAATCATCGAATGAGACTAAGAAGGTTCTTAACGCACCGGTGAATATAGCTGAAATGGCTGCAACAATGGAAGCAAACGATAAAGATGTTCAAAGTATATGGGTCGTGAACAAGGATGCCGGGAATGTAATAGCTTAAAAAATGTTACCTCTAAATTATATTGATCAATTCATTCACAATATTTAGAAAGTAGATTCGAAGAAACTGGAAAAAGCCGAAGCAAAATTGCAGCAGAAACTTGAAAAGCGACAATTGGATACCAACAAAACTTCCCAACCATCTCAGGTCAAGCTTCAGACAGCAACTGCATCACAGGTGATCAGTAAAAAGAGCAATAAAATGGAGCAGAAAGGAACTAACCGCTCAATGGATATTAAAATCGAAAACTTTGATCTGGCCTTCGGCGATAAGTATGTAACAAAATTATTTTGTTTTCCTCGTTTTTAAAAGACATTGAATTTGGTGTGCAGGGTACTTTTACAGAATGCTGATCTGCTTCTCTCATTTGGAAGAAGGTACGGTCTGGTTGGTCGTAACGGCTTGGGTAAAACAACTCTTTTGCGAATGATATCGGACCGTCAATTAGCCATCCCAAGCCACATTTCAGTCCTGCACGTTGAACAGGAAGTAGTTGGTGATGATACTCCAGCTGTGGACAGTGTTCTAGAATGCGATTATGAGCGCACAAGGCTTTTGGCGAGGGAAAAAGAGATCATTGGAGCGTTAAATAGCGGTATACAAGATGCGGAATTAAGTGCAGAGTTGAGCGAAGTCTACATACAGCTGCAGAATATCGAAGCCGATAAAGCAGTTTCAAAAGCATCAGTTATTCTTAAGGGCTTAGGCTTCACGAGCGAAATGCAGGCCAATCCGACGAAGTCATTCTCTGGAGGATGGCGCATGCGTCTGGCGCTTGCTCGCGCACTGTTCTCTCGACCCGATTTATTACTACTTGATGAACCAACCAATATGTTGGACATAAAGGCGATTATTTGGCTTGAAAATTACTTACAGACGTGGCCGACGACACTACTTGTTGTTTCACACGACCGAAACTTCTTGGATACTGTACCCACGGATATAATACATTTGCATTCCCAAATCTTGGATGTTTATAAGGGCAACTATGAACAGTTTGAAAAGACCAAAAATGAGAAGTTGAAGGCGCAGAGAAGAGAGTATGAGGCCCAAATGGCACATAGGTCACATGTTCAAGAATTTATTGATCGCTTTCGCTACAACGCTAACCGTGCTTCTTCAGTGCAATCCAAAATTAAGATGCTTGAAAAACTGTAAGATTAACATATATTTTCTTTCTAAAAATATATTTAAACCGTTTTGACCGCTTTAGACCAGAATTGAAACCAGTAGAGAAGGAAATAGAGGTGAAGCTGAAGTTCCCGGAAGTTGAACCACTTAATCCGCCCGTACTTGCTTTGTCGGATATCGAATTTCGTTACAATGACAGCGACATTTTGCCAGTTTTTTCTCATGTGAATTTGTCTGCGAATTCGGATTCCCGAATATGTATAGTAAGTAGTGCAATAATTAATTTGATATGATTAATAATAAAAATGTGATATTATGTAGGTGGGAGAAAATGGTGCCGGTAAGTCGACGCTTTTGAAGATTATCGTGGGACAACTCAGTACGATACATGGATCTATAGTTATGCATCGTGGTCTGCGGATAGGTTATTTTGCTCAGCATCACGTTGATCATCTAAATATGAACGTGACGTGCGTAGGGGTGTTGGAAGAGTTATTCTCAGGCAAGCCAGATGAGGAATACCGGCGCCAGCTTGGTAGTTTTGGAATATCTGGGACTTTGGCTCTGCAGAGCATAGCAAGTTTGTCTGGAGGTCAGAAGTCCAGGGTCGCTCTGGCAAAAATGTGCATGGGTAAGTAGTAAAGTAAACTTGATGATGACAACTTAGTATTTATTTTGTTTGTAGCTGAACCTAACTTCCTAGTTCTCGATGAACCTACGAATCACTTGGATATTGAGACAATTGATGCCCTTGGAAAAGCTATCAATGCCTTCGGGGTACTATACACTGTTATATTCGGTATGAACGCCTTGTATAAGAATTTCGTTCTAGGGTGGAGTTATACTAGTTTCTCATGATGAACGGTTGATAAAAGTGGTCTGTAAGGAGCTATGGGTATGTGGCAACAGGACTGTGCAAGCGATTGAAGGCGGCCTCGATGAATACAAGCGTGAGGTATACAAAGAGATTGAAGCGAACAGCTAAAGCAGTTCAACCTAAAGAAAATCATATAAAATGCTCTCAGACACCATTTGTATAATTTATTTTGAAAGATTTGTCTGTAAGTTAATAAATCTCTACCTTCGAAAAAAAAACAACATAATATACCTTAGTATCTATATACCCCATAAGTGCGAATGTTTATTTCGACAGAGAACATTTCATTTGACAATTATTCAAATCATTCTTAAATCAGTGTTAGGAAAACGTTATTAATCCACTCGTCCAGTTCGACTTTAAATCTTGCAAATTCCAATGACACCGCACCCAATACGAGCACCGGCATTACCAGTCGACTTGCTCAATTCGTGACCTCCTTTTCCCAGGTCATCGGGGTCAGCGTGTACAACGATTGTCCGTCCTACAATGCTGTTTTGACCGAACAGTGTAATCAGTTTATCAGTGATGTCAACCTAGAATAAAAGTTAGAAAGTGTTTCGCACTAAATCAATTCGCACTTACCTTCGTTGATCCATTTCCTGAGGCGATGATGTTTCCCAAATCACCAAGATGTCGGTTTTCATCAACGGGAGCACCATGCTCCTTGCCGAATGGATTGAAATGAGGACCGGCTGAAGTGCAGCCATTGGTATTATCACCAAATTCGTGTACGTGGAAGCCATGTTGACCCTTGGCGAGTCCAGTCACTTCTCCAGTAACTTTAACAGGAGCGTTTTCATTCTTTGCAAAACAAAAAACATGTTAATACATGGCATTACTCAACATACACAATAAAGCAATAAATTACGCAAATAACATGACACCATTCTCCTATCAGAAGTTAAATCAATGATTTGGACTTTTAACTTATCCGACTATGCATGGAAATAAACACCAGTAACTTAATAGCTATAGAATAGCGCCTAAACTTACGTAATGTAAGTTTGTCAGAATATTCAAGACGCACTACGGTCAATCCAAGCAGTGATGAAGCAATTTTACAGAAAACCGCAGTTTATACACATGTACATGTAGGTGTGTGCGATTTGTAATCGAGGTATCAAGTGCAGGGCTCTTACGTTTTGTGGTTTTGATAAGAAAAATAATGTATCAGTGCCATTGATATGCACTTACCTCCTGCTCGAAGAATACAGTTCCCTTCGCATCTCCGTTAATAACACAAACAGCCTTTGCTGGCATTTTGGATAATTGTTGCTGATTGGGACAATTAAAAAACTTAAATATTTGAACTTATATGCACCACAACTAAAAACCTATGAAGGAGAGGTTTCCAAACTATAGAAAGAACTAGATTCTATTTGGATGGCCATGGCAGTAGAAGTATCTGAAAACGGACACGGACCGCTTCTGGCTAATGGCTGGTGAGCAAAAAGTCGTAAGAGAATGGCAGTATTATTAAGCCTAGGAATCAAACACAATGCAAAATGCTAACTTTAGTTAAGTGTAATGATATCAAAACATATGCGAAATTGATTGCTTAGGAATACAAGTTTTCATTAAATAGGTGAAAAGTAAAATAAACAATTTAAAATTAGTAATCGTGAGTACTTCAGTTTTTCCTTTAAGTTTTTTTTTTCTCCTTTTGCGATGGATTAATTTTCCATGATTGCATTATTATTAAAGCCCTGGTAGCTAGTGCTTAATTTATTACATGTCAATAAAGTTATAATAATAATAATAATAAATCTTGAAATCCTTAAGTGGGAAATACACGATACAACTGTTGTACCAACGGTTTGACAGCTTTGGTGTTGTATACGATAATTGTATCGTGTGTATCCACACAAGATTACATTTTTTTCTTTTTTTTTAGTTTAGATATTTTTATTTCTCAATTAATTAATTCAATACATAAAGGCCGGTATTCACTGACCAATCTTAAACTAAGAGCTTCATAAACCTATTCACCAACCAATAATAGTGCAGATTTATTAGCGCTCATAAGACTTATGAGTGGTCCCACCCACTCTTAAGTTATGAGTGCTCATAACTTAGGAACTTCGAACATTTTCGAAATCAGCTGTGAACTGTCACCCAGGCCAAAGAAAGGACAAGCTGCATTGGCGAAATGCAAAATTAGAAATGCCGACGAATTTAATCCCTCCAGCATTTCCGTCAAAAGAACTGCCAACCAAATAAAAAATAAAATGTGCCGTGATTAATTCCGACTAAAATCAGGAAAATACAATGTTTTCTTTTTCATTGGCATTTCTCCCAGTTCGAAAGAGAATTCGGAAACTCATTTTAGAATGCGTTTGGAAATCCGAAAATTAATTTTTCGGATATTCGAATTAGCATGGACACAAACCTATTAGTGCTTGGTGAATACGCAGCAAAAATTTAAAACTAAGGCCGGTAATTATCAAGCGCTCTTAAATCGATTTTAATTTTATGAAGCTCTTAGTTTTAAATTTTTGCTGCGTATTCACCAAGCACTAATAGGTTTTTGTCCATGCTAATTCGAATATGCGAAAAATTAATTTTCGGATTTCCAAACGCATTCTAAAATGAGTGTCCGAACTCTCTTTCGAACTGGGAGAACTGCCAATGAAAAGAAAACATTGCATTTTCCTGATTTTAGTCAGAATTAATCGCGGCACATTTTATTTTTTATTTGGTTGGCAGTTCTTTTGACGGAAATGCTAGAGGCATTAAATTCGTCGGCATTTCTTCTTTTGCATTTCGCCAATGCAGCTTGTCCTTTGTTTGGTCTGAGTGACAGTTCACAGCTGATTTCAAAAATTTTCGAAATTCCTAAGTTATGAACCCTCTTAACTTAAGAGTGGGTGGGACCACTCATAAGTCTTATGAGCGCTAATAAATCTGCACTATTATTGGTTGGTGAATAGGTTTATGAAGCTCTTAGTTTAAGATTGGTCGGTGAATACCGGCCTAAGAGCTTCATAAAATTAAAATCGATTTAAGAGCGCTTGATAATTACCGGCCAAAATGTTTACATTGTAGTTACTTAAATTAGAATGAGTAGAGAAATAATAATGACATTTTATATTTAAAAAGAAAAAATAGAATTAAATGCCACTTCAAAAGGCTTAACAAATATATATTATAATGTGTGTGCTGCATACAACAGTTTTTTCTAATCTGGTCGAAAAAGCATTGATTGCAGGTTTGTGAAAAATAAGAAATGTACAATACAATGAATAATTTGACGTTTTCCAGTGGATTTTTTTTTACATTTTCAAGAGTTTTTTAAGTTTTTATATTTATGGAATTTGAAAATCATTTCCCCGATCGGCGTATAAATAGCTGAAAAAATTGAAAACTGAGTTACATAAACTTAAAATCGATTTAAGAGCGCTTGATAGTTACCGGCCTTAGAACCATCTGCATTTTGATAAAATAAGATGGGTATCACTGTTAGTTGTCAGTACCAGCTGTGTTTAACATGTGAGTAAAATTTGTGACTGCGCCTCCTAATTTACGATCCTTATTTACTCCAATAATAGAAAAGAATGAATAATCTGATACGACTATTTGCTCAAAACTTTAGAATTTCAAGTAAAAATGTTTTTGCTTCTATCATCCAATGTCGCGAAAAGTGTAAAATTGTTGAAAAACCCCAGCCAGGAGGGGGCAAATCGTTTAGACGAATTGTCCACTTTGCTGATGAGTACACAGTTGAACCACTAAAAATTAGCCACCTAGCCGGACGAGATCCAGAGACAGGTCGTATGGTGGCGAAAGGAATAGGTGGGGGCATAAAGCATAACTACCATTGGGTGAAGTGGGTGCGCGAAGGACCTTTAGAAGGGCCACCCCAGTTGGAACGTATTGTCGATGTCATAAGAGACGGATGTCGGACGTCGAAAGTAGCATTGGTTGCATGTGGCGACGATCTTAAGTACATTTTAGCAACAGAAAACATGAAGCCAGGAGATATTATCAAAACGTCTAGATTTATACCAAGGATACCAGGTAAATGTTCACCTTATTATATAATACGTGGAATTTATTAAACAGTTTTTGCTTTAAGTTCGCCCTAACGAAGGGGATGCATTTCCACTAGGCGCTCTACCCACTGGTACCAGAATTCATTGCTTGGAAAAAAATCCGGGCTATCCCTGTCATTTAATACATGCTGCTGGTACATTCGGGACGATTCTGAGGAAATTTGATGATAAAGTTGTTGTACAATTGCCATCGAAGAGGGAATATGCGTTTGATAAAACGTGCATGGCCACCGTTGGTATACGCGTAGTTAGGTAAATGGCAGACATTTAGAGTTAACTAATGCGGTTGTAATTGTAGGTCGTGTTTCGAACATAGATCATAACAAGGAACACGTGGGCAGTGCGCAGAAAATGAGGGAAATGGGTAACCGACCTCGTTCTGGATTATGGAAACGAAAGGAGGGGAGACACGGTCGGAAAATCAGAAGGCTTCCCCCAATGTCGTTAATAAAGCCTCCACCGGCAGCACCTGTAGAAATGATAAAATTTACTCTCCACTTATAAAGCTTGAAAAATTTATTCAAGAAAGACGTAATTGATAATATAAAAACTAAAAGAATTTATTTTCTTGATTTTTTCATTGAAAATCCTTGGCCCTGGAAGTCTTCAGGCTCTATTGATCCTGGTTCTTCTTTTTGAACACGATCGCTGATTGGCTTCACACTACGATCGAATTTCAGAACACCAAACTGATAGTCGTAGTCAGGAATGCCGCGGGATAATATCTAAAATAATTCGTAAATTTTTTAATTTAAAGCTGGTGATTAAAAAAACTAAAATTATTTGCCGTCGAAAGCAGCTGACGAGTCGATTCTTTTTCTATATACATTGCGGGCAAATTTACCTAGAACCTCCCTTCAACTGGCGGTGAAATTCAGTTTAATAAAATCTGTTGACGTTGTTCAATTAGATCAGCAAAGAGCCATTCCGCACTTAAATAAACAAATTTGACAATACCATCCGGTGAGACTTGTTTCAAGGCGTATGAGAGTGTTCGAATTGTTTAAGGGGGCTAGATGAATCAAAAATTGGGGGGCAGAAGGCATAAGTTAATACGCTTATTGTGGAATGTGTGCGCAAAAGTACAAAAAAGAGTCGACTCGTCAACATAGACGGTAAGTGTAGGTAATCCTACCTTTTTCATAATGGGCTGTGAAATCTGAGCATCCTTCTTCTTTTTGCCATCTAAGCGATTTCCAGAACCGCTAAATGTGTTTATGTCCTCTTGCATGTTCTCCGCGGCCTCCTCTTCGACTTTTTCCTCCTTCTTTGAAGAACTGGGCTCTTTATAACCAACAGGTGCTTCAAACTCAACCTTGGAGAATGGTATTATTACAGATTGTTTAATATATGTACGTACATATGTATATGTGAGTTGTGATTTTAAAGAATTGGACGAAGAAGGAAATATTCCCGGAAGAATAGCCCGTTAAAGCGTTGCAAGCAATCGCAGGTTCGGTTTCTCGCTCTGAATGTTTCCTTCTTTGTGGGATTCTTCAACAAGTCCTCATTCTTTACATGATTTTCATTGGAATAGATTTCGTACTTACATTCATATCGCATTCAATTATGCTGACTGCATTGCCTGGTTTTGTTTCCAGCACACACAGTTCGTAGATCTTCTTGTTGTACTTAATAGCAATAACATCGCCAGTAGTTAGGCAAGCAAAATTCCTAAGAGCGTTCTCTAGAACCGCTTTAGGATTAGTTATGTCCAAAAAATCAGTGTTGTGTGGCTGGAATTTAGAAAACGTTGCCACTGGGAGCGATACGCTCTCAATGGTAATGATGTCACCTTCCTCAAGAAGCAAATTATCCATCATCTATTTAGTACGAATGGTACGGGTTAAAAATAAGTGGATAACTTTATGTTTTATAAACTCACCCAATACGGAAGATACACCTTGCCCTCGTCAGCGACGAATTCTAAAACCCCAGCATGTGAATTCCTATTCTTCTTGCTATTGATCAGCTTAAAGAGCATAGGATACTCTACATTTAATCGAGTCAATGCATCCAGAGCCGATGGGGGCATTATAACTAAAAGTATGCAAAAGCACACAAATAAAATATGTAGGTCCGAATTATTTAAGGCAATCTCTTACTCTTTCCACCCTTTTCAACGTCATGGCGCTCGTTTCCCGGTAGCATCGACACGGAAAAGCATTTGTACGATGACTGAAAACTTCTTCCGGAATCCGGAAATATCATATTAAAACCTCCAAATTGAAACTAAACAAATAAATATTAGTTATATTACAATAAATTTTTATTTTTTCTTAAATAAAAAAAACAAAGGAACTGTACGCACCATGACTGAATTTATTTTGACGTTTAAAATCGAGTCGCAATTTGAGATGCACAACAAAATCGATATATCAAAACACCGATATTTTCTATACAGGCATGGAAAATTGTTTACGCGTAAAACTATGCACATCATCCGACAAAGCATTTTTCATAGAAAGAAGCACTTCATATTGGTACAACTTCAATGCAACAAATTTGCTTGGCTAGTACACCACATCAAAAGCATGCCTTTTTTTAATCAGCATAGCATAATTTAAGTTATTAGCAGCAGGAATTCGTGTCAGTAAGCATCTGACAATAAAATAAATATAATCACATAGCTACAGCTGCACTATTATCTTCAGTGGGAAATACACGATACAATTGTCGTACCGACATCGGCCATTCAGCCATTTTACACATTCACAGCATATAATTTCCGTACAATCTGTGCATGTGACAACGGTTGTACAGTCAAGACCATGCAACCATATGATATCGGTACAACGGTCGGTTGTGTGGATACACACGATACAATTATGGTATACAACACCAAAGCTGTCAAACCGTTGGTACAACAGCTGTATCGTGTATTTCCCACTTTCAAGATCAAAAGCCTCTATCACTGGGAGCTGTATTCTAAGTGGTAGGGAGCGTGTTTCGATATATATCGATTTTGTCGAAGTGTGCGTCCCTAGTAGGAATTCACGTAAAATAGCTTTGAGATCCATTCACAATAGGTATAAACAAATGTGACAGCAATTGCAGTTGGTTTCCGATGGTTTACGGCTAATTTAAAAATACTTTGTCCAGTTTGTGATAAATATGAAAATAAACTTGAAGTATATGTGGGATGTTGTAAAACAATAAACAAGTAGCTCTTGCTTAAAGGTCACTCGGGTCTTTGTTCGCTTTAAAGCGGAATCGCATCCCTGTTTTTCGTGTTTTGTGATGTCAAAGTGAAATTTGTACTAGATTAGTAGATTTGCGCAAAGGTATCTACTACATAGCCAGCAAAAGATAACTCAAATCCGCCAAAACAAAGCACCAACCGCAACCACGAGCTTCAAGTGTCGTTGGCAATTGGATTGGAATAAAAAGAAAGTGTAGAACAGCGAACGTATCTGTTCTATTGAAAATAGTTCGGAACGTACTCATCTCTCAGACGCAGCGAATTTTTTTTTCCATCTCATATTTTCAAGTAGGTATAGCAATATATTTATTGTCTGGTTTATAATTGTGTTGTAAAAGTTCCTATTTTTGTTTTTTTCTTTATTGCGAAAGGATCCATTGTCCTATTTTGTTATATAAGTGGTTTTCGTTATACTGTCAATGCAAGGTACATAGACCGCCTCGTGTTTGTAATTTATTATTTCGAGGGTTTATCTCACAATGTTATTTATTATATTGTATATCGGAGTTTTACTAAGTAGAGTATTGTTTCCAAAGTGTCATTTGAACTTAAAGTGATTATTTCGCAAATTCTGTAAAAATCAATAAAATTCTTCCGTATATCGTGTGGGGAATACATAGAAAATCCCTTTCCAATAAATTTGATCACTACCATCTTCAGCAAATTATGCAATGGACACTAGATCCTTAATGATTCATTCATTATAACTCCAAGAATTTACGTTAATAAAACAATTCGGTGTTTGCCTTGTGAAGGTTTTTTCTTAAATTTTTGTTAACGTTGAGAAAAATGGCAAAAAGGGGAAGAAAAAACGCCGACATGTGTATTTGGCATGGCTGGGATTGTCAGCTTTTTGCAACGCATAAGCAATTTGCATGGAAAAATGTTTTGTTTTCACCTTTTTTATTATCTTTTATAAGGGTGACAACAACCATGGAACATTGTTCCTTTTGTAATCATTTAATTACCTTGCTCGGTCATTGCGGTTGAACATTTTAATTTTGTTGTTCGTCGGCACGTCCGGACTGTATCAAACTGATACGATTCGCTTTTATTTTTCTTAGTATATTTTACGTCAGAGGAGGTGTTATTTCATCATAATTTTTAGAATTCAAAAAAAAAAAAAAAAAGAAAAAACTGCGAAGTAATCTTGTCTATATTTACTTAACAGAGTCGGCGACAGGAAAAGTACCTTTGGAATCACGTGAACAAAATTATGGTGCACGTTCTTAATATAGTAGACTGTACCTATACCCATAAAGAAGAAAGTGGGAATTACTTAGTCACCTACCTAAAGTAGGATTTTCCGTACATTCACATGTACTTTGCACGTACTGACGATATGTTTCATGCAAAAATACTAAGCGTAATTTCATGATAAACTATGGACTTAGTCATCTAGTGTTAATATAGGGGTTCCCTTTATTATCGCATTTTGTTTATCATTCATCATTTAATTGAAATCTTTATAACTTGTCTCGTGCTTAACACATGTGCGGGTTGTTGCGGCAATCTTGATTGTATTGCGTACACTTCTTCAATTGCTTGGTGTTTTTTTGCGACTCGAATTGTCTATCGTATGATGATGATGATCTTTGATCTTTTTGTATCTGTATGTATATATGTACAAATGCACACATTTCTGTTGATTGATTTTGGTATTTTATTTGTTTTTAACTGCTTAACGAATCGATCGTTGACTCAATAAATGAAATGGCAATCCCGTCTGTGTGTTTGCTGTTGTAGGTGTTTTGAAACCATTCCTAATTGATCAATTAATTGTACCTCAATGTATAGCACAGAGAGACTACCGATTCGATTGATACACAGTAAATTTTCTCATGGCATCACAATTTGCATCACGGTGTTAATTGCCAATTTGATTAATTAAAAAAATAAAAAAGCTACAATAGCAAAGTAACACGTTAAGTAATGTACACGTTTAGAAGCAATTCAAATAAAGTCCATTCATGCGTTACATGATTTCGGCTGTTTGAATGGTCAATGAATGGATGATGTGGCTGAGACTTTACTATCATGCTCAACGAGTCATTCCGAGTGCCAGGATGACATCAAATATTACAAATAGATTTAGAAGCTAAATTCTATTTGAAATATCATTGGGGGCTTTTGAAATATATACATATGTACATACATATGTACATATATGTATACATACTGACGTATGTACAGATAGAAAAACACTACTCGTAACACTGAACGTTTTTAATTTATCATTTTGATACCAGCTTGATAAATCGGTGTTTGGAGAATGATTAGGTTTGTCTAGTCATTATAGCGACCATTCGACAATCAACAACAAAAACTATGTTGATGTCACGTGAACCCTCCACTTGAATATCTCAATGACTTGCAAATTTAAATGTGAGAATTTTTGGAAAAGAAAACTCGTTAGCTTTGTAGCTTCTGTTAAATGAACAATCATTTCCTTTTAGTTAACTTGTATATTGTGTTGTTCGGCTTCCTATACAGTGTAAGCAAATTAATATCTTTTTAAGCAAGTTCTAGTTATAGATATTTGGAGATCGCTGTTTTGAAATTCTACTGTGTTTTAAATTTTTATTGAAGAAAAAAGCTAGGAGGAGATTGAACCAAATAACGCCAGTAATCAATTTGAGGATTTTATGTATGTGCGTAGTGTAATTTTTAAACAATTTTTTAATATTTGGCTGTGTTGTTTTCACTTTTTTTGCTATATCTTCGTTTGTTCCCGTATGCATCTTAAGTTATTAGGTGCACAACTAAGTTCTCGCTGTTTGTCAGTAGATGGCTCCAGCAGTAAGTGATGGTTGATTTTGACATATCCAAAGCGTCATGAACCGAGCTTAGACATATGGTTAACAAACAGTTTTTAAACATTAGTGATTTCGTTTTGGCGTCATATACTTTTGGTTGTGTGAAAATGTCTGATTTTGTGCCAAATAATCGTCATTTGCGGGAAGTGTTGATTTTCGTCTTTCATTCGAAGAAAACGGCGGCTGAAGCGCATCGAGAGCTCCAAAAAGTTTACGGAGATGCTGCTCTAAGTGAAACAACGTGCCGTGATTGGTTCCGTCGCTTCAAAGACGGTGTCGATGTTGACGACCGTCAACAAATGCAAGTGCATTTGTTTGTAGCAATTTTTCTTTGTTGCTGAATTGCCCATGTAAAACATATACATATATGTATATATAAATATTCATGTACGTATGTACATCTCAAAATCATTTCCCATTATGTAGCTTGATTTATTTTGAAAACTCAGGGCTTTTCTCTTAATGTCTGATTGAATGCGTTTGTTAGGCTCTTCAGCTGCATATAAATTATTTATTTCATATATCTACGTATGTATTTATTTTTAAAATTAATTTGTCTCAATTTTTGTTTATTTTGTTTTACATTTTCAGACATGAAACTTCGTAAAAGTGCTAACAATTTATGCTGTCCTGAATGCCAGGTGCGGCACTCCATCAATCGACTTTGACAAATCTACCGAGTACATTTTATATCGAAATTTAACGAAACAATATTTGATATAATTATAGATAACTCATTCGGCGTACTCAACGTAATACAAAGCATTCATATATAAACAAAACTTATATAATAACCAAATTTAAAGCTTATAAGAAAAAAAAAAAAATACCAACAGCAAATAGAAGCTAATTCAAAATTTATTTATACTAATCAATTTTCATTACTTTTGTACTTATCGCGTGAATAGTTCTCATTTTCAAGTTAAACTCTCTTTTGTTGGACTTGTGTGTTTAAAAAATAACATTAAGTAAAGTAAAACAAGGAGCATAGCTCCCTTACGAATTCGTCGTTCTTCTAATTAGATCTCGCAAAATAACTTAATTTTTAATTCTCACAACTTGCAAAAGAAAAAAAAACTTTTTTGTTTTAACACCTTTTATATAAATATGAAAATTTCAAAGATGAAGTTCAAACGTAAATATGGCTGTTTAAATGTTTGAAACACGTTTCGAAGTATTTTCTAAATTTTAATTTTTTTAGTTATATTATTAACTGTTGTCAATCAGGTTTGCTTGTTCGATACCTTCATCCGAATTTTCTTTTCACACTTGCTCGTTTCAAACTTTTTTCGTTCCCCCAACTCTATCCACACACCAAAAAATACACAAAGATATATCAATATATCGCTATTAGTACTTAATTTTCTGTTGGACTTAAATCTGTGAAAAATAAAATACATACGTACTTATAACAAAGAAATCCAATAAAATAACAAAGAGCAACCATGGATCCTTACTCGCCGGATCTGCTGTGGATGGTTATCATCGGCTTTTTAATTGCATTCGTTTTGGCTTTTGGCATTGGCGCGAATGATGTTGCGAACTCATTTGGTACAAGTGTTGGTTCTGGTGTTTTGACCATTCGGCAGGCATGCGTATTAGCAACCATTTGTGAGATTTCAGGCGCGGTTCTCATTGGTAAGTTATATTTTTAAATACATTAGGGTTTGATTTGTAAAACCTGTTGTTTTTCTCTCTTTAGGGTATAAAGTTTCGGATACTATGCGAAAGGGAATTCTCGAAGTTGGTCTTTATGAGGGCTCAGAAACTGAATTGATGCTGGGTTGCATGTCTGCTCTGGCAAGCAGTGCATGTTGGTTGCTGGTTGCTACTTTTCTTAAGCTGCCCATTTCTGGAACTCATAGCATTGTTGGATCAACGATTGGTTTCAGTTTGGTAGCACGTGGCACACAAGGTCTTAAGTGGTCGACTTTGGGCACGATTGTTGGTTCTTGGTTTATTTCACCGGTATTGAGTGGTATCGTCAGTATTGGGCTATTTGTCGTTATCAGGAAATTCATATTGAGAGCTAATGACCCACTCAGAGCAGGACTTATGTCGTTACCAGTGTTTTACGGCGTAACATTTTTCATCAACTTTATCAGCATCGTACTAGACGGTCCAAAGCGTAAGTAGGAATTTATATGTTTTGAAAACAGTGTAATACATATATATATATATTTTTAAAACTAGTTTTGTATATGGACAATATACCAACTTTCATAGCAATAATCGCAAGTATCGTGTTGGGCCTCATTGTGGCGGTCATTACTCAAATATTTATTGTTCCTTTCCAACGGCGAAAAATTTCGAATAAAATGCGAGCAACAAATCCAGTAAAGTTTAACTTTGAGGACTCTTTAGGTAGTATTACTGTTTTCGTTTTGTTATAATTAAAAAAAAATTGTTGATACAGAATCATCGCCGTCAGGCAGTCCGCGCAAAAACCGACGTCCCCTATCTCTAGTAAGTGATGGAAAACAGTTGCCAGCTATAGCCGAGATAACAGAGCTTGTGTCACTGACTGATAATTCACCAAAAACGTTCAAACTGTCGATTCCAAAAAGCTATTCTAACGAGAATAACTACAAGATTAAACCAGAAATCGTGAAGAAAGCTGAAGATTTGCTAGGCAAGGCAAGCCTCGATAACACAGATCTAACAATCACTAGCTTAAACTTCATTGACGAGCAACATACAAATGGAAATGCTATGTTATCGAATGGTAGACCACTTCAAGAATACTTTGTTAGTAGAGATAATCAACAAAAGTCCCCTGTACTTGCGGGAGCAAATCAAAATAATACTGCCAATACAGATGCGAAAGGAACACTGGTGGATAATGCCGTGGAAACTACGCAAAGTGCTTCCAAGAGTAACGATGAACTTAAGGTTACTGAAAGTGGATCCAGTTTAGAGCTAATGATCTCATCCACACTGTCACCCAATTCTAGTAAAGTGCCTCTAATAGAAAGCAAGGATCTGAATGAATTTAAGACTCCCGTTAACGATGGTCAGGAGACGGAAGAAATATCCATGCTGTTCTCTTTTTTGCAAGTTTTGACTGCTACGTTTGGAAGCTTTGCTCATGGCGGAAACGATGTGAGGTATGTACGCGATAAATTATCGGATTTATTTTGGTTAATCTATTTTGTTTTTGTAGCAATGCTATTGGACCGTTGATTGCCTTGTATATGATTTACCGTGAAGGCTCTGTGATGCAGAAAGCTGAAAGCCCCATTTATATTTTGATTTATGGTGGTATCGGCATTTCTGTTGGTTTGTGGCTGTGGGGTCGTCGAGTGATTGAAACTATAGGAAACGATCTAACAAAAATTACATCCTCAACGTAAGTGCCCTCTAAGAAGACGTGATCAATAAGCCACATGATAATGCTGCTGCAATGTGCTAATTTGAGCAATATTTAATAATTCGTTGAAGTCGCTTTCATACAACCCAAATTCAATTACATACAGCATCGCTAGTTGTATGTATTTAAATCTATCTAGTGACTGATTGATCACGTGTAGTAAATTTGAAAATGAGGTTTCGTAATTGAATTACTCTGCAGCGGATTTACTATTGAAGTTGGCGCCGCAATAACCGTACTACTGGCTAGTAAAATTGGTTTGCCAATTTCAACGACACATTGCAAAGTGGGGTCTGTGGTCTTCGTCGGGTACGTAAGTTCCAAGGCTCGTCATGATGTAACCGGTACTAGCAGCCGCAGCGGTGGTAAAGCAGATAGCAGCTTGGAGGATGGCTCAGTGACGGTTTCTGCTGCAAACGAGCAAGGGAGCGTAGATTGGCATCTGTTCCGAAACATCGCGTACGCATGGATTGTAACTGTTCCCATTACCGCTCTTCTTAGTGCAGCAATTATGTTTTGTCTCTGTAAAATCGTTTTACCTAGTTAAATCTGCACCGTTGTTTCCAAACTGAAATAAACTTAAAAAAATAAATGTCTGTCATTGCTAGCTTCATACCAAATCAGGTGCAGTTTTCAGTTGTCAATTCTTTTATACGTCCCTTTTTGATAACAGTTTAAATACCTTTTTTCTTTTCTTTTTTCATCTTCGACACTTTTTTTTTTATTTTCAATATTTTGTTATTTTCTTTTGAAAATTGAACGTTAAATTTTTTTTTAAGAACATCAAGGTGTCATTGGATTTTAAAAAACAAGAAAAGAGTGCAATATAACTGGTTGAAATAATTTTATTTATTCGTACAATGTTTGGGCATTAGAAAATTATTTTTGTTTGGCACTAGTCAATTACGAGTCAAAATCATTCCAATAGGCAAAAGAAAGAGAAAATCAAATCAACACTAGTAGATTGTCACATCCTTCCTCAGTGATAGCAATATAAAGCAACATTTGTAGTTAGTTGTTATAGAAATTGTACTACATGTTTCTTTTCGTAATTGAATCTCTACACCTTGATGAGATTAAAATGTTCCGTATACAGATTTTTTACCGTTGTTCTTACCATGTTAAATTTACAAAAAAAAAAAATATATATATATATTTATACAACAAATAAAAGAAAAAAAAATGTTTAGTAATTGTAATAGTGGCGTGTTTTTCAACATGTCAGAGAGGGCAATTGCACACTGATTGAGAGTGCAAATGTTTTCAGAAGTTGTGTAACTACCACCACATTGTTTCATTTCACGAGCATTGTAATTAACTACTATTATTATAATAAATAATAAAAACAAATATTGAAAATACGTGAATGTGTTTGTTTAACACTAAAAGTTTCGATTTGTACATGGTTATCTTCATTGAAAATGACCATACCATGTGTAATTTTATTATTATGTGTCGTGCCAGTTAATTAACTATTACTCACATCGAGACTGATGACGTCGGTCTTATAAGAGAATTCACCCCAATTCTTTAACTCGTATACGGCAGTCGTATTCGACCATGGTCACATTTAGGTATGACAAAGTCGTATTTTGTGTTCGTAAAATACGACTTAGTAATAACTAAATGCGACCATGGTCGGATTCGACTGTCGTATACGAGTTGAAGGATTGGACCCATTGTTTTAAAGTGTACTGATACTTAGTAGACTATCACAAAGACTACTCAATAGACTCACAGATATGCATATGCAATGAATTGCTATCTATGGATAACTATGTACCTTATAAACTGTTTGAATAAAAGCATCATTTCGGAAGTTTAATAAACTGGTATTGGTAACATTTTTGAATAACTTGACGTTTTGTTATATTTCCTGTTTTGTTGGGAATAAGGTAAGTATACATATGTATTGTACTTCTGCGATATTAAAATACAATTAAGCTCACATCCCGATATAAGGCCAAATGTCCTTTTACCTCAAGCAATACGGTTGCCGTGATCTACTTAAGGTAAAAACCGCTCATTTACCAATTTATGAGGAGTGTTTGGACTCTAAGCCTTGAACAAATTGTATCAAGTTGATGGTTAAAATTGCCTGATCGCTAATTTTGAATTTATTTCCAAAAAAAATATTTACAAATAAGAAAGTGGTATAGTAATTTGCTATTGATTCTTCTACACAAAGCGCAAACATATAATTTTTTTTATGAAAAAAAATCTCTTCCCCAAGATAGCAGTTTTTGGTAATTTTCAGAAAGAATTTATAATGTAATTTGCCACTTTTGAATAGACACCCATTCGAGTCAATTCACATGGGAAGATACGTCATGAGCACACCAACCTAATTTTCAAGCTGATAAAGGTCCAATTCAAAAATGCAGTGTTGCGGCAACATTAAAGCAACAAGTTCAAAAAAGCAACATTTTGGAAGTACTACTCAAATAAAGAAAGAGGTATAAGTAATTTGATATTGGTTCTTCTACACAATGCGCAAACATAATTTTTTTTATGAAAAAAGATCTCTTCCCTAAGATATCAGTTTTTGGTAATTTTCAGAAATAGTTTATAATGTAATTTGCCACTTTTGAATAGACACCCATTCGAGTCAATTCACATGGGAAGATACGTCATGAGCTCACCAGCCTAATTTTCAAGTTGGTAAAGTCCCAATTCAAAAATGCAGTGTTGCGGCAACATTAAAGCAACAAGTTTAAAAAAGCAACATTTTGGAAGTACTGCTCAAATAAGAATTTTTTTTTTTGCAACATTAGCACAACCAACGTTAAAACAGAGGAACCTGCGCGACAGGTAAAGGTAAACGTTTAAGAAATTTAATGTTCTATTTACATACATACATACATACATTTTCAATGACCCGCTAATCCTTCATGAGGGTCGCGGGGGTAGGATGTTCCGGTGGATCCTCCATCCTTCTCGATCCTCCGCCATTGACTCCAACTCATCTGGAGGAATCCCTAGACGACTCCAGGACAGATGTCGGACTTGGTCCAACCATCTATTTCTAGGCCTACCGCGAAGTCACCTACCTGTTGACACGGCAATCATGGCACGTGTTGGAAACCAGTCTGGGGGCATACGCACTACGTGACCAAACCATCGAAGTATAGATCGTTCCGTTCGGAGAAGTAGCGTCTCAACATTGAGCGCCTCGCGTACTCTGGTGTTGCGCACTCGATCCCTTCGAGTTATTTCAGCACTACCGCGAAGGAACCTCATTTCGGCCGCTTCCGCGATCTTATTCTTTCGGTCACTACGCAAATTTCATGACCATACGGATATATGTACATTGTATAATATGCATTGTAATATACATTGTATATGTACCATAAATATTTATTCGCTTTTTTTTAGTGATCCGGGTATACGGACATATGTACATACATAGGTACATATAGCATTGCATTGCAACACAAAGCCTGTTCTGTTGCCGCAACACTGCACACTTTTTTGACGTTTTTGAATTTACCCAAACTTTTGTGTAAATTGTGGAGCGCCTCAATAGTGGAACGAGAAAAAAGTCTAGGAAATACCTACAGACACTTTTTGAGCAATCGTATTTCTTTTTTTTTAAATTGAAAAAATATATGTGCGCATAGGAAGGTACTTAAGATATTCTGCAATTCACAAGTCGATCGAACTCGCAAAAGCAATGTCGACAAATGAAATTCAAATCTGAAGGAAGATATAGCAACATAATTTTTCCAATAATATGTATGTACGTATGTACTCGTGTATATGAGGGCACCAAAATGATAATATAGGAATTCATAGTTTCATTACTGGCGTGTTGTTTGTGTCTATAACTAATAGAATATTTCATGATCAATATACCCAAAATTCGTATATATTATAATATTACTAACTGTATCTAGTATCATTTATTATTCTTTTATTATATTTTTGATGAATGGTTATCTTAAAATGGAAATAAAAAAATCTAGAATTTTGAAAATATTGAATAAAGATGCAGAACTATACTAAAATGTAGACATTTCACGTCCTTGATAAAATTTAAATGCAATACCAAATGGACCCAATTTCACCGACAACTTCCAATCATATGTATATACATATTCATATATATATATATTCATATGTATATACATATGTGCGTACATATGTACCTATCCCACTAAGTATATAGGTACCCCTTTACTATACACAAAATGAATCTAAGCACAGAGTATTTGTGAAAATAAATACGAAAATTACCGTCGATCCTAATCTGGTACATTTACCAAATTTCACATTAATTTTTATTTTTTTATTTTTTGCCTAGGGGGTAGTGGAAAAACGCTAATGCGCACGGGAAACAGTCCCGCTCTGTTTCTAGTAGTGTGAGACTCACTACTCACTAAAAAACCACCTTTAACCCCTTCTTTCTACTTGACACCATCCACTCCGGAACCGCTTATCGCATTACTTCAGAGTGGTGTCGTTTTCTTTCCCCTCTGGGGACCGGCTTTTTTATATTCAGCTCCTGGTGCGGGTTTATACATTCTTGCCGGTAAGGCTTTTATCTACTTTATGTAATTTGTGAGGGAATGTTGGCGTCTTCCTCTCTCTTTTTGGATCTTAGTACCGTCTCGATAAAGGAAGATATTCTATTCCATGTGTCGGTACTCGAGATCATCTTGCTTATAGCATTTTCCGGGGAAAAATCGCCTATTTCCGACTCCAGTCTACTCCTCTGCTCTGTCCATCTGCTACAGGCGAAAAAGGTGTGGAAAGCGTCGTCTTCCGCTGAGTCTCCATATTGGCAGGCTGCGCTCTCTACTTTACCCATTTTGTGAAGGTATCGGTTGAAATACCCATGTCCGGTTAGGAATTGAGTGACAAAGTAGTTCACTTCGCCGTGTTCCCGCTCTGTCCAAGCCGTGACGTCTGTAATCAGCCTCGCTGTCCACCTCCCCCTCGTTTCAGCGCTCCACCTTCTCTGCCAAGCCTGCTTGGTAAGCTCTTTCGCTTCAGCGACTGCCAGTTGAGCCCCTACTTCCGCCTTCTTGTCGTGGGCGTACTTCCTCTCTGTCGCTAGGAGGTCGATGGGGGTCACACCCGCAACTACGAGGACGGCTGGTTCCGACACTGTGCGATAGGAGCTTGCAACTCGGAGAGCTCCTCGCCTTTTTACTGCGGCAATTTGCTTTCTGTACTTCTCCTGTCTAAGTGCGTCTGCCCAGATCTTACACCCATACAGAAGAATGGCGTGGGTGATGGACATGAGGAGTCGTCGCCTACTCATTGTTGGGCCTCCGATATTTGCCATAAGCTTACTCAGCCTTGACGTGACCTTCGCAGCTCGCTCAGATGCGGACTTAATCTGTTGCCAGAAAGAGAGTTTAGAGTCCAGGGCGATTCCTAGATACCTTACTGCTGGTTTGCTAATTATAACTTCTGGACCTACACGGAACTCGGCAATGGTCGGGATCCGTTTCCTAGTCAGAAGAACTATCTCTGTTTTTTCCGCGGCGAGACTAAGGCCATGGGCTTCCATCCAGGCGAGTACTCGTCTCATTACCTGGTTCAGTTTCAGCTGGGCTCCTTCGATGTCCCTTGCGGTAATCACCGCATCGATGTCATCTGCGTACCCGACTAAGAAGGTATCGTCGGGCATCTCCATGCGAAGGATTCCATCGTATGAGATATTCCACAGATCGGGTCCAAGGATTGAGCCCTGTGCTGCTCCAGCAGTGATTTCCTTTCTGTGAGTACCCTCCACGGTGTCGTACAGAAGTTCCCTGTCTTTGAGATAGTCCTTCACAATTTGCAGAAGATATTGCGGTATCCTGAAGGTGTTCTCGAGCGCATCTAACATATCTCCCCATCTGGCCGAATTGAAGGCATTCCTCACATCCAGAGCTGCCAGCACGACGATTCGCCTTGAGTAGTGATTTCCCCTTTGGGCGAGGTGGGTGGTTTTGACTACTTCCTCAATTGCTCCTATCGTGGAGTGGCCTTTTCTGAATCCGTGCTGTCGATCGGATAGGCCACCTGCTCTTTGGATTGCTTCTGTGATTCGAGGCTTTAGCATCTTCTCGAGGAGTTTTCCTGCCGTGTCCAGCATGCACAGAGGTCTGTATGCTGATGGGGAATCCGGGTCTCCTTTTCCCTTGCTTATGAGTACCAGGCGTTGTACCTTCCACTTCTTGAGAAAGATCCCTTCCTTTAGACAGCCATTATACATACTTAGAAGTATCTGTGGGCAAGTTTTGGCAACCGTTTTCAATACTTCCGCTGGTATGCCGTCGGGGCCGGGGGCCTTATTGTTCTGAAGAGATTTAGCTGCTAGAATCAGCTCTTCTTCGCTGAACAATGGGATGTCTTGTTGTTGGGCAGGATAGATCTCCATTGACCTAACAGGGTGGGCCGGGAAGAGTGTGTCTACTATGCTCTTCATAAGCTCTGCTGTCATCGTGGGGGGTGACGCATGCGCTCCTAATTTTTTCATGACAACCCTATAGCCGAGTCCCCAGGGGTCGCTGTTGATCTCCCGGCGAAGGTCCTCCCACTTTTGTTTCTTGCTCGAATTGATGGCCCTCTTGAGCTCGGATCTTGCGGTTTTGTATTCCGCGAGTGCGCCTTCCGTGATTTCAGCGTGTCTTCGCCTTCCCCTGGTGACCTTGCGTCTATGGTGTAGGCATCTCCTCCTAAGTTCAGCGATCTCCTCCGTCCACCAGTACACTGGTTTTCGCCCTCCCATTGAGTTTCTAACTCGAGGCATCGACGCATCGCATGCGCGGTGTAAGAGTTGCATCGTCGCTTGGGCTTTTATTTCAGCTGTCCCCGTCATTTCCTGGATGGCTTCCTTTCCTTCCTCTAGCGTGGCCGTGAGAACTTCTTCATTTAACCGGCTGACTTTCCACCTCGGTGCTCGCCTCTGGTGTCCGTTAGAGACTCGTCGGCTCCTCTGTAGGTCAAAGACGATATACTGGTGGTCGCTCCCGGTGTACTCCTCGATGACTCTCCAGTTTTCCACCTTTGCTAGTAGCTCTTCTGACGCGAAAGTAACATCCGGTATTGTTTCGGTATATCCGGGACGCCTGAAGGTGGGTGTATTTCCTTCGTTCAACACGTAGAGCCCCAGTCTGGCAGCCATCTCGAGTATCTGCTTACCTCGTGAGTCTGTGCTAGGCATCCCCCAATCTAAGGCCTTGGCGTTAAAATCGCCGGCAACCAAGATCCCGCCCTCAATATCTCTCACGGTGTCCTCTAAGCGGTCTAGCTTTGCTCGAAAATTACTGATACTCTCGTTCGGCGTAAAATAACAGCTAAATATCGTGATTCCTTCGCATTTCACCCAAACAATGCCACTAGCTGCGCCGTGGGTTTTTATGCGGGTCGTCTTTACGTCCGGTATCCATATTGCAGCTGTGCCGAGTGTATCCGAGAACCAACTGGGCCCGTCCTTGTTTTTATACTGCTCACTTATGGCCACCACATCCACTTTAAGATCGAGTCTAAGTTGTGAGAGTAGGTTGTCAGCCGTGCGACTTCTATGGAGATTTGCTTGTAGGATTTTCATCATGGTGCGCTGCTTCTTTTCGCCTTTTCAAGTGCCCCTCTAAACACCTGACAGTTTCCCGACCCTGGTAAATGTGCTAGCAGTGCTGGCCCGAGCTTCAGCTCCGCACATAAGCAGCACTTCGCAATAGCTTTGCAATCGGATTTTTTATGGCCTTGTACTCCGCACTTGAAGCATATTCCCTGGTTCTTTCTGTCGGGCCCCTTACAATTAGCTTCCTGGTGGCCATAGCCGAAACATCTGTAGCAGCGCGTGACCACTACTCTTCGGCGAACTCTGCAGAAAATCCACCCGACTCTTATACGAGCGATTTTTAGCAGCTCACCTGCCACTCGGTCGTTCAGCTGAACTAAAGCAATTTTTTGCTCCCTGCTGTTGGCCTTCATTAAGGTGATTTGAAGTTCCACCCTCTGGTCATTGATTGCTCGTTTGATAGCTTCCTCGACTTCATCTACTGTTGTCAGGTCATCCATGTCTCTGATCTCCAGTATCGTTTTTGGTTCAAGGTTTCGGACCGTTGCCTTCTCCCCCAAGATGGCCTTAAGGGATGAGCTAAAACCTTCCTTATCTTTTGTTTTTGCACCGAGCTCAAGCAAGACATCTCTTGACCTCGTTTGACGGACAGCTCTTATCTCCGTTTGTGTTTCATCTGGGTTGGCCCTTGTACGAATTTCTCGGAGGATCTCCGCGTACGTTTCTGCTCCTCTTGGTCTTATGATGATTGCTTCGCGCCGGTGCCTCGCTGGTCTCTTATCTTTTTTTTGGCTGATTACCATTCCTTCCTCCTTTTTCTGCTTCTCGTGCTCTTTCACTGAGGGAGGCCGCGCTTTACCATTGGCCTTCTTGCTCTCGATCAGCTTTTTAGGTTCTTTTCCTTTCGAGAACGGGTTGTCCTTCTGGCCTATATTGGGTCCAAGATCTTTGTGGACTACATCCCTTCTCCGCACGGTTTGAAGCCTAGTTGGAGGAGTTGCAACCTTCGGTGACTTCTTCTTCTTCTTTTCCGTCTCCTTTTCAAGGGGGCTAGATGGTGGTCTCTTCTTGGGTTCCCGAGTTCCGCTCGGTGTCCTACTTTTTGGAGGCTCCTGGTGGTTCGCATCTGTTCTGTTGACCTGTCGCATCTGAAGTTCAGGTTGTTGTGATCGGTGTAGCCTCAGGTCGCTATCCCGCCCCTTTTTAAGGAAGCTGATTACGTCCAATGATTCCTCTAGTTCAGCAAGATCTTTCTTAATATCAGTGCTGATATTCTTCTGCCTGTCCGTCGCGAATTTCATTTTCTTAATCGTCTCCTTGCATTTCTGTAGCTCCTTCTCCAGTGAGTTTTCCGTCAGCTGGGCTTCACTAACATCGGAGGACTCCCTATTGAAGGGTTTTCTGCGATGATTTTCCGGGCTGTGGCGGGTTTCTCCCGTGGTGCCGATTCGGGTTCATCCTGTTTTAAAGGCGGTGGTGATCTTCGCAGATGATAGCTCTTTTTGAAACGATTTTCTCCTGTCTCACTTGTAGACGCTTTACAATCCGTGGGAGCCAAGTGTTTCACTCCCAGGGCAGCGATGAGGGGATCAGATCGTGTTGGTGGAGATCTGGATACCCTTCCTCTCCTTATGAATGGGTCGTTTAAACGCAATAGTTGGTCCTCCCCAGAATCCGTAGGACCTGCCTCATTTGAGGGTGGATTTTCCAGTGTAACTGGTCTGCCACCTGGGGTAATATTATCAGTTGTTTTGTCCATTGCATCGAAATAACGGTTGCATTTTATACCTACTGCCAGGTTTTTTTTTTTTTTTTTTTTTTTTTTTTTTTTAAATTGGGATTTTGACACTTATTTAAAGGGCTGCATCGACTCGCCCTGTCACAGGGAATTTCATTGAGCTTTTGTGGTTTTTACTCACGCCCTCCACCCCTGCTGCTCTTGGTCGGGGACTGCTTATTAGTATTCGCAGCTAACCTACATATCTATAGGCCGTTCAGCCATCCGCCACCTTGCTGACCCCCCTGGTAGCCTCAGCCTAGCCCCAGGAAATTTCACATTAATAGTAAGATGGGATTTCAGGGTACATACAAACATAATATTTGGCGCCAACAGCCTATGAAGGGTCTGGTCTAGGGCCTAGCTTCTCGCAACTATTCGTGATGTGTGCGATATATTTTTCGCACGAATGAAAAGGATCTACAGTTTTCTGCCGTATCCAAAGGGCAATTTTTAATTTGCTTTTTTGAGAAGCTTTCTCATGACAACAATACACTCGGATGTTTGTCAGACGCTCGTGAGAGCCTCACGTTCAGTGGTCCGACACATTAACTATTGCGCCACGGCGCTAAACGCCTTTACTTTATGAATGATGAACAAACACTGTTACAAGAGGGCCTTTCATTGAGATAAGACCGCATTCATATTCTGCCACACAGAGGCACACCCGCATCTAAATCTAAGTGCTTAATGCTAAGCTAACCATCAAGTGCGGCTTTCAAGAATTGTTTTCCACAACTAGTAAGTAAACAATATCTAACGCTTACCCCAATTAAAAGTAGTCAATCCAAACGTAATATATATTGTACTTGGTTGTTTACTGCCATCATCTAAAGATAAAAATGTGACTGCTTAAGTGCTTGAGCCATGAAGAAATGTCCGTTGAAAACAATGTGAGTTCATTGATTTTACTTTTTTTTGCTGTTTCTACATCTGAGTGTTACAAGAATTATATAAATTGCTTTAAAAAAAGCTCTCTATACTATTCATGAAGGCGAAAGTATCTAAAAGCTAACGCTAGACACATACGACCGTTGTGCATGGCATTGCTGAATACAGGTTGGATATACTAAGAGCGGCAGTGGTGGTGGTGGTACTGGGTGTGTTACCTTCTTTTCGTATGCTGGCGTTGTTGGCATGGTACTCATCAAGATACTGAGGCTCTCTTCCAAGTCTCAGTTGTGAGTTAGCTTACAGGGAAGTCACACGCGAATTAACTTTTTTATCCCGCATTGTATGGTATAGTACAGAAACACCCAAATTTAACTTAACAAAAAAAGAGTGAGATTTTCTAAGGTATTTCATACGATTTAATCGCAACGGACAGGTTTTTGCGTCGTGGAATGTATATAGTATGCTAAAGTGATCTCTCAGCTAGATTTAAGTCTGTCATTTTTGTATGTTGTTTAAAACTCCCTCCTCCTGATGTGTTCGTACTTTAAAGTCTATATTACTCAATAAATTTTCAATTTGAAGCATACATTCAACTAAAAGAATACGAAATTATTTCCAAAGTACATATTAGTTTGGATGTGTTTGTGTTACTGCTCTAGATTGGCATATATTCTTAATTTGTGGTGACTTGCGAGTGTTAATAGACGTCGATTGATTGGATTTTATTTGGATACATTTCATTGCGATTGGTAACAAAGATAAAGGTAATAACCGTTATATATTTGCAAACATCTATTTTATCATTTGTGCCAAAAATTTTTCTTTCATGTTTTGCATAATAAATACAACAGTTAGACTTTGTTGGAATTTTCCAAATGAGATACATTATTCAAGTCTCTTAAATAGCAGTACAAATTTTCGAGTATCGTTTAATTTATTCTAAGATTTCTTATTTAAAATTAAATTATGCTTAAGCGCTCCTAACGGTCCAGTACGAAATATACTGGACTGCATATTAAAAGTTATTAGTTACCTACATCGATATATTTTACATATATGTATGTCGCTATAATGGTACCAATTACGAAAAAGCAAAATGCATCATGGCAAGAGGTCATAATAGGTATGTGCTTATGATGAAAAAAAAATACCGCGGGCAAAAGATTTGCAGAAAATAGAAAGTTGACGGAAGATTGGGCAGCAGCAGCAGTAACAGGAGCCTGAGTACTGGAAACTTGAAGATGGTTGCTTCTCTAAGATTAGCTTAAATCTCCCATACATACGATTTAAGCAGCATCTATATCACAACCGCATATCACAGACGAGAATGGATATCGAATGTGAAAGTGAAGTTGAAGGTATTGATGATGGAAGCACATCGAATTGAATTGTATGCATTATTTGCATATTTCTTTGTGCTCTCGGCCACAATAAAGTTGAATTCAAGCATTTGGAAAAATTGACTTGGAATTTTATGAATAAAATACTTAAATTCAGTATAAGTGCCCCCCTCAGAGCATTGTCAAGAGCTAATAGTAATGTCGAAACTTCACAACTTCAGCTGAGCATTTTAATATGGTCATGTATGTACATACATATATGGCGGGTAATTTTTGGAAAAATGCATTTAATCATCATGATGATTACATTATGAACAATACACTTTTTACAGAATCTATTCAAATCGACTATTTTATGTAATACGCGTCGTTTCGCAAATATCGTCCACAAATTTGATCTTAATTTTGAGCTTAATTTTTGATGAAGAAACTGTATTATGTCACCTCCAATTAGTTGATCTGATTTTTTGCGTACTTATTGTGATTTTATTGATACATACATATAAGTGTAGTAGAAAATGATTGCAAACTCAACAATAGGCATTAAAAGTAAGTACAACTTTAAGATTATGCTTGTTTATAGACACACTTTGTAGCTTAGAGGTCAAGTACAAATTTGTTTGATAAATACTAGAAATAAGCTAATGCGTACACATATACCAATTGTAGTCCGTATTTGCATGTCCCTTAGTGTAGCAGTGTCAGAAGTAATTCCTTAAAAACTGAACTGAAATACTATGTACATACATAATATATAATATCCATTATTGCACTTTCTCAAAAATATTTAAATGCAGATGCGTTGTTTCTTCTTTTATTTTACACCATGCCTGTACATTTAGTTCTGCTATTGATTGTCTTCTAGACATGTTTATATATTCGTGTCCCGGTTTTCAATCATTCGCTGGTTGGAATAAATACTAATTGGAGAGAGAAACATGTAATAATATATCTAGATTCAATATCACTTCAGCCCTTTTCTTCCCAAGAGAAGAAGAAAATAAATACTTTTCCGCTTGGAAAAATAAAAAGAAACTGTTGTACAATTGTATATTTTAATTTTCAGAATAAATGCAAGAAGATTTCTTCAAATTATTTTTAAAATTAATACGTGATGTATGTCTAACCGTTAATATAAATTACTCTAGTTTTAATTGTGGTTGAACATATTCCCAAATCATAATAGTGAAAGCGAAACTAAAAGGTTTATTTATTTTAATAGAACGGCCCAACTAATCTTTCATATAAAATAAAATCCAATTATGTTTCACGATTAGTTCAACCTACATTATCTGTTGCTGCGTTTCTTAGATTAATGTTTACTGATATACTGATGTCTTTCCCTTTCGTCAAATGTTTTTCACTATTTTATGCCAACGGCAAGCCTAAGAAGACCGCACAACGATTAGCTTTCTCGCTACGCTATTCTGTAGTTAAAACTCAACGCAGAAGTAGGTTAAAAGGAACCTTAACGAGATCAAGTCGTAATACCTGTTTTATTCTTTAATTTGCTGTCGCAAGCACTTTTTTCTTCTGTATTCTGTATATTATATATGTATATAATAAGATGTTGGAATAAAGTGAATTGAATTCCAGATAGATATTACTCGTGTTGAATTATTTGACTTTGTTGACATCAAGAATAAAGTAATAGGAAGGAAGGTGCGGTACTATAAAACTTGTGTTTATACAAGTTAAAATAATTAATACGAATTGTAGTTAAAAGTAAAGTAAAAACTATTTTTTTAGATCATACTTTTAACAATGTTTGTATCGTAAGCGTAACAATTAAGTATCAGTAAGTTGTTACTGTGCTTCAAATTTAACTGATTCAGAAAACATCCAATATGAATACACAAGAGTCGAACCAACTACGGCAGCAATTGCTGTCTTGTTTTGCGCTCAGGGTCAAATTCTTTGAAATCTTTGAAATAAAATTACCTAGTCTTCAGATCTATTATATTTGTTTTTGCTATACAGTCCGGTTGTTCATGTGAATAATGATGACTTCAGCATTTGAAAATGCCATTACTAACTGCTGTTTGTCACATCAAATAATACAGAGTCTAATAAAGTGTTATAAGTTACGTCACATTTAAGAATTTATATTTATTTGAGAAGCATTCCTGGCTGGAAATTTTTTTTTGTTTATTACATATTTGTATTTATTTCTTAGTTGCAAAGCTAGCATAGAAAACTAATTACGTGAATGCTAATATTGCGTATAAATCGCGATTCGGAATTCAAAATAATTTATCTGCTTTGGGTATATACATTTTTCGAGTAAATGTTTACAACATACATATATATACATACGTACGTACGACTGCGTTAATTTTCTCCGTCGATTTGTTGTGGCTAACAAGTTTAACGGCTTTTCACTTCTACCTGCGGCAATTTTATTAAATACGGATACCGTGTGCGACAATAAACGGAAATATTATTAGCTGGACGTTTCAGGAAATAACTGAAGAGGAAAAGGTTTAGTCAATGACAAGAAAATGTGAAAGCGAATGGTTCATAGTAGTAATTTAAATCAAAGACTAGGTACTGTTTTTGTACATAATTTACCCCCTCTTTTTTAGAAAAGCCTCTATCAATTTAAATTAAAGAATAATACTATACTACGTACAAATGTATTTCATCAACCAGAGAATAATTCAAAGTAATGAATTACTCCGACTATGATAATGTCGTGCAGTGCCATTAAAAAAGTAATATTCGATAACTAAAAATATACATAATGTATATATTATATTATAATTCCCTTCTATTAAAAGTCATAATAATATCGCATTGAACGAATTTCATCGACTTTCATGCTTAATGCGAATTTTTGCAGTATCACCACAACTTCAAGTGAACAAACTATAAGTCCTCAAATATTTGTAATTATAAATTCTCGATCTGTAGCTATTGTTGCGAGCTTGATACTCAATAGTCATTGAAACGAATAGAAATATTACTGGCATTCGAAAAGCACCAACGGCTTAAGACTAAAAAAACATTGTAATAACATTTACTATAGACAGCTTTCCATTTGAATTCGCTATACAATTAAGTATAAGAATGCTTCAGCCAAGCAACGCATTCTCATATAACACTTGTGTGCGACCTCGTTGAGATGAAGTTTCGATTGTGTGTGAAAATATGATCGTTGAGGTGTACAGCGTTAACCTTGGAAGTAGTATTAGTAGATGACACACAATAAGAAAAATAGAGTTAGATGTGATAGAGGGGAGGAGGGCGAGTCTGATACCAGGTGTAAAACTTGTATTGTGGTAATAAATTCGATTACTTTGTTGATGCGCAAATGTTTCTATAGCAAAGAATAATATGAGAGTGAGGTTAAGGAGAGAATCGAATGCATACAACTTTTTTATGTAAGTATTTCCACCTGCGGAAGCGATCAATAGCAATGGTAGAACAAATCCTCATCTCTTTTGTGCTGATGGACAATTTGACAGTTAGGCATTTAAATCATCAAAATTTACTTATTTGCAAACGTTCGTTTGGCGACTAGAACTAGGAAAAAAAAAGTATGTTTTTTCAGACCTGAGGTCACCATGGGCCGCTCTGAAAGGAATCAGGCCTAATGTAAAAACAACATTTTAAGATTTTTTATGGAGCTGCAAGTTATAGATATACTCGTACATGTATGTACATATGTATCTATAAAATATCTAAACCATACACATCAGAGTACTTAAAAAAATATAGATGATACAAGTAAATGTTTGAAATAAACCGTTAGTCTTAGAAAAAAACGTCGAACTACAATATTTGCTGAGCAAGTTATGAAAATAAATTTGAAACTAGAAGAAAATCAAGATGAAACAAACTTTTGTCATCTTCTTCTTTCTATTTCGGCGAGGTTATGATCTGAAAACAAGCGATCATAACCCCTCCACTTCACTGCATTTCTACTAATCCGCCTGCCTGCGAACCCCGCCTGTTTGACCTCAGAAAATATCCGCCTTCCTATTTTGGATCACTTCGTTATGGTGTCAATACATTTGTGTGATCCAGGCCGTTCTAGGCGATGTCTTTGAAACGTTCATTGATATTACCCTTTTAACAGTGTTTAAATGATCGTTTCTTTAAACGTGGCAATACCAGTTGAGTCGGTCGCGCTCTATTTTTCGTGAGCTTATTTCTTTTCATTTTTTTTTATCAAAATTTTGAGTTTCAATGCAAATTTTTCAAAAACTATTAACATAAATAATTTAATTAAAATTTAGGATTAAAGAACAGTTTTCTGGCTTTCAAAACCGGTATAGTACTTCATTGTAAGTGTTGCCGTCGTTTTTTTAATCATTTTCTTTTTTCATTTTAAGTCATTTTTTTTCTAAAATTGCCCCTACCTCCTAAACGGGGCGAGATAGACCCCCTTCTCCCATAGTAAAAAAAAACTTGTTTTTGACCCCTCTACAAAAAACCGTTATCAATTTTTGGCGCCAAAGTTATCATACTCTCCCCGAAAAATCGTAATAATGAATTTAAACACAAATATCTTTCGATTCAAAAGCAGATTTCTTTTTCAGTGTTAAATAAATAAACCAGCGTTCCACATTTTTCATCAAAAACTCGCAGTTCTTCAGATACAACTACATTCATTGAACGAACTCGCATAACCACTTTATTCCGCAAAATGCTCTCACTTGTCGTTCTCTACGGTTTGTCAGAAGCTATGTATAGCACCAACTTCGAAGCTAGATTCATCAGACACGAACACATTACAGCCACATCGACGTAATAATTCAACACCATATTGCGAATATATTTGCATTAATTGGAGAAAAAAAGAGAAGTACTCGTAAAAGAGTTATTTATTGAAATATATCCGAATATCCAATGCTCCTTCGCGAATCGTGGTTATGTGGTTGAATACTCTCCATAGAATGTTGTGCCGGGACTGTTTAGAGCCACGTTCGCACTTCGAATGGAATTTTTAATTGGCTTTGTTGATAGAAAATGTGGAGGTTATATACGAAATAAGACAATAATGGAAACGTGTATGAATATATAATATAGATTGCCAAACTTGTTTTTAAGGTATTCTAATAGCTCATGGTTTTGCGATTGTTTATTATAATTTTTCTAATGCTGTTTAACCGACTTAAGCAAACTGTCAATACAGACGGCTGCCTAATTTACGGGCATTTTCAAAAGTTAAATGCTATCTTTGCATTGTATGCTTCAAATTAACGCTAATGGAAAACATATGTAATTTAGCTTCAGCTGTTTTATTTTTAGCGCTAAAGATAATTTTATAACAAGTGTTTTTAAAATCGAACTCTTTTTCCTCTTTCAGATATCACACTTTTGTTATCTATCAACGCAAACATGTCCAAATGATCACAAAAAACGAGATCAACGGTCAAATACATCGGATTCTTTCAGTGGAAGGGTCAACGATACGCATCTATAACTGGTCTGATTCGCCCATTTATCAAAGTCCATATACCGTCAAGGCACACAAGATATAAACCCAAAGTTACGTTCGATTGAAAGCGACATTCAAAATGGAAGCCGAGGAAATCACAAAACTAGTTGATGGAGTATACAAGGTGCACAATTTTACTCAATATACACTTATGTATGTATTTGTTATTTAGTTTGGTAATTTTTAAAAACCAGCTTTTGAGCGGTTTTATTGTCAACTTGTTGATATTATTATTAATGTTTAGCATGGCGTAGGAATGTGAAAATTATTTACCATATAAGGAAAGGACGTTGATTGGCATTTGATGAAAGTTAAAATATTCCATTAGGCAAAGGACGGAATTCAAATATCAATGAAATCCATGTTCACAATAACATCCATAAAAAAATTATAACATGAAATTAATGTTTTTGCACACAAGTGCTTTTCCCGTCTTTATGTTTTTCATCCGAATTCTTAAAAATTACTCATTTTTCTCTGTGACATTCAAGTTCCACACACGCTCATTTCCAGCATTCGCAAATTGCCACGGGATTACTAACCGTTACTCGCACCCTATTCGTTTCAAATGAACAGTGCGTGTGTGATACACAGTTTTTTGGTTTAGTTCACGTTCGTTACTTCTTGTCAATTGCGAAAAAAACCTGCTGCAGTCCTAGTCCTCCTAGTCTTTGTCCGCCTAAGAGAGAGCGAAACTCTATTGCGGTTATGTAATTTGGTGTCCGCGTCCGGTTATAAGACAGTCCGCTTATGAGAGATTTATTACTATGAAAAATCACATATTTGTTTCCGTTCTTTGAAATCTGTCTGGTTATGAGAGGTGTCCGCTTATGAAGGGTGTCCGCAGCGAGAGAGTACACTGTACCATAATATTCCGAAATTTGGGTTGGCAATGGTGTAGTGGTAACGTCGTCAATTGCCACGCTAATGGTTCATGGTTCAAATCCTGACGTCAGCAAGCATTTATAAATAAACAAATATGTAAAGTCATTCCGATCGATTGCGAAAGTTTGTGAACACTACTGTAAAGCCTGAAACAGACGTGCATCAAAATCCGTGCAGCAAATTAGAGAACATGGCTTTACATGTGTTTACTGCACCGTCGTGCATTGATGCAAGTTGTCTCTATTTCTAATTTTGATGCAACGCAAAGTAGTAAAATAACAAAATAGTACAATTTGGTAAAATTTTAAAGTTTTTTCTTGTTTTCTATTCCGCAGAAGAAACACGACACACAATATTCAGATATTTCATATAACATTTCAGAACTATAATAATAAAATAGTTATTTTCATTAATTTATTACGCCTTTCCACATAAAAGTCAAAAAAAAAAAATTGTTTTCTGAAATTATTTATCACATTTCACAATGACAGCAAACTAATGCGATGAAATGTCAAAAATGTACAGCACATCTGTTTCACATGCATTACTGCATGCATCAATGCATGCATTTTTGCTGCACATCTGTTCCAGGTATAAAGGCGTAACACTGGCGGTATGTTGGTCATACAGCTGGAAAAATTATTCGCTCTGTTGGATGATTGATATGCCTGTGATGTTGGTGGTCGCGAAAAAAATACTGTGAATCAGAAGCAAAGAGAAAAAATAACAAAAATCTCGTCAGTTATCTGAATGCCACCACCGGAGTTTCTCTGAAGCATAAGCAACTGAGCTTCAAACCACTACACTAAATCTTTCTCTCTCTCTCTTTATCTATCCTTCCAAACGCGCGCATTGTGTAAAAACATGTTAAGGGAACTCATAGCCCTTTGAGCGCGCGTAAATTATATATATGGTATATATATATATATATATATATATATATATATATATATATATTTTAATTTTATCGAATTACACACGACAGTTGTTCGGCGTTACCTACCCCGGAAAAAACCGTGAGTTAGGCTCGGCTGGAGCACAGTCCATGTTCTGTGTCCTTACGAAAGTCTAACGGAGGTGAAAAATCTCGAAAGAAACTTGGTAGTTCTCGGTTACAAAACACCTCCTTAATCAGGACCAATCTATGTAAGATCGACAAATGATTTTTCTTTCTTATATTTAAAATCACGTTGAGGAAAGTTTAAAATTTTAGGTACTTTTCATAGCTTTTAGACCATTAGCTCGTGAGGCTTGGTTCGTCTCAATCTCCGGATATTGTCTCGTACATTTAAGACGGTTTTTACTTCAGAGTTGATGTGATTTTGCAGTCGCTGATTGTGGGACACAGTGTGCTTTCTAACCACTTCCGTCACCATGTCTACTTGTAGGTCACGGTGCAAATTGCTATTTCTTATATACCAAGGGGCATTTATTATTCCACGAAGGACTTTGTTTTGGAATATCTGTATAGTTTGAATATTTGTTTTCTTTGTGCAGCCCAATAATTGGATGCCGTACATCCAGATAGGCTTCAATACTTGCTTATATAGCAAAATTTTGTTCTGGATAGACATATCTGAGTCTCTTCCTAGTAACCAGTACAGTACAACATAGATTCGTTTTTTGAGATCATTGTTAAGACGGTTGAACACAGCCTTATCGCCTGGGAACCTCGTGGTGGGCGCCGTGGCGTAAGTGGTTAGTGTGTCGGATCACTACGCATGAGGTTCCAAGTTCGAATCCCAGAAAACACCAACAAGTTTTTTCACGGTCCCACCTCTCGCGAGCGTCTGACAAACATCCGAGAGTATTGTTGTCACGAAAAAGCTTCTCAAATCGCCGTTCGGATTCGGCATTGAACTGTAGGTCCCTTCCATTCGTGTGAAAAATATTAACGCACACAACATGAGTGGAAGCTAGGCCCTGGCCCTTATTTATTTTTTTTTGTTTATAACCTCGTGGTTTGCCATTTTCTATGAGCCCTTCTTTTTTCTAATATCAGCTCCCTTATCACGGCGGTGTATTTTGTTTCAGGTTGCCTCCTGTTCAAATTAGCTTTCCTCTGCCGCCTGTTGTACATCAGCAATGAATTGTTCCACTTCATGATCAATTTGCTCTCTTGTTTCCATAGGAGATCTTAGTTTTATAAAACTTTCTAACTTTTTTCTTGCACTTCCGTTTCACTTAGTGACAAGATCATCGGAGTATGATCTGACGATAGGTCATAATTTCCTTCAACACTTATATGATTTCGTTTAATACCTTTTGCTACAAAAAAGTCAACTAGGTCTGGTATTTTGTTGGGATCAGATGGCCAGTATGTAGGCGATCCAGAGGAAACTAATTCTCAGTTGTATTTGCGACCTGCTTGATAAAGCCTTCTTCCTTTTGTTGTTGTTAACCTAGATCCCGAGCAAATTTAGAAGTTCTGTATAGTCTTCTTCAGTTGGGGAGTACTTGGGTGGGCAGTAAATTGCTGCTACCTTGAACTCTTTCCTTTTTAAACAAATACTTATTGTTGTAACTTGCATATTCTCATTAATGAACTTGACTTCTTCATAATGTTTTAAGTTCTTCCTTATAACTATAGCCGATCCTCCTCTAGCTTTATCAGCTGGATATGGTGCGTGGTAACAGGTATATTTTGGTGTTTTAATATCAAGACTTTTAACCATGGGGAAATGTGTTTCCGTCAGCAGGCAAATGTCTATATTTTCCATGTCTAAAAAGATGTTCAGCTCAGACGTGTGCTGTGAAAGACCGTTTGCATTCCATGCTGCGATTTTAAATGTTCTGTCCATCATTGTTTTTTGATAGCGACTTTTTCGTATAACTGTTTTATTGTTAAATCCTGATTATCTATTCTTTTAAGGATAAGCGCCAGCATTTCTTTCATGGAAATCTCCTTATCTTTCCGTACAGTTTTTAACTTGGGAATAGGATTTGCTATTTTCCATACTTTTATTGTCCGATTGGTTTTTAGGTTTATTTTAATCGTTGTTTTTTTATTTGTTACATTTTGGGAATTAGTTCTATTAGAAGTGCGTTTACTTTTACTTTCATGGAACTTTTTTGCAACTGGACATCCTCTATAATTTGCGGGATGATTGCCTTGGCAGTTGACACATTTAGCTTCCTTTACTTTATTGAGAGAACAATTTTTGGTTGCATGTTTACCTTCACATTTTACACAAGCATAGTCGCGGTTGCAGTTTTTTTTGTGTGTGTCCAAATGCTTGAAAACGTTTACATTGTGGGACAGTTTTGGACTTTCGAAGTGGCTCAATTTTTACAACTATTCCCATAATTGACTTAATAGTGTATATTTTCTCGACAGTTTCTTTATTGTCAAAAGTGAGCATGAATAAAGGCAGGTGCCTTGTATTTATCATTGATTTCCCATTGGAATCTTTATTGTCTCATTTTTTATTAAATTGCTGGCTTCCAGAGCTGGAAATCCTTTTTGAGCTAGGTCTTTTACGATTTCTTTTGCATCACACGATGAATGAAGACCTCTAGCTACTACTTTTATTGACCTTGTAGCTTTATTTTCATACGAGTGCCACTGTATTTTATTTTTACTCAATTCCTCAGTGACAGATCTATATGCATCAGCGTCATCGACATTGACTTTCCAATTGTCCTTATTGTACGATGTATATTTGCATTTTTTTTTCGTGCTTTTCTCAATAATGGTCTTAAGCTCGCCAAACATCTTTAATCCTGAGATCACGATTGGGGGTGGTGCAATTTGTCTGTCGTTTTTAGTCTTAGCATTCTTATAAGGAATAGCTTGGACTGTTACGTCTTTTATTTCTCGATTTTGTGTGCTCAGTGTTGCCACTTTCTCTACTCTTACTACCTTTTGTTGAGTTTTTGTAGAAGTTTCAGGGCTACTCTCTGCTCTTCGCTTTTTTGATGGGGGTTTATTTTTCTTTCTTTCAGTTTCGAGCACAAGTTCGTCCTCATCTGTTTGAAACTCAGGTTCAATATTTTGTTGGTTTGGCTGAACGGACGCTGAGCCTTTCCTGTCGAGCAAGCTGACTTTCTCTTCGAGTTCTTTCACGTGTTGTTGAAGACTCTTAACCAATTTTTCAAGTTGCTTCCTGGCTTGAATTTCATCTTGCCATTCTTTATAGAAATTACCTGTTTCAACCTGAAAACCCTCGTTAGTTTCTTTGGAGCACTGATGACTTGTTCTGTCGATCTTTTCGTAGCTATTGGTTCCTTTTTTACGTATAACTTCTTCGCCATACGATTTTTTTGTTGCGGTTTCCGAAGGAACAACCCTTGGTGAAGATTTTGTTGGCGGAGTTCTTTGTGTTTTTGTACTCCTACTGCTGGTTTGATGTAAAAGCAGAATCCATGGGACCGATCTCCGAAGAGAGTGGATTTTCCAGCTTAGCTGGTGTGCCACCTGGGGTAATTAATCTATTTGTTTTGTTTATTGCCATCGTTTTTTAATTTCAGTTTTAATTACCGTAAATAGGTCTGTTACTTCTACTCACAGTTTATATACAGCCGCCCTAAAGGGATCAGACGCTGACCGGTGTGTCGCACAATATATGTCAGACGCTCCTGGATTTCTCTGGCTTTTAGTCGCCTTCTACGACAGGCATACCTTACCTCAGGGCTATTCTTACTTCATTTCCCCCGACCCTGATGGGGTAATTATATATAAAAAAAAAAAAAAAACAGAACGACAAAAAAACTTTTTACGAATTCTTTTCCTAGTGAGCGAGATTTGCTCGCATTTGAAGAAGTAAGATGAGACTATCTATTACACCTATCTTTTGTAATTGTCTGTATAAATAATTGACATATTGCAAGTGTTGTCCTGTAGCTCACATTTTGTACACACGAATGTATGTATGTACGAGCTGTCATCTATGGCTTTGATTCCAATTTCTTCAATACAAATTCACCTGGCTTGAGTATCGGTAAAACAAAAATTAAGAGAACAACAAGGAAACCATAAAAGTCTCGATTTAGCATTCCCTTGATTCTTTGCATATATTATATTGTTGTTAGGTACAAGTAAGTTTTCAATGGTTTCTTTTTATATTGAGGTTGGTCAGTTCTACTTAACGTTTGTATTCATACTTGTGCAGTAGTATCACATTTAATACCTGCGGCAGTAATTGAGCATACATGTGCATGTACATACTCGTATGTGTATTCAAACAAAAAATGAAAATAAAGAATTAGGGTAGAATTTATGACGAGGGTTACCTGGTATGTTTTCTTTTCTTTTTAATAGTATTATATTCTATTAAACGGATACGTATATCGAGTATAGCAATGTTCTAAAAAAATACCTCCGTCTTTAAAGTGGAGTTTTATTATTCTGAGCAAGGGTTGCTTATATAGATAAATACTTTTAAATTACTTACTTCCTCAATCCGCCCGATCAATTTGTTTAACAATTTTTGTAAGCTTATTGATCTTAGCAGACCAATTTGCTTGACAATTTTTTTAAGCTTAGAATTTTATATCCAGTCAAATGTTGACTATTGTTTATTTTATTTTATTTATATTGTTGGGACAGGAAAACTCTTCACTAGAGTACTCAGACGCAATCGGTTCTTTGTACAACCAGGAAGCAAGAACCCTGATTTTCCCATTTTAATGAAAGTTTCTAAGTTTCTAAGAAAGCTAAGCAAGGGCTTCAGTGATGAGGTGCTTACAGTACTAGCACTCACCGCATCCTCCTCTCCACAAGCAGCGTATACTGTAGTGTCAATTGAGCCTAGCACAGTAAGATATTTAGCAAGAGTAAAGTGTCCTGTAATGGCAATAAGTTGTCTGCATTCTTTTGTGTTCAAAGACCGCAAGAATGTCGCGAATATTTTTAACAGACGTCTTGGAGAATCATGAAACACATAATTGTGTTCGTGAGAAACCCAATCTTCAATAGAAGGTCCTGAGAAATCTTCCTCCGAGCCTTGCCTAGTAATCTTACATATACCTATCTTACATATAGAAATTTTGAAGAAAAAGAAAAAAAACGGTAAATTGATTAGTGGTATTAGTTATTACAATATGACCCAAGACCTATCCTTTCATATTTATTATATATTAGTGAAGTAAAAAAATGTATACATTTTTCTTGTACATATTTAAGCCATTTTTAAAAAATCAGTGATGTATTTTTTTTAGAATATTCTCGAGAAATTTAACCCTGGTGCTAGACAACTGATAACAGCAGGCAAAGCGTACTTAAAGGCGTTACATGGTAAGTTATACACTAAGATCTGTTTCAATACTCATTGATACTTGAGTGTAATAGAACGCCCCATCTGTATACCTGCCTACAATATTTTAATCTTCAGGTGCTGCTTCTGCTTCACGTGTGTTTAATGAGGCTTTGGCTAAGATAGCTATGAATGCCCAACAAAGTGGTACTGGAGACATTGGTAAGCTTACTGATTTATCTACGTATGTACCTACTTACATTTGCATATATTTTATCAACTCATCATTTTTGTTGCAAAAGGTTCTGCGCTGATGAATGTTGTTAGTGTTTATAAAGAAATCCAAGACCAACAGATGAATATTGTAAGTTACTCTAGACTTATATCAATTCTAAATACTTTATAATTATTTTTATAAAAACAGTTAAAAGCATTTTATGTTGACCTTCTTGTGCCATTGGAAACCAATTTAGAAAAAGACACAAAGGTTGTTCAACATGAGCAAAAGAAATTTTTGCAGCATCATAAGGTTAGAATGGAAAGCTATCAAAAGGCTGTATCTACGATGAAAAAGCAACGTAAGAAAAAGAACAGTCCTGAGAACACAGAAAAAGAAATAAAAGTACGTTTTAGATGTTAAAATTCTATAAAATATAATAATATTTTCGAAATTACATTTAAACAGAGTCTTCAACTTTTGGACGACCAGAAAAAAAAGCTAGATAACTTTTGCGAACAAAGTTATAAAAACGTAAGTTTACACTGGAATTTTTAGGGTTTTTTATATTGATTGACAACTTGTAAGACCAGTGTGTATGAACACTAAGTGTTCAAAATTAAAACTTAGATTGATTGAAAAAAAGGAACAGAAACCGTTTGTGTTGCTTTAGAGAGAAAATAGATTGTTAAATTGTTATACACTTATATAACACATCCGTGAGAATATACATAGATCTTTGTTTGGTGCTTAACCCTTTAGTCTTCCAATTCTATTTACATTTTTAATATAATCTTAATCGTAATACCAGGCTATGACACAAGAACGTCGCCGATATGGGTTCGTGTTAGAAAGACAAAGTTCGATTGCTAAGCATTGGATTGCATATTATGCTCACGGAAAAACTATAATCGAAAATAATTTAGATAACTGGCAAGAAGTTGCTGCTTCTAGGGAAGTTATACCGACAGTGTACGAAAACAACTTTTTGAAAAGAATGGTAATTTATATCGAGTAAGTGTTGTTAAATGTGCTTTATAATATATTATTTGTAGGAAAAAATCAAGGAAGATGAAAATCATTCTGGATCGTTAATGCTGAAAAAAGCCAGAAGCGTAGATGCACCTTATGGTGACATGAGATCGTTAAACGAACACAATTACTCGCAGAATTCTTTGCCGCGTGCTAAATCAGACTTCAATCTTACAGCGTCTGCATCGAGTAAGATATCGTGTTAATGCTGTGTATAAACCAATTTATCTTGATTCAAAAATTAGGCAATGAAAATTGGGATCAGCGACCTGTAGTTAAGGCGCTGTATGCATACATGCCATCTGGAGAGAATCAACTGCCATTTGCAGAGGGTGATAGAATCGCTTTAGTTGGTAATAAGGCAAAAGGTTGGCAGTTTGGAGAAAATGTACGTACTCAAATGTTTGGTTGGTTTCCAATTGCATATACAAATGCTGAGAGCAATGAAAAAAGGGCCGATCGAGATCGTGATAGCAATTATGAGAATGTACAGTTTGATCGAAATGGTATGCGTAGTTATCAAGAGTATCTGTCCAATCAGGTGGATACTGCCGGGGAAAGTGACTCTACGTATAGACGAAGAAATAACAGCACAGAAGAGTCTTCACCAACAAGAATGTTCGGAGATACAATCATGTTTAGAAACCAGAAAAAAGTATGGAAAATGTTGCCTAATATGCAGTTTTTATTGTTTTTATTTATGCATGAGTGTATTACTTCTTTTAAAGTATCGTGGTGCATCAGGAGGCAATCCTAAACCTGGTCCGCCGCCGACATTGCCAGCACCAGTGCCATCGGCTAGCAATTCCAGCCGGATGTTGAATGTATCCCAAAGCTTTTGTCTTCCCCATGGCCCCACTATTATAGAAAGAAGAAAGCATAAGAACCAAAGTGGTCCACCACCCACACAGGTAAGTAGTCACTTACACATTGAAGTCTGACCATGTGTTTTGAAACCTGAGAATTCTATACTATATTCCATGTTGCATAACAACCAGAAACATCTGCGAGAGGGAACTGCCAAGACATCATTGCACAGTAGTAATGATAGTGGCTTTGCAAACGAACCCCCGCCACAACCAGAAGTTGATTATTCTGATGAAGAGCATTCGAATAGAGTACCCATAAGGTAAGTATGGAAAGTTATTTCCTTTTTTTATACGCTTAATATATGATATTTAATTTAAAACTTTTAAGCTTCAATAAGCGGAATATAATTGGAATTGTATTGAATCGAGTTGATTTTTTTTTATATATGTACAGGGTGTATCTTAATTGCGAGTATATAGTTGAATTTGGAGCGAAAACTAGGTTAAAGAAGAAGTCTAGCTTTTGGTATTATGGAATTAATCTGTTTTCACCATTTGCTTATTTGTGCAATATCTTTGAGAAATGCCAGTAGTTTGTGAATGTCGTCTTTGGAAAGCGGCAGGTGACTTGCATTTTTTCAAGCACTCATTCAGCAATAAAAGGTCGTCCGGGGTGGAGCGGGCGGGCGCCGTGGCGTAAGTGGTTAGTGTGTCGGATCACTGCGCGTAAGGTTCCAAATTCGAATCCCAGAAAACACCAAAAAGTTTTTTCACGGTCCCACCTCTCGCGAGCGTCTGACAAACATCCGAGAGTATTGTTGTCACGAAAAAGCTTCTCAAATTGCCCTTCGAATACGGCACTAAACTGTAGGTCCCTTCCATTCGTGTACAAAATATTAACGCACACAACATGAGTGGTTCCGAGAAGCTAGGCCTTGGCACTCAAAGAGCTGTTGCGCCAAATATAAATTAATTAATTGTTGTCCGGGATTGTAAGGCACTAGCTTATTCAGTTTTTTTTCCCGATTTTCTGACTGAAAAAGGCATGCTAAGCAATCCAAAGATTTCCAAATATTGTGAAATGAGTACGGAAAAAGTACCGACTGGTCTCTCGCCTTCGACAGACAGCATCCGCAATAAGGGTGATTGTATCTGTTTATAAATTTAAAAAAAGGTTCCTTAAAATAGTTGCATAGGAACATAAAATTGGTACCTACAATTCTGTAATGATTAATACCTATAAAACGATTTTGCTCAAAAGTCAGTGTTCTTCAAGGTAGCCCGCAGTTGATATGCACCTTGTACGTAATAGACATATATACAATACTAGAAATTATATAATTAGGTGTATCTATGAGTATAATACACATACATACATATATATGTATGTATGTATTACGTAGTGAATACGAGTTAAAATATAATCTTCAAAAACGTATTGATTGTTGTTAAGTGACGTGAAGAGCATATACAAATATATATAGGTACATACAGTCGTATATATACAAACATACATACACAGTACATATTCATACATAAATGTATCTAATAAATGGTATGCCGTCAAGTATAGTTTAAGCAAACCTTTCTTCTTTAAGTAAGATGTGTAATTAATATCGTTTACAGTTTTCATCGAATTGTAAGCTTGCAAGACAATTCCATTTTGTTTCCGTTCATCTTCCATTTTGTAACGTTTAATTTTTTAATACTTGGATTTGTTCGTTATTTTTGTTTATTTTATGTTTTCGTCGCACATGCATACCACATTCTTCATTTTGAATCCACGTGAACTTTCTACACATACTGTATGTTTGCTACACAACGTAGACGTAGAACTGATGCTAGTTATCAGTTATCCCGAGAAGCTAACTCCTGGACTTTGAGTAGAAATTTTAGAAGTAGTCCTGATGACAATCAAAAGTTATCAACAATCGTGAGAAAACCCATGAAACAATCGGCAAGCTTCGAAAATATTATAGCCAGCGATGATGAGATTCTCCACGGAGGAGAAATCAAACGTACTAAGTCCTTTTGGAGATTTGGGAAATCAGACGAAATACTTGCTGGAATGTCTCTATGGCGTCACAGAGACCTTGTTCAATTGCCAGAACCACAGGCCAATGAAAAAACATCAGAAATACGCACGGTTACAACAGATAAATCAGCTAGATCGCCAGTGCTACCAGTGAAAAGTAGTTCACGCCATTCAACATCTTCAAGTGAGAACAAACAACGGAAAGAAAGCTCCTCCACCGTGGGGAACTTTGAAGAGGAAAACATTTATGGTATAGCACCACTCAACGAAAATGTTCCCAAAAAGTATCAACAACAACAGAAATTTCATGAAAATTATCAAGAAAAACAAGTGCCAAAGTCAAGAATGAAGATAATGAAGACCATTGAAATAGACATTGAAAACCCTTCCGATGCTGAGCGAATGAATAGTCTAAAGCCAGGTCAAAGCAATGAATGCAGAGAAAATTCGCAACACACGGAAAGAAGAAGTAACCAACAGCAACAGAAACTTCAAGCCAGCACGAATGTGAGCAATGGAAAGGTGACGAAGAAAGCAAATAATAAAATCAATAATAGCAAGCAACAAATAGCTCAGCAGATAACCCAGCAAAAAAACTCAAAATCACAAAAGATTGTCAACAAACGTGAACAACCTTCTTCAGATAGTGAAGATGATGACAACGACGATGACGACGATAATGGCACCTTGAAAATGAGCGACGTTAATAACTTCTTTGATGATATTGCAGCACACGATGGCGGTGTGATCATGAAAACTGTAAAGCGGCAAGATATCCTAAAGCAATATTACACTAGTGAAGACGAAGATTCTGATGTCGAAGTTAAGTCGACAAGCTCCGATCCATATGATTGCATAGTCATTAATGATCATCTAGTTCGTAAAGATGAAAAAAATAGAAGACAAGTAAATTCATATCATGAGAAATTGGAGTTCCAAACATTCCGATCGGTGCCAAAGAAGTCTACTGGTAATAACAGTAGTAAAGCAAGTACACTCAACAACAATCATAACAATAATGACGACCATAAAAGAACCGAAGAACAGTATAATGTCGACTCAAATACAATGGGTCAAACAGCGACAATATTGCCCCGGACCAGACTTATGAAATCCAGCAATCTTACGTTAGAAAAAAATTTGAAAAAGAACAAGGACAATAATACGAATCTAAATGGCGAAAAGATCAGGAGCTTTGCCAAGACATATGGTCCATGGTACGATTTTTGGGACCATCAAGACCAACAATCCGAAGACCCTTCCGGTCAAAATTTAAAAATGTTAAAATGATTTTAATCCATTTTTTATCCCTATTATAGTATTGTGCATTGTAAATTGTATATTGTTATTACCGATAGATGCTTATTTTTTATTTGGTCTTTTTTGTTGTTTATTATATATAATTATATAAATATTTTATACATACATATATAATTGTTAGATTTTTTTTATGCTTTATACCCCATATATACCTACATGCTTCGATCCAGGATTATATGGAATAGCAATATACTTCCATTGGTTCGAAAACAAAATAAAAAGTACTAAAAACGCAGTATTCTTGTGATCTTTTATTTTCTAGAAAGGGAGGACGGTTTAGCAGCATTTATATAAATTTCTGAACCAGTCTTAGAGCTTGAAAGATCCTCTCTCCATAACACTAAGAATACGCAACTTAAACTGTAAAGCACCTCCCTGCAAATACATATATATAAGCTTTCTTCTCCAATAGAGATTTCTCGATAAGGTTTGCCACTTACATTTTATAACGTTTGACACACATAAAAATATTGCACCCTATAAGGTATATGTACGAGTATAATATGATCAGTACCAATAGAGCCATGTCCGTCCGTCCGTCCGTATCACATCTTTTTGGACATTAAACTAGAAGAAGACTGAGAGCTCCTTTTTCAACTTTTTTTTTATTAGAAATCATAAAAAGTAGTGTCAGCAAAATCCGTCCATCCATTACATATGGCAACGCCCACTTTTTGGTGGAATTTTTTTTTTGAACAAATAAACAATTTTTTCAAATCTCTGAAAAGTAAAAAAAAAGCAGTAGTTACATTTCAGTAGAATGTATTTATTTCACAACTCCATGTCCATTTTAAATTGGCTTAATATATGGTATGATACGATATCTTTCAGACGGATTGTAACTATTCTGTGTCTTTATTGTTTACATTAGACTATCTTTAACTATGTAGGCAAACTACTCATGTGTAGGTACTTTTATATTTAATTTTCAATTTGCAGAGCTTCACAGTTTGCAACGGTCAAGCTTCGACATACTAAGACGAATGATCGATCAGCACCGATGATTCATAAAAATAAATTATGATGAGAACCACAAGGTTAAAGGTTATAAATTTGTTACAATAAAGCCAATAAAAAATTAAAAAAAATATATAAGGCTATTGTTATTTAAATAAATGTGTACACTCGGCGGGTAAACACACATGCAGTAGTCGAAAAGACAAATACAGCGCAGCATACAGAATTTCTACTGGACTAAATTTACTAGTACCCGCTTCGCTTAGACATTATAAAATGGAAAGAAATTCGCCCATTTTTGACATTATGGGTCTGGCGATTGGACCTTGTATATCTTCGTGAATAAATCGTGGTTGTCCGTTACCTGCAAAATGGTTTTATATCTGGTATACTCATATCTCAATGAGCTCACGTCTTTATCTATATATGTAGATAACTATTCGTCTGACTAGCTGTACTATCAAATGTTTTACGGAGAATTTCGTTCTGCTTTCATTATTGCCATGCCACATTCAGAACTTTGTAGATAACAGGGCATGGATATTATTTAAAAAAAAATGTTTTTTTCTTTATATCCACAGCAGAGTTGTAAAAGAATTAAATCTTTTGGGAAGATAATTCAATTGAATTTATCTGGAATGATTTGAAGTTCAATTCAATTCAATTTATTCAATTCAAATGTACATTAAGATATAATCTTTTATAGTACTTAGCTTATACATACTTAGAACAATTAATCAAAAATTATAATAATTCATGTTAGCAAAGAAATAACAGTTAACCAGAGTATTTATGATATTTACAAAAAGAATAGAAATTATAAAATAAAAATATAATAAAAAATAGAAGAGAAACAAAATCAAAAGGGAAATAGTAGATTGTGATGGGGAGGGTGGTGGGGGGGTCGAAGTAGAAAAGAGACAAAACAGGAAAGGATATATGTATATAGCAGTTTATTGTGAGGTAGCAAAATGTTGAAAGACTGCATTTTTAAAGTTTGTAGCGTTAGTTATACCCTTGATACGCAAGGGTAGCGAATTCCAAAGCTTGATGGTGTGAACAAAGAACAGGTGCGAGGAGTTTAGATAGTTGTGCATAGGTACAATTATATTACAAGTCCTCGGTGATTGTGCGAAATGTAGTTTGTAGAATAGATACGGTGGAGTTTTAGTCTGAATTACTTTTTGTAGAAAAATGCAATTTCTGGCGTTGATATATTGTTGTAGAGTGCACCCTAGTAAGTTCCTGGAATATTCGGATATATGATCATGCCTTCGAAGTCCATATATATAGCGCACAGCATCGTTAAAGGCTACTTGAAGTTTGCGCTGAGATAAGGAGTCAAGACTGCAGTACACAACTTCGGCATAGGTAATTATAGGTAGAACCAGAGTTCTTATAAGCCGCAACCTAGTTTCGGTAGGAGTAAAACTAGCACTTACCCTTAATTTACGGAGGCATCCGTAGATGCGACCGATTACAGCGTTCACATGATTATAGCCACTTAATGTACGATTTATTACAAAACCTAGGCTGGTAAGGGACTCAACCAAGGTTAATTTACTACCACAAATCCATAGGTCAGGTAAAATATTAAGGTCAAATGACGTGTTTGAAATTGGTATTACCTGCGACTTTGATGGGTTTATAAGCAATCCATTTAACACCGACCAGTGATAAATTTTAGCTAAATCCGCGTTAAGTAAAGATGCTAGTTCAGATATTTTGCACATCGGCCGGGACAGATGGAGTTGAACATCGTCCGCATAAAGATGCACTAAAGCATGTACGCAAACTAATGGCAAGTCGTTAATGAACATGCCAAACAGAATAGGGCCGAGAATGGATCCCTGAGGCACGCCTTGATTTATGGGCTTCAGTGTAGATAATCTATCACCAATAGCGACTCTTTGTTTCCTTTCAGAAAGAAAACATTTTAAGAGTTTTAAGGGTCTCTCCCCGAAACCAAAAAGATGCTGCAGCTTCCAACAAAGGATTTCATGGTTCACCTTGTCAAAGGCCTTAGAGAAATCAAGGAGGCATAGGAATGTTATGTAGCCCCTATCGAAATCACGTCTTATGTCATCTAAGATATTGACCATAGCGGTAGAACAACTGTGATTAGGTCTGAAACCAGATTGAAAGGGGCTAAGCAAATTATTTAAGGATAGATGGTTCTGTATCTGCTTCGCTAAAAGTTTCTCAAATACCTTGGATAAGCAAGGTAAGATACTGATAGGCCTGTAGTCATTTAAAGAGGCCGCATTGGTCTTCTTGGCAACAGGAATGACCCTAGCAATTTTCCAAGATTGCGGAAAGATCGAGGTTGTGATGCAGTGGTTAATAATATGGGTTAGATGAGTGATAATAAGAGGTAATATTAGTTTGATAAACCGGATAGACACTCCATCCTCACCAGCAGAATTAGACCGTATGGCTGCAACACACTCAATCACATCGCTCTCCACTACTGCTTCAAAGTCCGCTAATCTGGGCACAGATGTACCTGCATTAGCCACCAGGCCAAGGTGATTTACTGCCTCAACACTACCAAGGAAATGGTCATTCAGTACGTCTGGGTCAAATTCACAATTGGTGCAACTTTTACCCGCCGTAATTCCAAGATGACGAAGATTACCCCAAAGTTTTTTGGGGGGCAGCGACGTATTTAATTTAGAGGCGAAGTAATTGCTCTTGGCTCTCCGAATAATATATGATGCATTGTTTCTCGATACTTTGTATGCACGCCAGTTAGCAGAAGAAGGGTTATGTTTCCATTTACCATAAAGTTTATTGCGATTTTTGATTCCAGCAAGGACTTCGGAGGAAAACCACGGACAGATATTATTGCGAATTCTTATTGTTTTGGTGGGAACGCATTGGTCATATAGGTGGGCAACGAAGAATTCGAAGAAGTTTAGCTTATCGTTGGCATCGGCAGTTAGTCTACAATAGTCCCAGGGGATTTCAAGGGCAGCGTTATGCAATTCATTGAAATCAATCGAGCTAAAATCTTTATACGAAAATGACATAGAGACAGCAGCACAAGTAAAGTGGATATTGTAAGTACAAAAAAGTAGGTCATGGTCAGAGATATATTCTAAGGATAGCTGGTCGAAGAGGAGTACAGAAGAAGAATCAGATACAATAAAAAGATCAAGCAGACTGGGAACAGAGTTAGTACAAAAACGCGTAGGGTAGTTATTAACTATTTCGAGCCCTAAAGAAGAAACGCAGTCCTTTAATTGAAAAGCACGATAGTTAGTTCTTAGCAAATTAGCATTGAAATCTCCACAAATAATAATGTGCTCATAAGTTGCAGAAAATTCGGAGAGAGATGAGAAAAAAGGATCAGGCGGATAGCTTCTTTTAGGGTTATACACACATGAGACTATGCACTTAGTGCAGCTGTCATGAATTTCAGCGATTAAGTACTCAATACCTGAGTCTACAGACTTACGGACTATTCTGCAGTTAAGGACAGACTTGCAATAAATTGCCACCCCTCCTCCAATAGTACTCGTTATTCTGTCATTTCTGTATAAGCTATAAGTTGGGATATTGTAAAGACAATCTGCGAAATCTGGATTAAACCAAGTTTCACTCACACATAAAACATCAACACAGGAATTTGCAAACAAGTAACGTAGGTAATCTAATTTGTTTGAATTAAGGCTACGGGCATTAAGATGACAAACTTTAAATCCATCACGACGCTTAGAGAGAACATTTACCATAGCAAAAGTGGAGCTTTCATTCACACCACGTCGACTATTGGATAAGAAACTATTATCCATAGTCAGACCAGAAAATGTTGCCACAAACGAAAAAATGCATTCTTATGGGAAAACGATACATACACATAATGGGAATAAGAAAAAACATATAAAGGAAAGGTGAACAAGATGGAAACATTATAAAGAGAATAGGAAAATTCAAAGAATAAAATTGAGATGAAAAAAAGTAAATAGTCTTAATATGGACAATTAAATAGCAAAGAAAAAAAAAAAGAGTATAATTTGATTATAAATAATAAATAAAAGTACAATGACTTAACGATGCTTTCATTCTTGCGTCGCAGCAGCAAGCAGATCTTCGGAGCTTTCGATTCGAAAGCTTTTTCCAGTAGCAGACTTCTTGATGTAAACAGATCCAGACTTCGTATAAACAGAAAACAGCTGTTTTTTCCGCTTCAAGTTGAGGGCACTTTGTAGAAGAAGCCGGGATTGCTTGGATAAGCTCTCGTTCAAGTAGCAGCTGTTGTCTAGGTCAATGCCCACATCACGAAGGCTTAGCTCTCGGTTGTTTAGCTTGCGGTAAATAGCCGCTGATTTGAGTACTTCATTCCTCTCATAACAGCTGTTGAATTTTAACACAATTGACGAAGAGACTGTGTGTCGTGTGGTGTGGTTGCGCTTCCGTATGCGAAAAATATTTTTTAGGAGAGGGGGCTTGCAGTTAATCGTAAGACAAAGGCGGTTGAACAGATGTTTTGAGTTCTCATCAGGGCTCTCAGGTATTCCATAGAGAATAGCATCACAGGCAACCTCTTTTTTCTCCAAAGCGTTAACTTGCCGCTGAAGAGCGAGTACTTCTTCACTATGCATGTGTGAAACAGCCTTACGGTCCAATTCGAGTTTATCGACACGGTCGATTATGATGGAAATTGAATTGTCAATTACCTCAAAGCGCTGCCGCCAGCTATCTTTAATCTCCTCCATTTTTGTCATAAATTCAGCACGAAGCTTTAATATTTCTTCCATAACTCCAAGTCGGAACAACTCAATTTGTTTGGTGAGGTTTTCTTCTAAGACCGTACGGATTAGAATTGTATTGTCATCATTCGGAGGCTTGGACGATGGAGAATTCAGCTGAGTAGGCGTAGAGAGTAGGCCTTTTTGAAGAGCGGATTTGGAGCGAAGATGCAGATGTGACATTGTGTTAGGAGTAATTTGAGAGCGTATTACAGGTAGAAGAAACAAAAAACAAATTCGAAATCCACCCGAATATGTTTAAAACACTGACTATCGAAGTATATTATAATCGGCGATGGAATTACTACTTTTAATGCTTCAAATCGCGAGGTTTAGAAAAATATTTGGCAGGAAAATACACCGGAGTTACTCACTGAAGCTGGACGAAGAGAAAACGCGTCTATTCGTTACTACACTCCATTACAACCCCCTTTTTTGTTAAAAAAGACTGTGATTTAAAAAAATCGAAGTCACCATTCATTTGAAGCCAGTGATTAGTGCATTCAATTTTTAACAATCATTGAATTAAGTGAAATGATTGCATTCTTTTGAATTACATTACTGAATTCACTTGATGTTAGCTGAAGTCCGCAGTGAATTCACATAAAATCAGTCGAAGTCAGTGAATTCAACAGAAATAATTTGAATTCATTTGACTTCAGTGGGTGTCTATTTCTTGATTTCTTAATGATTCACGAGTAATCTCGCTTACGATCTTTATTTTTCCTAGTCTTACTGGTTGCAGACGTAAATAATCTTGAAGTGAATTCACTGATTTCAAAGTAAAGAGCAGTAAAGAGGAACATCGACTTCTCAGAGAGAAGAAAAAGGATTGAGAGACTTTATTGCAGGAATGATGTTCGGAAATTTTACCAAAAGGTAAAAAGAACATAACAAGGCTTCAAAGCTAGAACAGAAGCCTGCAGTGATGAAAATGTAAATATAGTAGTAGAAGTAGAAGTCGGTGCTAAGGATATGGAAGAAACACTTTTACAGACTTGTAAACTGCGACGATGACTAATATTCCTCTGTCAGGCAGAATGATGTGCTTGCATTTAACAGTGGCGATGACACTCAAGAATCCCGTTAAGGGTAGCGATATCTAAACTTAAATCCAACAAAATTGCTGGAGCAGACGGCCTTGTCGCCAAACTTTTCAAGGCAGGAGGAGATCAGTTGGTAAGGACCATGGCCGAGCTCATCAAAAGTATGCCCGATGAATGGAACCTCAGCATAGTTTGCCCAATCCCGAAGAAGGTAGACCCTCTGAACTGCGTCGACTACAAATGTATACATTTTCTCAACATCGCATATAGAGGAAAGGGGGCCGGGAAAGTCCACCATTGATCAAATATTCACACTACGGCGAGCCATGTCTAGTCTCGATATCCCTGCCAACCTCGTCCATCTACGAGTATGCAAAGTCGGTAAGGTAAGTGGGGCGGATGGGTTTAGTGGTCAGTGAAAGCAAAAGAAAATATATGCTATCTACAAAAAAGGACAGCCAACATCGGCGTCTTGGACAGAACTCAACAATAGACAGATATTATTTTGAGAAAGTAAAGGACTTTGCCAGCGGGGAGATCAAACGAAGAATTATTCTTGTCAATCGCTGTTTAAGACACTAATCACCTCAGTTCTGCTGTATGCCCCAGAGGCATGGATTTTGTCAAAATCGGATGAGGAAGCCAGAAGAGTTCACATAAAACTACTAAGATATGTAGAGCGGATGGAGTCCGTTCTGGCTCGGAAAAACGTTGAATTCACCCTGGATGGACGGTGAAGTAGAGCCTCGTAGTAGGTGGCGCAAATAAGTGAATTCCAGCCAACTTGGCTTGCGCAATTGGAGGCAGATGTATTGTGGCTGATCTGGCTGGAGAGGTTGGTTGAGACCCAGGTCCTCCCCGGACTGTAGCGCCGCCTAAGTAAGTAATCCCCAATTCATAAGGTCGCGTTCGCGTTCGCGTTCGCGTGTCATTCAGATTTTATATTCCGCCATATTGCTAACCTCACAGCGACTGACTGTTTTGAGGCGACATTTCGTTTTGCAAATTTCGCGCATAATACAATATTTACACATAAACAATAGCTGACAGTCGAGGTCGCCAACTTTGGTGCATGTCTGTCAGATATATACTTCGGGTTAAGAGTTATTTTTCTTACAAACACTAGTACAGGGTGTCCGCCGGGAAGGTATACTACTTTGTTTTTTATCATTTTTGATTAAATGAAAGAGAATGGATCTTATATTGATAAATGTTTTATTTAATGTCGGCAATTATGTATGGAATACAATATCAGGTAGATGTCCGCCTCTGCTAGTCTCACAAATGCGAGCCCTTTTGAGCACATTTTTCATTACATTCTCACACATTTCACGCGGTATTTCATTAATTTCATCACGAAAATTTTGTTTGAGTTGCTCAAGCGTTTCTGGTTTGTTTGCATAAACCTTGATTTGAGGGTTTTCCATTGCCCAGAACCGACTATTCTGTTTATTCACATATCCATTCAAATGAAAATGTGCCTCGTCACTCATTATGATTTTTTCATGAAAATCGGGGTTGTCATAGGCCAGCTGTAACATCGTATTGGCATATGTACGGCGGCGTAAATGGTCTTCTTGAAGAAGCTCTTGTGTCAACTGAATCTTAAATGGAAACAAATGCAAATCCCTGTGCAAAATTGTGGCCAAAGTTGTTCTTTGAAGACCAAGCTCCTGAGCACGGCGTCGAATTGAGGTTGATGGATTGTTTTGAACACTTCCTTGAACAGAAGTAATGTTTTCGGCCGATCTTGCAGTACGTTGTGGCCCATGCTTGGGCCTATCACCTACAGGCCCTCTTTCTTCGAAATCATTCACTACACGATAAATAGTGCGTTTTGTTGGCACGTTGTTTCTCCCAAAAGTTTCACGTAACTTTCTCATCGTCACAGTAATCGATGATTGATTTTGATAAAATGTTTTAACGATTAAAACACGTTGGTCTATCGAATATTTTTCCATAATAAATTTTCCACGTGTCTACTTCACGACTGCCAAATATGAACTGTCAAGACTAATGTTTACCAAAATGGCGGCAAAACAAAGTAGTATACGTTCCCGGCGGACATCCTGTATTTTGAATATTTTGGGAAACTTAGTATGACAAATAATTGCGTATCTGATCAATATCAGCTGTTATATAACAGATAAAGAAAAAAAAGTATATTCAACCTGTAAAATTCAACTGTTTTTTTAAAAACCAACGAATTTAGTGGCAAACTTATTTATTTCAATTATTGTTTATTATAAAATTACATTGTATTGGGTTGAGTTGTTTTTAAAGTTTTATTGCTCAAACAATACTAAACTCTACTTTTGCAAGAATTACTAGATTATAAATTAAATTTTTTCTTACATATTTCATTGCATTTTTTTGAAACTCGTACATATAGGTACCCATATAAGTTCAAGTTATTTCCTGGTGGGTACACGTTTTCTATTGATGATGGATTTTTGTACTAGTAAGTGGTCGTAATGTAAGTTTTCCATTGAATAACGACGATGAAAATTAAATTTTCCCCGCGCGGAATTCAATACGAACTCAATACCATACCTGGGTTTTCTAACTGTCAAACTGACAATCATTGAAATATAAAAGTTTTCGTTTGTATAAGTAGAGCAAAAGCACACAAAATATTTATTTACATTTTGCGGTATTTTTCAATTATTTCCTTAAAAACCAAAAATCACACAGACATTTAACCACGTCATAAGCGGATAATTAACAGAGTTCTTGTATTTTGTCTATATATTTTAATTTCTGTTGGAAGAACGCATATAAAATAGTACTTGCATGTATATATCTAGCAGGGCTTTGTGCAAATAATGGGAACTAAATTCATACAAATTGTTATACCGCTCTTGTATATTGGAGCTTCCTTTCCAATATTTAATAAAATCTATGACACGACAAAGTGTGTTATTGACGAGGAATTCCATTTGCGACAGGGATTGCACTACTGCAATAAACGATTCCTTGAGGTGGATACATGAAAATACGTCGATATGGAAATAATAGTGCTTAACTATGTTTTTGCATTTCTTATTGCAGTGGGACCCGAAAATTACTACATTCCCTGGGTTGTATATCGTGTCATGCATCGTGATTCCATTTAATTTATGCAGCGTATATGGGCTGCGGCTGGTATCGCTACTGGCGTCGGCTGTTAATGTTTATCTTATTATTAAAATAAGAGAAAGCAAAAGGTCGCAGATCAACACACTTATGCAGGCCATGGAGGCGATTACAATTTCCATCCTGCCACCAATGTACTTCTTTAGTCATTTGTATTACACAGACGTTTTGTCAATGACCTTCTTCCTCTGTATGTACTATTGCTGGGATAGTGGGTCGCACGGAATGGCCGCCGTATATGGTAAGAAATGTTAGTTTTTTCTAACAGATCACTTCATAGAGCTAGATTTGCAGCGGCTTTCAGTGTCCTTGTTCGGCAGACAAACGTAGTGTGGGTTGTACTAATGCTGGGCACATGTTTCTTGGATGAACTAACCGATTTGTACGCCTACCGCAAAGGGATTAAAAAAAAGGCGACTATATCCCTTTTTAGTGTAAAGGCAAGGTGCGAACATTTGTTTTTAGTAGGCTTCGATATTAACAAAATACACTTCTAGACTGTGTGCGATATGGCTTCTTCGTGGGGGATAGTCCTTCAGAGCGTCGTCAACAGTCTAAAGCATCACCATGGATACATCATGGTTGTAGTCGTTTTTGTGTCATTTGTGATTGCAAATGGTTCTATTGTTGTTGGAGATAAGAGTGCTCATGAAACCACTTTGCATATTCCGCAGGTACAGTGGAAAATATTTATACCCATCGTTTTTATTATTACCTTGTCACTTTCGTTATTGATTTCAGCTATTTTACTTCGGGATTTTTGCACTAGTATTCGGAGCACCTTTACTGTTTGCAAATGTGAAGGAAAACTTTATAACTGTAATAAATTCTTGGAAATTGTATCTCATTGGTTTGATCCTATTTGCTATGATAGTTCGTTTGAATACCTTGGCACACCCATATCTCTTGGCCGACAACCGTCATTACATGTTTTACATTTGGAACCGGTTTTATGGCAAATATGAGTGGTTTAAATATATCATTGTCCCGTTGTATGTATTAGGCTTACAGTTTATTCAAATGTCTACAGCACATTTGTCAAGTGGTTTTCAAATAATGTTTTGGATAGCGAGTTTCACTGCATTATGTGGTCAAACACTTTTAGAAGTTCGTTATTTCCTTATACCTTTCATGATTGTAAGACTAAATTTAAGAATTTGTCAGAGCAGTCATGTGTTATACGAATTCATATATTATGTAACAATAAATGCTTTAACTTTTATGATTTTTTTTAAGAAGGAAATAATATGGTCCAACTATAGCGAGCCACAAAGACTTATTTGGTAGATGCTCGTATGTATGTAAGTGTCATAGAGAGAAATAAATATTTGTATCATATAGAAAATGTGTTGCTTTACTGGAAAAAAGAATCATTGTATGTTTTGTAGTTTAGGTGTTGCACGTCGAAAAAAATGACCTGGGGGACTTATACCCAAGATTAAGTTGAATTATTTCGCTGCCATCTATCGCATTGTTTTGGGAAACAAAACCCTCGCTTATAGTTTTCATTCGTTCTCCAAATTATCACAGGAGTAGTAAAAATAACACCAACAATAGCACTAAGAAGCATCACAGGAAATATATCAATAAACTCAGAACATAACATACAAGCAGCACAATTATACGAAAAATTAAGATTCTAAACAGAAAAATTCCCAGGTTATATGCCACACCTGTGACGGATCGACTTTAAACATACCCGAGCTACGTCCAAACAGCTAAAAGCATACTTGACCAAATCGGACCAACACCAAAATTTAACCCTATACCGGAACCCACGAACCCACTGGACTTCATATCCATGCAGGTAGAAACGAATCGTATACGGTCCATAAAGAAAAAATAAACACCAGTATGTAAAGCGAACCGAGGAGGCAGCGGTGAGCGAACTAGGACCAACATGTTCGCCGAGCAGATATATCATCGAACCCGTACAAACAACGATCGATGCAGTGAGCGAGGGACAGTCAACGAACTGAAGTAGATACGAGTGGTTTATTATACAATTAATCATCCAAATTTGTTTTTGAATTACTTTTTTAATAAATAAAAAAAATGATTTTGAGTGATGGAAATCTTTATTTGGACCTTTACAACCTTGTATACTGCAGCTGTCTAGTTCACAAATGTCAAATATGATTGACGTACGACGCCGTTTGCAAAAATTATAACATCTTCCGATAGGGTGATTAATTTTGCTCCACCTTGCATTATACTTATACGCCTACAGTTTAGTGAATAAAGATAACCATTTAATTAACCGTTAAAAGTAGAAGGTACAAGACAAATTGCATTAGCAACGATAGACAAAAAATTCCCAGAAAAACGCTGGCTTCAAATCTACACTAATGGCTCACTACTGAGAGACAGCATCGAAACAGGTACAGCAATATAATGTGATATGTTTAGCCCCTATTTCGCGTTACCTACTAACTCAACAGTTTTCGAACGGGTACTCGCAGCCATAGAATGTGCTCTAACACAAATACTCCACTGGAATGAAACTACAAAAAATATTGTTATCTTATCGAATTCGAAATCCTCTCTACGAGTACAATCGCTTATTAGCTACAACAGCAAAACAGAAACAACCATCGCTAACAATATTCGAAGATCATACCAGATTCTACAACAAAAAGGACATCGTATCAAACTCTAATGGGTCCTGGCACATGTGGACATCCGAGGAAATGAAATAGCAGACCGTTCTTTTTTTTTGTTTTGTGTCAGAGTAGTCAAACACAGATTTTTACTAGGAATCACGATTCTAAGTCATGAATTACTTTTTGAAATTTATTATGAAATCTAAAATTTAATCTGAAATAAACACAACAAATTACTCTCTAATTTTCTAAATCAAAAACTATTTTCCAAAACGAACGAATTTAAATTTTTTTAAAAAATGGTAATGTGACTGAGAGGATAGGACTGGTCGTAAACTAACTCGGAATGTACTAAACAATGAAAACATGAAAACAACAAGTTAATTTATAGAGTCACCAATTCGCCACCATGAACAAGAGTTGGGTCTTTCTCGTTCTGTTATGCATAAAGGAGAAAATAATCTAATTTATTCGTTTATATGTATCTATTTTTTATATAAGAAGCTATCGCATTATGCCTATACTGTGCACCCAGTTTTAAGGTCTTGCAGCCACTAAACTGAGACAAAACTTACATATTCCTTATACGGTGAACGTTCATGTGAATATCTAATTGAGTTCAATGAATGAATTAAACGGATAATAGAGTATGTATGCGTGCCGCAATCACTTGGCATGAAATTTAAGGACTTGTAGGCTTTAGGTGCATAAATAAATACATTCAGTAAAACTCTACTTACATTATCTTCGGTTGTGCTATGATTAATGGGCAAATGTTCACTCAATGTGATTTTAATATGTGCGATGGTCGCACATATTTATTACTATTAACATAACTGTCAAATTTGGATTTAAGATTCGGAATGTTTTTTTCAGCTTAATTATAAAAATATATACTGATCAACTTCAGTTGAGGCTCATTTATTTTTTGAAATATACATAGGTATATAGATACAATACTGAAATTTACTATAGCTTACTCAGTGGGAATCTCCTCCAGAGACATACTCGTACATACCAGCACACTATATAAAACTCGTCAAGCAGGTATAGCAGAGAAGGAAACCAAAGAATAACTAAACACCAAGAGTACCATCCCCCTCCGTCAGCCAGACGGCTCTGCTCTTAAAATTTGCGAAGAGAGCCAAAGGAGAATAAAAAAATAAAATAAAAATTATTAGCTGCACTGAGTGCAGAAGGAAGATTCGAGAATGTTGAAACAAAATTCGAGGCTGTTGAAGGAAGATTCGAGAATTTGGCAAAGGAACTCGAATGCGTGAAGAAACAGAAAGTTCGGGAGTATTCAACAGACTGCCCGAGAAGGAAAGAGATGCAGCCTCTCGTCTTCGATGGACAGACATCATGGCCGATATACAAGAGGCAGTTCGAAGCTGCGGCAATGACGAACAACTGGGACGACGAAGAGAAGTCCATTGCCCTCACGCTTGCGCTTAGAGGATCAGCTGCAGAGCTACTACAAACTATTCTCGAGGACAAACAACGCAACTACGACAGTTTGGTGAAAGCCATTGAGATGCGATTTGGGGACGACCACATGCAGCAAGTATATAGGGTCCAGTTGCACAGAAGGTCCCAGATGAAGAGTGAGACGCTCCAGCAGTTACAAGCGGACATCGAGCGGCTGGCACATTTGTCCTATCCAAACGCCGGCGAGGAGATCATTAACGAGATGGCAACCGAAGCGTTCACCCATGCCATAGCTGATGCGAAACTACAAATGGCGGTAAGAATGGCTTCAAAGAAAACGCTCGCCGAAGCTTTGGCGTTTGCTCTGACAATGGAGGCCGCAGACCTGTCAGGGAATGCACCGTGTGAGGGAAGTAGCCGCTATCGAATGCTCTTGCCAGAGGATGGACGTCGAAGACCGAAACAACGCTCGCGGAGGGCAAATTCGTTGCTGGAACTGCAACAAAATAGGACACCTACAACGGCAATGCAGAAATCCACCCAGACGTGGAAACTGTCGACATTGTGCAACCATCCAACAGGGACAACATCCATCCTGTTGGCCAGGCTCCTCGAAACCAGGAGTCGGGAAACGCCTAAGAGCCAGCTTTGCGGGGCAAAAGTTGGCTAATGGAATCGACGCCCCCAAGACCACCATCCAGGTCTCCCAAACCAAACGATGCAACAAGAGTCTAACAGTGGAAGCATTCATCGGCAAAAACAAGTGCGTGGCTACTATCGATACCTGCGCCACGGCTTCCATTGTAAGAAGAGATCTCGTCCGGAAGTCTTGGCTGCACAACACCAGCTGCTACTGTCTTAGAACTGCGACAGGGGAAGCGGCGAAAGTATACGGAGAAGTTCGCCTCACGTTACAACTAGCAGGGTTGGCCTTTTCTCATGCGTTCCTGGTGGCCGACATATGTGATGAATGCATCATCGGAGTGGACTTTATGAAAGAACATGGCGTAATCATCGACATCGGGATGCAAGTTCTGCGGTACCGGAACGTAGAGATTCCAATGGTGTACGGGAACGAGAATGCAGCACATTTAAGGACAATACTCAGCAAGGACGAAGTCTTACCACCATCTTCCGAGACTATCATTTGGACAAAACTAGAGGGTGATCCTGGGAGCCACCGATTCTACCTATTGGAGCCGGATTTAGGAAGGATTTCCCCAAACTACATCGTGGGAAAAGTTTTAGTGGAGCCAAAGAATAGCCTGGTCCCAGTAAGACTCATGAACTTAAAGAGCCACAGCGGCAAAATAAAACAAGGGGAGGTTATTGGTGAATGTGTTCCGATATGTTTAATCTCAACAATAATTGAAAAAGAATCTGCGAGGCCCGTTTCATCAGGCAGGTTGGCCGAAGTAAGGGACATGATCCTCAAGCACTGCGAACTGGATCAGGATCAGCGAGCCATGGCAGAAAATCTAATCGGTGAGTACGCTGATATATTTGCCTCACAAGATGGAGAGTATGGGCGAACACATCTGGTGCAACATCGCATAGACACTGGGGATGCCAGACCAATTCGCCAGCCTGCCAGACGACTACCATTGGCAAAACAGACAGAGGTTGCAGATATGGTGTCAACGATGGAGAAGGAAGGGCTCATCGAAAGTTCTAAGAGTCCGTGGGCCTCACCTGTTGTACTGGTCAAGAAGAAAGACGGTAGCACTCGATTCTGCGTGGGCTATCGAAGACTTAATGACGTCACCAAATAGGATGGCTACCCTCTGCCACGGATCGATGACACATTGGACACACCTCAGGAGCTCGATGGTTTTCCACGCTTGATTTAAAGAGCGGTTATTGGCAGGTACAGATCGATCCAAAGGACCGAGAGAAAACTGCGTTCACTGCAGGAAATGGGCTGTGGCAGTTTTCAGTAATGCCATTTGGATTGTGCAACGCTCCGGCAACTTTTGAGCGCCTAATGGAACACGTCCTGCGTGGATTGACCTGGAAAACTTGCTTGGTGTATCTGGACGATGTGATCGTGATAGGAAAAACATTCGAGGAACATCGCGACAACCTGAAGAATGTGCTAGAACGGCTTCGAAGCGCTCACCTGAAGCTAAACCCAAAGAAATGTGACCTCTTCAGATCCGAAGTCAAGTACCTGGGCCACGTTATCTCATCAGAAGGAGTGCGAACAGATCCAGACAAGGTGGAAGCTGTGAAAAACTGGCCAGTTCCAAAAGACAAACACCAACTCAGGAGCTTTTTGGGTCTCGCCACGTACTACCGACGATTCGTAAAGGACTTTGCCGGAATCGCGAAGAGCCTGCACCAACTGACAGAAAAAGGAAGGCAATTCAAGTGGTCAGGTGAGTGCGACAAAAGCTTCAAGAACCTTAAGCAACAACTATGCGAAGCACCAACACTAGCATATCCCATTCCCGGAGAAATGTTCATCGTGGATGCAGATGCAAGTAACGTCGGTGTCGGAGCGGTTCTTTCGCAGGTACACAACGGCCAAGAGAAGGTAGTCGCATACTTCAGCAAAGTGCTCTCCAAGCCGGAAAGGAACTACTGCGTGACCAGGTGAGAACTTCTGGCGCTGCTTCTGGCGACAAAACACTTCTATAAATACCTCTACGGCCAAAAGTTCCTTTTGCGCACAGACCACGCGGCTCTAAAATAGCTGCTGCAGTTCAAGAATCCGGAGGGCCAGGTCGCAAGATGGATTGAACGGCTGCAGATGTACGCTTATGAAATACAGCATCGTAAAGGGAAACTTCATTCTAATGCGGATGCCTTATCCCGGCGACCATGTAAGAGCGACTGCAAGCATTGTGTGCGGCAGGAAGAGAAGAACCTTCTTTCCATCCAAAGGGTAAAAGCTGAGCCTATCGCCGGCTGGAGTGCAGAGGAAATCCGCAACGCTCAAAAAGAAGACCCAGACATCGAGCCGATATTGGCGTGGAAGGAGTTTATTGAAAAGCCAAATGGACAAGATATCTCGGACAGGAGCCCCACTCTCAAGGCATACTGGGCTCAGTGGGACTCCCTTTATGTGCAAGATGGTGTTCTGAAAAGGAAATCGGAAAAGCCGGACGGAAAAGATTTCATAATGCAGCTTGTCTTGCCGCGATCAAAAGTACACGAGGTGCTACGGGAGATGCATGATGGAGCATCCGGAGGTCATTTGGGTGCAAACAAGACGCTGAAGAAGGTGCGAGAACGTTTCTATTGGCTCAGCGCAAGGGTAGATGTAGAGAGTTGGTGCCGAAAATGCGTCGTGTGTGCCGCCAGCAAGGGACCCAGAATGAAAACGCGAGGCAAGATGCACCAGTACAACGTGGGCGCACCCTTTGAACGGATTGCCGCTGACATCGCTGGTCCATTTCCAGAAACCGACAAGGGTAACCGTTACATCCTAGTCGTCATGGACTACTTCAGCAAATGGCCGGAAGCGTTCGCCATCCCTAACCAGGAAGCGAAGACCATCGTGGAACAGATCGTCAACAACTGGGTGTGCAGATTTGGCGTGCCCCAGGAACTGCATTCTGACCAGGGACGAAACTTTGAATCGAAGATATTCCAAGAGGTATGTCAACAACTAGGAATCAAAAAGACGAGAACGACCCCGCTTCATCCACAATCCGACGGGATGGTAGAGCGCTTCAACAGAACCTTAAACGAACATCTCTCCAAGGTCGTAGAAGACCACCAGCGCGATTGGGATCGACAAATTCCTCTCTTCTTGATGGCCTACCGAAATGCTGTGCACAGTACTACTGTACATACTCCATCCGAAGTCTTGTTTGGTCGAGCAGTTCGGCTACCTAGTGAGGTGAAGTTTGGATCCCCTAACGATGAGCCCAAATATGAAGAGGGCTACGTGGCAGACCTCAGGGAAAGGATCCGAGACATACACCAGAGGACTAGGACGAGGATAAGGATAGCGAGTGACCGCATGAAAACAAGGTACGACACAAAGGCAACAACGTCCAGCTTCCACGAGGGAGACCTAGTATGGTTGTACAACCCACACCGGCAAAAGGGGAGGTCACCTAAGCTGCAGCAAGACTGGGAGAGCCCTTATAAAGTGGTCACACGCATCAATGACGTCGTCTTCCGGATCCAGCGTGGAGTAAGAGGCAAGATGAAAATTGTCCACCTGGATCGTCTTCATCGTTACCATGGCACTAATCCAGATGATCTTGTTCGGGACGAACAAGTTTAAGAGGGGGGCAGTGTAGCATTGACTGCAGGATGGTTTGTGTACCAAAAACTAAATCACTGTATCTCAAACTGTAGCAACGACATCTATTGCAAAACCTGTTAGCAGTAAATATTCCAACCTGATGTGCTTACGTTCCACAATTGTTCCACACAATATCCCAATATTCCAGGATCCTCGATTCACCCGGAGAAACATCTAGCATGTTCTAGAACGCCTTGCAATTTCCTATAAATACCCATACCACAACCACCATGGACACAGTTGTTTATAAGTGCATACAGCGATAACAAGAGGAAGATTAGACCAGTGGTGAAAATAAGCGACATTATTTGAAATAAATAAAGAATAAAGTGATTGAATATTGTGTTGAAGTGAAGTTGGTGTTTGATAATAAATAAACGATTAAAACACACAAAAGACCGTTTTATTTAAACGAACCCCAGCAAGAATATTACAATATTATATGGTTTATTAGGCATTATGTCAAAAGTCTTGTTTACCCGATTCTCAATATGTTTCTGGTGTAAAATTCTATGCTGAATCCCTTTAAATTACTTAACTAAATAGATATCTATGTAGGATTGACCTAGATATACTTTTAACAATTTGCAGGTTTTTTCAATGAATCCTTTTGTTCAAATTTCTCTTAAAACGCTTCTGTAATCATTTGTCTATAGGATATTAAGGTTTAGGACTGCAACCCAATATTTAGTTCGTTAGAGTTTTCATTTTAAAGTGCACGTGATTTCTATCCATATCCTTAAATTCTTTCCACTCCAAAAGTTCTCATCATTATTTTTCAATAGGAATTGAAAAACTCTTAACACATAAATGGGCGACAGTTCTATCTTTTCATAAACTACAACAACACTTTGCTCAATCAGCCGTCCTCTTTGGTGAAAGTTATTACCATGCACGAAACCCATTCAATGCTTTTAACTGCTTCTCAAACAGTTTAGCTGTAAATTACCTGCCTACACAAAAACCGTCTGTTACTTGGGTAGATGGTATCAACTTATTGAAATTCATATGAAAACCATTTTCACGAGGCTCACATTAAGCGGGTGGGGGTTACACGTTATGTGTCTAATATTAAACGTATGAAAATAAAATCACGATAATCCCTGGGAGCCAAAAATGATTTTCATATACGCTAGAGCTACTACCTATGTACATACATGCATACAAATATACAAGAATCAGAATTTTTGACTACCTTAGAAGAAAGTTAGTTGCTGAAAGTGAATGTTACAGTCCACATCTCTAGAGTTAAATTCAAATTTGATTTTCTTTATATGGGCGACGATTTTGCAGCTCAGGGTGGTAAGCCCATATCACCTGAATTGGCGATTGTCAGTATATAATTAATTTAAGTTATTGAAACTATTAAACCATGTGTAACTGTTATTTAGGAGTTGCGGCAGTTGATTTTTGGAACAGCAGCTGTACCCATAAGATGCGAATGGGCCCAGACTGCTTTCACTTTTGCTCCAGCAAAGGAAGATCATGCATATGGATTGATATCATCTCGTAATGCGACTCGAGGACTATTGTCTGTTCTGCAAGGATTTATATTAAAAAATTTGCTTTTCCAACGTTCGTGCCGGAGTTCCGGAGTGACTTCCGTAGCAGAGTGAGTACAGTATTGCAGTGATTCCTTGCAAATTCAATTTAACTGTATCGTTTATTAAGTTTACTACGCCCCAGCGAAGAACAACAAATTAACGCTTTAATTATGTCGATGACAGAAATCTTGAATCAGATATCCGATATGGGGATAACGATAATAGCCTTACCAGGGGAAGAGTCATTTATACCGCATAGTGTCACTTACTTTCAGGATTCCATCACTGAAAAAGTTGTATAACATATTTCAAGATAATGAGTTAGATGGTTTATTTTTTTTTTTTTTTTTTTAAATTTTTCAGTTATGCCTATTTCAGCTCGAACCGAATGGGGCATTGGAAGCGTTCTTAAGGCGGAACCTTAAATTTGTAAGTCATTCATCGAGATCTAATGTATCGCGGAGACTTTTTTCTGAAAAATTTCTTGTATATATGTATGAACATATGCATGTACTTAGTTTACAGGTGAGGGTGCTTCGGGAACTCTGCTTTTCCTCTACAGTTGTGTTCTTACAAGGTCTATTGGAAAGTAAGCACGTTTACTTTTTGTTTATATTTTGCAAGTTATTTAATTCTTCTTCAGAACTCGTACCGATCTTGGCAATAAAGGCTCTGCAACGATATCATTAGCAGGGAATGTAGATGAGGGTTCATTAAACATCGTTACTCTGCTACTAACCGGTAGAGCAACGCCTTATATTCATAACGGCGTGATTCATGTTGGCGATGAGGATAACTACGTAATTTCTTTGTTATCTCCATTTATTCAAAATTATTATGGATCTTTATTAATGTTTAGGCAATTCCCCAGTATGGAATATTAGGTCGTTGTACGATTGGGCTGCTTCTGTGGGAAAATGATAGCAGTCAGGTATAAACAACAAGTCTTAATTTCCTTGCTAATATACATAACTATAAAATTTCTCTAGACATCAATTCGTCAGCCTGGTTCACGCTTGAAAACTCCGCGTCTTCCCATATGGATTACCAGTTGTGCTGGTCATTTTGGAGTTATTTTCAACAGTAGTCAGGATTTATTGAGAAACTACCACGCAGAAAGTCGATTCGATTTAGTTTACTACAGTTGCTCTGGCCACCAAATTTCAATGACGATTGATAATAGAGGTTTGAATGAGTTTGCTTCTGCGTCACTTGACCGACAAGCATCGGAAAGTTCATCTAACATACCTGGAACTGCTTATGCAGATATAAAGGAAGAATCCGTAAACACGCCACTTCAGCGCTTAATTCACACCAAGTGGGAGGAGTCAAACATTTATTTCCATGATCAATCTTCCGTCTTACGTTACCTGTTTAGTACTGGAAACCAAAAACAACCATCATCTTAAGTGCTAAAAGAAAGTGAAAAAGGAGCCTTTTAGAATATTGGCCCAAAACTTTCTGCAAACTTTCATTTGCACAGCAATTACAACAAAACAATTGTATTGATAGACTCTGATTGAGTTTTAAATTGTTAAATGTATTCTATTAAATAAAGCACTAGGACCCCTAGGGCCTCTACTACCCTTACGCGCCATCGTGTACGGTTTCTGGCAATGTGTCTGAGTTCTCCCCAACTTTTCCCTAACTGCCGTGCCTCCTTCTCGACTGTTCTGCGCCATGTTCTCCTCGGACCGCCAGGTCTTCTGCCATCCTGAGTTAGAGGGTTCCATTGCATAGCATGGTTCGCTATGGAGCTGTCACCCTTTCGGAACGTGTGACCAATCCACTGCCACTTCCGCCGTTGGATAGTTGTGCCTATTGGTTCCTGACCCGTTCTCTCGTAAAGGTGTTCGTTAGAGATACGATTGGGCCAGAAAATCCTTAAGATATTGCGCAGACACCTATTAACGAACGTTTGCAGCTTTCTGGTGATAGTAGTGGTCACTCTCCACGTGCTGCAACCATATAGCAGCACGGATTCAACGTTGGAGCGGAACAGTATTATTTTGGTGCTCAAACTGATTGCATTGCTTCGCCATATTTTGGACAACATCCCGAACGCGGACTTTGCTTTGGCGATCCTGTTGGCTATATCCAGTTCGGTTCCACCATCGGTCGAGACAATACTCCCAAGATACTGGAAATTGTCTACTCTCTCTACCCGTTGTCCAGCAATGCATATTTGAGCCGATGAGTTTCTTCCAAGGCTGATAATTTTAGTTTTTGCCGTATTCATTTTCAGCCCGACGACACCTGCCTCCCTCTCCACATCTGCTGTCATTTGGTGGAGGTCCATAATTCTGTGGGAGAGTAAGCATACATCGTCTGCGTAGTCAAGATGCTTCAGTTGAGATGTAAGAGTCCATCGAATTCCTCCGTTTCCCGTCGACAAAGCTGCATGAAGCACATCGCTAATCACCAATAGGAATAGTATCGGTGAAAGGATACAGCCTTGTCTTACCCCACTTTGGATCTCAAATTCCTCAGACAACCTTCCCCTGTGCAGAACGTGACATTTGGAGCCTTCATATGTAGCTTTGATAATAGCAATTAGTTTATTGGGAATGCCTCTCCTGCGTAAGGCACGCCAAATAAACTCCCTGTTGACCCTGTTGATCCCTGTTGATCCAGAGCGGAAACCTGCTTGTTCGGCATCGAGTGTGTCTTCGAGATGTTGTTTGATTCGCTCCAGGATGATTTTCGCTATTATCTTAGCTACAGCAGGCAGCACGCAGATACCCCTCCAGTTTCTGCACTCCATTAAATTTCCTTTCTTAGGAAGCTTGACGATCATTCCCTTTTTCCACTCGTTAGGAAAGCTCTCAGCTTCCCAAGCTCTATCTATAAGTGGAAGCAGAAGCTTAGCCGATGTAGTTGGCGCTGCTCGTAAGAGCTCTGCTGGAATACCGTCAAGTCCTACCGCCTTGTTGGTTTTGAGTGCCTTGATCGCGGTAATGATCTCATCTTTACTGGGAGTTGTGGCGCGTATTCGGGTACTTCTCACCTCGGGCATCTCAGTTTGATTTGGGAGCATATCGCTAGTGAATACACGGTTCAAAACCGTAGCAAAATGCTCTTTCCATCTCTTGAGCTGGTCCTCATCCGAAATGAGCAAGGAGCCGTCTAGGCTTTTCACTGGGTGTTGGCTGGAGCTGCGACCACCTGTCAGCTCTTTCGTGATTCTGTAGACGGTCCTGCTGTCGCACCTCCGTGCAGCTTCTTCTGCTTCTGTGGCCAGCGCATTGATGTAGTTACGCTTGTCACGTCGTACGCTACGCTGAACTTCTCTCATCTTCATGCGATATAGGGACTCTAGCTTGCTTCTCCCTGCTGCTGGGGTAGCTGCAACGCGAGCTTTCAGCTGTTTTCGTTCGTCAATCCGTCTCCAGGTATCCTCGGAAAGCCACGCCCTATGCCTTCCCTGCGATCGACCGACAATTCTTTCAGCACCAGATTTAAAAACATTTTTCACAGCACACCAATGGTCTTGGATGGTTGCGGGCATTGAGCTGCTGATTGCTTCCACACCTTGCGAAAAGTGCTCCCTTAATTGTTGGCGCACTGAGGGATCACTAAGTCTATCGATGTTGAACCTGGGCATTCTTGTGTTGTCGTGGGATCTTCGAACTGCAGCAGTGCGTAGTTGGAGAGTAGCTATCATAAGATGGTGATCACGTACTATCCCCACATCTGCCCCTCGCCTGTTTCGGACGTCCAGGAGACTACTTCTAAAGCGGCGGCTGATAGCAAAATGGTCAATTTGGTTGGAGGTTGCTTGCCTGTCATTGGAAACCCAGCTGACTTTGTAGTAGGTCTTGTGCTCAAACATGATGCCACCTATCACAAGGCGGTTGGCATTGCAGAAATCCACAAACCTTTCCCCGTTGTCATTGCGGTTGCCTAGTCCATGCTTCCCGATTACATGTTTGAGCCCTTCGTTGTCGCTGCCTTCCTTGGCATTCAAATCCCCCATCACTATGACAATGTCTCCATTTGGTGTTGTGTTGAAGACGGCGCTTAAGAGATTGTAGAAGCTCTCCTTTTCGTCCTCAGACGAACTATTCGTTGGGGCGTAACACTGTATGATGGTGACGCGTCGTACTCTACTCCGGAATCTGGCCGTCAAAATTCTATCACCTATGAGGCTGCCAGGAAATTAGGCCCTTGCGTGCTGTTGTTGTTAGCAGTAGTCCGACTCCATATTCCCGCGGACTTCCGGATGGCCTTCCATAATAGAGTAATACAGTGTTACGCGTTGGAGACTGGTACTCGCCCGCTTCTAACCATCTTACTTCACTTACCCCCAAAATGTCCAGTTTATATCGCATGAATTCGTTTTCCAATTGGAGGAATCTAGCATTGTAAGGACCTTCTCTTCCCGAGTCGAGGAGCGTCTTTACATTCCAGAAACCTATCTTTGTCCGGGTACAATAGCCAAAAGTCGTCAACATGTGATCATTCCTTATCCGAGGCATAGTGTCGGTTTCCGTAGCGGGCAATGTTCGGTAACGCAGGTTGCTGGCCCACGTTACCTAGCCTAGAATCAAGGCCCTAGACAACCCGCACTTACAATTTTGGCATATACGTATAAGGGTTTATACGTATAGTTGCCCGGGGACCACCACTAGGAGGAGGTAAAGTAAGCACTTCATCACGAACTTGATTGTTGCGCTACTGGCCCAAGCCAAGTTTTGGGCAGTCAGTAGTTTCCCGATCAATCGCAATGCAGGTCCCCATTGAATTTGTAGGTCATCATTGAATTTGCAGTTTCTCTTATATAAATACAAATAGTATATATTACATTCATTAATTTTAATCACATGAAAGTGAAATTATATTTTGAAGGGAAATGTATAAAAAGTTAACAATTTATGTATCTGACCGGGACAAAAGCCAAACCGGCCAGGTTCTTGGGACAAAACCTTCAAACCGGGATTGTCTCGGTCAAATCGGGACGTATGGTAAGCTTAGGCATAAGCCATAAAAACGTTTTATTTAAGCTCAGACTTTATTAATTTTTTTTCGTTTGTATTGTTTTTAGCTATATACATACATAATAATGTCTATAGAAATAAGGAGTTTGAAATTTACCTGACTTACGCATCCACATCCGTAAAGATCACTTCCGTTACAGCTTTGTTGTACAAGAAGCTACAGTGCATTAAAGCTAGAATAAAGTTCATATTTCCCTTTGATGAAAACGCAACCAAACTTAAAGATAACTTTTAACGTTTTAATAAACGTGTAGTTTTGCAAAATATTAAGTGTTGATGCTACTGTAACTATTACGTACAATTAGTAGATAAAACGAATAAATAGCACTAATTATTTCTACAAACATTATGCAAAATAATTACATTATAGCACAACTAAGGTGACTAAAAAAAACTAACCATGATTATAGTTAATAATTATAACTCATTTTTGTACGTACGAGTATATACACAAGTAAAGAGATAGGAGAAAAGGCGATATCATATCGGAATATAAAACCTAACCTCTTGAACATATGTAAATGTATGTATGTAAAGTTTATAATAACTGAGAATCTCTTATTAAGTGAAGTTATTTTAATGAGTCGTCAAAAATAATTTTCAAACTAATATATGTAAATGTTAATCGCAAGATTTTATCGAAATCTGTTTCGCTAAATACATATGTATGTTTCGAAAATGTAATTTTTAATCACTTCGTTTACACACGTTATATTTTTCGCATGAATGCAAGGAACCTACAGTTGAGTATGGTACAAATCGCTGTTTTTTCACGCATTTTGTTATTTCGATGCAATTATTTCGCAATATGTTGTCTTGCATTCTAATTATTTCTCATTTCATTTATTCGCAATTTTTGTTCAGCAAAGTTCTTATTTTACTATGTCATCGTATTGCAAGAATATTATTTCGCAATAGTCATCTCGCAAATTTTCATCTTGCGTTACGATTTATTCGCATTTTACTATTTTGCATTGTATTATTTTGCATAGTATTATTAAGCTTTTAAATTGTTTTGCAAAACAATTTAAAAGCTTAACAATACTATGCAAAGTAATAAGAAGGGCACCATGTACAATATATACATTTTTCTTTCAGAATTCAATTCATATTTATTATGTACAAAAATCTACTATTATATGCACTCCATTATCTTAGGTGGTAACCAAGCAGCCTTTGAACTTATATTGAATATTTTTTCTAAGTTCACAGCACCAAACGTAGTTTTTTCTTTGTTTAAGTATTAAAAGTCATATGAGAAACTGTCAGTAATCTTATTTCTTATTGATTTAAATAAGAAACCAACGTTTTCCGGAATATCCATATTGCGAAATAGTCACTTTTAACCACGGTCGGCGTTTGCAAAACGATTGAATGTCAAGTGTCATTTTGGCAATTTCATAAAGGGCGATTTAGAAAAACGGCAACTAACAGTTAGCGAAATAAATTCTCTCCAACAACGAATTGCTGCCTGATCATAAACGAAGTGGAAAAGCGCAGGAAAAGTATTGCAAATGATCACGTTGCGAGATAAATGAGAGACTGTAAGGATGCCTTCTTTTCAATTTATTACATGCTTTCCATTCTTTCGTTTGACCAAAATAAAACTCGTCGTTTGAATATTAAAGTGATAGAACATTTATTTTTGCACTCGCGTATATAAAAGTGTGCGCACTTCAAAACAGATAATGATAGGATGAAAATAAATAACATAGGATGAATACCTAAAGGGATATTTAACACTACCGACATACCGACAGTCTCTCTTTTGCTTTACTCTCTTTATTTCTTAGTTTTACATTTGCGTTCGTACAGTTCGGCCGTCCTGACTTATAATCGTCCCGATTTCGTCTCAGTTTCGAATTACAAATCACCCGTGGTTTGATATTAGCCACTTCCCATATCCCCTCATACGGAACCTGACTCAATTGGAATCCTTCCACATCCCTCAGCAGATATCTACCATTTGTTAAAACTTTAGCCGCTCTGTACGGGCCCTTAAATTTCGGAGCAATCTTTTTACATGCACCGGCGCTACTGATAAAATTCCTTATTGCAACGTAGTCCCCTACCCTATATTCCTTTTCGATCTTTTTGTAATTTATTGTAATTCTTTCCAAATCTCTTTCTCCTTCATACCCTTTACATTCATCTAAAGTCTTTAAGAAGTCTATGACTATCCCTCTCTGTACGACTCCAAGAAGTAACTCACTCGGAGTCACCCCTGCACTTTTGTGGCCCGTTGTTTAAAGCAAATTCGATCTTTGCCAAGACTCCGTCTAACGAGGATTCCTTCCCTGCACTTGTCAGCTTTGCTATCATTGGTGCTAAGCTCCTATTCACTCTCTCCACTTGCCCAATGACTTGCGGAGACCCGGTTGCAATTTTTATGTGACCAACATTGTTTTCGTCAAGGAAGCGAAAAGAAAGCGCTTCCGCAATCAGATATCAACACCCTGGGACGGCTATACAATCTCAAGTAACTCCGTAAGCAAGTTATCACCTCTTTCGTAATAGTCATTCGTACCGCATACAGCCTGACATACTTGGTAAATGCATCTATTATCAAGAAAACATATTTCTTGCTAGCATTTTTTAATGAGATTGGACCAAAATGATCCACGTGTACCGTTTCGAAAGGCACTTTCCCTTTAGGGATGTTATGAAGAACCCCTTCATGTTTTCCAAACTTCAGACAGTTCGCTGTATGCTCTTGGTCTTCTCTCTCATTTTCGGAAACCAATACGTTTCCAACAAAGAATTTGACACTTTTTCATAGCCCATATGACCCATTTCATCATGATACATTTTCTTCCATGTCCTTTGGTACATGAAACAAGATCGTTTGCCCTACTTTCCTATAAACCAATCTGTTCCTCATTTCATAAAAACTACTTTCTTTCTTCTCCGGCTGTTCTCTGATCTTATTTATGGCCTCATCCTTATAGTGACAAATCGACAAATTTTGCTCGAATGTGTTCTCTTCTAAAACCAAAATATTCGAAATGCGGCTCAGCGCATCCACATGCTGCATTTTCGACCCACTTCGGTGCTCTTATACATATTCGAAGTTCTGCAATCCAATGCCCATCTGGCTATCCTTGGATTAATTTCTCTTTTGTTTAAAGTTAGCGTCAGTGAGTTACAGTCAGTTACTATTTTAAACCTGAACCCATGTAAGTAAATCCTAAATCTTCGCAGAGAGTAAATAATTGCCAATGTTTCCAATTCGAAACTATGGTACTTCGACTCATGATCGGTTGTCTTTTTGGAGAAATAAAGTACTGGGTGGAGCTTCCCATCTGCCTTCTTTTGTAGCAGTATAGCTTCGAACCCGAGGGCACTCGCGTCGCAGTGGAGCTCTATCTCATCTTTTGGGTCATATATTGCCAATATGGGAGCTGCAACTAACCTATCTTTTAGACTCTCAAAACAGCGGACTTCCTCTTCGCCAAATTTGAAACTAACGTCCTTCCTGATCAGATTGTACAATGGTTGTGCTATGAGAGAGAATCCTCCGATAAATCTTCTGAAATACGAGCGCAGATCCAGAAAACTATGAACAGCCTTTACATTTTGTGGTATGGGGAAATTACACACTGATTCTATTCGTTTTGCGTCTGGTTTTATACCCTCTTCTGTAACTAGGTAGCCTAAGTAACGGATTTGCGACTCCATAAACTGACATTTGTCCATTCTTAATTCCAATTTGTTCCTAACTAGTCTAACAAAAACTTCCCTCAGTATCTTCAGATGTTCGTCAGTCGTTTCAGTAGCTATCATTATGTCATCTATATATATGTAAATCTTCCTTGCCCTTATTAAATCTTCAAAAACCCTATTGACGTAGCGTTGATGGTGCATTTTTTAACCCGAAAGGCATTTTTAAATACTTGTATTGACACATTGTGGTCTCTAAAGAGATATATTTTATGGATTCTTCGCTCATTTGTACGTGATAGAATGCACTTTTTAAATCTAGTAGTGTGTATATCATCTTATTTGCTAGTCCATCCAGTAAGTCATCTATTAGCGGGATCGGGTAGTTATCTTTCATGTTCACTTTACTGAGGAGCCGATAATCCACACATAATCTGATGTCACCTGTCTTTTTCTTTACTAGAACAATTGGAGATGAATACTCCGACCTACTTGGCCTAATAACTGCTTGTTTCAACAAATCATCTAAAATGACCTGCACTTGCTCTTTTTCGTAGTATGACAATCTCCGCGGGGGACAGTGGAAAGGCTTTTCATCATTTATTACAAGTTTCATTTTACACGTTGTCTCTGCGAATTCAGGACGTCTACAGCACAAATAACATTCGTTAAACAGCTCATTAATTTCTTAGCTTGTTAGGTGGGTAAATACAGAGCATCTTTTAAAGAAATACCAAGCGGGGTTCAGGTCAGGCTATTCTACATGTCTTCGTACTGAGGAGTGCAGCTGAACATTTTCTGGCCCAAAATAAGAAGTTGTATGCATTTTTTGTTGACTTCAAGGCGGCGTTTGACTCTGTAAACCGAAATGAATTATTTTATAAATTGTTCAACGCTTAAATTTGGAAAAATTCTTCAAGGCCTATATGGAGATACACAAGCAGCAGTGTGGAATGGTAATGAGGTTTCGGATTGGTTTCAAACGAAGTCTGGTGTGAGACAAGGTTGTGCATTGAGTCCCTGTCTTTTTGCGCTTTTCATCGAAGACGTGGTCGACTTCTTACCGGGAGGCATCGAGTATGCAGGAACGCTTATTAAGGCCCTTCTATTCGCCGATGACATAGTGTTGCTGGCACAATCGCCGGAAACTCTCCAGTTAATGATAAACCGACTCTCGGAATACTGCAGCTTGTGGAACCTGGCTGTAAATCTGGAGAAATCAAAAGTAATGATTTTTAAAAAAGGGAGAGGCAGGAATTGTGACAACGAAAAATGGAGCTATAATTGAGAAGCCGTAGAGGTAGTCAACGAGTATAAATATCTTGGAGTCTATTTTACCAAAAATTTAAGCATGGAAAGCATCTGAAGGAAAAGCTCTCCAAAGCCAAAACCGCTATTAATATGACCTGGAAAAGAAGATTTTGTAATAATTGCATTGCCCATAGCTGTAAGTACAATATATTTGAAGCAGCCTCCGAATCCATTTTGTTTTATGCGGCTCAAGTATGGGGAGCTAAAAAATATGATACGGTGGAGAAGCTTTTAAGGTACTTCATAAAAAGAATATTTCGTCTGCCACCTAGTACGGAGGTAGCTCCTCTCTTCATCAAGACCCTAAAACTCCAGGTGGACTATGTTCTTAAAGTTCTACGAATGCCAGAGGAAAGACTGCCTAGAGAGGTAGCTTGTACGATTATATCCAACGCGAGCAGCTGGTATGGCGATTGGCTTGACTTAGCCCAAGAATGTGGGATGGAAGTCAATGCTGTACGAACTAATTGCGAACGTGGATGTAAAGTATCGTGAGAAATTCTTAGAGGATGCATCGAATTCGCTTCATAGAACAGTGTACAGGCGTTTAAGTCACAATCTAGGGCATCTTAATTAATTCCGGGACGAGCACAAAGTGGAGGAAATATCGATGATTATCAAATTGAGAGGAGAATTGCTGAATTTAAACTATATACCTCATAGAGAAGACCTTCCTACCATATGTGGCATGTGTAATGTAGGTGAACGGGAGGATACGATTCACTTTGTTGAAAAGTGCCCAACTCTAAGGGAAACTCGGCGTAGTGTCTTCGGTACCGATTATTTATCGGATGAACAAGTTATCGATATGCTTAATGAGCTAAATGTTCCTCAATTATTCGAATACTGCAAAATCGCCTTGGCCTATCGCGCGAGAATAATTCAAGAACATTTTTGAAGGAAAAGCGTGTTATTGGTATAATATATTGGTATATTTCGTTCTGGTCTCTATTTTTATTTTTACTAAATTAGAATCTAAATATAATACATATATACTGCTAAAATCTAGTTGTCAATCGGCAGACGGCAAAGCCATGCTATCTTGATTTGTTTTTATAAGTAAATGATGAAAAATGAAAATAAAAATCAATCAAATTCAATAAATTCTTTTTTTGATCCAAAATCAATACTATCATTTTTTACAAAACTCTTTTGTTCATTTACTTCTATTTTCATTAGGCTTATACACTCTTTAGTGCATTCATCATTATCAGGCACTTGCTTCAACTCATTTGAACCTGTACTTATCTAAACATTAGCTAATCTCATGAAATCTTGTCCTAAGACTAATGGGTATTCTATAGTACCGTCTGGTACTACCAATAGATTCCATTTTATTTCCTTTTTTCCAAGTAAAACTATACAGTCAATTTTTCCATGTATTAAAAGAGGGCTTTTATTTATCCCAAAAAGATTTAAATTTAATTCATTTTGCTTTATGGTGATAGGCGGCACGAACTTCTTCCTAACAAAACTTACGGGACTGCCGGTGTCTAACAAAATTCCTAATGATAATTTAGATTTATAATTGCTATTCATAAAAATAAAACATAGATTCCTTACGTAGTCATCGTCTTCCTTGTTCTGATTGACGTGATGTATCTGTGTCGGCATCTTCCTTTTGGGACATGCGGCTGCATAATGCCCCATCTCGGCACAAACGTGGTACGCTCCCGGCTCTCGTTTTGGTCTGCGGCACTCTCCCGCCATGTGTCCAAGTGAATTGCAGTTGTAACATCGGATCTGCTTCGATGGTTCCTCGATGGTTCCGACTTGCCGAATGTTGATGGCTCTGACCTCGCCGACGGCTTCACCAGCTTGACTTTCTTGAACGCCTTCAACAGATGATGCTTGTCGCGAAAACATTGCAGTTTTGCTTGCGAACGAAAACCCTCATCCAGTGTCCCATCGATCAAATATTCGACTAACTCCTCCTCGTCCAGTTGGATCTTATTGGCCATAATCATTTTATCGTGGAAGTATTCGACGAACGTTTCATTTGTTGACCATCGTCTGGCTTCGAACACTCTCTATAGAGTGAGGCGACTTTCTCTATCCTCAAATATCTCCTTCATATCCGTCAGCAATCTTTTGATGGAGACTGTTGTCAGATATGATCTCGAGTGAAACCACTTCAGCGCCTTTCCCTTGAGTCGGCACGAGATGAGTACTCGCATGTTCTTTGTACGCTGTTTGTATATTATGCAGTTGTGACTGGAAGTGTTGGAATGAGTCACCATCTCCGTTGAACTCAGACACGAGATCCTTTACATCAGCATAACTCTTCGTATGGGGTCTCTCTTCAGTTTCTTTTGGACTCTCGTTGTATTTCTCCTTCATCAGCAGATCATTTTCTCTCTTCAGTAATACATTTTCCTTCGTTGTATTTCCAATTCTCGCTTCATTAGATCCACTTCTCTCTTTAAGGTGCATTCAAAGCTCAGCGACTTGCGAATGCCCGAACTGCGAACAAACCGTTTTTAGCACATTTATAAGCACGCCCTGGGCAATTTTACTATTCCAAAAGAAGAGAGCTTAATTTATCGATTAATCGATTAATATAAGAAAAAGTACAATTGTAATTAGTTTCTGCGAAGAAATTAACAATTCGCCAATTTTTCCGCGAATAAGCAAAGGCTTTTTGCGAACTGTCAACTTCTATTCACATTCCCCACATGTAGGACGCAATCCACATTCCCGCGACCAAAACATTCGCGAGAGTTTAACCTCACAATGTTTTTGTTTTGTTCTTGGTGGGTAAGATCATGGTTGAATTTATTAAAAGAAGGTAAGTCATACCTTCTGAATAAAAGCTACGCTATGTATTTATGCAGTTTCACGTTTAGGCAATTAGTTACAAAATGAATGACAACTGAAATTTGCGGATTCCCGCGACCATATAATAAAGCAGCTGTGGATGAAATGTCAAAATTGGCGAATATTTGCTCGTTCGCATTCGCAGGTTGTTGAGCTGTGAATGAACCTTTAGGGTTGTCCAATCGTTTGTCTCTTCTCGCCTCTCCTTCGCCTGTCGTGTCGTGTCGTGATACACACACATCACTCGTCGCTGCGCCTGCTCTCGTAAGTTCACCCTTGTTGCGTTCATCGGTGTGCTTGGCGACCGATGTCTCGTTCCTTTCGTCGTTCACTTTTGCGGCCGTTTCGTCTCGTCTGATTTTAGCATTCTTATTTTTAAGTACAGGAGAGTGGTAAAGGAAAAGTAAGCTTTGACTTGATTTTGATTTTTATTTACAATAATTTTTTTTTTTCCGAGGGTAGGTGAAAAATCTTCCATCGACACTATGAGAATAGCAAGCGCGTGCTTACTTACTGAACTTACTGACTAAAAGAACACCATCCTTCGATATAAATTTGTTAGATATCGCAACTATGTAAGTATTAACTTGTCAAGCAATTTTGCTATCATGAAATAAAAACGTTTGGCAGGTTTCCACTGAAAGATCCTGCATATTCCGCAATCTAGACGAGGTTAATCATTATCTCGCCAAGTCAAAAGGTTTCGTCCTTTGTAGTCGGCGCAATAAATTGCTCTCATCCAAAATTTGTAGGACTGTATTGTTGACATGTCCGATTAGTCGGTTTCTATGCTTTCTCGCGAAGCTTCTAGTTTCAGCTTCGATTGTCGGAATTCCGAGATCCCTGCGGGTATCGTCGTTTCTACTAAACCACGGTGCTTGGACAATTTCTCTTAGCACTTTATTTTGAAAAGCTTGTAAAATATTTGCATTTGTTTTGGTACAACCCCAAAGTTGTATACCGTAGGTCCATACCGGCTTTAGCACTTGCTTGTATAAAAGCAGTTTGATGTCAGTACTGAGCTGGGAATGTTTTCCGAGTAACCAGTACATTTCTCTATATTTGATTTCGAGTTCTTTTCGTTTCATTTCACGTGCATTTTGATTTTGATGATAATGTGTGTACTTCGAATGAAACAATTGACCGAAAATGTAAGATAGGTGATCATACAGATACGAGTAAGAAAGAGAACGGCTTATAATTAACACTATGTAAAGCACGTATTTTGATTTTTTAATATGTTGACTTTAGAATGTATAGACTCATTATTTAATAAACATGTGTAATTGTCTTTTAAAAATGATTATATATCCCGAACGACTATGGGGGACAGCACATATGCAGAAATAAAATTTTGATAAATCACTATCTCGATTAACGTCGAAAGTTTTTTTTTAAGGTGGTGAGGTGGTGAGTGAAACGTCGAAAGTTAGTATAACTTCGCACATATTCTCATGGATTGGAATAAGTATAATTTACAATGGGAATAATACTCATTTTCTTAGTCATCCAAAAAATATGAAGGCTTACAAATAATCGAGACAGTTATTTTTCTTTGTATTTATTTTGTTTTAGTTAGCAAAATATTGTAAAATTAATTTTCTTGTATGTTATTTTAGTAGATTTTTCATTTAATTAATGCTTTGAAAATTTTAAATTTATAATTCCTATCTAATTTACATTAGTTATAAACTATAGTACTAGTTAATTATACAATAATATACAGAGTTATTCCTTAAGTACCAACAGTATTTAAAAAGATTGTATTTTATTCAGTTTTGTATTAACTGAATTTTTGAATTCAACGTTAATTTGAATTATAAAAAAATTAATTAAAAAATACTAATAGTAGTGCTTCTCAAACACTTCCTACTCGAGAGCCATGTCTTCTTTTCAGCGAAGAAAGTTTGATAATTATTTTAATAATACTGATACGTATCAAAACAATTGAATAATATGTAAATATATTCTAGGGTTATGGTTACGCAATAAGGCAAACACTTCTTTGCCTATCCAAATAGACAATTGCACTCACAGGGACCCACGTACTAAATTTTGAGAAGCACTTTTCTACAATATAACCACTGCGTTTTGCAATTTTTATGTGCGCATTAAACTCGTATCTAACCTTACTAGATTTGTATTGTTATACTTTGTCATGTTTAAGCTCTGCCCCGGTGAGTTCTTTTTCGTTTGCGTATGCCATGTTAAGATCTTAAATGAGAATGTATTTTAGTCGTACAATAAAGGCTACAAATATTTATAAATATTAATGAATTACCTCGGTGCAGGCAGATGCCATGAGTTCTATATCAGTGTTGTTCAAAGGTGCTAAGCTTTTCAAGAACCCGTCCTCTTCATAACCAGGTTTAAAAGGCATTTTTGCCGTAGGTCTTTCAAGTAGAAACCTCACACTGACAGCAAATCCAGCCATATCAACTGGATATTTTCGTCCTCCTATCCACCCGTCATAGAAACCTTCTATTTTACCATTACGAACGATAGGACTGCTAACGCCCAACTTCGTAACTAAGCCCACTGGCCACATAGACACCTTCTTGGTATATCGCATCTGTTAAAAAAAAATATATAAATATAAATATATATATATAACGGGTGTGCCATCTTTTATGTTGGTATGTAAACATTGCATAATTTTGAAATTTATCAACCGATTGACTTGAGTAGACATGTTTTTGAAACGTCAATCATTCAGTACAATTTTAACCATGAATCGCTTCATACCGAAACAACGAGCCGAAAGTGTAACGCTGTACATTGAAAATAGTCGTTCAGTTGTGTTAACTCAACGTGCATATCGTCGAAAATATCGTGGCCAACAAGCACTGGCCAACCAGATCTCCAGATATGACCCCTCCGGACTTCTTTTTGTGGGGTTATTTGAAAAGCAAAGTGTACGCCAGCAAGCCTCAGACCATTGACGAGCTCAACGCAAACATTCGTGCCGAAATCATCGCTATACTGCCCAAGATGAAACGCAGCAAAAAGGGCACATTTTACTTTGGTCAATAGAGGCGACCACTTGATTGATGTTGTATTCAAAAACTAGTCCAAATAAATAGTAAAAGACCAAATTAAATAAAAATACCTCATATATGGAAATCCGTTGCTTTTTTTTCTAAAGTTATTCAATATTCACATACCGACATAAAAGATGGCGCACCCTGTATATGTATGTATATAAATATTAACTCAGTTTAAGCGGCAATTCGATATGCTAAATATAAGTTAAAATTGACATAAATGTGTTTTGACATGGTTTATAATTTAAATGAGTTTTTTTTTTGTCACCAACTGCACCAGCTGGCACTAGATTCATATACATACAATAAATATTTCTTAAATAATATTCTACGTGTGAATAAAACGATAAGGTGATGTTGCGAAAATGATAATATTTTATTACACTAAATATTCTAAAAGTAAAAAAATTGTTTTAGAAAATTGTTTTGAGTATAGAGTTTAAAGTTTAGATATAACCTGAAGATGGGTCAGTACGATCTCGACGAAATTAGATGAAATGAAATAATGGGATGGGGCTTCCCGGCTTTTGGTTTTGTCTTTTAGTAGGTAATTTTATAATGCTTCATTACTATGCTCAAACTCAATTTTCTGTATATTGGTTCATACTTGACGGAAATTAACAATACATACTCGTATTTCAGTATTTGTTATTGAAATATTGTCATCAAGATTACTGAAGACAATATGCACATACATACATACGTACGTATGTATCATATGTACATAATGAAACTCATTGCATATACTCGTAGCGTTATAGGCAAAGTTTTGCCAATCACTGTCAGGGAATGAGTTAGGTAGTAAATAAAATTCCACTTGAAGTACACATTATGTAGGTAGTTAAAGGTGTTATGTGTCAAAACTGTGCCATTGCTGATTTTGATTTTTCTCACCTGCTCGAAAATTGAAATGTCGTAAGTGTTATCATCGTCAGCGAAATAAAAAACTCCTTCTGTTGCATTTTCTCTTAGCCACTCCAAGCCCCGATTTCTGTTTGAAACTCCACGAGGTTTCGCTTTTTTTGTCTTCTTGTACTCTTCTGGCATTGGAGCTTTTAAAGGAAACAATGTACAATAATCAACATAATTATTCATTCTGGTCAAAATGATTTGCGCTTCATTTACCTATTAAATACTCGTAAGGAATACCGATGCGGTTTAAGGTCTTACTTACTAGATCCGATGTTTTATTGGCATCCTCGATGACTAACCATAATAAGTTGGCGACGTGTTTTAGAGTGTATCCTAGCCTAGTTAGTTCCGCAAGTTGCTCAGGTCGCCTGTATGTCGGGGTGATGATATACAGTGGCGGCTGGAAATAGATTGCAATTATAGTATAAATGTATATTCACTTACATACACTATGTATATGAAAGAAAAACGTGCGTAAGGATACACTTATATTATTAAATTCTTATATTCAAGTGAATAAAGTGCACTATCATGCAACTTAAAAGTAAGAGTTTTACACATGCAATTAGATTTTAACGTTAATTCCAATTCTGTAGAGAAGCAGCGTCTTAAGCAGGTGTTAGTAAAATTATAAACATATACATCAATTTTGAATAGCGAATAGCCATATCATGCATTTGAGAAAGAAATATTTATTTGTTTTCTTTAAGACGTTTTTGTTTATTTACGGGCATTTTTTCAGCAGTTTTGTTTTTGACTGTATGGACATTGGTGGATGTGATTGGGGTGGTTGTAGTAGTTGTTGTCGTAGCACTAGGTGTACTACTATTTATAATGTAGTTATTGTTGTTGGTCACAAGGAATTCTATCGAAGATTGTGTACTTTTAACCGATTGAGTTGATCCAACATTTATGCTGTATTTTTGGAGTGATCTATTTTTGGCTCGTGTCTTAGAAGCCTGTAAAAATTGTATAATAAAAATATTGGTACACATGGTATTTGGTCAAAAGCGGTTTTCTTAACATTACTAGGTGGCCCATCATTCCATTTGAATTACTAACTCGCATTCAGATTATATAACGGAGTGAATGGTGCAATAAATCAAGTTCATATCAAAGTAAAACACTTAAACTGCCTGTAACTAACCGAATATATTGTGAGCTATTTGTTTTATATTTTGTCTAGCACATAATATTTCTTTGTGATCATTTTGTGTTTAATATAGGTATACTCGTATGTAGCTTACCTTTATTTCTTCTGATGGCAGCACAGAACTACTTTTGGACATATGGTACTGATACAGTACCATGTAAAAACATGTTGTGGCTATGAAAATAGTCAGGTACATTTTGAAAGATTTTGCTACGGCCATTTTGTTGTTGTGCATGAGTTTTGTAATTTCAGAATTAACATCCAACAGAAGCAAAATTTAACTACAATGCATCACAATGGAGTTAAGGATTATACTTTCCTTTAACCTAGAAGAACATAATTCAAATTATTAAAATAAATTAGAAACATGTATAATATGTAAATGAAATTATCTAGGTATAAGCCTATGATTTTGAAGAATGATAAAACAGAGGCACGCAGCTTGTATTAGCGTCAGATTGATACATTGTTTAATTACTTGAACACTTACGTCAATGAGGTGTGACTAAATGAACTAATAATGTCCAACAAAACTTTCCATTGACTTAAATTAGCAAAGGTAATTTCCTTGAAAAGCAATCTTCTTCAGATTACGATATGTATTTATTAATATATATTTCAAATGATAAGTATTGATTGATCATACACCGTAATAACACTGTTTCTCTTAGTCACATGAACGATCAGTCTTTTGCTTTAATTATTTCATCCTGTTCTGCATTGATTCGTTGAAATAATAACACGAAAGTTGATATAATTTCTACATTAGATAATATTAGCGGCTTTGAAGAAATTTGGGTTTTCTGAAAATTCCCCCAGCAGATCTAGATTTAGATAATCTTATAAGCATAAGTGTTAGAAAGACCGCTTAGCGCAGAAATCAGAATATCAACAATTTGTTATCATTTATTTGATAGGTTCATAAAAAAAAAAATAAACACGTCGTTATTACACATTCAAATATGTACTAATACAACTTACATTTTGAGTGAACTGTTACGGCGTTCTTTCAAATATAACATTATAAAGAAATTAAGCAATACAAATGTTATTGTTAAGGGCCTTCTACCAACTTGTTTTACAATATTTGTTAAAAGCTTACTTAAACTGCCAGATTATTTCTTACAAATATAACAATATTTGACATCGGACTGATATCTTTACTTTCATTAAAGTCAACGATGTTTGATTAGATTACACATTTTCGATTAGATCGACTTTAAATGAAATCTAGATTGTCTTTCTGATTGAAAGTTATAGTATGACAACTTCAAGTCAGAACGCACTTATCACGTACGTACATAGGTGTCATTTGTTAATGAAATAGCTCGTCAAAGTATCGATCTCGTATCTACTAACGGCAATCATACGAATGTATTAATGAATTGAATAGGAAAACTGTATAGGTATCATTTTCCATCATTTCGGAAATTAAAAGGAAATCGTAGTAAGGACGATTAGTTCTTAATGAAAGCCAATAAGATTCCTTTTATACTTAACCACAAAGCGAGAACATGGGATCCTGTTTTGTACATACATATGTATGTATGTATGTAAATGCATTGACATATATATTTACTTATGTATTTACATGTATGTGCATATGTATGTACCTATCAATGTGCACGAGTTAATCAAACAAAATAAGAAAAGTAAAAGTGTCCTTAATGCACTGCTATTAAAAAGAAAGTCCAAAACAGAGTAACATATAACCCCATCCCAACGTGACCCCGTGCAATACGAAGATGTATATATGTGTTTATGAATATATTGTGTTCCAAATAGAATATAGTGCGTCATCATGGCTTGTTACGAACATGGTTTTTTTTTTATAGTTCTTACTACATGTTGCTATATTCATGCAAAAAAGAGATTACTAGCATTTGAGGTGAAACATTCCAGTCTACCGTTTTTAGATGGTTCGCTTGTGCAGTTTGGCGAGATTTGTATGTATTCAATTAAAATAGGCCAAGAAGTAAAATAGACGTAATAGTTTCTTCCCGTTCTTATATTCATGTATTTAAATAAAGAGTTAAAGCTGCTTCGATTATGAAAATTTAGCAAGAGAAAAGTATGACTCTTAGTAACATATGTATTTGATATCACTCAAATTCAAGTGTTGTCTATAGAATATAGTGCCTACTTCCTGTGTGATAAGAATTAATATTGTGATATGTATTTGTGTGCAGACTGTTTTTTGTCACTAATACATTCTTTTTTCATCCACAATACCTTGGAGATTCAAAATAAAGAGAGCTTGATAATCCTAAATAATAAAATACTCACGCAGATGAGGCAGACTTTTGTTGACTGTTGTTAGTAAGGTGTGGTAAGATATCCGAAATTAATTTATGATTAAGTTGTAAAGTTATTAATTGATAGATGAGTTTTTATTCATCCAGTAGAATCTCAGTTGTAGTAACTAATTAATACAGAGCAAGTTCGTAATAAAAAAAAAACTTAAAAAAGCTCGAGACATTATTTCTTTTTAAAAATTCAAGTCTTTTTAAATAATAATAAACATAACTAGTAAAAGAAATGTAAGCCCAAAAGAAGAAAAAAACAAAAACATCCAACCAAACCGATATTTCCCTTTTGATAACAGTAAACAACTAAATGTCGCGTGCGATTTAGGTACGACCAGACCTGTAAAGTAATTAAGTATTTTGGGACTGAAGTACAACTTACAAATAAGTTCAATCACCTTGTACTTATTTACAATTCTTTGGTCCCTGAGTGGTTTAATGGTTGATCCATGGCATCACAAAGGACCTCTACTGGTTTAAGTGTGTCTGCACCGAACCTAACCTAAGTACAATTCCTTGGTGCTTGTACCTAAGAATTTCAAATACCGGTGCCGCGACTTTTTTGTATAATTTGCGTGCTCTCAAGGGGTTATGGATACCCTTTAAATGCTTTTACATAGTTCGGGCGTTAGCAAGGATAATTAGAGAGAGAGGGAGAGAGAGAGAGAGAGAGAGAGAGAGAGAGAGAGAGAGAGAGAGAAAGATTTGGTCTAGTGGTTTGTACTTTTATTTGCACTTTCTTCGAAGTACTTGAAAATATGATCTTAAGTAACTTATTTCTTAAATATTGTACTTAAGTCTTTTTTAATTCCTTTTAAGTTCTTTTAAGTAAATGAATCAAAAGTACTTAAAAGGAATTAAAAGTAATTGAAAGGAATTAAAAAAGACTTAGGTACAATTTTGAAGTAATTAATTACTTTAGATCAGATTTTCAAGTACTTGGAATGAATAAAAAGTACAAGTACAATTCCCGGTACTGGTATTTGAATTGAAAACTTGTACTTAAAAAACAATAACTACAAGGTAATTGTGTTTGTACTTTAATTGAATTTTACAGGAATGGGTACGACTAAAAACATACAAAGCAGTATATGTATATATGTACATATATATATGTATACATTAATGTGCCTTTATAGAAAGATTCAAAATACACTGTTAACAGTTTTTCCAGCCATTTTTTGAACGGGATCCAATTTAATGAATTGAAGTTGATATACGAGTAGTATTAAAACTAAAATACTTATTGCAAATTTTAATGAGTTTGTGTGCTTGGTCAGTTCACATAAAGTTGGATTTTCACTGCTGAAAACTTAATTTCATAAAAAATAAAATAAAATTGATATTAAAAAGGCAAGAAAGAAACGACATATAATTTGTTGGGTCTCACTCTCACAACGGAAAAAACGTTTGAAAATCGTTTACGTTTAAGCCCCTACGCTTCATTTTTGTTATAAAAAAAAGGACTGAGATTCTACTGCAACAATAATAGAGAATTTAAATTGTAATGGTCATGAAATTTGGGTAGTGACCGAAAGAATAAGATCGCGGATACAAGCTGCCGAAATGAGGTTCCTTCGCGGTGTTGTTGGAATAACTCGTAGGGATCGAGTGCGCAACACCAGAGTACGCGAGGGGCTCAACGTTGAGCAGCTACTTCTCCGAACGGAACGATCTATGCTTCGATGGTTTGGTCACGTAGTGCGTATGCCCCCAGACCGGCTTCCAAGACGCGCCATGGTTGCCGTGCCATCAGGTAGACGACTTCGCGGAAGGCCCAGAAATAGATGGTTGGATCAAGTCCGACATCTCTCTTGGAGCCGCTTAGGGATTCTCCCTGATGAATTGGAGTCAATGGTGGAGGATCGAGAAGGATGGAGAGTCCACCTGAGCATCCTACTCCCGCGACCCTCATGAAGGATTAGCGGGCCATTGAAAATGAATGAATGAATGAATGAATGTATTGCAAATGAAAACATGGAGTCTCAATAGAACTAACACATTTGGACTGCAGGGTACTTAATATACATATTATATTTGAGAAGAAATCAAAAATGCATATTGATTTTAAATATTAAGTACATATTTTTGCTTAGTTTGTAAATGTCTTGGAGACAATATGCAATTTTTACGTTTTAGACTTGTGAGAAATCTTACCTTTTATCTTTAGTGCGTATTTATTGCAGCAGTTCTTAGAAGTTGTTCTGATGCCTTGTGTCGCATTACAAATTTTGCTATACATTTTTATTTTTACAACCAAGATCTTCATTTAACTTCTTTATAGCATACAGTAGGTAATAACTACTGCCAGCTGTATGTATGTACTCATATAAAATCACAATTCACACATAAGAAGCTATGTAACCACAGAAATTATAAAATACACCATATGCGCGTACAAATACTTATTTCCATATACATTTCTGTTGTAAGTATGTATCATAATCAAAACAAAAAGGGGAGATACAATTTCTCTCTTGGGGTTAACAATTCACATTTCCACTGGTTTTTATAAAAAATCCCATTTACAATGTTGAGATACACCAAAACTACAAACATTAACTCTGTACACCAGTTTATCTACAAAAAAAAAAAAAAAAAAAATACTCCTGATTAAAGATTCCAGTGGTAGAACAACAACAAGAAATAATTCGATGAGACAGAAGGACTCCACAATACCGGTGACATAGTATCTGTGCCAATGAGAATATTGCAGGAAAAAAAAAAAGTGGGCGATGTAGGATATCCGCAATGAGTAGTCGTTCTGGATCCAATGTTTTCAAGGTTATTTCTTACGCCTTTTCACTTCACAATTTATTTGAGCATACTTAGAATACAAAGACTTTATAGTTAGCAAATGATTTTTAAATAATGCGTGTATCCCAGTAACCGACTAAACAAACAATCCTTCCGTAAACAAGAATAGAGTAAACATTTTTAATTTTTTATTTTTATTCACTTTTTTTTTCAAAATCTAGTTACACGATAATAGTAGTAGTAGTCAATAGAAATATTCAGGTAACGTTTTTAATAGATTTGGTTTAAGGACTGCCGTTTTACAACAAAAAAAAAAAAAACGATAAAGTAAAAAAACGAATCCGGCGGAAAAATCGCGTATGCGGCAGCGGCGACATCGGTTGGTATCTCAATACTAAGCTGAGCTGTGCTTTCCGTCGCTATTGTGTGCAATAATATCGCCGTTGTCGTAGTAGATATGGTGGAACAGCCCAGGCGCAGTTCAGTCCACCAAGTTGACAACTGATTTGGTCTGCATGTATGCGTTGGACGTTCCGGCGAAGAGAGTGCATGAAAGAAGTTTAGGGTGAGGAAGGCTCTTTATTCATTTTCTAAACGCAATTCTTTATATCAAGTTTTGCCTCATAATTACTACTATTTCGACTACCACTAATATGTAGAAGAAAACAGCTGGGCGTAGCACATGTTTTGTTATTCCACCATCCACCACACATTGAATAGGGGTGTTTTCCTTGTTCTATATTACTCGTAAAACACAAAGTAATTGTGCTCGCTTGTCAGGGATGTTTACTGTGGAAAAGAATTGTTTATTAGGGAGTATCAACGGTTTGCTACCGCCAGCAACTTAAGTTGAGCGATAAAGTTTAAGCACAATTGACAGAATTCAGAAGCGTTTGTATGTTTTATTTTTCTTTCTATTACCAAGACTATTTTCTTTTTTTGAGACTTTCATTGGGTTTGATTCAAAATTAGTCTCGTTCCTCTGATTTTTCTTGAGAATACAATAGCTATTGTTATTCACTTTTGGACCACATACATACATATCTAGTCATATATGTATATGTAGGTATGGTAGGTAATGAACCGAATACCACATGTTACTCAGATTTGTGATTATAAGTAGTAAATGAGAAAATTGAGTGCAAAAACTGATCTGTGGGCGTCATAATAAAACCATCGTTTGAATGCAAAAATACAAAAAAATATTTTTACCATCGCAGTCCAGACAAAATAGGTTGTTTGTTAGTATAGGTTGTGTAGGCAGACAGACATGTTGTACATATGAATGAAAATATGTACATTTGGATTGTATATCCGAAGAATGGAACCTCAGCATCGTTTTTCCAATTCCAAAAGAAGATATCCTCTAAGTTGCGCAAGTTACGGGAGCATCATCGGCCGAATGTTTAAGATTACTTATATGTAGGTATATCACATAATTTACCACAATATTTTTGCATTCCCATACAAGATTCCCATAAAGTACGCAATTTTTTTTTCCAATTTTCGGCTTTCCTTTGGGTTTTTCGTTTTTCCTAAACCACCCCAGTATTGAGACGAACAAAACAAAAAAATAATCATCCAACTCGGTTGAGCCGTTCTCGAGTTTTTGCGAGACTAACCCACGGCAATTGATTTTTATATAATACATATACATATATATAATTGTGTGAGCGCCTAAAGCCGTTTATCAGGAACCTAATTGCTCCATGTCAGTGCAGTTTTACACCGGAAAAGTCCACTTCAAGATTCGGAATTCAGTAATAAACAGCTTTTCATATAGACGAGTTACACGAAGCCAGGCATAGTTTTGCAATCCTTGTCCCGCTCGTCCGCTTGTACGGGGTGGCGATGGAAAATGCACACTTAATTTTCGATATCGAAAAGCGTTTAAGCAATGGGACATTATTTCATAAGATTTATAGCCCCGCTATAAACCCAATCTAAACATTAGGACAGAAGTAAGACGAAGTATTTTTTTGTCGGGACAGGAAAACGCTTAACTGGAGCGTTCAGACGCAATTACACAACACGGAAGCTTAAACCCTACTCTTCTCAATTTAATGAAATTTTCTTGTCTTTCTAAGAAATCTAAGCAAGTGCTTCAGTGATGAGAAGATTAAAGGACCAGCACTCGTCGCATCAGCACTTAAGTGTTTAAAGCATTAAGCAAGGAGCAGATACTCCGACCGTTCAATCTGTTTCTTACAATCACGCCCAAAATATAAGAATTCGCATCTATCCATCCATTAAGGATGAAATCGTAGCGGCGATTAAAGCACTCAAACCAAACAAGGCGGCATGACTTAACGGCCTTGCAGCGGAACTCTATAAGGCTTCGCCCAAAGTAACTGGGGACCTACTGCTTCCATTATCGGAGAAGGTTTGGAACACCGAAGAAGACTAGCGGAAGGAATGCTTGTCAAGGTTCCAAAGAAAGGCAACCTAACAGAGTGTGCAAATTGGAGAAACATTTGCGTGCTTCCTGCAGTTGCAAAAATAATAGCCAACCCTCGAACGCCTTAAAGAACATCTAGAAAGTACTCTCGATAGTGAACAAACAGATTTCCTGCATTGAACATATTTGAGATCCGAAGCGGCGTTCGGCAAGATTGCATACTATCACCACTACCCTTTTTGGTGGTGAGCAGCGATGTTTTGCGGAGCGCTCTGTCGTCAAGAAGTGGAGCTTTAGAAAAGTGGACAGAAGAAAACTTCCGTTATCTTGAAAGTGTAGTCTCGATTGATGGTGGTACCGATTTAGATTTTGCATTCTTTCTGCATTCGGTATATTCACCCTAATTGTCGTTGGCGTTTGTCGCCAACGTTTGTAGCATGAATCCATTTTCATAACTTTTTCACTGTGAAAGAGTTGTAATAGTATTTTACACGACAAACAAATTGCTTAGTAGTGTTTAACGGTCAACAGGTCGTAGCTATGAATAAGACGAACATCGCCGAAAAGCGACAAATGCTAACGACAATCAGAGTGATTGTCTAAAATATGGAGAAGCAGTACAATTAGCTTAAAGACCAAGCTGCGATTATTCCGCTTTAATGTGTAACAGCGACTGTTATATGGCTGCAGTACCTGGAAAATTACCACCAATGTCACAAAAAAGGTGCAAACTTTTGTTAATCGCTGTTTAAGCAACATATTATTAGTATTCTGGCCAAATCATATTTCAAACGAACAGCGAGAGAGAGCGTGAGAGAGCAAGCCAGTAACGTATAGATGTGACTACACAAGAGTGAAAGTGGCAGTGACATGGTCATACCCTATGTAAGGACGAAAAATGTATTGCCCGATAAACCATTCGCCGTATAGGTAAACGTATGACTCGTCACGTAATTTGTCTGTATGTTGTTGCTAGATCTACCAACAACACAATACAAATTATGTGACCACTCATCGGTTCACGGAGACGGCCGGCGATTCGACCCCTGGTTGGAGCTGAAATACATCGCCAGGAACCGAAAGGCGTGGTTGATGCCCTAAGACCCAAGGAGATACAAGATTTAAGTGTGTAAGTAAGTAAAGATTGTAAGGGCGGTTTAAAACCAAGGAATAAAATGTGGATGAAAATCAATCAAATCCGGGCCGAAAATCTTTGAACCCACTTCGAAAAAGAGGACGAAGTGGAGAGGGACGTCAGTCAACTTAGTATGAGCAAGTGGTTTATCAATTGCCTAGTTTACCTGGGGCTGCAGAGCCGTTTGAGTAGATATGTGTAGGTGGGGAGTGGGGCGTGGTTTTGTCTTTCTTTAACACAATGGCTCCCTTCTAAGCTATCAAGACGTAACAAAAACTTTATATATGCGCGTAATCTAATCAAATAGAAATAACATCCATTCAAAAATAAAAATTAAGGGCGGGAAAACAGTAAAATAGTTTTCACTCGCTTGATTTAAGCAAATAGAAAATAGTGAGAATTGCCAGAATTTTAGTTCGACCCGCACATGGTAATATATACATACATATGTCTATAAAAGCTAGGGGTTTTACGGAAGGTTGAGTAAGATTATTAATCCGTAAAAGTTCTAAGCTTGGAACCAATTTTCCCATTTTGTTCTTTTCAATTCCATGCTGTCGAAGAAATTTGAATTTGTTCTTCGCTGTTTGGAGAATATGCGGTTTCATCAATAGTTTGCAGACATACTTATTCTAGCAGATCCGCACTGTATTAGAGTAATTTTAGTTATTTTCTGTTAATATTAACAGCGTCCATTTTTAAAAATCGTCAGTCAGTCCAATTGAGTTTAGGTAAATTTACATATACTTTCGAAACATAATAAAATATACAAAGTTATTGTAGATACAGTTTTCTTCTCCAATTTATCTCATCACTTATTACTAAAGAAGTACAAAAGTCTCATTACAAAATATATATATATATAACATACATATGAAATTGTTCAGTATAAAAACTTATTTTTGAAAATGACATAAATAATATGCCTAATAAATAGCTTAAGGATCAACGAACGAAATCATAATGTATCTTGTTCCATTAGTCACTTTCAAACCCTCATGGAAATGCGTTAACCGTCCCGGATGCATAAGCATCCACCCCATCTTAGTATCCGTGACTGAGCAGTTATATCGCAGAAATTTGCATCCGCCTCCCTCATAATCAATACCAGCACGATTTAAAGCAATGTTTATAGTGTACGTTGACGAATCATGGTGTGGTCTCAAAGATGGCTGCTCATCTGGGCGATAACGAACAACAAAGTTCATAAACGAACGTGGCGGCTAAAATTAAATGTGTTGATATATTTATAATGAGAACTAGTAATATTTGCGTTTGCTTACATTATGGTAATATCCAGTAAAGACAGCTTCTTGCAATGGACGCACATATAACTGGAGAAATTTCAGCCACAGGGGATCCAAGCCGATTTGTTTCATGTGAATATCGCGAGTTGGAACAGCTTCGTATCCTCCCTCCAAGCGTGCGTCCTATACGAACATTTTTATTTAAGTCGATCTTATTATTCACAACATGTATGCATCAATACGAACCTTATTGGTGCCATCAGACCATTTTCCGAAGTTTTCCATAATTGCAACCATATCCTGGCAAAAACGATCTGTACCAATGCGGAACCAATACACATCGGGGCATGGCTGTGGATAAGTTAAGTTTGGCTTAAGCTGATCTTTATATTCTGGATGAATGTAACGCTGTTCCCAATCCTTCTGATTTGTGAACAATGTATAGAAGTCAGGACGAGCAACAGTTATGTCGAAATTGTCGCAATTGACCAAATGCGCATAGTCTCTGTCGTTTATTACGTACATAAAAACTCCCTGGATTATAGGTAAAATATTTTTAGTTTTTTTTTTTAGTTTTAATCGAAAGGTCTTATATTTTTAAATTTACCACATTGCGCAGGTTCTCACACAAAGCCATGTCCGCGTCAAAATATTTATGATCAAAGTTTAGCTTCTTGAAAATTGATTTTTTAATCAAGTAGCAACTTGAGACATAGGGTACATTCCACATACCACTAAAATATTTAGAAAATGAAAAATATGTTTAGTAGCAGGAAAGGAACAGTAATATATCAAATGTATGTATGTATGTATGTATGTATGAGAATTGTTGCCACTGAGACCAAAAAATACTGCAATGTTTGTACCATAACTGTTTAATTTATATAGCAATAAAATTAAATGATGATACCTCACATCACTTAAAGCCAGCAAATTTGCATGTCATACAAATGCAAATAAATAAAAATAGGCATCAAACCGATTATTTTTAACATCACCCATGGAGTACGTACTGAAGTCTAATACTACCAGCGTTTCAAATTACATCCTAAAATTATGATCTCTTTTCTACAGCTTCTCTTCATTTCCAACTTACGACGCGGAATTGAATTGAAAGCGTTATACTCTTAAATTTATGTAAGTTAATATTAAAAAGAAGTAATAAGTACATACATATTTGCTGACATTTTTCAAATGTACAAATAACCTCGTAATAATGGATCATAAATACACCTAAACACTGGGCAAGTATGTATGTAGATACATATTGTGCAATGATCAAATGTGTAACAGACAACCACGCTGCATCTTCTTTTTTCATTACAGCCATCATTCTAAATCAAATTCAACCCCTACTCAAGTAATCTCTTTAAATGATAATTGAATTTATTTGTGGTGTGCAAATTAAATCAAAATGCGAGCCTACTAAACGACCACTGGGAATAGCACACCGTGAATATGACAAAAACACCGATCAGCAAACAACACACAAAGTAACTCATATCAGAACGACGTCCAACGAACACCGAAAACCATATTCTCGAGTGTGGGCGAAATTAGTAACAGCCTTTTAGTAGATGTGAGCTGATCGAGCTAAGCTACCTATTAGAGGTGGATAGATAGATTTTTAACGTTTCGAAAGCTAAAGAAGTGAAAAGTGCTCTCAAAATGAAATACTATTTAGTATTACTACTTGTTCTTGGATTGTTAGGAACAATTACAATGGCTCAGAGTAGGTCAACACTTTGGATTTTTTTTTCGTTTTTATGATGTGACATTCACAGGAACACATGGTGGTAGGGGAATTTTACGACGAAATTATACTGGAAAGAAGCCAGTCTTAATTCAACATCGGACGCAAGACGCGGTCAATTACTACGATCATGAGAATGTAAGGATTTTCAAATTATTAGTGAACGTAGTAATAAATAAAAGTATTTTTTATTTTGTTAAGGGAGCAAAAATAATTAAATCTTCACATTTTGAGTTAGATTATACACTGGGTAGAAAAATTACATTTTTTTGTATGGCACAAGGTGAGTACGTAAAACTTGACTCTCACCAATTATGCATCAATTTTTTTTTTGTAGGCCAACCAAGGCCTTCCATTACATGGTTTAAGGATGGTGCCGAACTTTACCAGCATCGATTTTTCCAGGTACGTGCAAATTCGATATGTATTAACAATAAAAAAAGTTCTTCTTTTGCACAGGTTCACGAATCTATAGTTGGTAGCGACATTATTAAGTCAAAAATGGAAATAGATCCAACAACACAAATGGATGCAGGTGAGATAATCTTAAAACATTATGAAGCACATGATCAACTTAAAAAGTGGTTTTAGGATACTATGAATGTCAAGCGGATAACATCTACGCCATTGACCGAAGGGGATTTCGGACTGATTACGTGATGATTAATTTTTGATTTATCGCAGAGACGATTCGGGAAGCATCTAGATCTTAAGAGCCACAATTATACTATATATGCTTTTTTATTATAGTAATATATAAATTTGGTTCATTAAATCTGCCACCCTTATTTTTATCTTTGTGTGTTCATGGCGTTGTTCTATTGCTGTGGATCCGTTTGCAGCACAAACGCTTACAATTGGCTCAATTATTTAATTCAGACAATATCATTTGCGAAGAGCGCTTTAGCGAAACAACTATATGTAATGTACCATATGGCGGTGGTGGTCAAATAAAATATTAAACTGAGCCGGAAGGGGTGATGGTTGCCATTTAATCATAAAATAACCGCAAGCAGGCATATACAAAGATTTCTTTTGCATTTGGATTAAACATTGTCATTTCGAATTTGTTGGAGTTTGGTCCGAATAGAAAGTCGCGCAGTTTTTCATTTTGATGTTCGGTGCTAAGACCATAGCCCACAAGAGAAATACTTTAAAAGCATATGTTGTATGCAATTCGAAATAAAAAAAAAATCGTGACCGTTAAAGTTTTAATAACCAATATGAATCAGAGATTAGTTGCGATTTTTATTGGAATACTAGTGCTCTCAAATAATTTAAGTGAAGCTAGGAGAGGCAGGACAAGAGGCCGTACTAAGTCCAGAGTTTGTACAATGCAGTATCATTATTGTTCTTGTGATTCATATCAATTACATATTCCTCTTAGGTGCAAATTGGTTTGCCTATTACTGGAAAATATCGTGATCCTGAATCAGATCAATACTATAACAATAACAATGTAAGAAACATTTTCTACAAGCTTGTATAAATATGGATATAATTCAAACGAAATAAATTAAATGAAATAATTTCAAGGGTGCGAAAATCCTGCAAGCGTCTCATTTCGATTACGAATACGTCCTGGGACACAAAATCGCTTTTCTGTGTGTGGCAAAGGGCAATCCCAGGCCACATATAACTTGGTACAAGGATGGAACTGAAATATTTCAACATTTGTATATGCACGTACGTAGTTGCCCATCGGCTATCTTAAAGATAAATTGTAATTATATACATGCTTTTTTCAGGTACATGAATGGCGAATCGGCGAAGACAGAGTAAAGTCGAAAATAGAAATTGATCCAGCTACACAAATGGACGCAGGCGTCTATGAATGTACAGCAGATAATATGTATTCAATAGACCGACGCAGTTTTAAAACTGATTTCTCAATCGCTTTCGACTAGTTATGTTCCATACTTTAAAATTAATTTGCAATAAAAATCTACAGAATCTTTTATTTGTGTTGATCGTAATCAGCAGCTACTTTAAAAAAAAAAAAAAAAACAGTTATATTTAAAAATATTTTCTTGTCTAAACGTTTTTCAATCTATGTTTGAAACTACAATATTTCGATTGTCCAGAAAACTTTGTCTTCTGATTCAACAAGCTGTGATTATAGATCGCTATTGATCATAACTGATACTAACTCTGTAATTCTAGATGCGAAAACCAAACATTTAACTTATATTTTTTTTAATACTCACACTATATTTCCTTTTACTATATCCACGTAGTCATGTGATCTTGCATAGTATCCATCATCCGATATTGCTCCCCAAAAATTACTCCAAAGCTCGTTATCCCGAGTTATAACTGGAGCCATAAAAGCCCTAAATAGAAATGTATTTGCCGATATTGTATTTCAAATTCTATACCAAACTACCTATCGTAGGTTAATAGATGTTTTAATAAACCAGGATCATCAATATGCGCCTCGGCGTCAACAGAGAACAAATAATCACTTTCCTTTTGAACTGCTTGTTTGCTAAAAATCGCTAAGATTTATAGATTTTTTTCTATAGACTTCTAAAATTACTTACACAGCAAGTTTTCTTGCTGAACGTTCATCAAGTTCATCAGTTGATACAACAAGTTTAGCTGTTAAATATTTCTTTTCTTGCTTTACAAAGAATGATTTTGATAACTCATCGTGAAATGGAACCTACGGTAAAAATGTTGTATGCTATATAAAAAATTCAATTTGAGGATGGAGAAGGGCATAACTTACACCACTGTAGATGAATAAATTAATTTTTTTCTTTGGATAGTACATATTTGCAATCTTTTCCAAGAACTCTTCAAAAAATGGTACAGGTTTGGATACTATAACAGCTACCGATATTACTGGAAGACGTTCTTCCTATAAAAAAAAAAAAAAAAACAAAATACTTTAGAAAAAACGAAAAGACTTTGGCGACATTTTCCACCAACTTACATCTAAAGCTTTTCTTTCCTCTTCGCAAATTACACACTTTTCATTGAATGTACCAGCCAGATAATTTCCAAATGCATTCAAGTCCACTTTACTTGGCCCATTGCCATGTACCACACTCGGTGTTGTTAAAAAGTCTATATTCTGTAAAATGCCAGCACCCGTGTTCACATTTACATCCAATTTGACATCGTCCTTAGCACCATTTAGATTTTGGAAAATCTTTGATTCTACGTCTAATTTCATTCCAAGATACTCTCTTAATGTTGGGTTCAAGTACTGTTTAGTATAGAAAAGTTGATCATCATCCGTGTCTTCAAGTGGCCGTTTTACCAATTCGTAAACATTACGTGCGCTACCTTAACGGGTACACAGGCAGTTTTACCATAGAAACAAAAAAAAATCTGTTCTTGATAACCCAAACTTACCGATAAACATGCCAGAGTTCAAGAAACGAGATGCTTTCAATGAAACGGCTGGGTATTTTTTCGAAAGAGTTTCGTCAGGCCAGCAGAACTTCTCCGCAGAGAAAACAATTTTTGCATCTAACTCTTTGAACTTTCTTAGAATATCATTTAAACCAGAAGTGAAGATAACATCATAACTGGAAATAAACGTTTTTCAGTATCCGTAAGTTTCGGTTAAATTACTTAAACGACATTTTATATTATCTTCATTAAAATTTTACCAGAGAAAAAAAAAAAATTATTTTGTTTCATGTTAGAGAACGTGTTAAAACTTATTGAAATTAATACTGGAAATTGTTTTTTTTTTTGACTTTACTCTAAATGTTCTTTCAACGATAGCACCGACATTGTTATAGTTATAAATGTTGTTGCCTGTATTGGAGCCGTCTTCCGAATAATGACCGTTTGCAGATTGAAAATATATATCTGTGGCAACAAGGCATAACAGCTTATGTATACTTATGCCGTTATTGAAATATTTTTTTGTTTTTAACATTTTTTATATAATATTCTCTCAGGAAAGGCGAACATATAACACTAAAAAATTGCCTCGATATGTCTGGAATTCATTATCTGAAGCGGTTACTGAATTAGGGGCAGGGAAATGAGACGATAAAGAGATCTTTAAATACGTTTTTTGGAATGTGTAAAGGCACTTATGCTGTTATTCCTTTTTGCCACAGATATAGTATGTCTAAATGTCAATATTCTACACAATCTGCACAAAAATCATGTATAGTATGTAAAGTTTTTTTTTTTTTAGCAATTAGAAGCTAGCTATAGACAGACAGACAGAGGGACGAGTGAGCCTGAACATCTAGCTATATTCACAAAAAAAATCTAAATGAAAAATCATGATCATGAAACATAAGTCTAAACAAGTTCTTAATAACGCCTTCATAGGCGGTAGGAGATACTACCTATGACCAACTGAGAACATTATTTGTGGGTGGGGTATTCTATATTCAAAGTCTAACCTGTCCGTAAACATAACAATTGTGTTGTTGTCATCCTTCAAAGGAGCTATAGCTTCTCGTAAAAGGTTGATTTTGAAGCCACCACCTGGTCCATTCATGTCTCCACCTTTCCATTCCAATCCTAATCCAAGAGGTGTCACCTATAAAATTCAAATCATTGTTTGCTTATAAGTTTCTGTATGTATGTAGGTATATAGTTTCTTATCTATGTGGTTCAAATTATATCTGTACCGCAATAATTCTAGAAATTTTACAATTTTCAGGAATAAGGAACATTATTCTTGCAGATAAGAGTTTCATTTAATCTAGCCTCTTCGCTTAGGTCAAATTATGTATGCTTGAACGCATTATCAATTCCACAAAATTTTCAGATCCACATTCAGAGAATATATACGAGTACATATGTTTGTACGTATATGTACGTATATTTTGCTTTTACATCAAGCAAAATTGGCTTGTGGTCACGAAAGCGTGGTTGCCGGTCGGCATTTTTAATCTTTAACTGAAGAAAACGCAATCTCTCTTATGTGGACCGGATATGAATGAGTTCATTTATTTTCCAGATGGCATACAACATCTGGTCGCTCGGTGCATCATTTTAAATTTACTTCATACAATGATATACTGTGGGATGATTATAATTAGACTGAAGGAACTTCTACTGATGAGAAAAAAAAATGATTTCCATATTTAAATTCTTGTGATTCTTGGCATGGAGAAGTCAAAGATCCCATAAATGCCTAAAAACTAGTTTAACAGTGATGCAAATGATAGAATAAGGAGCAAGGTGCCAGTGAACCCTAGAATTCGAATGCGTAGGCAAAATACATAAAACAAAACTTACTTCGATACCGTAGAATTTGGCTGATCGCATAAAACGACGATACCCATCATTCTCTTCGGTGGCAACAGTGAACACTTTGATGTTCTCTAAATGAAAGAAAAAAGAATAGAAACATATTAGATTCCAATTTTTGCGGTTACGGGCATGATATATGTATGTATGTTTAGAATGGCGTTTTATTGCACACTCGAGCACAATGCTTTCAATTGAAGCCAATTTATCAGCCTATGCAACAACGAAAGGATGAAAATGAGATCATTCTGTCTGTAATTTACTGGGAATATCATGTGGCATTTTTTTTTTTAAACAAAATCCGCTTGTGCCTCTAACATACACAAGCCTTGGATATTGTTTACACGACGGTGGATAAAAATAGATTTCTGGACTACAATTATAAACAAAACTGTATTCCTATGCATGTGCTTTATCTACTTACCATGTTTTACTTCCTTGGACTGAGAAAGTTTACTTGTTGCAATTACAAAAACACACAGTGCAATTATTTGGGAAACATTTATTTTCCCCATTGTTGTTTTTTTTATTTTAATTTTATAAAAAGAGAGCAACCTTTTTTATATTAACAGAGCATCACTGCTGCATTTTTAATTTAAGGTAATTGTACAGAACATAAAGCACACAATCACTACAGTTTCACCCGACTTACAAAATTCGATTGAATTGAAAAGAATCAAATTGACGCTGATTGTCAAAGGTTCACTCAATCTTCTAGTGGTAAAAGCTGCATTTCTTTGAATTCCACTCAAAAGCAAGTGGAAAACGATTCCGCTAACTATTCCACCACAGATGGCAGTAAAAAGTAGCTGCGCATTGACAAAGAATAATAAAAGGAAATGATTTGAACGCCATTTTAACGAGTGCATTGAAAAAAGACTAATGGAATATCGTAAAAAGTTGCTTGGAAAATATTGTATTGGATTCCAATTGAATGAAACTAAAAGAATCATAGATTCTGACAAAGAAACACATTACTCGAAGCTATAGGTATAGCATTTGTTTTGGTTCGTTTTCTTTGAATTATTAAAGCGAGCTTAGGAGTTATTTGCACTTGTACTCATATGTATTGTAGTTTTCGATTTGGATCTTAAGATTTTGATCTCGGATTTCTGGTAAATACGAAAATCCGTTTTTCTTTAACGTTTGGACTCTAATTCGGAAAAGAATTTAATATGAGTTTTAATTTGATAATTCACTACCTAATTTAAAAAAGATTGTTCTAAATCTGAAAAAGAAAAATCGAAAACCACTTTAAACAAAATACCTACATGCATATGTATGTACACCATTGTAATCAATAGCAGCAAATGTGCAGAACATAACAACTTGTACATATATCACAAACGCAGAGAATTAAGCAAATTTTAAAATTGCTTGCGGCTCTTGTAGGCCCCGAACTTTAATTTAACAGAATTTCAAGAAAGACACTAGTCAGTCTCCGAGATTGATTTGAAAACTTAAAATGCAACCATTTATAACTGAATTCGAATTTCGGTGATATGAATATTTGTTATTTAAGTTATTGATTCAACTAATAGTTATGGAATAACATCGATTTAATAATATTTTCTTTAACTGTTTTATTTAAAAGGTCTACAAACCGTATTCTAGCGTATATGAATCTAAAGTACAAAATCCAGAGAGGATGGCATAAGTATCGCTTATGCATATTACCACCCCGATAAAAAATACAAGAAAGTAACAGTTTATCAACATTCGACAGTTTAATAAACCTCACCTTACGGAATTACAACAACACTTAAGATTTTCCCAGTCACCATCGAAACTTATATGTACGAATTTAAAGGGAAGGGGGATAGCATAAAAGAATGTTTTTAATTTTCTGCTTCATTGCCGTTATCGATTTCCGATAGTGTATGCGGTTCATTCATTAATTTCAAACAAGTACTAAAGAAATGATTTTTACATAAATTGTGGTTGGTTATAAATTTATGGAAAAAAATGATTACAATACATAAATCGATAGGCATTGTAAAGCTCTCAGTTAAGAGCGATTCACTTTCGGATACTGGAACTGCAATATTTTTGTTATTTTTTTGGTTTGGGAACTTTTGTGAGAATGCATTAATTTCCTCTGCCGTGACCCTAAAAATATTCAGCTACTGTAGTTCTTCTGGAAAGCAAAACACCCCTGAGTCCAAAAAGTGCTACGGCGGGGATGAATCGCTGTAATTGTTTAATCCAGTTAGCTAATTGCATTATAAGAAACTTTTCAATTTACGTGGTTGGCCCGTGACGATGAGTTCCAAATGAGTACAATTTAGTTCATTTTCTTCGGTTGGAGCAATTGCGGGAAGCAGTTTGCTGGTGAACAAATTCAAATCAAATCAGAATCGAGGTATAGGTTTAGTAATAACAAGGAGCTTTAGACCTACCACAAAATGCCGAAAGACGATCCTGAAACAGCCGCCCTTAAGCAAGAACTTAACGACATGATAGCAAAATTTAAGGTTTGAACTACATTTATACATACTGCAAGGCTACTTGCAACACAGCTCTTAAGATTTAAGAAAAAAAAAAAAAAAAAAAAATACCTATGCTTGTAGGAAGCACAAAAGGCTCAAGCAGACTGTACACTTGCCGAAAAGTGTGGTGACATGTCAGATATACCAAAGATTAGGCTTCAGTCGAAAAAAACCTTGAAGGGACATATAAACAAAGTGAACTCGGTGCATTTTGCTGGTGATTCGAGGCATTGTGTCACTGGATCACTAGACGGTAAGCTTATTATATGGGATACATGGACCGGAAATAAAGTTCAAGTCAGTATGAATGTAGCAGTTCGCTTATGAAGTTATTAAAGTGCTAATAAATGGTCCTAGGTTATACCCCTTCGATCAGCATGGGTAATGACAGTAGCATTTTCACCGTCGGGGAACTTTGTTGCTTGCGGAGGAATGGATAACCAGTGCACCGTGTACGATGTAAATAATCGTGATGCCTCTGGCGTTGCCAAAATGACGAGAGAACTATTGGGCTATGAAGGATTCTTGAGCTCATGCCGATTTCTTGATGACAATAAGCTCATCACCGGTTCGGGAGACATGAAAATGTATAAGACTGTTTATAAATGATTTCATTCAGCATAATCTTTGATTTTGTAGATGCCACTGGGATCTTGAAAAAGGTGTAAAAACGATGGACTTCAACGGACATGCAGGCGATATTGCATCAATTTCGCTGTCTCCTGATATGAACACGTATCTAACAGGATCCGTGGACAAGACTGCAAAGCTTTGGGATGTTCGAGAGGAAAAACATAAGCAAATGTTCTTCGGTCATGAAATGGATGTTAATTCTGTATGCGTGAGTATTTAGATTTTCATGATTTGATCATTAAATATATTTTATATTGCAATTTAGTATCACAATAGCGGCTATGCATTTGCTACTGGGTCAGAAGATCAAACAGCTCGGTTGTATGATATCCGATCAGATCAGCAAATTGGCCACTATGAGCCTCCAAATAAAAACACTGGCTTTACCTCTTGTGGTAATGACTTTCTTCAATATGTAATAAGTACAATTACAACAAAACTATCATTTTTCAGCACTATCCTACAGTGGAAGGTATTTAATTTGTGGATCCGTGGACGGTAACATTCATGCGTGGGATACTATGAAAGTTGTCCACAATGGTAAATCAGCATATTGTGTAATTTTACTTAAATAAAGTGTTTTTTTTTTTAACTAAGGAATGTTAACGGGTCACGAGAATCGAATTACATCCATAGCTATGACACCAAATGGAATGGCTTTGGCATCAACCAGTTGGGACCAGCAGTGCCGCATCTGGGTCTAATTCAAGAAGTTAATTTTATTTAAAATTAAAAGAATGTTTATATTAAAATATGAATCAGTAAACTACGTAATATTCCTCCTCTTACTTACTTATTTTTTTCGAGTATTGGAGATATACAAATCTTTCGCAACTGCGGTAGAGTGAATATACCACCTTGATCAAAAATTTCCCGGAATAAGAACCGTGTGGCGCTCCCATCGTTCCGATTTGAGTTCTGTTTTCTTTGTTGAGTTGGTACATCTGTTGTTGATATTCCCTCTAAATCTTAGCGTCAAAGCTTGACATTTGCAAAAGTTGCGTAGCCAAGAGTACATCTATATCTGTGTGTGTTGGCGATTTTTTACCAGACCAGAATTGTGGGCAGAAAACTCGTGGATTTTGCACCATGATAACGCACCGTCGCACAGTGCCATCATTATTCGTAATTTTTTGACGAGAAATGCAACAAATACTATCCAACAGCCACCGAATTCACCTGATTTGGCTCCCTGTGACTTCTTTCTGTTCAATCGAGTTAAAAAACCTTTGCGGGGAACGCGTTTCAGCAGCCGAGAGGAAGTAATGGAAAAATCGCAGGAACAGATGGACATACCGAAAACCGAATATAAAAAATGTTTCGAAGATTGGATCAAGCGCTGGCATAAGTGTGTTGCAGTCGATGGGGATTACTTTGAAGGGGACAATATAGATTTAGATGAATAAACTTGTATTTTTAATTTTCTGAATAAATTCCGGGAACTTTTTGATCAAGGTGGTATGTAGGTAGAATGAGCAATCCAATAGAGTGAACACATCAAATACATGTACATGCTACATGATTGAATAAATAAACCTCTGTAGAGTGAATGCACTGAGGTTTAACACAGTAAACAAAACACAAGTAAATCAGCTGTAACGAATGTATAATACTCTGAGCAAATTTACAGTTTGTTTTGGTACTTTATATCTGGGATTATTCTACGTTCTATATTCCAAGTTGGGAAAATATTCAGTTACAATTTCGTTCGTCTGTTCGTTTGATAGCCGCTGGGAAGAGGAAGCATTTAACTTTAGTGGAAATTTTAGAGAAATTTCCTGCAGGTAAGGAAAGTTCTTGCAATAGTCTATTTGATTTGTACAAAAAAGAAAGAGAAAAAAACAATTAAGTGTTTCGGGTAGTGTTGGCAGAAAGATATGGAATAGCCAAATCGGTAGTATGTGCCATCAACAAGAAGAAGGATAATGTTGTAGCAACCATGAATGATACATTCTCTGGCCTTGGAAATAGAAAGACACTGAAAGCATCTGAACTACCTAAAATTGTTCCTAGTACGGCGGAAGAAGAATATACCAACAAGCAGGTAAGTTTGTTGTCAAACGTTGTCGAAGATGTGATTGAATTATTCAACCATATAAATAAAGAAGCATCACATACAGTCATTGATATGAACAACTGGAATGAAGATCAAATGCTATTGGATATTGAGGAAGCGGAAAATGTAGATGAAGTAGACTGCCAACTAGTTTTTGACCCCCGACCTGTTCGGCTACTTCAAGAGATGCATTTGACAAAGTACTTGAATGGGCAGGATGCAATGAAGTAGATTAGAAGATACATAGTTTAATTTTGAAACGGTTGAAGGGAGAGGTATTGCTAATTGATTTAAATATAAGGAAGAAGCAACCGAAAATGTTTACTACATTTACTAAAGAATGCCTTCAAATTTGCGCACTCGGTAATGTGAACAATCTCGCTCGTATGAAGGTTTGATTTGTATTAGCTTACTCCATCGCGTGTATACCGTATTTCGGATAGCGTGCAAAAAATTGTCGGTTCTTGTACTTTAACCTAATTTCTTTATTTCTTTTTTTTTTTAGACTTTTAAAACATTAGAATTCTTGTTTTTAATATAAACACCTACTATTCAACTAAAATACACCTAGTACATTGCCATGATTTGTTTAAGATCTCTATTCAAGAACTGATTTGTCCAGTCATTCTCCGGATTATCCAAATGGTTATCGAAGTCAACTATATCCTTCATGGCACCGCGTTTTAGAAGTGCTGATACAACTTCTAAGGTAGACTGCGAATGCATTAGGGCGAACGACGACTTAGTCCAACGTCCTTCAGCACAAGAAAATACTTTGATTGCGGGTTTCTCTGTTGCATGGCATACAAACTTGTTATCAATCACGATGAAGCAAGCATTTCTAAAGTTCTCCAGGATTTTATCGGCGATTTTACCAGCAGGAGCCTTTTCCACCGACACGTCGTAGAAGTTCTCCGAGGCACCATAGTAACCAGCTATGATAAGTCCTTCATTTTCAGCCATTGCTTCTATCTTCAAATAAAATACTCAAGTGCTCGTAATAAAATGAATATTTACTTATTAAATCCTTACCTGAGCAAGGGCTATTTCAACCATTGGTGTCACGTAAAGGCATTGGTGGAAAAGAGGAATAGCGTCCAGAATGCGAAGAGTTTCAGTGCGAACAGTAGAGCTCTTTTCTGCGAGAAGAATTCCATTAATAGCGCAATGTGGATATTTTGCTGCATGGAAAATCATCTTGGCATAAGCTTTTTCTGAAATTTTATAATCTTCCATATTAATGTATTTTTGAAGAAAATTAGCTGAACTATATTAAGAAAATTAATCACTCTATACTACTTTTGATTTGACAGTGGCGTGTGCTCTGCGTGTCATTGAGGCGATGAAGCAGTGGAGAGATTCTTGGAGAAAAATCTGCGGTTGTGTTCAATGAGCGCTATTTTCATTTGGAGACTTGCCTACTTTTAAAAAAGTATAAATTTGTATGAAATAATAAAATCATGATCATTGTTAAATGTGCTATTCTGTTTTTTTTTTTTTTTTATGTTAAAGTAAGAACAATATTTATGATCAATTTCTTATACCTACTCTTACCTACCAAATGAAGCACCTGGTTTGAAAAATAAGTAAAAAGCGGACATTTTATTATATTTATACCACCCAATGATAAGCAAACCAGTTCAAGTAATATGAATCAAAAAATGGAGCAAGAATCATAAGGCGTAATAGAATTTGGTAATTGACAGGGAATATTGGACAGAACTCTCTTTATACTATATGATAAAAGTACTGGGCACCCCAAGATAAAACAATCCGCAGATATGAACAACATACATATTTATACACCTATTTCCCGCTATACAATCGACAACGCCATAGATACGCCCAACTTAAAACAAACGAAAAACGTTCGTCCGCTGAGCACGAGTTTTCTCCATAGCTTGTCCGACTGAAGATGAAGTTTTGAGCCTCAGGAACGAATTAGAGAAAATTTATGGAAACTCGTACCCAAGGTACGACCGTTTAGGATATGAATGTTTAGCTTTAATTTTTGTTACATACATACATATTTGGCACAACATCCCATGAAGGGCCTAGACCTAGCTTCTCGCAACCACTCGTGTTGTGCGCGTTTTATTTTTCGCACGAATGGAAGGAACAGCTTTGTGCAGTATCCAAAGGGCATTTTTTGTTGTTTAGAAGCTTTCTCGTGACAACAAAAACTCTCGGATGTTTGTCAGGTGGGACCTTGAAATAACTTTTTGGTGTTTTCTGGGATTCGGATATGGAACCTCACGCACAGTGATCCGTTGCAGCTTTATAACTTCTGTAAGTTTCTTGTTTACATTCAAAAACACACGTTAGTTACATTTTTTTGCTGTTTTTAAATCCCAAGTTATGTCAAATAAAAACTAAATTGAAATGATGAAATGCTACAAATGCTAGTGGAACATGATTGCTTTTGCGGTAATATCATCATCTATATATCTATATACATATAATAAAATGGTAACAAGGGCTGTTGATGGGCGCGTATTATGCAGAAACTACTGTACATATTTTAACGGATCTTTTGGCGTTCTATACCTTAGGATATTGGTCCTTATTTCCAATACGTATTATTGCGATACTCCTTAAGGAGACTAAGATATTAAAAGACATAAACACTGAGATTAAAAAAAAAAACAGACAAAACCAGGCATTATACAACTCTGCATTCGGAAAGTTTGAGAACTAATTTTCTTTTGCATACTTTTGCAGTATAACAAAAACAAACACATTAATTTTCTGTTAGTTGAGGCCCAGACTAGCGTCAAACAGTAGCGCCATCGTAGTTAGTTAGTGGTTTATTTCCCTGCATACCTATAGGCGCAAATTTATAATTATGGTGTGTACATGTACATTTTGACGTAGTCCTTCTGTTACCTAAATCCATACATATGCGGCGGTTAAAGTCATGCTGGTGTAAGTCATTTCTCAAAAATATTGGTGTAATTCCAGAAATGAATACTACACATGCCAAACTGTTGCATGAAAATTTGAAATAAATTAAAATGTTACTACTTCAATAACAGATGGTAGCACAAACTTGATAGATAAACAAAAATCTGATATGTATTGTTAAAAGTTACAGAGGTGTAAATCTTAAGTTCTTAAGCTAAATATGACTGACTCCACTAACTTTAACTGCCTCACATAAAGTTATTGTGGACCACGCATACAAAGTTGCGGGTACCTGCTAGTGTTTAATAACATATTTTTTACTTTTGTCAGTATACATACTGTAGCATAGACTCAAACTACACTGTGTTCCAAACTGTAAGCAACACCAAACCTGCTAGCAGCAAATACCATATTCCCACCTAACCGGATGTGCCAATATTCCACAATTGTTCCACTGAATGCTCCAATTGTTCCACGATCATCAATTCATCCCGAGCAACATCTAGCATGTTCTAGAACCTCTTGCAATTTTGTATAAATACACCAACCACAACCACCGTAGGTACAGTTGTCAATAAAGTGAATACAGTGATTAAGAAGAGAGACTCGAAAAGTGGTGAAAATAAGCGACATTGTGACTGAAAGAAATCTGTAGCGACAATTTGATTTGAAATAAATAAAGAATAAAGTGATTTGAATATTGTGTTGAAGTAAGTAAAGTTTGTAATTGATAATAAATAAACAGTTGAAGTACACAAAAGACAAACGAACCCCAGCAAGAATATTACAATACATTTAAAGCGACCCGACGGTATAAAATGTGTTGAAGGTTTTTTCTTTAAAAATTAAAAACATCAGGAGCGAAGGTTTGATCAGAATTATTGCAATAAATGATACATTATGTACTTATGTGTGCACATGTCTGCAAATGGCGGTGAAAGAATTTATTTCGCAATGCAATTCGTCCTGTTATGACTCACAATACTTTTTATCTTCATATAAAGCGTCATCAATGCGTTTGTGAACTCCCAAATGACGCGCGTACATACACGGGAAAACTGAAACCACAATTAGTTGAAGCCATTTTAAGCAAAATTATGTAAAATGTCTATTTCGAGGTAAAAACACTCGTCAGAATAGTATACATACATACGAGCATATTTAATTCGATCCACTCATTTCGATTTATTGTACACAACGGTTTCAATATGATCCGGTAAATTACATCTCCCATCTCAATTTCTCTTATTCAAATATTTTATATTGCAAAATTCTGTGTAGTAATGTCCATACATACATACATGCACACATATATATTTCAAACCCCGTACATCTTCCCTTTCCAACCGCGCAAGGGGACACACTTACGCGTGCGTTAGCAAGATATCGGTTCATAAATTTGGCAATATATGCTATTTAGCTTCTCGGTTTTCATTTTATATTATAATTCAATAGTCCGATTTTAAAAATTTCACAATTACTAAATTTTTTTTTTTTGCCGGAATAGGAAACGCTCAACTGGAGCACTCAGACGCAACTGGTCCATTGTACTACCAGAGAGCAAACCCTGATTTACCCATTTTATTGGAATTTCCTTGTCTTTCTAAGAAAGCCAAGCAAGCACTTTCGTGATGAGGAGCTTACAGTACCAGCACTCACTACATCCGCACCGAGGATCTGCCACCTGATACGAGCAAAGGCCGGACACTCACAGAGATAATGTTCCGCGGTTTCGTCGCTCTCTCCACAAGCGTCGCAGTTTGTAGTGTCACTTAAGCACAACACGTTAAGGTGCTTGGCAAAAGCAAAGTGGCCTGTCAAGACGCCCATAAGTTGTCTGCAGTATTTTCTGCTGAGAGACAGCAAGAATGCCGCTGATTTCTTACAGACGTCCGGGAGCATGCGTTTAGTCAATCTGCATCCTGCAGAGTCATACCACATACAATTGTGCTCGTGAGAGACCCTATCGTCAATGGAAGCCCTAACCGAGGACGCAGGGAGACCCAACGCGGGTTCGGGACCTGAGAAAGCCTCCTCTGAGCCGTGTCTAGCAATCTCATCGGAGATCTCGTTCCCCAAGATCCCAGTGTGACCTGGGACTCAGATAAGAGGCAGAAAATTCAGACTTGCGACCGAGTTCAAAGAGTTTTTGGTTTCACGAACTATTTTCGAATTGGTTAAAGGGTTAAGCAAGGCCTTAAGCGCAGCCTGACTGTCACTACAGACACAAATGCTACGTCCCTTCCACCTGTTCTTCACAACATAGTTCATGGCCATTAGGATTGCATAAGTTTTCGCTTGGAAAACAGACACATATTTGCCTAACGAGAAGTGAAGTCTAATGTTGTCGACTTCCACGAAGACCCCAGCGCCAGACTCTTAACTGGTTTCGGAACCATCCGTGAAAATACGACTACATTCCATTCCCGGCTCAGACTCTGACCGAAGCCAGGCCTGGACACAAGGAAAGTCGACTCTGAATTTGCGCATCAGCTGGAGTTCTGGTGTCATTGCATCAGACGGCATATCCATAAGACAGGAGTCGTAAGATAAATGTCGCGCAAGTTCATCAAAGTTCCAGTGTGGAGTATACCAAAAACCGCCCCGCCTAAGGCGATGGATGGCTTTGAGAGTGCAACCCATGATATAAGTATCAAGGGGAGGTAAGTTCAGCAAAGCATCTAGAGCAGAGCCAGGCGTACTCGGGAAAGCTCCCGTGCAGCCGAGACAAGCCGTTCTTTAGAGTTCCGCGCAAAGGCAACCACATATTTACGCGAGAGCCCCTTCCACCAAACAACCGACGCATATGCGAGAAATGGTCTTATCATAGCCGTGTAGATCCAGAGAACCTTATTCGGTGATAAGCCCCAAAGCACCCTTACACTGCCAGAAGACTGAAAGCGCCTTGGATGTCTTCGACTCGACGTGTTTAGACCAATGAAGTTTCTTATCTAAAATCACTCCCAGATATTTGGCTTCATTGGAAATGCGAATGGTGACGCCTTTTAGCATTGGCTGAGTCAGACCGGTCAAAATCCTCCTTCCCGTAAAAATTCACCGAAAGCCCACTGCTAGTGCACCATTCATCGATCATGTCCAGCGCCGCCTGCGCGTTAGCACAGACCGTCGCCAGGCATGGCCCGACAGAAAGTACAGCGACATCATCCGCATATGCCTGAGCATAGACGTTAGAACTATTTAGAGTGTTCAACAGAGAGTCGACCACCATGCACCATAACAATGCAGACAGAACGCCACCTTGCGGACAGCCCCTGTTTACCCCTGTCATAACATATTGGCTATAATCCGCATCCACTACCAAGGTTCTATTCATTAGCATTGCTTTAATCCACTACACTAATGTTTCATCTACCCCGTGTTGTCTGTCCGAGTCGCACATGCAGTCAAAGTCGCATTGTCAAAAGCACCCTCAATGTCGATGAAGATACCCATCGCGTATTCTTTTCTATCAAGCGCGCATTCAATTCTGACCACTAGATTTTGAAGTGCGGTCTCACAGGATTTCCCACGCTGATCGGCATGCTGCATCTCCGATAGTGGATGCAGTTTCAAAGCAACTTTGCGCACGTGAAATTCTACCGGTCTCTCCATACTTTTCAGTAAGAAGGATGTCAAACTTATAGGTCTGAAACTCTTGGGGAGCGAATAGTCTTCCCTACCAATTTTCGGTATGAAAGCTACTTTGACTGTCCGCCAAAGTGTAGGAATATATGCCAGTGCTAAACCAGCGGTGAAAATTCTTTTCAGAGTTGGCAATAGCTGATCTATACCCTGTTGCAGCATAGCTGGATATATACCATCGGTGCCAGGCGATTTGAAACCATCAAAAGATGCCACAGCATATTTGATGGCCTCATCTGTTACCACGGCTGATGCAGTATACCAGCTGCGCTGAGTTTTCTGACTTTGATCAAGCTCAGCCGGGGTAAGCGGACCAAGCTGCAACCTAGTGGTTATCTGATTGCCAGGAAAGTGTGTCTCCAGCAGAAGACTAAAAGTTTCCGCTTTCGTCTCAGTAAACTTGCCATCAGACTTTCTCAGTGACTCCGGTTTGTTCGGCTTGCCCCTTTTGAGAACCTTAACCAACCTGCTGGTTTCACCGAGTGTCTCGATCTTTTCACAAAAATCTCTATAAGAAGCACTTTTTGACAACCGAATTAACTTCTTATAGTCTTTTTGCTTCGATCTGAAAAGATCCCAGTCACCTTCTAAATTTGTCTTAAGTGACCTATTTAGAAGTTTTCTGAATTCTTTCCTAAGTCGTTGCAATTCTGGGCTCCACCAGGGAACCGGAGCTCTGCAGGGGGTTTTTGTCAATGGGCATGTCAGTTAAAAACAGCTGGTTTTGAACAGCATCCTCAACCTTTCGTTTCGTTCTGAGTTTAGTTGGAGTTTTGACAGATCTGTCTATCTCTTCCCTAAACCGCACCCAGTTGGTTTTCCTCGGATTCCTCCTCTCCTGCAAAGTTATGGCCTCGCATTCGATTTGGAAAGCGATGTATCTATGGTCTGACAAGGACACCTCCGGCAGTACCCTCCAGTTAGTAATTGACTTGAAATACCTATTAGATAAAGTCAAATCAATTACCTCCTGCCTCCTTGCCGTAACAAAAGTTGGCTGGGAGCCAACATTGTTAATTACCATGCAAGACGATAGTATAAAGTCTAGGAGATGGTTTCCTCGTATGTTACATTTGCTGCTGCCCCAGACTGTATTCTGAGCATTAGCGTCGCAACACATGACTAGTCCCATCTCCCGAGTGTCACAGTACTTTATAAGTTCGGCAACCGCCTTCGGTGGTGGAGGCATTACTGAATTATAAGGGCAGTAAGCCGACGCAACGACGAAGGTTTTCCAACTTCCGGTCATTTCGTAGCTTACAGCTAGCTGCAGCAACCAGGTCCTGTCCACAGAATTGTCCAAGCTTGGTTACTGAGAGGAAATTCGGCACAATTAGATAAGATAAGATCGCTCGTCACATAGCACCGTTACTCCACGAACATCTCCAAAGCCACATATGCGCTTGTTCCGCACGTATGGCTCCTGGATAGATGTTATGCGGGGTTTTGTACGCACCACGGAAAGTCTGCTACTTAAGAGAGCGGTAGCAGCCTTTGAGTGATGGAGGTTTATCTGCGAAAATATCAAAGATATAGTCGGAGTTTTATTAGTAGAAGGGCGCGCATCAGGTGCGCACATGCTTTCGGCGAGGCTAGCGCCCCTACCCGTGGCTTTGCCTGCGTCAGCCATTTTCTGTCCGCTAGTGCTGGAACCTTTAGAGGTAACAGCATCAGCATCCACCAGATTTTGTGCGCAGATAACGCCACCGGTAAGAGTGTGCCCAACAGAAGAGGGCGCATTAGATGCGCACACGCTTCCACCAAGAAGAGCAGGCGAAACTTGCTCTTTCAGATTGGACCTGTTCGAGCCGACCGAAAAGGAGCCAGCGTTAGGTCTGAGGGATTGATCGGCTCCAGTTGGAGTACTTTCTGCCGATCTAGGCTTCTCTCCTGTCGCTACTGACTGATGACTGCTTTCGGCGCTTGCGCCTTCAGCTGACTCTGCAGCCTCTTGCACCGCGCCATCGCCGCCCTCCTTCTTCCCCTTTTCAGTTGACTCTTAGTTAGGAGCTTATCGGAGTGCTCCGCTTCAGGAGCTCGTTCAGCCTTATTGGTTTCCCGAGTCAAACCGTCACCGACACAACTTCGATCAGCTACCCTTCTATTTAGACAGAGATTAGACGTTCTAGCCGAAGCCTTTCCGCCACTTTCTTTGTCATTCCAGCCCAGTCTTCCAAACGAATCGGAGACAGAGCTGCAGGAGTCTTCTGAAGCAAGCGTCGCTACTACTTTCGATTCAACGCCAGAGGCGGGGGGTAAAAGTATGGTGGTTGGGACCTCCAGAATCCTCGTCCCGGCCGTAGTCGAAAAAACCACGGGTGGATTATCGTTTTCACGAGTACCACCTGGAGTGGACATCACATTTGTTTTCTCCATCAAACTGTATAACAAGTTTTACGTCACAGCCAAGACATCTTCAACCTTTAGTTCGATATCTCACCTGGGATCCTTTCAGATCATTAGGGTCATCGACTCTTAAGCCGTTTCGCCACGTCAAGGCAGCTAAAGAATGGAAATTTTAATTTCTTCAAATTGTTTATGTTCTTTATTTCATTCGGGAGACCATTAAATAGTTTCAAACCTTTGAACATTAAAGTATTCTGAGCACGCGCGGATGATTTCCGTTCTAATCTAAAATTTTGACCACCCCTAAGGTTATATGACTGACTTTCACTTAAATACCTTAAAAAAACTCGAAAGTTCCAAAATAACACACATTTTTAATATCTACAAAATTATGCTTATTACATATAAGTACAAAAATAGCTTAAATTAAAAGTACTCATCAGGTGACTCATAGCGAGGGGTGTCCTTTTATTATCCTAGAGTTATATCAGCCCACTCTACACCCAAAAATTGTGACTTCATCACTCAAGAATAATCCGGTTTTGCGAAATTAATACCAATAACATCTTATAGAAGATAGTAGAGAAAAAAAATCAATATTCAACACACACTTCTAAAAGCTTTCAAATCTAAACAACCGCCGGCCAAATGACTAAACGATGTTCGCTAAATTTTACACAAATTTCCCCAAGGCAAAAATATTTGCTATGACGAAAATGAGGTACAATTCACCGTATGTATACATGCAGCTTTGCACGTGCTCCTGTTCCCTCCTTCTTTGCAGACCATAGAATGATTTTTGTTATCTTTGCCTTTATTTATGACGTCACATACTTGTCAGACGAGCCCCTTTCTACCGTGTGCGAAGAAGTTTGATTCCACAAACATATGTGCAAATAGCATATACCTTTGTGTAATAAGGGGTATGTTCTCATTCTGAATGGCTTGCGAAAATATTATGTGCACATATGTACATACATACGAGTATACCTATGCATATTTGCACTTACCATTTCTATTTTATCTGACATCGTCAAAAAGCTGGTGAAGGTTGAAGTCATACAATGCAATGTTGCAATAAGTCGTTCGACGAATGGTTATTCCTTACAGGTCCGCTAAGTACTTACATATGTATGTATGTTAATGTCTTAAAGTTCAATATTATAGTGTTTGGCATAATAGGAAGTATTTCGTGGACCGATGTGAATAAACGAACGCATTTGCACCCCCCGTGAATTGATGTTGATAACACATATCACACAGAGAACAGAGTACCCGAATCTCACAAGCTTTCCGCTGCTGCTGCGCGACACACACACACAATTACACAATCACGTCAGAACTACTCGGTTCTGAGCAAATTCGACTGATTGAACGAATGTGTCTTCCGAACGGCACTCTATATCAAGTATTTGCGAAGTGAAAACGTTACGACAAATTTGATATCAACGCAGTTGTGTCTCCGCCGCCGTGCTGGATAGGAAAAGAGCAGATAGCTTAAGATTCCACTTGCTTCCTAGAAGCTTTTGGGATATTACAATACATCTAGTAAACCCTAGAAGAAAGAAAATCCAACAAACCGCAAGGATATCAGTAATCAGGAGATCAGAAAAAAGTTCGATTAAGTTTTATATAAAAATTGAGTGTTATAATTTAAATGTGAATCCTTATTGTGTTTTATATTTAACATTTCAATTTTTAATCAAAAAAAAGTTCATATAAGAGGTACGTAGAATGATTAACAAAGAGAAATGCAATTTGCAAAGTTATATAAATAAACAAAATAATTTCACCTATCAGCTTATGATTATTGGAATATTATTTATGATCAATAAGATATACGGTTGTCTAGTGCAAAGTACTTCACCCGCTAAGCTACGAGTATAATAACGATAAGAGTCGTATTATCGCTTATTTCAGATTAAGAATGTCAGCTCTCTTAGTAATTTCCTCTTTTTGAGTGCGTACCAGAGATTAAAGTATTGTAAAGTGGGAATAACTACATAAGTTAATAAGTGAAATTTGACCTTCAAAAGTACAAATTTGCTTTGCAAACTATGTAGATATAGTTTCACGAGAATTGCGCCTACATCATTGCATATAAGTAATTGTAACCGGGGAAATACAACTTGAACTTTCGTTTTGCAGGTATTAAAGTTAGTTTAAAGAATTTTGTTCTTATGAGAAATGGGGAAACACTTGTTTGCCTACGTTCTTTGAATAATAACATTTCAAGGTGCGAAAAAACAAATTTTCATTGAAGTGTTGCTTCCTAAAGGTAATAAATAGCAGCTAATTGAGGTTTTTACATATATACATTCATACATACACATATCCTCACTTTTGGAGATCAGTTAATTAATTAATATTACGAGCTCTTTTTGTTAAGGAAGACAAAATATATTAAAATTAATGAAAATTTAAAACCGCCTCCCGGAAGTAACTTATTTTAGATAGTTCTATCGTGTAAGAGCGTGCTAAGCACATAAAGATTAAACATAAAATAAAACAATTAAAGCTTGTTTTTGTCAATTATTCTATACTGTTTGCTTTAAAAAATAGTTGAAATAGCTTTATAAAGTAAATAATATACTAAAACTGGAAAACCACCCCATAAACAAATAGATTACCTAGGTTTCAATGTTTTAGATAAGTATCTGCATGCTGAAAAATATTTAGTGCATTTAAATAACAGCCATTCTCGTTAAGTAGGTAGATAAGCTAAAAAAATGGATTTTGTCATTTTGTCATTTTAAACAATTTGTTTGTGGTGTAACAATGAAATATATATATAGAAAAAAACATTTGTATATAATGCATACGTATGCACATGTGAATGCATAATAATAACAAATAAATTTTTTAATGTCGATTATGGCTGGTTTAACAAATTTATTTACATTTGGCCTGGGTAAATCTGCTTTCTTCGTACAAGTATATTCAAAACATCAATATTAACCGGTCTTGACCATTTTCTCTCACATATTTCTTTCAATCTCGAATACTGAGTTCACTGAAATTCAAGTTATAGGTATGTGTGGTTAACTTTACATTTGAAGAAATTCTACTATCATTTACTATGTTTTACAGATTCATAATCTGTATATCTTACTGGTGTAAATCTTGCTCCTAGTATGTGATTCTTTAGTGACCTACTATTACATTGTCGACTTTCTTATTGTATGGTTTGGTGTTCGAATAGATACTGCGTTTTAGAATTGATGAAGATTAAAGCAAGTTATTGCTGTTTTTAATCACATTTTTATTTACAAATTGGAGATAAGTACGAGAGTGGATAAGACGTACGAGTAGTTTATCTTAATCCCACGATTCCACCAGTGGTACTTCAGATAATTGAATTACAGAAAACTAGCTTACGGGGAATCACATGCGCATGCAAAAATCCAGTATATGCACTTAACGACATACTGCTGAAATATAATTGAATTTGTATGTGCGTAAACAAATCGTTAATAAAAAATACCTACTAATTATATATAATTAATTGAAACATTATCAATTATTTTTTGCTTTTTCAAAACGTGTTTGTTTCTTAAAATGTATTACCCTTTTTGAATACTTATTGCTTAAATTGATTTTAAAAATATAAGCAGAGGTCTAAAGGTATTACAAAGTCATTGCTCTTTGTAATACCTTTAACTCAGAAGTATATTCGTACATACATACTTACGAATGTATAAATGGTTATTATTCATACGTACACACATATGCACATGACCTTTGGTAAAAAAGAGAGTTTGAATACTAGGCACTAGCACTATCTAATTCGAATTATCTCACTTGTTATCGCCCTTTACAATTGATTTTGCATTCTGTGTTCTTTGACATCATAATCGCTTATTTAATTGTACAAACAAAATTAGAGGTTCTGCGTACAGTTTGACTAATAATAGCTCATAAAACTGCTACCATACAATTAATTGAAGCATTATCAATTATGTGTTTGTTTCTTAAAATGTATTACCTCTTTGGTATACTTACTGTTTAAACTGATTTTAAAAATATAAGCAGAGGTCTAAATATCGAAGTCATTGCTCTTTGTAATACCTTTAACTGTACGTACATACGTATGAATATACAATGCAATTCGAATTCGAAATGAAATCAAATCGATATTAGGATGAGGTCAATCAACTGAAATACAATGCCCTATAATGTCATTGCAAGCAGAATACTTTTGAGTCTATAGTTTGGTATTTGTTAAACATGCCAATTGTATGTAGAAGTGGTAGAAGGCATTTAATTTTCGAAGGAAAAAAGTTGACTAGGAATATAAAAATGCGCGAAAAACCTGTGACTGCACAAAACACATAATTTATGGCCGTCATACATACATACATGACCATTGATAAAAGATAAAATTTGAAAACTAGGTACTAGCACTATCTGCTTCGAATTATAAGCCGAAAGCCATGGTAGCTAGTGCTTATCTATTTATATGTAATTTATTACATGACAATAAACTTATAATAATAATAATAATACTTCAAATCATCTCACTTGTTTATTCCCTATACAGATGTTTTTGCACTCTGTGTTTTTTGACATCATAATCACTTATTTTACATGACGCGTACCTTATGTCCAAGCAGATTATGTATAAAAAAGATTAGATCTCCTGCGTACAGTATAACTAATAATAGCTCATAAAACTGATGCCATACAAGGCATTTTGCAAATTTTATTTATGCCAATTTTGGCAATAACCGGAAATACGTACATGTTTAAAGATACGAATTTTAAGTTCAGTTGAAAGGCGTTAAGCTTTTATTTTGATAAATTTCTTGAAAATTATAATAAAAAAATACGATAAATATGATGCTTTTCTTATCAGATTGTATTATTATTATTATTTATTAACATACAAAATAAATTGTTATGGTAATATAAAGATGAGCAGTAGCTGCAAAGGTTTTCAGCTCTATTAACCGATTTTAATTTTCATACTACTCATATTGAAAATAAATAAGACAAAGACAGCACTTTCATGGCGGAAGTAAAACCTGATACAATTAGCTGTTTAACTTTTGGTGCCAGGTGGTGACTTCATTTACTGTGGTGACATTACACTGTAATCAGCTCATGCGATCGCACAAAAATCCCCTAAGTCAGCTTTTTTACACACACCAGTAGAAAGCTAATTGCACCCTAAAAATAAAAAAAAGTGCACTGCATAGGTATTCCCAAGCTTATGGATTTGAGAAATCCATACCTATTATTGCACTACTTAGAACGTTGTAATTCGTGCATTATGTTATTCAACAGATTATACTACGTAACGGCGCAATGTGTCTGCATTTTTTTTAAAACTAAATTTCAGGTGATCTATGAAATGCGTATTTAGGCGGAATCGATTTTCCGATTTGCATTTATAGGTACTCGTATGAAGTTACTTTGTTTAATTATTAGAAACGACAAAATGAATTCCGTAGGGGACGTGCTTTTTGTCAATTGTAAATTGATTTCAATTGAAATCGTTCGAGCGCTGATTTACCCCGATTTGCATTCACTACGATAACATATTGAACCTGAAATGTGACTAAATCTAGCAGTAGACGATCGCAATGGAATTATACTAGCAGTAATTGACTTTGAACTTGCAATTGGTAGATGTGCACTTCGAACGTCAATGCAAAAAGTTCTGAATTCGGTAAACAAACATGCATGGTGACGCGCCTTCTATTTGCAACCAATGAAAATGGAAATCGAATTATGTTATCTTCTGATATTGTTTTTAATTTGTAATGGGAATTTACGTTGATGAAATTTTTGGAGCCCTAAGTTAAACAAGCATGGTCGATTTTATAAGCAAGCGGAAAGTTTTACGATAATATGTATACCTACTCGCATTGAACCTTAAATGTATCTAAATCTAGTATTCGCGGGTGGCAATGGAAGTCGGTGGTAATATGACTTTGAACTTATGTGTAATTGGATGATGTGCATTCCATTCGAAATGAAAAGGTATCTGCGCTACATACACATTATGTACGAAGCCTCTAGGTAAGAACAAACGCAACAGATTTCATGTGCAAGCGAAATATATTCGTTCCTGCTTTCAATAATATAACTCTCATATTTGGAATTGTGGAATCCCTATTGAAATATACTGTGCATGTATTTCTGTTAATTATATGCCTGATGTGATTTTTTTTCAATCCGAAATCAAATAACAAAAATATATCATGTAGATATATTTAAGCAATCAAAAATATGATTGGTAAACCCCTGTAAACGTGTTCTCCATTAAGTAGTCGATGTACGACGAATTTGGCACACGTTTAATGTATGGAGAAATAGGTTAGATGCTTTGAATTAACAAGGTAACACTATTTACCAATCAAATATCTACCCGATAGAAATTGTAGAAACTTATTTCGTAGAATATAAGGCAAATTCATTCAGCCCAAATATTTCAATTTAATTTGTTTCTCTAGATTTGTGCTAAGAGAACCAACTTAGTCTACCTGTGCCATCAAATTGACTCCGGACTCCGTAACATGAGCTGTGTAGCGGCAAAACTCATACAGTTGTAGGACGTCTTTTTTAACTGGGTTCTTATACTGATATGAGTGACTTATCCGGAATCTGCATGTAATGTCTGAATCCCGAAATTGATTACGAGGTACATATGTATGTACAATGTATTTACATCTGTACATACATTCCAATTAATGTAATATTCATAATCGCGAAAATCACTTTCCTTTAAAATCTGCAGCATAGACTCTGCTGTAAGTATGAATTTTTCTATCTAGATAGGTTAACTGCGACGTCAAGAAGGTACGGATATATCCACACGGTCCGTGAGAGAATTTCTTTTTCTTTCTTTTTGGCAAATATATTAAATTTTGATAGGAAAGTTGGGAAGAATAACATTTGTCTGAATTACCCCCGGAATTGCTTAAAAAAAAAATGCAATTATTTGCAATAAGTCTCTAGGTACTACTCAGTTTTTGGCGATAACAATTTTATAATTGGCCTTTTCTAATAGAAATGACTGCGATCAAAATTAATATTTTAGGATGTACATTCACATCAAACAATAGAATAGCTTAGGCTCTCTTATCAGATCAGACATGCAATGGTACACTTCAAATACTTACTTACTTACTTACTTAGGTGGCGCTACAGTTCGGGGTGAACCTGGGCCTCAACCAACAAGCCTCTCCATTTAGCTCGGTCTTTAGCTAATTGCCTCCAGTTGCGCACTCCAAGTTGGTCGAGGTCCCCTTGAACTTGCGCGCGCCACCTACGGCGATAATTCCCTCTACTGCGTCGTCCCTCGGGGTTAGATTCGAAGACTCTGCGGGCCGGAGCGTTGGTGTCCATTCGCTCTACATGTCCTAGCCATCTCAGACGTCCAATACGCAGTTGGATGACTAGGTCGATGTCGCTGTACAGCTCGTATAGTTCGTGATTGAATCTTCTCCTCCAAAACCCGTCAACGCAAACGGGACCGAAAATCTTACGAAGAATTTTTCTCTCGAAGCGACCAAGGATATCTTCATCCTCTTTTAATAAAGTCCATGTTTCAGCGCCGTAAAGCAGGACTGGGATGATCAAGGTTTTATATAGAGTCTCCTTAGTTGTTCGAGAGAGGGCTTTACTGTTGAATTGCCTTATAAGCCCAAAAAAACAGCGATTGGCAAGAGTTATTCTTCGATTGATTTCTGCGCTGATTTTGTTTGTAGAATTTATAGCAGAGCCAAGGTAGACAAAGTCCCTTACTACCTCGAAGTTATAGCTGCCCACGGTGACGTTTTGTCCAATTCGTCGATGTTGGTTTTCCCTTCTAGTTGACAGCATATACTTGGTTTTGCCCTCGTTTATCGCCAAACCCATTTTGGCCGCTTCCGCCTCAATGCTTGCAAAAGCACCGGTGATAGCCCGCTGAGATCTTCCGATAATGTCTATATCGTCGGCGTATGCAAGCAGTTGTACAGACTTGTAATAGATTGTGCCTCCGGTGTTGGCTTGTGAGTTCCGCACAATCCGTTCAAGTACAATATTGAAGAAGTCACATGACAGCGCGTCACCTTGTCTAAAACCTTTTTTGACATCAAAGGTCTCGGTGAGGTCATTACCGACCTTGATGGAGCAGCGAGCGTTCTCCATCGTCATCCTGCACAGGCGGACAAGTTTGGCAGGGATGTCAAAACTAGACATGGCTCTATAAAGCTCTTCTCTATAGATGCTGTCATAGGCGGCCTTGAAATCGATAAAGAGGTGGTGAGTATCGATTTGGAATTCTTGGGTTTTCTCCAGGATCTGCCGAAGTGTGAAGATTTGGTCGATGGTGGACTTTCCTAGCCTGAAACCGCACTGATAGGGTCCAATCAGGCTGTTGATAAAAGGTTTCAGGCGTTCACACAATATCGCAGAAAAGATCTTGTACGCGATGTTGAGGAGACTGATGCCTCTATAATTGGCGCAGTTGAGGGGGTCTCCTTTCTTGTGGATCGGGCAAACGATGCTGAGATTCCATTCATCAGGCATACACTCCTCTGACCAAATATTAGAAATGAGTTGGTGTATGCACTCTACCAATTCATCCCCAGCTGCCTTGAAAAGTTCGGCCGGTAAACCGTCAGGTCCAGCAGCCTTGTTCGATTTTAGCTTGGATATTGCTATCCTCACTTCGTTTTGGTCAGGTGGACGGAAATTTTGACTATCATCGTCCATGTTGAATGGTTCATTCTGCCTGACAGCGGGATGTTGGTCTTCGTCGCCGTTATACAGTCTGCAGAAGTAGTTTTTCCATATTCTCAGCACCGACTGTGATTCTACTACGAGGTTTCCATTCTCATCTCTACAGGTTTCTGTACGGGTATTACTTCTCTGACACGTTCTTTTTACCTTTTGGTAAAACTTCCGTACATTGTTCCTGGAGTATAGACTCTCGATATTCTCAAACGCGCGCTTCTCATGCTCTTTCTTCTTCTTTTGGAGAAGCCGATGTTCTTCCCGTCTCTTTTGCTCGTAGAGCTCACGAGCAGCTCTCGTCTTCCTTTGCAGCGCCGCTTTGTATGCCACTTGTTTTGCTGCATGCACTCGCCGGCATTCTTCGTCAAACCAGGGGTTTCGCGGTGGTGGGCGAGCGAGACCCAGCACATCAGTCGCGGCGTTTCTGATGGCATGTTGGCAGCGTTGCCACTGGTCTTCGGCACTTGATGCTGGCGGTATAGGGGTGATTGAGAGATTTCGGGATACGCGTTCAGCGAAGAGTCTGGCGGTCTCTTGCGATTGTAGCTTTTCGACGTTAAATTTTCTCACAGTAATTCTTCTTTGTTGCTTAGATTGGGATATCCGCATTCGTACCTTGGCTACAACAAGGTAATGATCCGAGTCTATGTTGGCCGCTCGGAAGGTCCGGACATCCAGAATACTGGAGGCATGCCTTGCGTCGATCGCAATATGATCAATTTGGTTGATCGTGACATGATCATTGGACCGCCATGTCTGCTTATGAATATCGAGATGAGGAAACCATGTGCTTGCTATGGTGACATTTCGCTCCACAGCGAAATCAATTAGCCTTAGTCCGTTATCAGACGTGGTGTCGTGTAGGCTATGCTTACCGACTGCTCTACCGAAGACGTCCTCCTTTCCTATTTTGGCGTTAAAATCGCCCAATACGATCTTAACGTCGTATTTAGGACATTGCTCGTATGTTTTGTCGAGGAGCTCGTAGAAACACTCTTTGGAGGCAGGGTCCTTTTCTTCTGTGGGGGCATGAACACATATTAGGCTTATGTTAGCGAATTTAGCCTTGATCCGGATAGTCATAATACGCTCGCTCACGTGTCGGAAGCTTAAGACTTCTTGCCTAAGTCTGCCGCGTATGACAAATCCGCATCCGAATAAGCGTTGCCTGTTGCCTCTGTAGCAATCACCGTAGTAGATGTCACAGTTTTTCATCCTCTTTTTGCCTGGCCCATCCCATCGCACTTCCTGGATGGCGGTAATATCTGCTTTATAGCAGTCTAGGGCCTCTGCTAGTTGTTCGGCTGCACGTGGTCTGTAAAGGGACAGAACATTCCACGTACAGATCCGAAGGTCGTTGTCCTTATTTCGTTTGCTGGGGTCGTCATTAGTTGGGTCATCCTTATCCGAGGCTTTTGGTTGTTTCGAAACCATGCGTTTTTTACGTGGTAGGGAAGTTACCCCGACGGCACAACCCCCAACCTGGAGGGCCAGTTCCTTAATTATTCCCCTAGGACGAGGGGCCGGGTACACCGGTGCCAGTAGTCCACTACGGGAGTATGAGCGCTGCCGTTGGCCCATTAAGGGCTCCTCCGCCACCATCTCTATTCCAATGTCCTGACCAACATTGGAAATTCCTTACCGACCTGTGATCCGAATACGTCGAAGCAGCTCGCGCAAGGTATTCACTAAGTTCAACCTAACTGGAACTATAGACGCCACCGTTGACTCCGTCTAGGGAATTCGTCCGCTGCCGCCTGGAACAGGAAGAAGTGCTCTAGTGAGAAAAGCACTCTTCCCCCCTCTCTCATTTGCTGCCACCAAGAATCCGCCAAACGGGGTTGGTTACCCATTTCTTGGATTAAGGTACTAGGCACCCGGCTGTCACCGCGTGGAGGTTGAGAGTAGGAGTTGGTAGGCCTCAGCTGAGTGAAAACGCTTGTGTTTTCATATGATCGCATGCACTACCGTTTGACTAGCCACTTCAAATACGTATTTCTTATTATTTTATAAGTGCTGTTTTCATTTAATTTTCAATGCATTTTATTCATTTAATTCTGTATATCTTACGTGCGAACAAAAAAACGCTTAAAACTAGCTTAATTAACTTAACTATCTTATTCTAACTTACTGACCCCCTGACCCCATGCGGACGCTCTAAGCTAATCCTAAAACTTAATCTATGTCTTTCGACGTAATCTAAGAAAATATGTTTTTGTTTATAAACACTTTGTAAACGGACTTTATTTTATAATATAAATAAAACTTATAAACTACCTTAAAGTAATCTTAAGCTACGTTAACTACTCTGTGTAATTAAATACACACTTTTTTGTTAAGCGAAATGCTTCAATTTCTATTTTTTTATGAACATACATACATATATATACTTATATATAAATATACTTATATATATATATATATATATATATATATATATATATATATATACCATATATATATATATATATACCATATATATATATACCATATATATATATATATACCATACATATATACCATATATATATATGTACATATATATACCTACTTATATATATATATTTTTATTTATTTTTTTCAACTCTAATCTATAGCTTAAGACTACTTAAACTATTGTATGTAAGCGAAATTCTTTTATTTCTATTTTTTATGAACATACATACATATATATACCTATATATATACTATATATATATTTTTTTTTTTTAACTCTAATCTATAACTTAAGACTACTTAAACTATGTAAGCCGGCCATTGCTATTATATGATAACAATACACGACCTGCTTTGCCCTCTGAGAGGCTACCCCGGATTGGGGGGAAACGACGGAAACGACTCCTTCAAATAGCCACCAAAATTGGTGGTGCTGCCCTATCAACATCTTCAATATCGCGATATGAAACCGCCCTACTGTACCGGAGGCGCTTTACACTACTTTGTGCGACGTCTCAGCCACAGCTGCTCTGGCGACGTGGAAGATTAGCGGCACCGCTAACTTATTCTGGATCAAACCTCTTTGATCTAGATATAGGAACGCTTCTGGATGGATAAAGCCGTTAATGCGCACACTCTCGCGATAGAGATTGTTGGGGTAATAAGCCCCAAAGATCAGGCTATTCTTCGAAGTCATTGCTCTTGCAATGTACCTTTGTATCATCTTGATCAAGAAATTATCCACTCTGATCAGATTCGCCCTTATGTACAGGACCTCATTACGATCGAATTTTATGTACTCAGACTCTGGTGTTCTGTACAAACGAAGGCAAGCCGTCTCAAACACCCACATCTTTTCCAACAAGCTTGGCCCCACGTTGAACCACACGGGACATCCATATGCTACCATAGGCCAAATGAGGGCTATAAAATAGTCTCTTTGTAAGGGCAAAAGCAACTTTGGCTCTGGCCAGAGCAGCATCATTTTATGAGTGCCTAATCTTGTATTTATTCACGTGTGCACACATACTCGTACATAGAGAATAAAGAAAAGAAACTACACGTCCTTGAGACAGTTCCTCTTCACTATTCGCTGCACATTACGTTTACCCTTGAATACATTCTCGAAAGGCCAACAACCTCCTTCGCGTCGTTCGATCGCATCTCTGATAAAAAAAAAAAAACTGGTCCTGATTGTTTTATTTCTGTTTACACAATGCTTAATTTGAAGCGAATATGTTTCCCAAAATACAAATGCCCAGCAATTGAAATAATGAAGACACGTTTCCTGATATGTAGATCTGGACAATAATTCAGGTCGGCGATATAATGTTTTTTGTTATAAATGTGCGATATAAAGAGCAAAATTCTTTTCTGTGGAAAATGCATACATACAGTGGTGGCAAAAATAAAAGGGACAAGAAGATTCAAAACACAATTTTTTATTTAATTTTGAAAATCCTTTCACTAAAAGTTCGAAGAACTTGTACCTACCCTGCCTGGCCTACCAAAAGGAGCATCTGGTTTGAAAAAATAAGTAAAAAGCAGATATTTCATTATATTCATATCACCCAAACAGGCAAAACCAGTTCAAGTAATATGAACCAAAAAATAGACCAAGCATCATAAGGCATTTGGTAATTGACAGAGAATATTGGACAGAACTCTCCTTATACTATATGATAAAAGCACTGGCCACCCACGACACCATTGACAACTCCATAGATACGATCAACTTAAAGCAAACGAAAAACATTCGTGCGCTGAGCATAAAGCCTTAACTATAAACAGGGAATGGTGAAAGCTTTCTCCACAGCTTGTCACAGAGTCCGACTGAAAATAACGTTTTGAGCCTCAAAAACGAATTAGAGAAAATGTGTGGAAACGCGTACTCAAGGTACGACCGTTTAGGATACGAATGTTTAGCTTTCATTTTAGTTACATACATACATATTTGGTGCAACATCCCATGAAGGGCCTATTCTCGCTCGTACTCAAGGTACGACCGTTTAGGATACGAGTGTTTAGCTTTCATTTTAGTTACATACATACATATTTGGTGCAACATCCCATGAAGGGCTTATGCCTAGCTTCTCGTAACCACTCGTTTTGTGCGCGTTATATTCTTCGCACGAATGGAAGGGACCGACACACCTTTGTTTTGTGTCGTATCCGAAGGGCAATTTTTATTTGTTTTTCAGAAGGTTCCTCGTGACAAAAATACTCTCGGATGCTTGTCGGACGTTCGCAAGAGGTGGTACCTTGAAAAAACATCACCCGTATTGGTCCGACACACTAATCACCGCGCCACGGCAAAAACCGAAAAATGTGATTATTTATAATTAAGTATTAACATTTTTTTTAAGATTATCACTTGTTGTTGGATGAATTAGGAGCAAGGCAAATTAGCTAATATATTTTAAGTCGAGTGATTAGACTATGCTTTTGATACCATCAGAAAAACTAATTAAAATTTCAGTTTCAGCAAATAACGTATGTGTGTACGATATATGTAGGTACATACCTACGTACAAGTCACAAGTACAAGTACATGTCGATCAATTTTGTTGCTCCAAATATTGATATCTTATCAATTTTTATTTAAATAATATTGTTTTCAGTCGATTTATATAGATCAAGGTACTCGTAACTTAACATAAACATATAAATGATCAAAGCATATGCAAAAGTGTATTGTAAGTTGTATTGTGCAATAATATGTGATGTGGAGCACTTGGAAACGTGGCACATTTTCGTAAAATAATCATAATATCAAGATTATGATTAAAAATTGGAGTCTTGATGTATATCTAAGTCTGTTCATATATGGCATAGTTTTGATTGTTTTAGTACATTGTTGCGATCACGTTCAACCACGCTGATCAAAAAATAAAAAATAAAATCCAGAAGATAGCGACATAAGTGAATTACCATCAATATATTGTACACTTAGTTGTTATCTTACCGTAACTTGGTTTTATTCTTACTAAATTTCTCATACAACAACGGACAGAAACTGCGCTAATATCTTCCAAATTCAGTTAAAGCATTTTGGGGAAAGAATTTAATTCGTAAAGAGATATGTACAAAATTCTCTTGCATTTAATAACGATCAAATCCAGGCTCTCACTACACACATATTGGAACCTATCTATTTGTTTAATTTCCTGCTTGAAGTTAATAATATTTGAATAGGTGTTCATTAATTTAAAGTTGTTAATTTTTTTTATACATACGAGTATATGTACATATGAGTAGATGCATAGGTATTCGTCTGCAGCATGTATAGTGTACAAAGTGAATCACAAGTGAAGTCATATGAGTCATATTTATGCTTGTATGCATTATCTTTCTTTTGTTATAATTAAACAACTTCTTTAAGGACTTTCTGTGAAGGTTTGTGACTATAATCAAAATGAAGTGCAATACTGTGTCGTAAATACCTGCGCCTATATGACGTTTGGTTGTAACTGACTCAGGTTTTAAAGTATTAAAAAGCAAAATTTTATTTTTTAAGGTCTTAAGAAATTTGAAATGCAATTTCCTTTCATATTATAGCTAGAACAGTCAATTTTAATAATTGGTAAATAAGTAAAATTTGAATAACTACACCATCTGATAGCTTAAGTCTAGCAAGGTCATTAAATCCGTTTTTGAGAAAACAGTTCTTTTTTTCAAATTGGTCACAAGAAAGTACGGCTCTTTTGAGTTAAAATGCAAATTATTTCGCGTAGGCTGCATAAGCCCATTGACAGATCTGAAGCTTAAAGCAAATCTGGACTAGGACAGAATTGCGGAACCGGCATTAGACCAAAATCTCAAGATCGCGAAATTTTCACAAAACAATACTTTCATGGGTGCAAGTAACATTTTTGGGTGAGCAATGAATCTGGTTACGAATTCTGGTAATGATTTTTATAACAAACTTATCTGATTTAAGTTTAGAAGGAAGAAAGACGAATAGATGAGCAATAAATTAGATTTAAAAAAAATACATATGTATGTATGCACGTTTTAATATATGTACATATGTAGAAGAACTAGGGAATTCGATATCAAAAACACTTGTGCTAACGTATGTACAGCACATATTATCTATGTACACACATGCATATGTATGTATATGTACAGTAACATTGATACTACATATGTATAGTATTCACTTTTTTTTATTGCTGACAAAAGTTGACGATATTTCAATGATTCATTTCGCACACGCTTGATAATGTTGACTAGATACAAAATTTCGAAGGTCTATGTACTTTAAAAGCTGTTGTTAGTTTTATCTACGTACATAATCGTAATTTAAGGTTTTTTTTGGGATTGCAGATAAGAATAATAAATTATTCTTCAACATCATTTCCGCTTGTGAGATACTCCATTGGGTTTGTTAGGTATGTTTTGTTCGCCCTTAAGTTAACAACAATTTCTCTGTTTGGTTCACTCATTACTAATACATATTCCACTAAATCAACTTAAACTTTATGCCTGTTAAGTTAAGTTTAAACAGAAAATGCGAATATTGCTTCTTCTATATATTTTTAATTTGTTATCACTGAATCTTATAGATACGATAGTACACTGTATTTACGCATATACCCTAACATGTTGTAAATTATTCTTCCTTTATGAGTAAACAAGAGTGAAGGAAACAAATTGAACTTAATGACGTAGCCAGGAACAAGTTGATTTACAAATCCGGTTCCCTCACAAAGAAAGATTTTTTCGTTTCTCTGCTTTTCCAACCGATTTTCCTTTACCTGAGTTTTCCTCTCTTTGTGCTCATTTTCTCTCTGCCTGTGGAACGAATTTGCTGTTTAACTATTGGCTTCGATGGGGGCGGGTATCAATGTCGTCACAAGTTGTCCCACATTCAGTACAAGTTATACAACTGAAGTACATATATTCCTCGACTAAGAATTTCATTGTAGTGATTGTTTGTTAAATTTGGGAGGCCTTTAATAATACTTATAGTTTAACTACCCAAGAGAATTGATTTAGTAGCTTCTCCGCAGCCATACTATTATACTTACTTAGTACATTTCAATTGCCCATCATATCTCTCTCGTACCCACTCTTCGTGGCTCCGTTATTGAGTGAAAAAATAGTTTCTCGCCGGTTGGAGAAGCAGTGCGTCAGTCGTCAGTGGGTGTACTAAATATAATACCCTCCATAAGAACGGAGTTTTCCTCGCTATTTAAGTGAATTTTTTTGATTGCTGCATGTCTCGATAGAAAGTGAATCGTGTTAAAAATACAATATCATTCCGCTGTGCTGTCTTGGAGGAGTTGTTTGTATTGTGTGACATTTAGTAAGGGATTCAAAGTCAAACGCTTCTGAGCATGCCCAATTTTTTTGGAAGGATTTCCTTCTCAACACTTTTCCTTTCCATATTACAATAACGTTCGAAGGGCATACGGCAAATTGCCAGCCGCACCGACAGCAGCTAAATATTACAAAAACCGACACTGACTCTGGTTTGTCGTTTTACTACCGCAAAAAGCAAAATCGTATATTGAAGGAAGTTTGCTTTAGCTCAAACATTGTGTGTTTTGTGTGTTTTTGTAATAAAACATTTAGTCTAGTGTAAATAATTTATTTTGAAAAAGAAAAAAAAAAAAAATGTCGGAGAAGAAAGCGGTTTTAAGTACTGAGGAAAACTCACGACTTCTTGAAACCATTGCAAATCCGGAGAGCTATGGATCTCGGCAACCGGTAAAGTATTTTGCTCAAATGAAATTATCTTCTACATATAATACTTAATATTCCGCCCAAATGTCATAACAACTTGTTGGTTCTGGAAATAATAAGTGTAGAGCCAGAAATTCTTTCATTATTCAATTGTAATAATAATGAATTTAAATCGTAAATCTTCATTATCCTCTCACCTGGAACATTGCCTTTCAGTCAGACACACATTCCAATAAATGTGAAAGTGCGAATAATATAGTAATCCTGCTGTTATATGAATCTGTTAGTTGAAGGTCAGCCTTACTGCCTGTGCTCCAACGAAAGAACGTAAGCTTTTTTAAACAATTTTGCAATTAGATGAGATCAGCCTCCCTCCTATTAGGGAAATTGGATAATTTGAGTAATTTTTGTGACCACCAACTATAAATGGTTGATATGAAAGGAACGTAGAAGCTAGCATGTAATTTTGGTGGAGAGTTGTATATTATACCCATCTTCAGCCAGCCATGAAAAATACAGAGCTTCCAATTTACGTATCCCAAGAAAACGCACATATATTAATCATTTAAAGCTTTCACAATTTAAATGCGGGGGAGTATTTCACATACAAATCTAACCAGTAATTAGTTAAATCATTAAAAAGTCTTTTACCCTGAACAATTTGTTCGTATTATCACTAAAACCGTAATCTTATTATAATAACCGCATTGAATGGGAAAATAGTCAACAAAATGCATTCTACGATAGAGTTTATAAACATAACTTAAGTAGTTATTGATATCTTTAGAACAGAATGGATAGTTAGAGGTCTCAAGTTAGAACTCCTTTCTGGTCTTTTCGTGACACTATGTCACGTGGTATACATTTTATATTTCGTGTTTTAAATGTTGTCTAAATTGTATTGTATAGATCAAAGATAGTGGTGAGGAAATTATTGAGTAAATGTGGTTCCTCAAGTTATAAAAGCAAGCATTTTGCACTACATAAAAGAAGGCGGTTGCAAGGCTCTCAATGATTATAGGTGCATCCTTAGTTTTATTTTTGTCTTTGCACAGGATAGTGATGGTTCTATGGTATATGATGTGAAACCGCTTTTTTTTTAACAGAGCACAAACATGTTATTTCACCATATCAATGATGTTTCATTAAAGGTTATTCCCTTGTTTATTTGTGAGTTACAATCAAAATGACACATACTCATTGTTGATAGACCCTCATTAAACAAACTTTCGACTAAAAATCATCCAATAAAAATTGCAGAAACCTGTTGTTTAATATAGAATTCAAATCGCATTTCAAATACAAATCCACGACGGCAACTTAAATGTAAATGTTGACTTGATGCATAGAAATTTCTGTGGCTTTTAGTGCTTGGTGGACTTTTTACTCAGGAACCAGTTGAGTGCGCTTGGTAAACTCTAGCTAGGTGTATTCCAGGTTAATGAACTACAAATAAATCCCACAACAACTACATACATATATATGTATAATGAGCACAGGTCTAGGATGTACATAGCATTAATAATATTTGCCCATGGAAAATAACTATAAATAATACACAATCTGCGGAAAAATGAATTGCAAATCGATTTGAATTGGAAAATTATTCACTCGCTAATAATTTTTTATTTGTTTATGATGTTCAGTTTTTTATGATATAATTTAGAAAAGTTGTGATGCGTTGCGGCATTAGATTTTAGGAGGAAGAAATAAAAAGATTTTGAAAGCGTTTCATTTCATAAATACATATGCATATTTATACTCGTATGTACGTATGTAAATACATTTCCCTTGGGATAAAATCTCGGTGGCATTAATTTAAACAGGTATGAGTATGTATCTAACTCCATGTAGGTACATTGTACATATGTACATCAACACTTGATGTCTGTTTTCCGCGCTTTAAGTTTTCAGATAAGTAAATATGTGCCACATAGTATAAGTTAGAAATACTCGTACTTTCAGTTAATATTTAATAAATATACAGATTTTATCGCAACTATGATTCAATAGCGGTCATATTATTATGTATACACGCGTACATGTACAAACCATAAAACTATTATCAAAGAAATTTCGTTTTTATAGGATTTGCTAGATTAGCATTGATGACAGATAAATGATTAAGAAAAATTTAAGAGATTTTTTTACAATGTTAAGGGCAATTATTCTAATAGATTAAGTATTTCAGTTAGCAATAAATTTGATAATAATTCGTGATACATAACGTTCGTACTTAATTTTCACAGGAACAAGATAACCTTTTAACCATGGTGAGTGGAGAAAATAAATCGAAAACGTTACCGCAATATATTGCGGCTTTGGCAGCTGCTGGAGGAGCATTGGCAGCTGGTGTTCTCCTGGGATGGACATCACCGGCTCAAAAGGAGCTAGTCAGCGATGATTACAAATTTCCAATTAGCGACGAACAGTTCTCATGGATCGGCTCTGCTATGACTTTGGGTGCGGCTTGCGTTTGCATTCCGATTGGTTTTTTGATCAGCATAATTGGCCGCAAATTAACCATGTTGCTTTTGGTTCTTCCATTCACACTTGGCTGGGCCCTACTTATTTGGGCTTCGAACGTGGAAATGATGTACGCTGCGAGATTCATCCTTGGTATATCAGGCGGAGCATTTTGTGTTACGGCACCGATGTACACCGGCGAGATCGCTCATAAGGACATTCGAGGCACTTTAGGAAGTTTCTTTCAACTTATGATTACGATTGGTATTCTTTTCGTGTATGCTCTTGGTGCAGGTCTCGATGTCTTTTGGTTGAGTGTTGTCTCTGGATTGATCCCTATCATTTTTGGAGCTATATTCGTATTTATGCCAGAGTCTCCTACTTATTTGGTAAGTTATTATCAATAATTTGTAGAGAGTGTAGGATATGACAAGTGAGATTATAATCAACAGGTGAGCAAGGGAAAAACGGAGAGTGCTGTAAAATCGATTCAATGGCTACGTGGCTCTGAATACAACTATACTGCAGAGTTAGAAGAGTTAAAAGATGTAGATGCTAAGATAAAAGAAAACCCAGTTTCAATTGGTGCAGCTTTAACTCGCAAGGTCACAATTAAAGCATTGTTAATTAGCTTGGGTCTCATGTTTTTCCAACAACTGAGTGGAATTAATGCTGTTATATTCTACACGAATGACATATTTAGGGTAAGCATGCTGCTAATTTGAATGAATTATTACCATTATATTTATACTATATTATTATTATTATATAATCATTATTATTGTATATAATTTTCATTATATATTATATAACAACAATTATTATTATAATAAATAAAATTGCTGTTATAATAATAATAAAAATAATAACTATTATAATAATTAAAACTTTTATTATATTAATATAAATTAGTATACCAATTATTATTAAATATAACATTTATTATAATAATATTACCCTATTTATTGTTTTACATCCACAGGATGCTCAGACAGGAATTGACGAAGGCCTGTCAACCATAGTGGTAGGTGTCATGCAAGTCATTGCAACCTTTGTTTCTGTAATGGTTGTAGATAAGCTTGGACGCCGCATTCTTCTGTTAGCATCATCGATTGTTATGGCCATTTCCACCGTTCTCATGGGAGTCTATTTCTTTATGCAAACCAATGATAAAAGCTCTGTTGATAACCTCGGTTGGTTGCCGGTTGTCTGCTTGTGTGTCTTCATTGTCATGTTTTCCATCGGCTTTGGTCCAGTACCGTGGCTAATGATGGGTGAACTCTTTGCTTCTGACATAAAAGGTGTGGCTGGATCAATCGCGGGAACTTCTAACTGGGTTTTGGCATTCATTGTTACGAAAACCTTCGTAAATCTTAACAAAGCAATGGGTCCAGGGCAAACATTCTGGCTCTTTTCTGGTGTAACATTTGTCGGTGCTGCATTCGTGTTCTTCTTCGTTCCTGAGACAAAAGGTAAATCATTAAACGAGATTCAGCAGTTATTGGAAAGAAAAACGGAGCAAAATTCAACGCAGCCTGAAAAGTGAATACGCTGCAAATAAACAAAAGCATATATGTTAAGTCCTCCGGCGCCATTCACCATAAATTTTATATTTGTATGTAATAACATTTAATGTAACTTTTAGGTTCCATGACTTTTTGTCATTTGTTATTGTTTTCTGTGGATTTTATTTAAAAAAGACAAATTGTTTATGTTTCTACTATTTGGATACATACACTCATACATTCAGCTCGCAAAGTATATATACAATACAAATTGCGAGCTTTAAACTTTGAAGACTGAAAGTCAGAATTATTATTTTCTTCCCAAAATTAAAAAAGGGACGAAAAAATTAACAAAACAAAACATATTCAGTAAAGCATTTAGAAGTCAATATATAAGAACCTCAAATATTTAATATGCATTTACCAAAATACCGTACAGGAAAAGTCGCAACTTTTTAAGAGTGTTACAAAATGTGAAAGTGTAGTTGTTTAGAAAAAGTGTTTGCGACAAACCATATACATACATACATATATACAATAAACAAAACTCAATTTTCTATTTTTATGTTATGTAAATTATTAAATGTATATTTAGGTGACATATGAATTGCTTGTCTTTTATCCACATAAATTTGGTATGAATCCTCTGTTTGTAGAAATTAATTTTAATCTTATAAATCACAATAAAAGTACCTATGCGTAAGTTTTTTTTTTATAATTTTAGAAATACTATTCAATGTTAAGATTTTTTTAAATAAATTATTATGTTTCAAACTATGTCTCTCTATATAAAATACATACACATATATTTTAAAAAGTGTAATTGTGTCTCCTTTTTGCTGCGTTTTTTTCTAATTTATTTCGAAGCAAGTCGAGTGTACACACAATTTTTTAATGATTATTTTAAGACATCCAATTTTATTAGGTTAGAAACTTAAAAACATAATAATTTATGTTATATTTTAATTTTGTGTTATATACCATAAGTGCATGGCACAATAAGCAAACCTAAATGTGTGCAATAAGAGATTTATTGGAATATGCATTCAAAGCGCTATACAGCTTATATATGTACAAATGTGTATACATAATGTGTGTTATATATTGTTGTTGTAGTACAGAAATAACTGCTTATGGACGAGAAAATAAAAACAATTTCTTGTAAATATCGCGGTTTTAATTTAGTTTGTGTCAAAGACTGAATTAAAGTGTCGACCAGAATGCTCTCGGACCGATATGTTCTGGCGCTTTTGGAAAGTGGGTATTTTTGAAATCCATTTTTTAATATGGCTTATCGGAGAGTTGAGCGGAATGGATCGAATCGACTTCGACAGACATACGAGGGGTGGCTTATAAGTTCGCGGCCTGAGAAACTCAACAACGAGTCATCTTCTCATTAGTGATAGCACTAACTGCGGCACTATTTAGTAGTATCATTGTATATATGTATGTACATCTAATAGTATGTATATACAATGGTAGTATAAATATCACCTCGTTTTAATAATAATCTCACTTTGTTATTATCTGTGGTAGGTTAAACATCACCATGTCAGGTGAAATCAGAAATTCTCGCAATTTAGAGCATGTGAAAAAAGAAAAGTCGTCTAGAGAAATTTTCGAAGACATGTCATCGACTTTTCAGGATTCTGGGCCTTCGTATACCAAGGTCAAAATTCGGCAAGGGCGAGAGAGCTGTAAAGACGACCTCTGCCCAGGGCGTCACTGAAGAAAATGTTGGAAAAGTCGAAAAATTAGTTCTGGCCGAGCGAAAAATAAAATGTAGCAGATAGAAGACGAGTTGCACATTAGCAAAAAACCGATTGGAGAAATTTTGCTCGAGCATTTAAACATAAAAAAATGTGTGCGCTCTGCGGCGACTCGAGTGCAGACGCAGGTTTTTCTCCATACACCCCAGATTTGGCCCCGAGCACCTTTTCCTTTTCTTTTTCAATTTGAAAAACGAGCTACGAGGCCTTTGTAGATGAGAACGAGATCAAGGCGGCGGTAGAAAGTAATTTTGAAGGCACTTTTTCGGTGGTCTGCACAGGGGAAGGTTGTCTGAGGAATTTGAGATCCAAAGTGGGGTGAGACAAGGCTGTATCCTTTCACCAATATTATTCCTATTGGTAATTAGCGATGTGCTTCATGCAGCTTTTTCGACGGGAAACGGAGGAATTCGATGGACTCTTACATCTCAACTGAAACATCTTGACTACGCAGACGATGTATGCTTACTCTCCCACAGAATTATGGACCTCCACCAAATGACAGCAGATGTGGAGAGGGAGGCAGGTGTCGTCGGGCTGAAAATTAATACGACAAAAACTAAAATTATCAGCCTTGGAACAAACTCATCGGCTCAAATACGCATTGCTGGACAACCAGTAGAGAGAGTTGTGGATTTCCAGTATCTGGAACTGGATATAGCCAACAGGATCGCCAAAGCAAAGTCCGCGTTCGGGATGTTGTCCAAAATATGGCGAAGCAATGCAATCAGTTTGAGCACCAAAATAAGACTGTTCCGCTCCAACGTTGAATCCGTGCTGCTATATGGTTGCAGCACGTGGAGAGTGACCACTACTATCACCAGAAAGCTGCAAACGTTCGTTAATAGGTGTCTGCGCAATATCTTAAGAATTTTCTGGCCCAATCGTATCTCTAACGAACACCTTTACAAGAGAACGGGTCAGGAACCAATAGGCACAACTATTCAACGGTGGAAGTGGCAGTGGATTGGTCACACGTTCCGAAAGGGTGACAGCTCCATAGCGAACCATGCTATGCAATGGAACCCTCTAACTCATGATGGCAGAAGACCTGGCGGTCCGAGGAGAACATGGCGCAGAACAGTCGAGAAGGAGGCACGGCAGTTAGGGAAAAGTTGGGGAGAACTCAGACACATTGCCAGAAACCGTACACGATGGCGCGTAGGCGTAGTAGAGGCCCTAGGACCCACAAGGGGATACAGGACATAAGTATATGCCCGATGTGAGAATTCCATTTCGAAGGAGATTTATATTGAGAAATAACATTTTTAATTGGATCTCTTCTTTCATTTAATGCCTTAGGCCGCGAATTTATCAGCCGCCTCTCGTTAATATAACTGTTATATTTCATCCTTCCCACATACATATGTCGATAGGTATGCACCGTATAAGACTCTTAAAAAGTTTACCTTTGTATCATCGAAGGGCAAATATGATATAATTTTTTAACAACAGCCGGTTTCGGGTTAAATAGAAACACTTGATTTGCTCTCTTTAATTGGATTCAATTTGCGTGGAGGGTCTCACGACCTGTGAAATTAACAACTATTGCATTCTCCATATCATAGAACGCATGAGTCGTTTTGCCGTATATAAGTAATCAGGGTTATCGCGAATAAATTTTCCCTCGGAATTTTTCCCCCGAACAAAATCTTCAAAAAAGACGAAATAATTCTGTGGAAAAGAAATAGGTATCATGAATGACAATTCAGGAGAAT